>OZ025295.1:297528797-298252762 GCA_964019185.1 Maratus speculifer | reverse complement strand
GTTGAGGGAAACCAAACACACTGCTTTGGCCCTCTGCTTCAGGTAGACGGGAGGTGCATATTGGTCCCGTATGTACCAAATCGGCTGGTCAGCTGACTTTTGTCACTGGCTTTAGGGATCAAGCGAGCGAGCAATTACTAGTCATCTCGTTAAGGGTGGAGACTGACATAGGATTGTCTTGTGACCGTATAGGCCCTGGTTAGCAATGGTGCACGAATGTGCATCCCCTTGTTGGGCTCGGTAGTGGGTGGTGCGGCCGGGGTCCGAATGATATTTTTTTATAATGGATGGAAAAACTTCATTTCCTTCTATTTCTCTCCCTCGTGGAGAGCAACTAAGTGTACAGATGCCTTCTTTCACTCGCTTCTTTATCATAAAACGTACTGATAGCCAGGGCCGGTAACAGGTTTCACGGGCCACTGGGCAGGCAAAAATTACGGGCCCCTATTAGAAAAAGTTCGAAAATCCGCCGCTTATTTGAATACTGTATAATTGAATTAATGATTTATTTTACTTCAGAACGTAATGTTTATTATGGTTTTTTTTAAATCAGCGCTACCTACTCAAATTAAATCAGGTTCAGATTTAAAAACAATCTATAACAAGTTTTTTTAAAGGTGATTATCAAAATTTGATCGAATTTTGTCATAAAATGATTTATTTCAGGGTATTCTGAAATTTTACATTTCATCCACTTTACAACACCATTGTTTATGACACAAAATATTTGCAAACAAAAGCAGCTAATTTCAATCAGCTGTTAAATAATTAATAAACGTGCTCCTCTTCTGAACTGAAAATTCTTTTGTTTAACAAAAAGTATCAACAAATCGCTGCAAAACGCGAAAATATGCCAAAAAATGCATAATTTTTTTTCGAAGTTCGCAGGAAACAAAATTTACTGTATTGGCCTAAAAGATTGAAACTGGATTTTCTTTTTACCTATTTTAGAAATTATGTGTAAAAAGCTTTTAAAAAAATTAAAAGTTCTCGAAAAATTTGGAAATTGGCAAAAATGTTTGTAATTGAATTTCCTTTACAAATGTTAAAAAAAGCCGCAAAAAGTCTAAATACTGCACAAAAATAAACTAAACAAGAAAGGAAAAATTATGCATCAAACACTGATTATGAAGCGCTTTCCGGCACATTCAGTATAATCTAACAAAACTGCACCGTTTAAAAATTTAAATATTATGTCTCTTTTTTCCATATGGAAATGTATAAGTATAACGCATTTCAAAACCGAATTTCAGCTGTTCCCATCTACAATCGGAAAATTCCCCGAATTTTTTAGCAGCCTTGTATATGATTTAGAGATTTGTATCTATCAACAACATCTATTCCAAAATTTAGTTCATTTAAGAGATACTTCAGAAAATTCTCCTTCTGCAATTTCCTCTAATCAGGAGAATGGTATGCGGATACTTTTGTGCAGCGCAGTATATGAGATATAGAATTTATATATAAAAAGCAGAGAGATATGTGGCACATTTCAAAATTTTCCATTTCTTTAATTATAAATAGTGTTTCTAAAAATGACGTTTCTATATTGTCCAGGGACGTTAAAAAATGTTTCGTCTTGTATTCTATAAAAAATTTTTTTTCTTTTGGCGTGTGAGAAAAAAAAAAAAAAAAAAAAAAAAAAAAATGTTGATTTTTTATTTTTTGTAAAAAGTGCCCCATTGCTCCTCACTCTCCCTTATATGTATGTACAGATTTACTAAATTAAAAAAAGAAAAAGAAAAAAATAGAAAAAGAAAGAAAGGAAAGAAAAGAAAGAAAAAAAGAAACTTTGGATGTCGTTTTCATATTTTTACGATTTTTTCCAGTATAAATTTGACATTCAAGTTGACCGAATAAAAATTTGAAAAGAAAAAAATACCTTCGGATAGACTGTACCTTTCTGTGGGCAACGAAGACGGTTAGTTCTTGTAGATAACAATAAAGACCATGGCCGGATTAAGGGGGGGGGCTAAGGGGGCTGCAGCCCCGGGCCCCAACCAGTCAGGGGGCCTCAAGCAGAGGTTTAAGTTGTACCAAAGTTTCGTTTAAAACAATTACAGGGGCGTAAGAGCTGCGCGAATTCGCCGTTTTTTTACAACTTAACTTGAATTGCCATTTGACGTCATTGCTGTCTGTATCTCCGAAAATTTCCAGGTTTAACAAAAATGGCGATGAAAACGAAATGAAAAGGGTTGCGTAAAAAAAGCGCGAATTTCTTCAAAAAAAGAACGGATTTAATCAAGATCGCGGAAAAGCGCAATTTCCTTCAAAAGGCCGTGGAAAAAGCGCTAATTTCGTCAAAAGGTCGCGGAAAAAGCGTGAATTTCGTCAAAGGATGGCCCAAAAAACCGCGATTTTGGCAAAGAATCGTGAAAAAAACACAAATTTCATCAAAGGGAGGACAGAAAAAACGCAATTTTCTTTAAAAGATTGCAGAAAAAGTGCAAATATAATCAAGAGTTCTCGGAAAAAGAGCAAAATTTACCAAATCATCGGGAAAAAACGCGAATTTCGACAGAGGACAGAGGAAAAACGCGAATTTCGTCAAAGGGTCGTGAAAAAACACAAATTTTGCGAAAGAATAGCGAAAAAAAAGTTAATTTTGTCAAAGTGTGGTGGGAAAAGAGAGAATTTCTTGAAAAGTTCTCGGGAAAAAGCACAAATTTTGTCAAAGGATCGCGAAAAAACGTGAATTTTGACAAAGAACCTCGGAAAATTGCGAATTTCTTCGAAGGTTTGCCAAAAAAACGTAAACTTTGAGAAAGAATGGCGAAAAAACGTAAATTTTGTCAAAATGCGGCAGAAAAGTGAGAATTTTTTGAAAGTTCGTGGGAAAAAATGCAAATTTAGTGAAAAGATCGTGGAAAAAGAGCGAATTTTGACAAAGAACCGCTAAAAAACGCGAATTTTGTCAAAGGATTGCCAAAAAAATGCGAATTTTGAGAAAGAACCGCGAAAAAAAGCGCGAATTTTGTCAAAAAGTGGCAGAAAAAGCGCGAATTTCACAAAAATTTGCGAGAAAAGCGCAAATTTAGTCAAAAGAGCCAAAAGTGTCGCCGCCGAAAATAAGCGAATTTTGACAAAAACCGAGAAAAGGCGCGAATTTCGTCAAAAAATTGCCGATAAAACGCGAATTTTGACAGAAATCCAAAAAAACACAAATTTCGTCAAAGGATGGCAGAAAAAGCGCGAATTCTTTGAAAAGATCGCGGGAAAAGCACAAATTTAGTTAAAAGATCGCGGAAAAGAGCGAAGTTTGTCAAAGAGACGCGGAAAAAGTGTAAATTTCTACAGAGGATCGCTTGAAAAAAATGCGGATTTCGTCAAAGAATCGCTAAAAAAACATGAATTTTGGCAGAGAATCGCTGAAAAGACGCGAATTTCGTCATAGAATGGCAGGAAAAACACAAATTTCAGAAAAAGTTCACAGGAAAACTGCAAATTTTGTCAAAAGGTCGCGAAAAGAAAGGCGAATTTAAAAACACCATTAAAGATAACAAAGAAAAAAAATGATTAACATTATACATATTCAAAATCTAAGATTTGTATTTTAGGATTAAGAAACAAAACAAAGGTGTGTGTGTATTTGTGGAGGGGGTGACATTCAGTATCGTGGTAGGAGGCTTAAGATTTCCAATAAGGTAAGGGGGGGGCCCAAAATTCCCAGTAGCCCCGGGCCCCAGAAGTGCTTAATCCGGCCCTGATAAAGACAGCTGTATGTCTGTATAAAGAGTTTTTCTTTGTCTGAGAAGTAGATGTTTTGCTGTCCAGGACAAAATTTGACAGGAAGGATACCTGTATGCTTGATGTTTTGTATCTCGAAACAGATTTTGATTCAATTTTTTTTTAGATTTAATTTTTTAAGCTATTTATTACTATTTTTTCAAGTTTCGAGCTTTTCCCCTACATTCAAAAAAAGCATCCATTTTCAATCCATATTTCCATTTTAGCCGAATATAGTAAAGTAGTTTTCTTTCAATTTTTGAATATTTCACAAACTTTTTATATGATTTTTAACTTTTTTCGTGTTTTGGCGCGATTTTTTGACTATAGTAATCGGAATCAGGTCTCAGTCTTTTTACCCGAAGTACTAAATTTTGTCCTCAGCTATTTTTTAAATTTTTGCGAACTTTTAATGCGATTTTCGAATTTTTCGCAAATTTTTATGCGATTTTCAGAATTTCTCCCTCGTTTTGAAGCAATGGTGAATTCAGACACTTTTCTCTGTAGCTCCGATAGGGACATTAGAGTTTTGGGGGGAAATTGCACTTTTTGACCAATGAAAACTTAAAATTTCAAAATTTCTGGGGGGAAAATGTCCCCCCGCACCACCTCCTGGATTCAACGCTGTTTTGAAGACTCCAATTAGAAGCAATTTTTTTCTCATATCTGAAGAAATTTTCGATTTTTGACGGAAAATTTATAAAATTTTTTATCTCTGATTCGCGATTTATTCTAGTTATACAGGGAAAAAATATCATGAGTAAAAGTTCAGTTTTTAATAGGAAAAAATACAATGCTGCATAATTGATGGAACACTCCTGTGATTTTATATTACGAAAATGAACCTTTATATTTAAAGATGTTAGGTAATTTTTACATTAGATTGTGTACTTTTGTATATTTTTGCGGAAAATTGGCAAATAAATGCATTTGAGTCTGCGCGTCTGATTGGAGTGATTCTCTTCCGAAAATTTGAAATTGGATTATCAGTTCCGCATAGTTGCCGACTTGTATGGTTATGTGAGCGGAAAAAACAATCGCGGAGAAATGCAAATTTCGTGAAAGGATCCCGAAAAAGCACAAATTTCGTCACTATTTCGTAGAAAAATGACGATTTCGTCAATGTTTTTATCAACGAGCTTTGTCAAAAGATCGTTGAAAAAAGCAAATTCCCTGTGCGAATCGCAGTTAAAACAGCAATTTCACCAAATATCGCAGATAAAACGCTAATTTCGTCTAAAGACCACGGGAAAACGTCGATTTCGTTTAAAGATTACAGACTAATGCCGATTCCGTTAAAAGATCGAGGGAAAAAACGGCGATTTCATCAAAAGATCACGGAAAAAACGGCGATTTCGTCAAAAGATTGTGAGAATAAACAGGCGTTTTCGAGAAAAGATCACGTAAAATGCAAATTTTGTCTAAAAATCGTCGAAAAAACATTGATTTCATAAAAAAGAAACACGGGAAAATCCCGATTTCATCAAAAGATCGCAGAAAAACCACCGATTTCGACAAAAGATCGCAAACAATCGCCAATTTTGCTAAAATATCGCAGATAAATCGCTGATTTTGTCTAAAGATTGCGGAAAAGCACCGATTTCATCTGAAGATCGCAGATATGCGAGTTCCCCCCCCGGGAGGGGGGTTGTAACTCGCTGAGTCCCTGCTGAATTGGGGCTGCACAAGTGTATGCCACATAAATAACAACAAAAGTGGCAAGTCCTTAAAATTTTTTGGACTCCTTGGATTTTTTTATGTATTCCTTGGATTTTTTCTTACCAACTCTGTATGAACCCTGAGTAAATTTTGACTTTTTGCGGCGTTTCATTCGCAGTTTCTTGACACACCTAAAAAAAATCAGGTTTCAGTCTTTAAACTCAATGTAGAAAATTTTATCATTTGCAATTTCTGAATTTGTCTCGAACATTTTATGTGATTTTTAGCGATTTTCGTCTTTCGGGGTCATTTTTTAACATTCCGATTGCAAGGTTTTCGCTAGATATAGTCAATTTTTGAATATTTGCCTAATGTTTTTATGCAAATTTTAACCGTTTTTTCGCGTTTTACGATGTTTTCTTTTTTTGACGATTTTTTTCTAAAAACGAATATTTATCTGGTAGATTTTGCTGAGCTCATATTTAAGCTAAAGTGGAAAAATAACGAAATGGTCCCTGTAGCAACGTGAACGACGATGCTAGAAAATTTGAATTTTATCAAGCGATTATAACTTTTATCAGAAAAAAAAATTGCAATAATTCAAAGATTGTTTGATTCAAGATCAGAGCGGGGGATGCCCTGAACGAATTTAAGCCGTGGAAGGCATTGGGACGTTCAAAAGGAAATGAAAAACAAAAAAGCCGGGTTTTTTTTTTGGGGGGGGGGGGGGTGCATAAGAAAATTCAACCTGCGAAGCGAGCAATGCTCCGCTGATAGATTAAATAATTGCAGAACATAATTTATGTATAGTTATCATTAGTAATTTACGAAGACAAGAGAAGTGAAACATTAAAAAAGAAACAGGTCGAACATACGGGGTTGGGTGACAAATGCATTGCACACAGATGCTCGCTTATTGCAACTCCCAATAAGATTAAAAATCATATATTTTTTTAAGCAATTCCATTCCAATTTTTCTTCACTTTTAATATAGGCCCTAAAAAAAGACAATTTAAAAAGCATTCAGAGTCTGCCAAATGTCTGTCATCTGGGCACCTTTAAAATGAATGGCAGCTATAGCAAGAAAGGACATGTTTGTTTTGATTGAAAGAAGCAATAGTATTAAGGGAGACCCGTAAGAAAAAACCCAAAATTTTTATTATTGATTTTAAAGTAATGAATTTTGGTGTACTATTTAAGAATCTTCTTGTAAGGAATAATTAGCAAAAAAAATCACTTTTTATTGAAAAGTATATTTTTTTATGAGGATTTTTATGATTTTTTTTTTTTTTTTTTTTTTTTTCTTGTCGAAAAATACTTTTTTTAAAATTACTACTCCTCATTCAATTTTCAATATTTTGGTATTACTAAAATTTCTTAAATAGTGTTATAGTATATAGAAAAGAACTAAGGAGAGATATTTTTAATTTTCTATTTTAATCGGCTAAAAAAATAAAAATAAAAATACGCATGGTAAATTTCCTTAAATTCGTTATAATTTTCATGTTTACCAATTTATGTAAAATTTTCAGAAATAGTTAAAAAAAAATATCTCTCCTTACTTTTGTTGCAAATTGTTTTAAGATTCTAAAAACATAAACACTTTGTTTTTAAATCATTTTACCACTGAACCTTAGTACTTTGAACTTAGGCAAAACATGAAAAAAGTCATTTTCAGGAAAACACGTTTTAAATGGCCGCTAGTCCTTTAAACTCTATAGTGAGTACAATTTAAAAAGCTCATTTTCTACCTGTTCTAAATGTCCCCGAGTTCTGAAATTTTGTATGGATATTCGCAAATATGTATTTTATCGTTTTCTGAAAGGAAAAAAAAAAAAAAAAAAATTGAACTTTTGATCATTTTTGGCCGAAAATGGGGTTCGGGTCTCCCTTAAGGAAGTTTTGAACCTTATTGAAACCCCCAATGAGGTGAAAAAGCACATTATTCTAAACATTTTAATTTAAAAAAATGGTGACTAAAAGTTTTGAATATTGGGTTCCAATTTTTTTTTACTTTTAGTAAGGGATTTAATAAGTCAATTTAAAAAATTTTGAACTTGCGATTTTTTTTTCATCTTAGCACCTTTAAAAAAAAATGCTGGCTGTAAAAATGAAACACGTTATCTGTTTTGGTTGAAGAAAGTAATAGTATTAGGGAAGTTTTGAGCCTTATTGGGGCCTCCCAATGAGATTAAAAAGCACATTTTTTAAACATTTGAATTAGAAAATATGCGTAGCTTAACAATTTTGAATCATGGGTTCCATTTTGCTTCAGTTTTATAAGGGCCCCAAAAAGACAATTTAAAAAGTACTTAGTCTGCAAAATGTTTTTCATGTGGACGTCTTTAAAGAGAATCGTGGCTATAGAGAGAAAGCGCATCTCTGTTTTGGTTCAAGGAAGTAATAAGATTAAGAAACTTTTGAACTTTATTGAAATTTTTTGTTCTATTAATGAGATTAAAAAGCCTATTTTTAAAACATTTGAACTATAAAAATAGGCTCTAAATGTTCTTAATTTTGAGTTTCAGCATTTTCTCACTTATATTAGGCCTTAAAAAAGACAATTTAAAACACATTTACAAACTTCTTTCATCTCGCAGCTTTAAAAAGAATGGGAACTATAGAAATAGCATATTTAGTTGAAGGATGTAATAGTATTAAAGAAGTTTTGAAGCTTATTGGGGCCCCAAAGAGATTAAAAAGCGTATTTTTTAAACATTTGATTAAAAAAAAGGACCTAAATAGTTTTGAATTTTGGACTTCAATTTTTCCTTACTTTTATAAGTAACCCTAAAAAAGGGAATTTAAAAAGAGTTTAGAGCCTGTAATATTATTTATCCAATTTCACTCACAGGCCCCTTTGAGCTTAGGACCTGATACAACTGCATCCGCTATCGCCCACTGTGCATATCCTTGTCACTCGCACAATAATATTGTAACTAAAGTAATTACAGAAACTTAAGGTCTAGACGAACGGCACTAGTTTTTATTACACTAAAAGAGCAATCAATCAATCATTGTTTTCGAACTGAACAAGGGTGAAACCTCGTTAAATGGTTTTTGAGGGACTGACCCTTACCAATTTGACAAAGGAAGGGGAACTTTTATCTACTCCATCTTCGGTCATAAACCTGTCAACTGATATTCCTCTCTTGAAGTTCAGATTCAGTACACTAGAAGTGCAATTTATACATCAAAGCGCCGACACGAAAGATCAAAGATAGCGCAAGAAGTTAGTGCGAAAAACTGTGTGTGTGCCCGCAGCTTTACAGTCTATAATGCCCAACGAGACATCAGGTTTCAATGAGACATGACGGATGCGAACCCTATTTTTGCCTGAAGGCACAGACACCCACGGTGGTCGGCGATCCAGGAAAACAGGAAGTTCCCGAATATTTTACACCTTTTATGGTACTCTAAATGGGAAATTTCCGGTATCTTTGTTGGAAATATTCTAAATTACAATTCTGCGAAATGTTTTTCAGCTGGTAAAAGAAAAAAGTACGAAAAAGTTAAAATTTGGAATATCATGAAATGTAGGTACTTTTTTCATCCGAAACCGCGGGCCCCCTTTGGTTCCCGGGCCCCTGGGCAATTGCCCCCTGTGCCCCCCCCCTCTCACCGGCCCTGCTGATAGCCACTCTGACTGCTCCTTTAAAAAGACTTCATCTTTTCTTATTGCTAAAACATTCCAATCTATCCTTGGGGATGATCATTCTCTCAAAAAACTGCAATCTGGGGACTTACTAGTTCAGGTTTCTACTGTCAAATAATCACAATTTCTTTCTAATTGCTCTACAATAGGTACTTTTTCCGTGTCTGTCCAAGCTCATAAAACTCTAAATACAAGTCGTGGTGTAATATCCGAATCTGACCTTTTATTTTCTACTAAAGCTGAACTATTAGAAAATTTAAAAGACCAAGATGTAATAGATGTACGCCGTATTACTATCCGTCGGAATGAACAAGTTTTACCAACAAAGCATATCATTTTAACATTTAATAGCCCTACCTTACCAACCAGAATTAAAGCTGGCTATCTAAGCTGTCCAGTCCGCCCCTATATCCCAAACCCTATCCGTTGTTTTAAATGCCAGCGTTACGGGCATACTAACACAAATTGTCGTGGATCTGTTACCTGCGCACGTTGTGCAGAAGTCGGTCATGACAATAAATCATGCGAAAAACCCGAACGCTGTGCAAATTGTAAAGGAGATCATACAGCATATTCCCGCACTTGTCCTAACTGGAACCGAGAAAAAGAAATTTTTACTCTTAAAATTACTCAAAATTTGTCTTATCCTGATGCCCGTAAACTTGTTGAAACCAGAACTCCATCTGTTGGAATATCTTACTCCAGCCTACTTAAGAACCAATCAAAATCTGTAAGACACATAAGTACCCAAACTAATACCTCATATCCACCAAGTAAATCAAACATAACACAGTCAACTAACACACCAATCAAAGAATCCCGTGATATCTGTCTCCCTACTAAATGTTCTGGAAACCCACAATTAGAACGTTGGCTTCCATCATCAGACCGTTAAGATAATTGACCTAGAAAAACGGCGACAGAATTCTCAAACTCAATCTAAGACATCATCCAAACTTAAAACTGAAACTTTGACTGTTCCATCCCAAAAAAATACTTTAAAATCATCTGAACCACAGACTAAGATCAAGGCAGGTACGAGTACTAAAATACCAATACAGAGGTCTGATACTACCCGTAAAACAAATTTACAGAAAAATTCTAAAATATCTACTCCTGCCTCTCCAGGGTGGAAAACTGTGGGAAAGAGACAGAAAAATTCTTCTCTCAGCGCTTGTATCCGTAATGTAAAAGACCCGAAACAGCTTCAAAACTATGTTGAGGAGGCCATGGAGTCAGAGTCTTATAACTATGACTCTGATTCAGAGGACAATACTATATTAGAAGAGTATGCACCTGACTAAATTCTTTTTTATTACTCTGAGTTTTAGATGTTTTTATATAGTTTTATGTAGTATTTGTCTGTTTTATTTTTCGTGTTATTGTCTTATACAGCGTTCGAATTTTAAATATTTGTAGAATTTTAACTATTTAAATATTTTTTAATCTCATCGATTTTTAATTATATTTTCATGTACCACCGCATTTCCTTTTTTCATGTACTTCATAGCTATGCCCGTCTTTTGATATGATTATCACTTTTTTCATGTTTAACATTTTACATTTTATAGTGCATTTTTAACTTTAGTATTCATTACCTTATTCTTGGCGCAGCATGTCCCACAGGGGACCTTGCGCCATAAAACCTCATTCAACCAACCAACCAACCAAAAGATCTTTGTTGTTTTTTAATTTGTTGGCAGTCCCCAATGGGATTTCGAGGAAAAACTCTTCGCGAAAATATATAACCTATACTATGTTGTTCACTCACTTGGAGTTTCAGAATAATGTCTTATGTATAGTTCTAGATATTTAACAAAACGTCAAAATTTGAAAGTGTCAAAATTTTTTTTGCTGACACTGTATATTAGAAAGTTTGTAAATCGAAAAAAAAAAATTCTTTAAAAGTCATACTTTTTGGATTTTGCAGCAGTATATCTTTCTGAAAATGCTACTTCCGAGGCCACATATCGGACTATTTACATAGTTCAAAAAAAGAAAAAGAGAAAGAAAGGAAAGAAAGAAAGAAAGAAAGAAAGAAAAAGAAAAAGAAAAAAGAAAAGAAAAGAAAAAGAAGGAAAGAAAACATTTAAAAATATAAATTAGAATAATAAATATAAAATATTGAAAAAATTTTAAAATTCCTTGCTTTCACTTACACGTCTGGATGCTCGATGATATATATATATTGGAATTTATATTAACATACATAACTTAAATCCCATTTAATTAGCCCCAAAGCTTCAATACATAGCCGTAACGAGAAATATACATTTTAGTGTCTAGCAACTAACTTTAAAATGCAGAGGCAATAGCGGACACTAGCGGAATCAAAGCTACATTTCACCGTGTTTATAATCAAGTTTGAAATGAAAGTTAAGTTAATAAAAGTAAACATTTTTTATTCAGACTGTTTAAGAATTTCTCTTCTTTACTTAGTAACTAAATGATTTTTGTGTCTTCAAGAATAAAATTTTCAAACAGATTTACATTCAGATATCAAAACGTAAACCACTTTAACCCTTTATTTACCGATTTATTTATCAAGAAATTGATCCACCTTAATAATTACCTTCTTTAATATCTGAAGGTATACTAGAATTTTTAGATAATACTAATCTGGAATTTAAATATGTTCTCTTTTTTTCATTAAATCTGATTAAATATATCGGTAGTTATAATTTTTTTGTGAAATATTTACAAAAATAATCAGATTAATTAACCAAAATTACTCTTCTCTTTCTACTCTGAAAATATCACAATTTTTAAAAAAGCAATGAGTTTAAATGCATCATGATCCTCTCTATAAATAGAAAGGTTTTTGCAGTTAAATATGTTTCATATAATTTTATTTAAAGAAAGAAAAGAAATACCAACAAAAATGAATAATAAAACTAGCCCTTTTCGAAATTATTTAGCTTCGACTGTTTCTCTATTATATCTAAATTTGATCCAGAAGAGTGTTTTGTGTGGAAAGAATAAAAAACCTTTATTAATAGACAAAATTTATAAGTTTTATATAAAGTTTTCCTCAGTGGTACTTTAAAGTACCATCGGTGCATAAAGGGTTCATTCCTTTTACGATAAATGTAGACATATTTCACTAAATATTATCACGAGCGTTGTTTTAAATTGAAGGACCTCGCTAACAAGTAAATTTAACTAAGTATAACTTATAGGACCAGGGGACCGTACAAAAGTTTAATTTTCGTAATTTTATAAGAAATAGTTTTATGGACCCAAATCACTTTTTAAATGTTTCTTTACCTCATTTAAAACATTTTTGTAACTGGAACTGTATTTCTATGACTAATGGTGTCGAAATTAGCTATTGGCCACCATTGAGAGTGGACACCCTGTATATGACTGATGAATGATTTTTTATTTTTGTTTTATAATTAAATGATATTATCGCAATATTTTCTAAATAAAGTTGTGAATGTTTTCGTTTCGATTGAAAACTTTAATAAGGAAAATAATTATTCTGAGAGAATAATTAAATATTCGTACAATAAAGGAACTCAAATATTCATATTCAGTAAATGATTGAGTGTGCTTTTAATTACACGTCTGGAATGCTTCGTGATATACAGATTGGGATATATGTGAACGCGCATAAATTAAATTGCATTTAATTAGCCCCGAAGCTTCGATGTATCGCCGTAACATATATTCAGCGTCTAGCAACTGCTTTAAAATGCTGAGGCAATAGTGGACTCAAGAGTGAGGAAAGATGCCAGGTCTATAATTAAGTTTGAAATGAAAGTTAACTTAATAAAGTAAACATTTTTCATTCAGACTGTTCAAGAATTTCTTTTCTTAATTTACCTACAAAAACATTTTCGTCCCTACAACAATAAAGTATGTATACGTATATATATATAACCATTAATTGTATTACAATATATGAACCATTGAATTTAGTAATTTATACCACATGAACATGGAGGGAAAAAATAAATAATTAAAATGAATACAAATGGAATTTGTAGAACCAAAGCCGAATCTTCAGGCTTCAAATACTTTGGAACTACAAATGAAGTGTGTGGTTTTATTTTCATATTTGTCATGTAAAAGCAAAATAATACGAATTTGGGGATACCAACACACATAAAACAAAATTAAATGAAGTTTTTTCTTCATTTAATTCAACATCAAAAACAAGGCACATCAAAATTACTAAATTGGATAGCAAAATGAAAAGGGAAAAATAAAAATAATTATCGTCAAAATTATTATAATAAATTCATAAATAAATTAAAAACGGAGTAATGTGACTACAGAAAAAATAAACCATAAACCATAGTTTACCCTATTAAGATTTAAAACAAAATCATTTAATTTGACTAAGCTAAGCTAAACTCGATATCTTAATATAAGATGATTTATGATTTAAAAATAAATAATTAATATATTTATCCTATACACTTAAAAAAATATTTGAGGTCTACAATTTATTAAAAGTTAGGTACAATTTAATCATTTAAATTATATTAATAGAATTAATTGTTATACAATTATCCATACATTAATGTCAATTATGTATATATATATATACCGGGTGTCCCAAAAATGACTGATGGATTTAAAAATTCAATAACTTGCAAACGGTGACAGCTATTTAAAAAATTTTTGCAGAGGGTTATGTATAATGTCAGGAGTTTTTTTACCGTAATTTTTTATTTTAGTTCGCATCTCAAACAATAGGTGGCGCTGACGGCGATTGAAGGCCAGGTCGACGCTTCACTCAGCACTGATCACCTGGCCTTCAATCGCCGTCAGTGCCACCTATTGTTTGAGATGCGAACTAAAATAAAAAATTACGGTAAAAAAACTCCTGACATTATACATAACCCTCTGCAAAAATTTTTTAAATAGCTGTCACCGTTTGCAAGTTATTGAATTTTTAAATCCATCAGTCATTTTTGGGACACCCGGTATACATATACATATATATTAAAGTAAAATTTTTCCTATTGGACAAGTTAAATATATACATATAAATTATTCAAATATAAATTTACATGGCAACTCTTTTCATTTTAATAAATAATTTATATTAATTGAGGGAGGTGCTACAAAAAAATTAAAGACAAATGACATTGGCATCTTTTGGTTCCAATCTGATAAGAAATACAATCAAAATAAAAATAAAAATAAAAATAAAAATAAAAATAAAAATAAAAATAAAAATCGTCCCGGATTGGAACCGAAACATGTCACTGTTATTGGTTTTTAATTTTTTCTAACACTTCTCTCAAGTACTATCAATTGTTGATTAAAATGTTTATATACAAAGTAAAGTTCTTAAAATCTTGTGATTTAAAAGTCTAAAATGGATTTTACCCTTTCGGGTCTGGTGTATTATTATTAGTACATGCCTTTTTATAGAGTATTATTTAATTTTAAGAAATACTTTTGCTACTATTTACATTTAGTATAGTTAGTATATGTCTATACATTTACTATATGGCATCATTTATGTTTCGGCATTTAGTAATAACAATAATTATTATTATTTGCAAAATTCTATTTCCACCGTTTACGATTCTTTATTTTAAATATATATTTCACTGTTAAATTTAAAAGAAAAGTTATTTTCCTGAAATAATCAGGTGTAGTAAAACACAAAAAGTATTAGAAAGATGTAATATAAGTCATATCATATTGTAATGCAATATTTTCTAAACATTAACAAAATTTATTCCTTAACTTATGAATATGTATTGAATAGCACGCAAAACAACAACATTCGTCATGTTTCAGACAACAAAATATTCGTTAAACACTAATTAATCTATTTGGATAGCTCGTGTTAATGTTAGTAGTGTAAAAGTAATTTTTTCTAAAAATTGAAAAAAAAATTCAGACCCGAAAGGGTTAATAAACTTTTTGTCATAATCCTTTTCATTTTTATCGAAGGAATTGCATATATAAATTGTTAAACCTGCAATAAAAAATCTGTCAGACGCTTAACTCCTTAGAGGACAGTGGGATAAAATATGTCCCATTTAATTGCAATTGCGAAAATCCACATTGACACCAGAATTTTTGAATGAAAGTTTTAATTTTGCATAGTGTGTGAAGAAACGCCTTTACATGTTCTTTAACCCTTTATCTACCAACAGTACTTATAAGTAGCATTATTGTAATTAATTGCTTATTATAAAATTCTATTGATACGCCAATTAGTTGCAATACTGTTTAGAATGAGTTACAGATACATTACTTTATTTTGTTCCAAAAGCATTATTAATTACACAAAACAAAAATATTTTTAAAAAGGGGGGGGGGGAGTGCCTTTGTATCTTTTCATCTTTCTTGGCGCAGAGGGAGGGGGGGGGGATATTTTTCAATTCGGAAATATTTCTATATTTATTTTGCAAGAACATCATATTTGTACATTTTATAAGTTTATTAAATACTTACAAAACAATTTAAAATAAAAGATTTGAGTGCGGTTATAAATATTGCACAAAATCCCTGTAAATTCAAATTTAATCAATCCTTCTAAATCCTTCAATCCTTTTAAAATCGTTCAAAAATTAATAAATGATTATGCAAATCTTTTAATTTAGTTTAAACAATTTACGTAAAATGCTTTCGAATGTTAAATTTTCATGAATTCATAATTCGAGGTTTAAAAAAAAATGTTTTTAAATTCTGGTGTCATTCAATCATTTCAGCATTTTACGAATAGACGTAACCCTGAAAAGTTTAAAGGGTCTTTTTTAATTGCTTATTTAAAAATCTCATATCACTGTTTTTTTTTTTTTTTTTTTTTTTTTTAATTTCATATTTCTTAATAATATATTACTGTTGCAGTGTTCTCGCTGACATTTGACCAACGTTAGTAATTTGGCTGATTAAAAATCAAAAACATTCGCCAAATGAAAAAAGAATTTTTTAAAAGCAAAATATATTCGCCGTGTAGCACTAAAAAATTATCTTTAATCCTTTAATGTGCCCTCTTTTATCAATATGTTCTAAAATGACCTAATTTTAGGTAACTGTGACAACAATTGTTATTGATCTAATTTCAGCTATCCGCTACAGATATATTAAAAATATATATGTATGCATAATGAAAAACGAAAAAGGAAAGAAAGAAAAAGCGAAAATTGAGCACTAGCAATTTGGCGAGTCTAATCGGCTGTTTAGTCGCCAAATGAAGAATTTGGTCGCAATTTGGCGCAATGGCGAGCGACAGCGAGAACCCTGTTGTTAGTGTATCATAATATATGTCTCATGAAAAACGAAAAAGAAAAGAAAGAAAAAGCAAAAATTGAGCACTAGCAATTTGGCGAATCTAATCGGTTGTTTAGTTGCCAAATGAAGAATTTTGTCGCAGTTTGGCGCAATGGCGAGCGACAGCGAGTACCCTGTTGTTATTGTATCATAATATATGTCTCATGAAAAACGAAAACGAAAAAGCAAAATTTGAGCACTAGCAATTTGGCGAGTCTAATCGGCTGTTTAGTCGCCAAATGAAGAATTTGGTCGCAATTTGGCGCAATGGCAAGCGACAGCGAGAACCCTGTTGTTAGTGTTTCATAATATATTTCTCATGAAAAACGAAAAAGAAAAGAAAGAAAAAGCAAAAATTGAGCACTAGCAATTTGGCTAGTCTAATCGGTTGTTTACTCGCCAAATGAAGAATTTGGTGGCAATTTGGTGCAATGACGAGCGACAGCGAGAACCCTGTTGTTAGTGTATCATAATATATGTCTCATGAAAAACGAAAAAGAAAAGAAAGAAAAAGCAAAAATTGAGCACTAGCAATATGGCGAGTCTAATCGGTTGTTTAGTCGCCAAATGAAAAATTTGGTCGCAATTTGGCGCAATGGCGAGCGACAGCGAGAACCCTGTTGTTAGCGTTTCATAATATATGTCTCATGAAAAACGAAAAAGAAAAGAAAGAAAAATCAAAAATTGAGCACTAGCAATATGGCGAGTCTAATCGGTTGTTTAGTCGCCAAATGAAGAATTTGGTCGCAATTTGGCGCAATGGTGAGCGACAGAGAGAACCCTGCTATTAGTGTTTCATAATATATGTCTGATGCATGATTTTTCATTCTTGTTTTATAATTAAATGATATTATCGCAGCAGTATTTTCAAATAAAGTTATGAAAATTTTCGTATCAATCAAAAACTTTTATCAGAAAAATAATTATTCCGTGAGAATAATTAAATATTCGTACAATCAAGGAACCTAAATATTCATATTCAGTAGATGATTGAGTGTGCTTTTAATTACACGTCTGGAATGCTCTGTGATATAGACTGGAATGTATGTGAACATGCATAACTTAAATCGCATTTAATTAGTCCCGAAGCTTCAATACATCGCCGAAACGGAAAGCATATATTTAGCGTCTAAGCAACTACTTTAAAATGTTGAGGAATTAATGGAGGCAAGCAGAAGTAAAGATGCATTTCATCATGTTTATAATTAAGTTTGAAATGAAACTTAACGTAAAATAGCAAATATATTTTTTTTTTTTTTTCATTCAGACTGTTCAAGAATTTCTCCTTTGCACTTAATGACAAAATCCACAACAATAAAATTTTCAGACTGATTTAAATTCAGATACCAAAAAATGGACCATTTTTATTCATTTTACAATAAATAAGGCCATATTTTAGCAAATATTGTTATGAGCGTTATTTAAAATTAAATTAAAGGACCTTGCATATCGCAAAAAAGATACTCTTTAAATTATAAGCACTGACGCATTAGGGCCATCCATAAATGATGTCACACATTTTTTCCATATTTTTACTCCCCTCCCTCTCCGTCACAAAGTGTCACATATCACTTTACCCCCGTCCCCCCTCTCGTCACGTGTCACGCTACATTACTTAAACATATACTTGCAGTTTGCTTGTTCCTCTGTCCTAACCGGACATATATTTCTCTATGAAACTACCAATTATTAAATTAAATTAAATTATGTCATCGACAGCAGCATTAGTTACTAATTGTATATCATAAAATAAATAATTTTGAATATTTATAGGAATAATCCCATGTTTGAAACAAAATTAACATCTATCAAATAAGTATAACCTTGAAGAATTATTAAAAATTTATCTCAAACAAAATAAGCTGTTCATATGTAAAAATTTCGAACAAAATAAATCATGAAATGCCTACCGCATCCATTGTATTATTATTCTATCTGTTCAATAAATTTAAATTTGCAGGCAAGAATGTTCCCTAAAATATCTTTTATTTGTTGTGCTTCCTGTTAAAAGTACATATTTTGTGATAAATCGAGATAAACTCGTGAATAAATGAATATAAAGTACATGCTGAATAGAAGTAAACGAATTTTTACTCCAACCGGTTTGACATTCTGCATGAAAGATCGTCTATCGTATTGGTCAGCCTTCTATAAAATTAATGAACTCGAATAGTTTATATAAATCATAAAATAACAATACATTATTGGTTTTAAAATCGATAAAAATATTGTTTACTGAATATTGTTTACTGAAGTTATTCTTGAGTGTAAGCATTTAATAGATTAAATTATAATTAATTCTATGTGTAAATATTTAGCCCTTTTTTTTTTTTTTTTTTTTTTTGTGAACTTGTCACATATGTGTCAAAATATTTTTAAATTGTTTATTCATAGTTTTAACCTATAAAATTTTTTGACAATTTTTAACATTACATGGTGTTTAATATATTTTTCAGATTCAAAAACAGTGTGCCTTTGTCTCTCTGAATTTATGAAACTACCAGTTATTAAATTAAATTCAATTATGGTATCGACAACGGCATTGGTTACTTTTTTGTAGAATAAATAAAACTTTTATAGAATAATATATATATGTATCATAAATATATAACTTTGAATATTAATAAAAAATAATCCAACGTTTAAAACAAAATTAATATCTATCCGATAAAATATAACGTTGAAAATTTATTAAAAATTTATCCCAAACAAAAGTATTTTAAGCTGTTACAATGTAAAAATTTCGAACGAAGTAAATCATAAAACGGTGACCCCATCCGCAGTCTTATTATTCTATCTGTTCAATAAATTTAAAATTGCAGGCAGGAATAATTCGTATAATATCTTTTATTTCGTTGAGCTTCCTTTTAAAAGCACAAATTCTGTGATAAAGTCGGGATAAACTCATGAATAAATGAATATAAAGTACATTTTGAATGGAAGTAAACGAATTTTTGCTCCAACCGGTTTGACACTCTGCATAAAAGATCGTCTATCGTATTGGTCAGCCTTCTATAAAATTAATGACCCCGAATAGTTTACATGGATCATAAAATAAAAATAAGTTATTGGTTTTAAAATCAATACAAATTATCATTTACTGAATTGAAGTTATTCTTTTAAGAGCCCACAGTAGTCACAGAAAAAAACCCAGATGATAATGTTAAGTCTATGGGGTAGTGATGGGCGATTTCGATTTTTTAAATCGATTTAATCGATACTACGCCAACTCGATTTAATCGATACTTTAAAATTTTTAATCGATTTCTCTGAAGGTAATATAATTTTCATTTTCCTTCAAAAGTCGAAGATAAAATAGTCGGATGTGCCAATTCCAAAATTTCAGTGTATTAGTTTCTAAGATAGAAGAATTAAAGAAACCTCAGAACCCCCCCCCCCCCCCCGTGCAAAATAGCGTTTTTTGTTGAGTGATGTACACCAAAAATTGATCAAGATCTATTTTTATCAGGTACCAGCTGAATCTGAATTTTGATGAAAATCCATGAAAGCGCGAGATACAGCTATTGCGAAATCATAAAAAATGCAGCATATCAGCGCCACTTGTAGGGCAATTTACACAAAGAACTGAATAACACTAATCTATGTCAGAGATTTACTGAATCTGAATTTTTATGAAAATTCGTTCTTGAGATAGCGCTATTGCGTTAATTATGAATAATGCAGTATAGCAGCGCCATCTCTTAAGCGATTTCCACCAAAATATAATTAGCATCAAATAATATCAAGGACTAATTGAATCTAAATTTTTATGAAAGTCCGTGCATTAGTTCTTGAGATAAAGCTAAAATGGAAACAGGGGCGTGCGAAAAGAGAACTGCGCCCGGTTCAAAGTTCCAATTTAGCACACCCCCCCCCCCCCCATTAACTTTTTCTTGTGATAGGCTAGAAGTGATGTTACAAGTAAAAATTTAGCGCCCTTTAAATTTCCATGCTCGAAAGGACCGCCTCCTCCCCCCTCCTCCCTTTCACATGGCGCTGAGTGGAAATTGTGAAAAATTCAGCATAGCAGCGCCATCTGAGAAGCGATATACATCCAAATGCAAAAAAACATCAATTCATGTCAAGGACTAACTGGATCTGAAATTTGATGAAAATCCGTGCATTCGTTATTCAGATATAGTTTTTGCGCAAATCTCAAAAATGCAGCATAGCAGCGCCACCTGTTAGGCTATATACACCAAAAATTAATTAGATTCAGTTTATATCAAGGTCAAACTAAATCTAAAGTTTTGTGGAATTCCGTACATTTGTTCTTGAGATAGAACGGTCAGAAATTTTTGTCATATACAGACTCACAGAGTGACAGACACACACACAGACAGATATTTCTTAAAAACCATAAAATCGTGTTAAAGACCTTTTAAAATATATAAATCCATCAAAAACGGGAAGTCGAAATTTTTCACGAATCTAATACTCTGTTCTTGTAAAGCTGCAAAAGAAAGTAAAAATGTAAAATCGATTCTGCCCGTAAGATCGATCTTTAGATTCGATGTCGATCTTTAGATTCGATTTCGATTTTTTTTTCTTTTTTTTCTAGGCTAAATCAGTGTTGAATGCAGTTATTTTTCTGCGACTCCAGAAGAAGGCATCATGTTTTACAGCTCTGTAAGAGATGGGGAATCGCAACTTGTGCATTAGAAAGCATAAAATCTCATAAATTCTTCGGGGGGGGGGGGTATCCCCTGCGGGTTACCCCATTAATTCGACACTAGGTTAAATCGTTATATTTTTGTTTAGAAGTCCAGTTATTTGAAGTATTGGTTTATTATGTTTTATTTTTCACGCTCGTCTCTTCTAATTCCCCCCTTCCGCGTCAGTTTTAACGTCATTAGGCCGTTCGAAATATGCATACAGTTTTGAAAATGTCCAATTCTCGGTCTGTTTTATTTTAAATCCACATTTTAAATCCTTGACAAAAGATAAATAAAGGATCGCCCTTCCGAGGATAAATAAAGGATCGCCCTTGGGGTTTATCTGCGTCCCGCCGGGGGGCAAATTTTTTGTTTCTTCAAAAGAAACAAAAAAAATGTTGAGGGGAGGCTTGTACCCTCGCCCAATATACACCTTAAAATTTCGCTCATTTAATTCTCTATCATTTTTAACTTAAAAGTTTAAGCTACATGGTACCCCCTAGAGCTGTGGACCCCTCCCCCCCCCTGTCGGTCATTCACCTAATTTTGCTTATTTCTTCACTTCATTTCAATCTTTAAAAGGCTATTACTGCTTCTATAGGAGTTAAGTGGGGAGAAAAATTCTAGTATAGCCAACCATTTCTCGCCGTTCTTTTTGCTATTCCAGTTTCCCGATTTTCCCTATAGGACCTTTTTTGGGGGGGAAGGAGGGGAAGAGGGGTTTTTTCTCATTTCTTGATACAATATGTCTATTGAAAGCGTATGCTTCATACATTACAAATCTAGCATAAGAAATTTCCTCCCATCATTTCAAGTCACGTTACGGACCCATAATGTGTTAAAATTTTAAGTTTTCAAACTCCTTCGAAAACAAAACAAAAAAAAATTGATACATATCAGCGAAACTGGGGTTCGAACCCGCAATCTTTTGATTGCACATGTAATCCCTAAGCTTATTGGCCACCGCGTACTCAGCAGCGCTATTATTTCTTATTTTTGTCATCTTTAAATTCGTAATGTCGTCTTTAAATCTTTTGAATGTAATGTCCGGTTTGAATAATTCAAAAAGTAATCTACAGATATTGTAACAGGCATTAATACAAAACGATTTATTTGGATAAGGATTAAGGTATCGATAGTATGGTCTAATTTTGGTTGGTGTATTTATCGCGTTTTAAAATGTAAAAAAGTAGTTATAGTGAGTTAACTACAATAGCTGGACATATGGTATCGCGCGGTTTTTTTTTTTTTTTTTTTTTTTTATTATAGATATTGATATGTTCTTTAATATTATAGAACTTTTTTTTTATTCTTTTAAAAGTATTTCCTGACGATTCAACATTATATATCCTAACGATTCAAAAAATACACGCGTAATTATTCAAGGTTTCACTTCTGTCGGCACCCTCAGAGTGCCACTATTTTTTTCTTTTTCATGTTCGCCCGTCTTACCCTCCCCCCCCCCTCTTCCTCACCAATCTTAACTTACAGGATCGTTCAAATTATGACTGCAATTTTAAAAAAGTCTAATACTCGTTCTATTTTATTATAAATCCATATTTTGAAACCTCAACAAAAGGTACATTTGGGCCGGGGTCGCCCTTCTGTCCGTTTGAGATTTACCTTGGGGGTACCTACATATTTTTTGTTTCTTCCACATCATCTCATGTAACATATCGTTATAAAGCTTTTATCTCCTCGTTTTTTTCTGTTTCTACCCCTCTCTCCACCTAGTTACATGCTCTTGGCACTTTTTATAGTTTCAAAGAGTGCAACACATGCCCCAATCCCCGCGGGCCACCCCATGAATTCAACACTAAGTTAAACACTATATTTTTGTTTAGAAGCTCAGTTGTTTGGGTTATTAGTTTATTATGTTTTTTTTTCTATGTTCGTCCGTTTTAATCCCTCCCCCCCCCCCCTCTTCCTCGCCAATCTTAATAAATGGGCCGTTCAAAGTATGCATGCAATTTTTAAAATGTCCAATTCTCGTTCTATTTTTTTGTAAATCCTCATTTTGAAACTTCGACAAAAGATACATTTGGGCTATGGTCGCCCTTCCGTCAAGAGTGGTGTTTACCTGCCCCCTTGGGTATGGGGCATAGTTTTTGTTCTTTCAAACTATCTCGTGTAACATTTGGTTGGCATTAGAAAAAAAAAAAGTTTTTTTTGTCTATACTCCTAGTTACACGCTCTTGGCACTCTTTATCCTCGGTTTAATGCCAAGGTACTCAGTGTTGTTGTTAGTTGAGTTATGTCTCTCAAATTTGTCAAAGTTTTTTGTATGTGACAATCATAAGTGACAATCATTTTAAAATTTAAAATTCTTATTATCCGACTCTGAAATCTGCAATAGCTTAATTCTATGCCTCCCTAAATGGGGATGGGGAGGTGGGAGGCGGTAATTACGGTCCTGCTGATTGTCTAAGTTTCGGAATTAGTAATTTGAATCTTCTCTGTGTGAATCTGAATATCGAAATATCGATTCTAGTATCGATTCTAGAACTGAGAAATCGATTCTTATTATGATCGATGTTGTTTTATACGATATCGATTTTAATCGATTCTCAAAATTTTCAGAATCGCCCATCACTACTATGGGGGCGTTATTTTCCAATTATCTCGCTCAAATTTTAGTATTCTTAAACGATTTTTTTTTTTTTTTTTTTTTTTTGATGTTGGCTTCAGATTTTTTTTTTATTACTTTAACTTTTGGAACCAGTTTGAACCGGTTCTGAAATTGTAGTTATTTATAAGAAAAATACAACCAAAATCGAAAAATTAAAAACTAGCTTTAAAACTTGGCATCCACAGCTATCCTGTTGGGGAAAAAATAGTTCAAAACTTAACATTTGAGCAAGATATTTGAAAATAGTGCCTCCATAGACTTAACATTATCATCCGGGTCTTTTTCAGATACTAATGGCCTCTTAAGTGTAAGCACATAATAGATGAAATAATATATTATTTAATGTATGTACATATAGGACCACATGTATACTTTCTTCTATCTTTACAAGAAAGTATTGGATGCGTGAAATTTTTCGAATTCCGATTTTCGACTGATTTACACGTTTTATGTTTTAGAGTTTCCAAAAAACATGTTCTTACAAAATGTCTGTCAATGAGTCTACCTTTCTGCCTGTGACATAAATGTTTTGGGCGCTCTGTCTTAAAAATTAATGCACAGAATTTCCCAAAAGTTTAGATTCAATTAGACCTTGATATAAACTAGATTTGATTATTTTTTGCTGTATATCGCCCAACAAGTGGCACTGCTATGCTGCCGTTTTCAGGATTTCCATAATAGCTATATCGCAAGAATCAACGGACGGATTTTCATAAAACTTCAGATTCCGTTCGTCCTTGATATAATATGGTTCTGATTGCGTTTTGGTGTAAATCGACCATTAGGTGGCGCTGTTATGCGGCATTATACATGATTATCACACTAATTCTATTTCAAGAACTAATGCCTCAATTTTAATAAAACTTAAGATTCAGTTAGTCCCTGGGTCAATCCATTTCAAGTGGTCCAGAAAATATTTTTTTGGTCGCTCGACCATTTTTAAAAAATCTGAAATTTTTTGTACAACAACCCTAACATGACGGAAGTTCAAAATGACCGTTCTTTTAATTTTACTATTTTTTGTTTGTGCATGGCGGCCATCTTTGTTTCATCGCGTGCAGCGATTTTCTCAGATACTAGGGTACACAAAATTGTAAATATCTCGTCTTCTATTTTCCCAATTGAAATGGGGTTTGCAGCATTTTGTTCAGAATAAAATAGGCTAAATACACAGTTATAGAAAAATTTTGAAAAATAAATTTTTACAGGTGAAATTTTAGCACAAAATGCACGATTTTTTCCAAAATCTATCCGTTTGCAAGAGGAAAATTTTCGTGCAAGAGCAACTGTCAACCTTACACAATTTTTTCTACAAATAGGTCAAAAGTATGTGTACTCATACACCAAGTCCCAGATCTGGGAGTTAATTTCTCTTTGCGAAAAAAATTCCAAAATTCGTCAAAAATTTCAAAAATTGCACTTTTTAGGCTTTGATATCTCTGGTGGGGCACGAGATAAAAATCTGAAATTTTGGCCTGTGATAATATTGTGTAGTAGCGTTATGTACAAAAAATTTCAAGAAGGAGATTTGACTACAAGCTGAGATATGACATGGAAGATATGTGAAAACAATACTGTCAAACTATTGTAAACCTACTATGTAATTGTTCAACAAGACTGTCAACCTTGCACAATTTTTTCTACAAATAGGTCAGAAGTGTGTGTACTCATACACCAAGTCCCATATCTGGGAAATGATTTCTCTTTCCGAAAAAAATTCCGAAATTCGTCGAAAATTTCAAAAATCGCACTTTTTAGGCTTTGATATCTCTGGTGGAGCAAGAGATAAAAATATGAAATTCTGGCCTTTGATAGTATTATGTAGTAGTGTGATGTACAAAAAAATTCACGAAGGAGATTTGACTACAAGCTGAGATACGGTGATTAAAAAAATGTTAAGAAATGCTATTACGAGTACATTAGGAGAAATGAGATTAGTCTCTTTTATTACAATACTAGCAGCCTCCGCCCGCTACGCTGGTCAGTATCTTTAAAATAATCTTGAATCAAACGAAATATATTTAAATAAACAATCTTAATATCGAATCAAATACCCACAATTTTTGTCTGATTTATGTAATCTTACATTGGTCCGTTCAAAGTTCATTTTGACGACAAAATACCTCTAAAATGACTAAATAACTGACAAATTACAAAAGTACTAAAGTAATTAAGATTTTTTTTAGTAGGTGAATTCCATTTGAATTGCTTCTACCTGAATTTGCTTCTGAGGTACGGTGAAACATGTTATTATTTTAGACCATCCGATGAACTTCCTAAAGGAAAGATTTATATATATATAGATAGATAGATAGATAGATAGATAAGGATTCAAAATTTCAGGTTTTTGCGCCGAAGACATCGCCAAATTAGGAAAATGTGAAGTATCTCACCAAGTACTGGATTTAAAAGAATTTGCTTAGTACCATTCAATTAAGCATGAAAAAATGCACTAAAATATGCACACACACAAAAAAAAAAATAATAATAATTAGTAAAATATTAATAAAAAGTCGAAATAAAAATCGTTTAATGACATTTTAAACACGTGAATCTATTTAATGTCATTGAATGCGACATTCACGATCATCCATTATTGGCATCTAATCTGATAGTTTGGCGATAATTTTTTGGTCGACGGGATAACCTAGTAGTACCGTTTTTTTATTAGAATGAATGATAAATTAATTGCAAATATTTCTTCATGGTAATGATTTTTCTTTCACATTCAAAATATTTTTTTTAGGTACTTCTAGGTTATCCCGTCGACCAGAAATTATCGCCAAACTATAAGATTAAATGCCAATAATGGATGATCGTGAATGTCACATTCAATGACATTAAATGCGATTCACGTGTTTAAAATATCATCAAGGGATTTTTATTTCGACTTTTTATTAATATTCTACTAATTATTTGTTTTTTCGTTATTTAAAATAAAAATTATGTCATCATGTATAATTTGGCTATTAGTTTGGCGATTTGTATAATTTGGCGAAATTGGTCGACGGGATAACCTAGAAGTACCCCTTTTTAGTGATGGTAAAATAATTGCAGATGAAAAAGATATAATAGTAAGGCTAAAACACTATTTAATGACTGCTTGGCATATGACTTGGCGGAGACTCGATAAGTACGCTAATTCTATCAACCTAAATATCCATATAGAGTGTAAACAAACAATTGGTGCCATTTGATTATTCCGTCGATCAATTTCGCCAAATTATACAAATGGATATAATTTTTATTTTAAATAACCAAAGAATTAATAAATTGCTAAAATATTAATAGGAAAAGAGATAAAATATCGAATTAAAATTAGTTGACGACGTAACAATTTGCAAAACATATTTAATGTCAAAAGAATGTGACATTTACGATCATCCATTATTGATATTTAACCTTATACTTTGGCCACAGTTTTTTGGTCGATGGGAGATCAAGTATTGCCAAATAATGTAATATTGCCAAAAAATGTAAACAAATTATATAAACAATAATATTGCCAATAATATTTAGATGCAGATATCATCTACGTATCACGTTGGCACGATTACAACAAAATTGCGATTTTATGCCTCACGTGGTAATCCAGTAATAGTCGTTTATTTATCAGTAAACTATTTCATTATTTTTCTTTTCTATTTTAAAATCATACAAATTGTTTTGTTCCATAATTACTAATTGAATTAATTAATTTATTATTAATATTATATCAGATTACATTTTCTTGGCAACGGGAAAGAAAAATGGTTATTTTTTATCGGAAAAATTTTAATTGATTCTGTATGAAAATAATGAAATTTTGAATTATTAAGAAAAATATTTTACTAAATCAATTAAAAATTAGCCTATGTTCATCGGAAATAGTGTAGCTTTCCAACGGTGAAAGAATTTTTCAAATCCGTCAAGTAGTTTCGGAGCCTATTCAATTCAAACAAACAAACAAACAAACAAACAATCAAATCTTTCCTCTTTATAATATTAGTATAGATTTACACAGAAAATATCGTTTGTTGAAAACAGTTAAATAATAAGGATTTAATTTACAAAATACTATGTATGCTCAACAAAGAGCTTAACAATATTTACGAGAGATGTTATGAGTTCGACCAGTTACTGTTGTCAGTCCATCAGGCCGTTCTTTCAAAAAATTTTATTTGAAGCCCCCCAAGTCTTGTCATCCCTTGTTAACTTGAATGAAATTCTCTAGGTTTATAATTGAAGCCATGTCAACTCGATCAGTTGCAATTCATTGTCTGTAAGTTACTTTTCCTGAAATGTGTTCCAAGTAAAATTGTTGCAATAGCATTTCTAGTAGATTTGTTCATCTGGACAAATAGTGTATTGGCTTAGCATACATTCTGAATTGTTTAAATCACACAGAAGCATTTGAAAAAGATATTTGTAACTAACATTTAACTTTGTACCATAAATAATTAATTTAAAATTTTGGAGGTATGAACAATTACATAGTATGTTACAATAGTTTCGCAGTATTGTTTTCACATATTGTCCATGTCATATCTCAGCTTGTAGTCAAATCTCCTTCTTGAAATTTTTTGTACATAACACTACTACACAATACTATCAAAAGCCAGAATTTCAGAATTTTATCTCTTGCTCCACCAGAGATATCAAAGCCTAAAAAGTGCGATTTTTGAAATTTTCGACGAATTTCGGAATTTTTTTTCGCAAAGAGAAATCATTTCCCAGATCTGGGACTTGGTGTATGAATACACGCACTTTTGACCTATTTGTAGAAAAAATTGTGCAAGGTTGAAAGTCTTGTTGAACAATTACATAGTAGGTTTACAATAGTTTGGTAGTATTGTTTTCACGTATTTTCCATGTCATATCTCAGCTTGTAGTCAAATCTCCTTCTTGAAATTTTTTGTACATAACGCTACTACATGATACTATCATAGGCCAAAATTTCAGATTTTTATCTCGTGCCCCACCAGAGATATCAAAGCCTAAAAAGTGCGATTTTTGAAATTTTTGACGAATTTTGGAATTT
Source organism: Maratus speculifer (assembly GCA_964019185.1). Classification (NCBI taxonomy): domain Eukaryota; kingdom Metazoa; phylum Arthropoda; class Arachnida; order Araneae; family Salticidae; genus Maratus; species Maratus speculifer. The sequence goes on along the minus strand of OZ025295.1, from coordinate 298,224,170 downwards.
TTTTCGCAAAGAGAAATTAACTCCCAGATCTGGGTTTTGGTGTATGAGTACACGCACTTTTGACTTATTTGTAGAAAAAATTGTGTAAGGTTGACAGTTTCCCTTGCAAGAAAAATTTCCTCTTGCAAACGGATAGAATTTGGAAAAAATCGTAAATTTTGTGCTAAAATTTCACTTGTAAAAATTTATTTTTCAAAATTGTTCTTACACTGTATATTTAGCCTATTTTATTCTGAACAAAATGCTGCAAACCCCATTTCATTTGGAAAAATAGAAGACGAGATATTTACAATTTTGTGTATCCTAGTATCTGAGAAAATCGCTGCACACGATGAAACAAAGATGGCCGCCATGCACAAACAAAAAATAGTAGAATTAAAATAACGGTCATTTTGAATTTCCATCATGTTAGGGTTGTTGTACAAAAAAATTCAGATTTTTTAAAAATAGTCGAGCGACCAGTGCTGGACCACTTGAAATGGATTGACCCCCCTGATATAAATGAGTATTCTTTAGTTTTTAGAGTAAATCGCTCAATAGATGGCGCTGCTATGCGGCAAAATTCATGATAATCGTAATAGCTCTATCTCAGAAACTAACGCACAAAAGTTCATTAAACTTCAGATTCAGTTAGTCCCTAATATAAATGAGTACTCCTTAGTTTTTGATGTAAATCGCTCCACAAGTAGCGCTTCTATCTTGTGTTTTGTTTTGTTTTTCTCTCTCTTTTTCTTTTCTTTTTTTTTTACGATTTTTGCGTTGATTTTACCTTATATAGTAATACACGGATTTTCATTAAATTTTAGATTCAGTTAGAAGTTGAAATAGATTGTTGCAGATTGTAAATTATACCTAACCGGTGACACTGCTATGCTTCATTTTTCTGGAAGTATTAACATGTATGAGATAGAAGAAAGTTTTGGGATTGCCATATCCAACTATTAACTTTATTTTTTTTTCTTTAAATAAGAGACAGAAATATGAATGTCTAGAATTTCATACAGCCAGGTTTATTTACACGAAATCTGACACAACTGAAATTCTATCTGGACCTCAGATACTTGGACTAACCCATAGACAAATTTAATTCAACATCTGATACGAATTAAAAAAAATAATAATAATGCAATTATTACAAAGTTTTCTACAATTATGTCTCCAGTATTAATTTTATTTATTGTCATTTTTTCATGCATACTCTATCATGAAAATTTTATAGTTTTGGTATTTTTTTGCGTTTCGTTCATCTGACAAAACCCTATTCGTCTCAGTCCGCTGTCTGTCTGTCACAGAGTCCGTATACAAAAACTGTATACGGCGGAGAGTTCAAATTTTGTACACTTACCGTTGAATACTTCTTGCACACAACAAATCATAAAATTTTGAAAAAGACTATTATTTTAACTGAAATATTTTTTTTAATATCATCAGTTCATTTTTTTTCTTCTAATTGTTGCACGCAAGTTTAAATAGATTTAAAAATTATTATGTGTGTAACGTAAATTAATGGATTAAATAAATCACATGAAAAACACGTTTACTTATTTTTGTTTCACCATATTACATCATATTTACCATTTATTTTGACATGCGAAGTGAAATATTTTTTTTATAAAGCAGATGCATAATCAAATTGATTATTACCTATAAGGACTTCATTGAATTCCTATAGGATCGCAAATATTTTTAAAAACCTGCAGCGGTTTTTATTGTTTTAAATTCGGTTTTTGACGAAGTCCAGCTATATATAGGGGAAGATGGGGATACTTGAGCCACTTTTTAAATTTTAATTAAAAAAAAATTATAATTTCTTAGAACAAAATAAAATATTGAAAACGAAAATTTGATATTATTTCTTGAACTGAAAACCACTTTCAATAATTTTTGAACTATTTTTCTATGTCAAATAAATTTTTACTTTTTGTTTTACATCGTGGCTCAAGTATCCCCATGAGGGGATACTTGAGCCATGGTGAAGGGATACTTGAGCCAGTATGGAAAAAAACCTACAAAAGTAATTTTTTCGCTTTATTTTTGCACAAATATTTTACAGAATGATAAATTATGATACATTAAGTCTTTCAAAACTAATTGAGAAAACAAAGCTAGTAATACGATAATTTTTTGTCGTTATAACTGGTGATCGAAGGATCATTGCAACATCTTTTTACTTTTATCTACATGGTAACTCAGTAGTGCCCTCTGTTGGTGACAATAGTCATTTCTTTGATTGAAAAAAAACTTACAGTAACAGAAGATGTTACAATTTCAATATAAAATATTAATCTTAATATATTATATAAAAAAATAAATATTTTAATATGCTGGACCTGACTAATTGAAGTATTAGAGATTATAACATCTAAAACAGTTTTAAAAATGATGAATGTCAAAATGAAAAATAAAATAGATATTTTCATTAAAAAATATACATTTTAAACATTTTTTTCTAAGTCATTATTTTTTAAAGAAAAAAATAAAATAAAGAATTATTCTCCCTTTTATCCAGAAAAAAATCAATTAGTGAATATAAGGATGTAATTTTATATTTTGTTTGTTTCATCCATGTCTATTTTTTTAGCGGGGATGGTTGAGCCATGGCTCAAGTATCCCCAATCTCTCTGGCTCAAGTATCCCCATTACCACCATTTTTGTTTATCAGAGTTTTACTAAATAATGCATGGAGCTATTTGAACTAGTTTAGATTCAAAATACAATTGAAGTTATACTTATCAAATTTATCTATATGATTGCAACTTTAAACAAAACTTTTAATACAAAAAAATAAAAAAAAACCATGCACCTAAATATTTACTTGATAGGGAAAAAACAACTATTAATCACCATACTTTCTAAATGGTACCAAGGTATGTGATTTCTTTTTTACATGTTCAGAACTATAAGTATGTTACCATATTGCCAGTTTTAGAAAGAAAAATTAACCAACTGTAGAGATAATAGAGGTGGCTCAAGTATCCCCTATGCTCAAGTATCCCCACTCTCCCCTATCATTAATTAAATATAAAAAATTGAAATAGGATAGTGGATAATTCCTAAATATAATGGTGCTGCTATTTATGCAAGGAATGATAAATTTTTTATTGACAATTTTCGTGTGTTAATTTAATGATAAAGCGTTTTGAAAGAGATATTAAACGAAACCCTCTGTACGATCTGCAATCACACTAACCCACATTTTTTGGGGGGGAGGGGGGTATTTCTTCATTTGTTAAAATTTCTGAAATTTTCTGACTCATTTTCAAAAAGAAAAGCTTGATATTTTAAGTTATTTGCAATCAAACCTGTTTTTAATTTAATTTAATATAAAATTATTACAATTTGAGTTATAAACAATTTTTGTCTCAGGATGACAATTTTATTTTTGTTTCTTGTCGCATCCGGAGATTATGTTTAACACTTTAATGCACAATTTTTTTTCTATGTTTATGAAAAAAAAATGAAATCTACATATTGGTGTAATAATAGAAAAATAGTAAAAAATATTAATTATTAAATTTTTCGCTAAAATTTAATATTTGATTGGTGTGTGCCACATCTACAAACTAGCGATTTTAAATACTGTATTTCTATATTTTGCAACTGAATCAGCATAAATTGGTTAATTTTATCTGCTTACGCTCTGCAACATTTTAAATATTAATATTTTTAACTACTCAGTAAAATCTTATCTTAATAACTTAATGGTTTTTTTTTTTTTTTTTTTTTTTTTCCGAAGAACAAATTCTAATTTTTTGTCAAACGCAGCCATCTGAAATGCACAAAATAAGGGTTATTCCATTCTTCTGACTGTTCTTGATCATTTACAACAGGCATGTCAAACACGTGGCCCGCCGACAATTTATTTGTGGCCCGCGAAGAATTTCGACATTTTCCTTATGCTTCATTTAGCTCATGATTGATGCAGAAAATACACTTTGTATAAACACACTTTCGCTAGTCAGGGCTGTAACATTGCCAACTTGACATTTTTTTCAAAATCTGTACTATTAACACAGAATAGTAATATACAATTCATATTGTTAGCACAATGAGCATAATTTATATTTGTTTTACTTGAATCTGAAAAGTTTGACCGGATAACCTTTTATTTTCAAAAAATACCATGCGCGTAGCCAGGGGGGGTGCCCTGGGTGCCCGGGCACCCCCCCCCCCCCCCCCGCTCGCGCAGATCCAAGATTGATTATTTTTAAAAATCAAAATTTATAAAAGAAAAAAGAAGAAAAATGTAAGCAAAGTTAGTTCAATTAGTTAATCAAAACTAACAGTCTATGTTTTGAAATGTGATAAAAGAAGAGACCTTGATTCTTTCTTTTCTTTCTTTTTTTTTCTTTTTTTTTTTTAAGAAAATTATTTTATTCATCTTTTTTAAAAATTGAATATTTGCTAGAATCTGTATTAATCACAGTAAATCAAAAAAGTTGGTTTTATAATCCCAATTTGATGTCATTTCTTTATGGAATTTTTTTAACACGTTTCTATTGCCTGCATATTTCCATAAAAAATTAGAGTAAATTCTCGACAAGCATAGCAACTACTATTTATATATTTCCTTTTGTTATCTAAAGTCTAAATAGGAGCAAAAAAAAAAAAAATTGAAAGGAAATACAGATGTGAAACGATAATTCCACCATGTGATTTGCCTGGAGAACAGAGGGGGTGGAAGATTGTACAAATTAGAAATGAGATAGGCTCAACTCCAGCACGAAAGCCCGAGCCCAAACCCGGGTCCGAAGCGGGCACGGGCCCGGGGGGGGGGGGGCTCGGGCTCTATTTTCATTTTAGTGTTCGGGCCCCGGGGGGGGAGGGCTCGGGCTCATTCTTTCTGAGAATTAAAAAAACATTTATGTGTAGAAGAGATTGAAATAACTACTATTTTCCTTTTAAAATTATTTATTCTTTTTCAAGTCATTTCAGTGTTATTTTGATCAAAAGGAAAGAAAAATAAAAATATTTTTTATATATATTTCAATTGTTGATTGTTGCTTCAAAAGAAAATTTGTGATGCATGGAGATTTATGTCTACTGCATTTCCGTCGACGATTAATTGATAAGACGCCTATCAAAATAATCATAAATAATAAATTAGCTTCTGGTTGGATTTTCGTTTGAGGCAGAGGATATTTTTTAATTCGATCGTTTATTTATAATTGTATATTTAAAAATGAAGAAATCATTCTCTAACAAAATAAATTTATTTTGTTAGAGAATGATTTCTTCATTTTTGATGCAGACTAGATGCTTGAGGTTTGCAAATTATTTGATTGGGCACGAATCATAATCGTTCTTCATATGATAAAGCATTGTGATTTTTTTTCTGTTTGTCATCATGAATTTTGCTTTCCCTTCATAAGTAAACATATTTTACATGTTATTGAGATTGAAAACATTCGATTAATGTTTCTTCTTTTCCCATAAAAACAACGGAACTTTAAGATAACTGTATCAATGTTTTAATTTGCGTTGATTTTAAGGTTCTCGTCAGTCATGGGGAATTGTTAAGAGAAATGAATTGATTATAGATAAATGTACAGGGATGTAGTGGAGGGTATACTGGGGTATACGCCGTATACCTTCTGGATTTTTTTTAAGGAACACCGTATAATCTTCTATTTCTCATGAAACCCATAGGATGTACTCTCTAGACCAGGCCTGTCCAACCTTTCACTAAGCAGGGGCACATTTTAGCTCTTGGCAAACAATGAAGGGCGCCATCATTAACATGGCTCGAAACATAAGCACCACAACATTATCTTACAGTATTAGTAGTGATACATACACGCAAATGCATATCGCAATAGAAGATATAAGGCCGTTGTGTGCATCTGGAGCTCCATAAAGAAAAGAAAAAAATCAAAATTAACTATAAATTGTAATAAATTTCGAATTGTACATTTTTCTGTAAAATGCTATTTCAAAAATTTTTGTAGCCAGAAACTTTAATCTAGATTTTAATTAAAATAAAATGGTAAACAGGGATTTTTTTTAAGGATAAATAAATATATCTTGATTTATTTCGGAGGTGCAAATATGCCGTTATAAAAAGTATAAAAACAAAGATATTAGAGACCAATTCATGTGTAGTACCAAAAAGACAGCCTGGAAGAACTTTCATTGATGGAAACCATTTCGCACAATTTTATATGTATTTTTTATGTGAAAATACCTAAAATGTTAAAGGCCGGGAAGAAAAATTACACCCCTTTACTCTTATTATAAAACTGAAATGTTTATTTGTAACAGCATCATAGCAGCCTAGAGGTCCACACGGGCCCGGGCTTGGCCCGTGGCCCGTACCCGGCCCGGCGGAATCGTTTCGAATTCTCTAACGGGCCGGGTCGGCAGATTTAGAATAGTTTTTTCATCGGGCCGGGCCGGGCCGGCAAAAAAAATTGAACGGGCCAGACGGGCCGGGCAGATAAAAAAAAAATTTCGGGCCTGCCGGCCCATTCTGAAGATTTAAACAGAAACGATAAAATATGAGCTATTTTCAACGAAAATAGTTTTAGCGAGAATAAGTATATAAGTATTTTTAACGAGAATAAGTATAAATGTGGCCATACTAATTTGACAGCATCAATATAAAAATGCACAGTGTATCGGCATCGGAGAATTACATTATGTGTAACCTGTTTTAATATTTTTTAGCTGACTCATGCCGGTCCGAGATCACGCTTGCATTATTTTTCTACATATAGACTGGCCGGACCGGTACTAGACTTAATTATTGGCAGAAAACATGATTTGTAAAATTATTAACAGCGATAAAGAACTTATGTTAGCTTATTCTTCGGATATATACTTCTTGATGACTTTTAGATTAATTTCTCAATAATGCAAAAGTGTGACACATTTTCTGATTAATTTTAAATTGTAAAAATATAAAAGTGATAAGCCTAACTATTGAAGGGATTTGGAATCGAATAGCGTTTTTCATTTTTGGTAAATAAAATACTTGTATAACCTTGTTGAGATATAATAGTTTCTCAAATGAATGCAGGTTTTTCTCCCTTCCCATGCTATTGCTTCCGGAAATTCTAATGAAAACGCTAATTATGACAGTATTTTATTTGTTTGCATTATTCTTAAATTGCTTGTATCAAAAAATGGATAACGCCATTCGATTATATAGTTTCTGAATAAAGATATCTGTTAATCTTATGCGTTTCTGAGAAAAAAAAAATGAATTTAGAAATGTATCAGAAAGAAGCTTCTTTGAATTTAAGACTGAATTTGGATTTGAAATCTATAATAAAATGATATAGAAATATATCTATAAATCTTCTTTTATTAAACAGCTTCAAAATTAATGATGTTTTTAGCTTTCTTTCTTTTTTCTTTTTTTCTAAGCCACATTAATTTTTAAATGAATCTTTATTCGAATGTTGAAAGCCTAAGAATCTAAGTAATCATTAATGTTGTTAATGTGTATTTGCTGTAAAATATACTGTAAAATCATTCCATAGATATGTATGCAGTATTCTTTAAAGGAATCTTAGTTATATGATAAAAATCTGAATTTTTTAGAAATCGTACAAATTGTAACGGGCCAAAACGCGCCGGGCCTAACATATAAAATTTTAAACGGGCCGGGCCGGGCCCGGGCCGAACTTTTGAGTTTTAACGGCCGGGCCGGGTTGGGCCGAGTTGACGGGCCGGGCCGAAATAACTTTATCGTCTTAATTTCCATAACGTTTTTCAAAATATAAATTAATGAAGAAACGCAATAACACATGTTAAATTTCTAATATACGTTTTCATTTTTCATGCCTTAAAAACACTTAGAGGGTTTTAAAATGTCACTCAAGCGAATATCAAGGATCTTAAATAAAGCAATCATTTAAAATGGATTTTTTTAAAAAAATCAGTAACAGGACAAGTAACAATCTTAAAAAGGGCGCCGAAATAGCATTCAAAGGGCGCCATGGCGCCCGCGGGCGCCTCGTTGGACAGCTCTGCTCTAGACTGTGCCTTGAGCATATACCCTCTGCGTCGATCGTGTAATCTGTGGGTTTTTTTACGACTACACCCCTGAAGATTCTTTTTATAGGAAATTGGAAACGTTTTTTGATTCTTCAGCATACAAATAGTAATTTCTATAAACACTATCCATTTATTCATTACACTTCTTTAATATGTCCATCAAATTTTCTTCTTAAAGGACAAGAAATATGGGAATCATTTTAGGTATGAAGGATATTTTTATTTGATACCAAATTGCTCTTTTCATAAGCTTGAATTTAAATTTTTATTTAATAGTAAATTTTATAAGAAAGTTTTTAAAATGGGATATCACATTTGAAACAATTTTTAAATATCATTAAATCTTTTATTTATTTATTTTTGTATACTTTTTGTATCGGGCTCGGATGGGCCCGGGCTCCAATGTACTAAAAATCTTTCGGGCGCGGGTTTCAAAAATCGAGCCCGAACTCATCTCTAGTACAAATCTGTGCTTCCTCTGAAAATAAGAAATGATGCTACGCAAAATTCAAATTAATATGGAGGTTGGTTTGTTGGTTTGCTAAATTTCGTTTTTTGGAATCATATTTTGACATTCGTACAGGCTCATTTTTTTTAACGGGGAAGTTTTATTTATTCCTGAGTAGAAAATATAAGAGCTATTTTTCACTTTAAATTGCATATTGCAAGTTATTTTAATGCTACTTAGATCAAAATGACGGGGGGAAACTAAAGTCGTGCTTATCTAGACACACGGCAGTGTGTCAGCCAAGTTCACAAAGTAAAAGGCGACACACCGGCCGTGGGTTATATTACCCGAACCATTTCGAGCCACTTTTGACCCCTCAATAACTTAAATTCCATTTGACCTACACACTTGCAATTTTTTGTGTCGTGTAAGACCATCTTCTAATTTCCGAATCCTAAAATTTTTTTAAAAAATCTTTTACCGTTCACGAGAAATTGACGTCTGAAAACCACTGTTTTTACCACTGACTCACTCACTCACTCATAGAAATGTTTGACTACTTTCAGGTGACTTAGGAAGTTGAAATTTGGTGTGGAGGTAGGTTATTGGATATATAAATAGGAAAAAATCAGAAATCACCATTAATTAAACATTAATGGTTGGTTAGAGGATAAATTATTGGATTACAATGGAAGTTTATGAGAATTTCACAAAATACCAGAAATAGTGCCAAGTTGGCGTTACTTTTGGCGAGTATCAGGGCTAATCTCTGAAACTACCGAACCGATTTCAAAAGTAATGGTACCAAAATGATGGTATTCGCCCCGGTTCAAACGTAGACTATATCTTACGTCTGTGCCACTAACCAAAAGAGAGTTCAGAAGCGAAAAACATTCTAAAAGTGTGATTTTTGTTTTACTGAAGGGCCTAAAAGCACAAAATTTGGCATGTTAATTATTTATAAGATATAAATGATCACTAATGACATTTGCTAAAAAATATCAAATTTAAATGGGTGAAAATCCATGAAAAGCGTTCTAAAAATGTTCGAAATATCAATTTTAAAACAATTTCAGCATACAACAAACCGATCTTAAAAGTAATGATATCAAAATGATGATGACAGTCTTTGCACCAACATAGGATATATCTTATGTCGATTACACTATCCCAAAGGAGGTAAAAGAGCAAAAAACATTCTAAAAATGCGATGTCTGTATATTAAGGGACTGGACTGGAAACATAAAGTTTGGCATTTTAGAGTTTATGGCAATTTCGCGAAATATCAGAAATAGTGCCAAGTTGGAGACACTTTTGGCGAGTATCGGGGCTAATCTCTGAAACCACCGAACCGATTTCAAAATTAGAGATACCAAAATGATGGTATGTGCCCCGGTTCAAACATAGGCTATATTTTATGCGTATACCATTAACCAAAAGAGGGTGAAGAAGCAAAAAACATTCTAAAAATGCAACTTTTGTGTTACTGAAGGACCTAGAACTATAAGATTTGGCATGTTATTATTTATAAGATATAAATGATCTCTAAGGGCATTTGATAAAAAAATACGGAATTCAAAAGGGGTGAAAATGTGCGAAAAGCGTTCTAAAAATGTTCTAAATTGGGATTTTTAAGCAATTTCAGCAAACAACAAACCGATCTTAAAAGTAATGATATCAAAATGATAGTGATAGTCCTTGCTCCAATATAGGCTATATCTTATGTCGATTCCATTAATCCAAAGGGGGTAAAAGAGCAAAAAGCGTTCTAAAAATGCGATGTCTGTATGTTAAGGGCCTAAAAACATAAAATTTGGCATGTTCATTAATTATAAGATATAAATTATCACAAAGAGCATTTGTTAACAAATACAAAATTTAAAAGGGGTAAAAATGCGCGAAAAGCGTTCTAAAAACTTTCTAAATAGCAATATTTAAGCAATCTTGGGTAGTTAGCGAACCGATTTAAAGAAAAGAAAGATGCCAAAATGATGGCGACAGTCCTTGCTCTAATAAAATTATTGGATAAATTACCAGATTACAATGGAAATCTGTGGAAATTTGGCAAAATACCAGAAATAGCGCCATGTTAGCATGATTTTTGTCGTCAATATAGCGATATTTCGCCAAGTTGGCTACAAACGTTTTTGGTCGACGAAATAATCAAGTAGTACCCAATCACGTAAAAGAAACATCTTTATTAGTGGAGTTTAAAGAAACATGAGCAGTCCTAATGTTAAATTTTTTAATTTGTCTGAAAAAAACAGTGAATAAATGCAGATAAAAGCTGAAAGATTAATTAATATTAAATAAAACTAATTTAACTAATTTAACCTATTTATTTCAAAAAGAAAACAAATACCTACTTATTTGACAAAAAATAATGATATCCTATCAAAAACATGAATGTGAAAAAAATGCCAAGTTCGTTAAAGGTTTCGCTAATAAAAACTAGTTGGATGTGCCAATCCCAAAACTTTCTTCTATCTCATACGTACATTTTAATATTAAAAAAAATAGTTACTCATTTTAATGCTTAAATAATTTTAATTCAATACCATACCAACTTTGATTTTCATCTTAAATTTCTGCTTCAATCAATTAATCGGAGTAGAAACGAATTTCCGTCTCTGCACGAACCGATGGACAATAGAATGATAGGCAGATTTTTTTTTCAAATTCAGGGAGGACCTACTTGTCTTACCAAAAAATAATCATATACAAAAAATTTAGTTCAGTTCTAGAACTAAATTCATACACTTTTATGTGGTGCAATATTGAAAATGGCATAAAATTCGCTATTGCAGCGCCCCCTTCCGGCGATTTTTTTTCAGTTTCAGGGCGATCCAACTAGCCATAGCCATAGACTTACACAAAAAATTTCGTTCAATTTGATGCATAACTTCATGTACTTTTGGTCGGTACAATATTGAAAATGGCACAAAAATCGCGATTGCAGCGCCCCCTTCCAGCGGATTTTTTTCAAATTCTAGGAGGACCAACTAGCAATAGTCATACATATACACAAAAAAAATGGTTCAATTCGATACATAACTTAATATACTTTTGGTCGGTACAATATTTAAAATGGCACATAAATCGCGATTGCAGCGCCCCCTTCCGGCGGATTATTTTCAAATTCAGGGAGGACCAACTAGCCATAGTCATACACATACACAAAAAATTTGGTTCAATTCGATGCATAACTTCATATACTTTTGGTCGGTACAATATTGAAAATGGCACAAAAATCGCGATTGCAGCGCCCCCTTCCGGCGGAATATTTCAAAACTGAAGGAGCACCTGCTTGCCACAGCCAAAAACATTCACAAAAAATTTGGTTCAATTCTATGCATAACTTCATACACTTTTTGATGGTAGAATGGCGACATACAGACACACAGACACACACACACACACACACACGGACACACACACAGACACACGGACAGACAGACATTTTGTAAAAACATGTTTTTTGAAGTCTCTGTCCCCTAAAACGTGTAAATCCGTCGAAAAACGGAAGTCGAAAAAAATTTCGATTACAATACTTTCTTCTATTGAAGATAGAAGAAAGTAAAAAATTGACAAAAAATAATGATATCCTGTCAAAAACATAAATGTGAAAGAATGCCAAGTTCGTTAAAGGTTTCGCTAATAAAAGAAGTGAGATCGAACTGCAAACCAAGTTCTTTCGGAGCTTTTTAAATCATAACTCCTGTCATCCATAATATTATTCAATTGCTTAAAATGATTTGTTATGTTACTTGTTATTCAATAGAGCGACTTGGCAAGTTTTCAGCTACCAACTTTAATCTTTGAGTCGGAGTATAATTTAATCTAGAATCTGATTGGCAAAGATCTAGTCAATCGAATGTTCGAATAAGTATATTGAAGTTAAAGTACTGATAAGTTAAGGAAGGGATCAACTTTAATTTCTGATCAACTAAATAGAAAAAATTGAATAAGAGAAAACTTGCTAAGTCGCTCTATTGAATGACAAGTAACATAACAAATCATTTTAAGCAATTGAATAATATTATGGATGACAGGAGTTATGATTTAAGGAGCTCCGAAAGAACTTGGTTTGCAGTTCGATCTCACTTCTTTTATTAGCGAAACCTTTAACGAACTTGGCATTCTTTCACATTTATGTTTTTGACAGGATTTATTTTAGTATTTCATTGTAGTTTGAAATGAAAACTTGTGATAATTACAGATTTATGTTTACGGATATCTTTATTTTATATCTATCATGTTTTATCTATGTCTATATATATTTTTCTTATCCATTATCAGCGTCGTGCGAAAGAGGGAGCGTAGGGGGCAGCTGCCCCGGCGTGGAACTTTAGGGGGTGCCAAATTTATACTACCAACGTCATTTTTGGCCTGTTACAAGAAAAAGTTGGGTGGAGGGGGCGCCAAATTGTAACTTTGCCCCGGGCGCAGCTTTCTCTTCGCACTCCCCTGTCCATTAGATTTAGTTTTAAGCAACTTATCCTTCTTCAGGCAATGAAAAATTAAACATGTCTAAAACGGAAAATTGATCAATTTTATGGGGTTCCGTTTTAATAGGTTTTATTACATAAGATGTTGTTTGTACCCAACATGTTCAGGTTAAAAAATTTGGGCACCCCCCCCCCCCCCCGTTTAAAAGGCTGGCTACGCCTATGAATACATTGACAATGCAAATAATTGTGCTCCTACAACGATTGGCTTTTATATAATGAAACAATCACAAAATTAAATGAAGAAAAGTAAAGATCAATGTAATAAACTTAATATTGCGTTTTTGTACTAGTATTATGATTTCCCTTATTAAGTATTGTACAGTGGAGCATCGTTTATACGACGCCGACGGGACTACCGAAAAACGTCGTATAAACGATAACGACGTATAATCGATTTTTACTTCCAAAAATAGAATTAATTTTGTTTTTGTGTAATTTTAATGTTTAACGTGATGATTTGCATGAATTTGTAAATAAAACAAACCAAAAAACGGGGGAGGGGGAGGGTATTAGTAAGCAATTTAAATATGCACATCTTTATTTATGTTTCACCGAAAGGTTCCTCATTTGCACTACATCATTTCCTTTCCATTTAAAGTCAAAGATCAAAAACCCTGCTTGGCTAACTAAAAGTCAAAAATACGGACAACAGTAAGAAGGATAGTCTATTTGCGATTTAAAACAGGTCGGGAAAGCTGACCATCCCCGACAAAAGAATGACCCCTCCCAGTGTAATATGTTACACGTAAGCTGATTTTTCAGACTAATCGAACACCAGCCCACATTTTTATAATGTGGAGTGCATTTAAACACGCTCTTTGGTGTTTTTCCTAGCTGTCAACTTCAGCTCGTTCGTAAAATACACAAGAAATTAAACAAAAATAGACCTAAACAAAATCGGAAAATCGACGTATAAACGGTTTAGGGCGTCGTATAAAAGATATATTTTTACATTAAAATGAATAGGAATGAATCGGGACCACATTAAAACGTCGTATAAATGTAAACGTCGTATAAGTGATCGTCGTATAAACGATGCTTTACTGTATTTAAATTTTTATGGTGACTTATTTAAATTTTTCCAGTTTTTCACTTTATTATTTATTTATTTTACAAGATTGTATTTTAATTTGTATGTTTAGTTTCATTCGGTATGAAAAAAATAAAATTCCTTAACATTTTTTTTAATGTGGCCCGCGACTTTGTATACAATGCTAAATTTGGCCCGCGATGGTCATCGAGTTTTACATGCCTGATTTACAATGATCACACGGACCAAGCTTATGGCACATAATGAAAATTATAATGGCTTTGGGTGTATACCAGACATGGCAAGTGGTGCGGTTAACGTGATCTCTTTGACAGTATTTTTCAAAATAATCTTATGTCTTCACCGAAAAACGAGGAAAATTAACACGCACACACATTGCATAGCTACTTAACATGGGAACTTGACAGGTGCTCTTATTAACACATTCGAGACAGCATACCTTTCACAAATTTTATTTGGTTCAGAATGTAGCCAGTTTGATTTCGAGAACAAACTTAAACAAGTTGGAAATTGCACGTAAAGCGTAGCAAATGAGGTGCGTTCGTTGATAACGAAGTTTTAAAATATTCAGATTTTGCTGATATAGTAGAACGTACTTTGGATACAGTATAGTGGTCGAAATCTTTGTGTTCCTGTAAATATGCAGGGAGTAATTTTTATTATACTTCATTAACGTATATCTTATTCATAAAATGTGAAGTAGTTTAATATAATAAAAACACCACCCAAACAATGTTTCCCCGTATAACATTATTTAGTGGAATACATTTGTGTGGCCCTGTAATTTAATAATAAATATTCTTTGCATCACAGATTGTCCAAAATATATTTTTAGTACATATTTCATAGATTCATGTCAATTCTCTTATATTCAAATGAGTGTAACACCATTAAAATGCATTTGAAACTTTTTTCCCCATTGACCGTAATGTAACGGAATCCTTTTGATTGTCCCTGTAATTGATCAATGCATCCGATTTTCATAACATTTGAAATGACTCGACAAAATTATGTAATAAATATACGTTTTAAATTTCAAACGATTAAAATGCATTTGAAACTTTTTTCCCCATTGACCGTAATGTAACGGAATCCTTTTGATTGTCCCTGTAATTGATCTATCCATCCCATTTTCATAAAATTTGAAATGACTCGACAAAATTATGTAATAATTATGTATTTTAAATTTCAAACGATTCGGTTGGGTAGTTTTTGCGTTGTTATATGCGGACGGACAGACAGACTCACTGAGCGACAACAATAGATGCTACGTATTTACATAATTACGAACGCACCTAAAAAGCAAGAAAATTGCCTCAAATTTTGCAATCAAACTTTAATTTCTTAAGATTCGTTCATCTAACGAAATCCTATTCGTCTCACTCCTCTGTCTGTCTGTCACACAGCTCAAAAACTATAAGTTGGACACCTGAGATTTTCCATACTTATAGCTTATAGCTGAGCAACTGAGATTAAATGACAAATCAAACATTTTTGAATAAATTTTATATTACTATTATTATTATTTCTTTTTATATATAAATTTAACCATTTTTGCAACATTGCATAATTTTAACTTCAATGTTCGTATATAGAAGTCATAGCATAGTTGATAAGATTTCAAGTTTCGTACGCAGAAGGATGTGAGTTCAAATCGCGGTTAAAGTTTTTCTAAACTTACATTTGTGTTTATTTATTTATTTATTTTTATATAAATTTGTGAAGTACTGCTGTGCCCCCCCCCCCCCCGCTCCCCTTCCGCACATAAAAACGGAAAAGGAATATAAACATTTTAAAAATTGAATTGCATTGAAATTAAATTTGCAATTATTTTAGCGGAATTTCTTTGTGAAATATTGTGCGCATCCCCTTCTCCCCAAACAAATTTTAAAAAAAGAAAAAGAAAATACTAAAAAAAATTAACCATTTAAAAACCAATTAACTTTCTAACACCTGCTATACTTTTTTTTTTAAGGTTTTTGTTTGGTGCTGCCATCTATATGTATTTTCATAAACTAACGAAAAATGCATGCTTTGTATTGGCACATTATTATATTGGCACATTATTAATTATCCTTATATTACGTCGTTTTTTTAATCTCTTTTAAAATTTCAGATATTTGATAACATTTAAAAATTTGAAAAAAGGAGGGTTAACTGAATTTCAGGGAACCACCAACAAATTTTTGAATTTACAGCAATAAATATAATTTTACATGTGGATTTTTGAAAATGGAAGGGGAAGGGGTCCAATCAGGGCCGTAGCTAAAAGTGAATGGTAGGGGGGGGGGGCTCAAGAGAATGTAGGGAGGGGGCTCATAATTTTTTTTCTCTCTCTCTCTGACGCAGAAAGATAAATTAGTGCATATTTACACTGTAGACAGAGCCTGATTATTAACGGGGCACTCTCTCACCAGAAAAAATTTATAGAAATTTTCGTCTTCTTTAAACGCCCTTTTCATACAAGATTACTGTCATGAATAAGAAAAAATTCTTTATTTCTTTTTCCTGGTGGGAGAGTGCCCCGTTAGTAATCAGGCCCTGACTGTAGATACTATGTTTCTTATTAAACTGTAGTAATAATTTCATTTTATGCTTAGAAAAGTACAGGGTGGTGAAAATTTTGAGTGTAACTTGGCCCAAAATTAAACATCATGTTGGTTTCATGTGTACAAAGAAGATGAGGGAGTGTTTAAACACTTATTTTAGGTACAATTTAGTATTTCTGCAAAACTGTGAAAGGGTCTCAAAAATAAATTAAATTTTGAACAAAATTTCATTTGAATTTTCGGAACAGAAATTTATATAGTGACATTGGAATCGTTTCCAAGGGGGGCTGAAAATATTTTAGGGGGGGGGGTGAGCCGCCCATAGCGCCCCCTTAGCTACGTGCCTGGGTCCAATAATAGATATTGTTTATTAGATACAAAAATTTCAAGGCCTGGGCAGTGAATTCGGGGTGTATTCTAAGGGGCGCGAAAGAAGAAACCCCAGAGAACAATTTTCAAAGATTTTTCCAATACCTCATGAGATATATCATTAGAATTCCCGTGACCTCTCCAATGTTGAATTCAGATACTTTTCACCGGGGGTGATATTTGTGGTTCCAGGGGAATATTGTAGAGTTCCTGGGAGGAAATTGCTTTTTTTACTTTTAAAAACACAAAATCTTGAGATTTCCTGGGTGGGTGGGAGAGTTCAATGCTCTGAGGGAGAATGCCCCTCCGGGCCGCCCCCCGAGTTCAACACTGGACCTCTCTTTCATATTAACCCCACCAATGGTCGAGACGTTCTGTTCTCGACACTGGTTGACAACAGGTGCTGGACTGAACCCAATGGTGGCCGTCGGACTAATCGTTCGGAGATTTCCGAGGCTTTCTTCGAACCTTGGATTTCCTTGCATAAATACGGGTTAAGATCCCGTAGAAAGACCCTCACAGAGGGCACCCCCTTAGGGCCTATATCCAACGTGTTGATAATTGGCCGTCATAAATACAACAAACAAACTCTTTTGTATTAATTACTTCGCTCCCCTTTACCCCACTTTGGTCTCCCAGCTGGACAGTTTCCAACAATTTCCGATATTCCCTAATGTGATATATCATTGAAAAGTCCATCCTCTCATATTAAGAACATGTTACAGATTTCAAATCCCCTTTACACCACCAGAGAGCGCATTCCTAAATTTAATAGTGTTTCCATTTATATAAGGATTTATTAACTTTTAATTAACAATTTTGATTTATTAATTTAAAGATAAAATGATTCAAAAGAAATATTAAACGAAATCCTCTGTGCGATCTGCGATCACATTTTACCCACTTCCTAAATGATATATTTACATGGAATATAATCCGAAATTAACTCAATAATTACAGTAAACGCTGTAATTAATTAATCATCTGTCTTTCAACCATTTATTATTTAATAATAAATATAGTACAGGTTGTATAGGGTAAGTCTTGCAATCGTTTTGAAAATCGAAAAAAAAAATGACTGATTTACACGTTGCAGATACTGAAGATTCCGAAAAACATGTTTTTAGGTAAAAGAATTTGCCGTCCGTCCGTCTGTGTCTCTGTCTGTCTGTAATCGCAGTATCTCCCGAACAAATTGAGATAGAGACTTGAAATTTTGCATATGTTCAGTCTGTAAGATTGGGACGAAACCTATTTAATATCAGTAACCTCGATTATACGAAACTATTATTTTAGGACTCTCGAAAAATTCGTTCTAATGAAAGGTATATCTAAAAAGTTTTCGATTTTTTTTTTTAGGTATGGACGTAAAAAGCAATAAAATAACACAAATTTTGCATAAATAACGAATTGTATCGGATTATTAGTTGTTGAGATATTTCTAATTCTGTTTTCCACATTCTTTGAATTTTCATGACCCTGTTTCATTTAAATTTCAATTCAAAGATATATTTTAATTGGAAATGAGACGCTTAATCCGACGCAACAAACTGTTAGTGAATATGATTATTATTTTTGGAGTTATCAGGATGTTTCTTTTATGCAATTCAGTACTACTTGAATAGTTTGGCGTTTTATATAATTTGTCGAAATTAGTTCATCAGCAATTCATTAATAGAACATGATTATGTGTTAAAAATACTTAAATTTACGTTTATATTTTATTTTGCAATCGTACTATTTTTTATAAATAGTTATATTTATGTTTTGTTTTCATATATTATGCATATCCATGATGGGTAAGTATTACAGTGGCCCCCAACGACTAGTTTATGTTTTGTAATATGAATCGTTCTAATTTTTAATGTAAGATTAATTTTATTTCTAATTGAGTTTATCCATAAGTAAACTTGTTTTGACATTTAAAAAATTGCTCATGATTTGTAAGTTAATATTTTAGAGAAATTGGAATAAATTTCTCGTTTATCAAACTAACTGTTGTATAAAATTCTCATTTATTTAATGTACATCTATTTATTTTAGACAAGCGATTATAAAACGAAAAGTTTTAATATAATAAGTCTTTTTATGCATATTCAAAGAATTGCATTTACAGTGGACCTAATAGAAAAAAAACTGTGCATAAAAGAACTGAAGAAACAGTAGCTGTATACTATACATTTATTATCCAAATTTGTTTTGATAGAAATTTATGTAAATACATATCAAGCAGAAGCTATAAATAAAGTTAAAAATTATGACGCGGTATTTTTTTGTAAATATCCCCCCGTTCGCTAATGCTAATCCTATGGAAGAAATTTATAAATATATCTTGGTCGCATTTTAATATTTTTAAGTGATTCTTTTTGCATTGGATAGCTGAGATTGATCTAAATGCAGGCCGTTTTTTACTTTTTTGATTTTGTTTACAGATATTATTTACGAAAACGCTTTCATTTTCAGAACCGGTTTGGAAAGCGAAATCACTCTCATAAAAAATATCTGCAAACAAAATCAAAAAAGTAAAAAACGGCCTGCATTCAGGTCAATCTCAGCTATCCAATGCAAAAAGAATCATTTAAAAATATTAAAATGCGACCGAAATATCTTTATAAATTTCTTCCATAGGATTAACATTAGCGAACGGATCTTTTCATTTGAGTGAAGCGGTCCCTTAAAGGTGTATTCGAAAAAACGCTTTTCCACCTTCAACAGCTCGAAATTTTCTGATACAATTTCATACACGTTTTAAAAAATTGAAACATGAAACTTGCTCAGGGGATTTTTGAAGAGACGTATAAGGTGCCGTGTGATGTCATTTTACGCTCAATTTATTAGAATTTGATTTATAAACAATTATCTTCTCAGTATGATCCCTATTTTTGTTCCCAAATCTCACGCTTCGGAAAAATCAGTTCAAAATGCCGTTTTTGATTGCCTTTTTTGGCCTTATTTTCTGCATTTATCAAAGAATCGACAACCACGGCACCTTGAGTACTTTCTAAATAAGACAATCTGCCAGTTTGATGCATATGGGAGCAAAAGGGAATTTAAAAATAAATCAGAAAATAAGCAATTTGAATCGAAAGGGCGAGCCCTTAAGGGTGTTCTTAAATCAAAAAGGGCAACTTTGTGGCATACGCTTTAATTTATTTTTGTTCGGAAATGCATGTAAAATAGCAGGTGTTGTTATTCAGAAACTTTCTAATTGCATTCAGTTTTTTTTCTTTCTTTCTTTTTTAACGCAATAGATAGTTCATAACAAACCTTCAAAGTTGACTTTTTGAGCACATTTTCAGACGAAAGCAGAAAAAAACGGTCGAAAAACAGGAGAAAAATGGGTGATTAGGTGATCGAAATAGCTTAGAACTGGATAGGTAATTTAACTATTATAAAATGAAAAACTAAGTTAAATTAGAACTAGCTCCGATAGTGAGACATTCCAATTTCACATGCTTCTGTTAAACAAGTAAGAAAAATCATACGTTAAGCATAGATTATGAAGCACTTTCCAACATTTAATGAAATCTTTAACAAAGCTTTGTTATTTAGGGAAATAATAGTGTATAGCCAAATATACCCAAATATGTATTCCAGTACATTAGAAAAGCCCTGTTTTTCATATTTCAGTTCATATAATGGGAAAATTTACCTTAGCAAGAAAATACCTAGTAGCTTGAAATTTCTTTTTCAGCAATTCATACTATTAGATGGAAACATACTTGAATAATTTTGTTCAGTCCTGTAGTTTACATTGTACCTTTATTACACGTCAGCATTAGGGTAAAATTTATTGTAAACTAAAACACTTTTAAAACAACTGAAATCACATTCTCATAAATCATCATTCATAGGCGTCCATGTACCGAATTCTTTGTGTGTCCCTGTATATCCCTTTATCTATATTCTGCAAACATTTCTCAGTAAACTGAATGCAGCGCAGCGTAAAAATGCATAGCTTATTTGAGAACCACGTTTAAATAATTTACGCTCATATTCAGTAACGCTGGTGAGTTCTTTTGGGTAGCCCTGTATATCAACTATAACATTTATACACACCATATAATGTGCATATATTTAGCGAAATATAAACGCGAATATCATAATTAAAATGCATTTCATCCCTCCATCAGCCATCATCAGACACATATACGGTACTTCGGAAAGAATATACTATTTGAAATCTTTTGTATGGCCCTGTAAATGCTATGTACTTCATATTACGCAAGACAGTAGCGTATAATTTATATTAAGCTTCGGTGACATATATTAATTTTATTATACATGAAAAAGCTTAATATATTTAAAATACGTCACACACAATTCCCCCTTTTACCATTATCTAATGGAATTTTTTTGTGTGGAACTGTAAATGAATAATAGCTACATTTTCACCTTATATTTTATAGAATGCATGTAGAGGTAATTTAGCCCCAGAAACCACAAGACTTCGACTGACAATGCATGTGCATAGTTTCAATAACTGGGCGAAGTTCAAATGCCCATCCCAGGAAAATATTTGCAAGCTAAGTGCAATATGGAAAAGTGTGAAAGCTCGAAGATTTTGCAGAGAGAGAATGCCTTCCATCTGCGGTGCTGAGCAGATGTGGCCGGCTTACGCCCGTGTTTTTATCGGAACGAGTTTCCGACCAAGAACTTTGTGAAAGGGATCGGTTGATACCCATATTAACTTTAATCAGTTATGTTTCTGTTCATTTTATAGTTTATTTAGCCTAGAATTGTGATTTCATATGTACCAGTTATATAATCAAGAAGTTTTTTATTAAATATTCACTCAGTGAAATATTGGAACTGTGATTTATTTCCAACACCCGTTTTTCGTCCGCCCCACTTCTACAAATTTTGGGGGCTCGCCCTGGATGAACCAGTGGACTTCTGCTCGGTGATAAAGTTGGATATTCCCTGCTACTCCAATGATTGCTGGAATCGTCGCTGTTTTTACGAAGAAAAGAAAGAGTCATTTAGCTGCTTCCATCGGTGTTCGGGAAGAAAACAGTGCTGTTGCGGTGCCACAAGAGAAAACGACTCGTAGTGCGTTTTTTTTTTACGAGTCCCGAAGCTAGCGCGAGTGCAACGAATTTGTAATTTTTTGTGCAACGATTTTGTGGATTTTTTGTGCTACGAAGGGTTTATGCTGTTCAAGAACCCTCGCTGTGATTTTTTTTTGCGAGGCGATTTTTGCGCGAGTGAAATTTTTTTTGAAGCCAAGTGATACAGGGCTGAAATGTCCTAGTATTTTAAGTTTTTCAAGCCCGGTGCATTTTTTTAGGGCTTATATTTTTTAACATATACAGATATGTATTAAGATATTGATCAATCTATATCGAGTGTTTTCATAATTATTATATATATTTGATTTGAAGTTATTAATATATTTTGTATTATTTTTGTATGTGAGAACAGAGGATATCCACAATGAAGTAAGTGGTTTTTTCCCATAAATGGTAATTAAATATAAAACTTATAGCATCTTGCTTTTATTTTAAACATTAAAGAATTTTGTTTTGTAATGTGAGTTTATGAATAGAAAATAATTTTGCTTATATATTTATAATATTTTTATAAGATATTTTAGTATATTTGATAGAGTTTTTGTAGGAATAATGGCATATTTGGTAAGAGCAAAGAAAATAGACTTATTGTCAGTGTTAAATGAATTGGGGCTGAGTGCTGAGGAAAGCGCGACAAAAGTTCAGTTAGCCGACATAATAACCAAATCGGACGGTTATAATGAAGATTTAGTCAAAAACTTATTAGACGGTCTCGTTAGCGAACGGTTAGAACGAGAAAAAAATAAAGAAATAGAGGAAAACGAAAAAAAAGCATATGAATTAAAAAAATTAGAGTTAGAACTTAGCGCAAAAAACAAATCCGAAATGATGCTTAACGCCGGAGTGAAAACTCCTGATGTTTTAAAATTAATCGCGAGATATGATACCAGTGAAGAAATAAGTATATATCTCACGTTGTTCGAAAGACAAATAAAAAGATTAGGGGTAGAAAAGGAGAATTGGGTAACTTATTTGCTAGGTCTGTTACCATTAGAAATAGTTAATATAATAGGTCGCGAAAATGAGGAACTCTCGAATGATTATGATTATGTTAAACAGTTATTATTGAAAAGATTCAAGCTTAGTGCGGAACAGTTTCGACAGAAATTCTTTGGCCACAGAAAAGAAAGTTCAGCGTCGTGGCGCGATTACTCATTTGAACTTACGAATTTTTTAGAACAATGGTTGACAGGTCTGAACATTTCGTCTTTTGAAGATTTAAAAAACCTTCTAGTTATTGACCAAATAAGGAAAAAATTACCATTGGAAGTAAGGGATCATTTTATTGATGACTTGCCTAAGTTTACTAAGGTCTCAGATTTTATAAGTAAACTTGATGATTATGAGGCGGCCCGTCATATTGTCAGGAAGAATTCGGAAGTAAAAAATAGCGATAGTAAAAGGCGTTTTTCGCAGAACATGGAAAACAAAAGTTTTCACCGGAACAACAATTTTTCCCAAAACAACAAGAACGGAGTAAGGAATAATTATAACCCTTTCAAAACTAAATGTTTTTATTGCAATGAATTTGTTTCTCATAAATCGAATCAGTGTCCTCGCAGAATGGATGGAAATAAAAGTAATCACTATGGTTTAAATAACACGAAAGCGGTGAACGCCATGAGTAATAAATTTTGTCCGTCGGATAAAATTGTCAAAAGTATTGAAATTAAAGGGAAACGCGTAGATTGTTTTGTTGATAGCGGATCAGATGTGACAATGATAAACAATGAACTTTATAGAATTTTGGGAAGGCCTAATTTAAGTAAAAATGATGTGAAATTGACAGGTATTAGTGGTGATGGAGTAATTCCTTCAGGTTTTTTCAATACTAATATAAAAATTGATGATGTTAGTGTAAATTGCGATGTGTACGTTTTGCAGGATTTAAAATATGAAATGCTTCTCGGAAATAACTGTTTGAATAAATTAAATTTCGAAATATCAAACAATGGCTTAAAAGTGACGGGTAAGCGGAACGATGAAAAAAGTTACAGTGTAAACGTTGTTACAAAGATGCCCTTAGAAATTCCAGAGATAGGCGCGGTCAAAGATGTTAAAAACATTCTCATGGTTAAATCTGACTTGCGGTTAGATGTTGAAGAGGTTCCCAGGCCCGACCCACACTTGCGGTTGAATTCTTCAAACACACCCATGACTGAAAATTCTTTAGATGATTCTCATGAACCCGAATCTGTTTGCTTAGCGGAAATAGCTAATGCGGTTAATGTAAATGAAATCGATGTGATGCATATTGCCGACTGCGGTTTAAAAGAAGAATTAATTAATTTGATTACGAATTATAAGCCTGAGAAAACGAAAAGTGTTGACTTGAAAGTTAAGATAGTGTTAAGCGATGACATACCAGTTGTACAAAGACCGAGGCGATTAGCGCTAGCTGAACAAGCATTTGTGGATACACAAATAGGAGATTGGCTTGATAAGGGTATTATAAGAGAAAGTTGTTCAAATTATGCTGCGCCAATTGTTTTAGCGAGAAAGAAAAATGGAGATTACCGGTTATGCGTAGATTATAGAAAACTTAACAAAAAGATAATTAGAGATAATTATCCCCTTCCAGTGATTGACGATATTTTAGATGAGATCGGGCAGAGTAAGGTGTTCAGTACATTAGATTTGAAAAATGGATTTTTTCATGTAGAGGTTGATGAGGATAGTAAAAAGTTTACTTCGTTTGTTACGAATAATCAACAATTCGAGTACAATGTAATGCCATTCGGGTTAAATGTCGCTCCACAATTTTTCCAACGTTACATATATGCATGCCTTAAAGAATTAATAAGAGATAGAACGATTTCCGTGTACTTAGACGATATAATTGTCCCTGCGCAGACTGAAGAAGAGGCGCTTTCTAAATTGAAACGTGTGTTTCAGGTAGCATCAGAGTATGGCCTCGTGTTTAATTTTTCTAAATGTCAGTTTTTGAAGAGAAAAATCGAATTCTTAGGATACGTAATTGAGAATGGAACAATTCGACCTTCCGAAACACATGTTATAGCTGTTACAAAATTTCCTGAACCAAAAGATAAAAAGCAACTCCAGAGTTTTTTGGGACTTACCGGATATTTCAGGAAGTATATCGCTGATTATGCTAGAATTGCTAGACCTTTGAGTGATCTTTTAAAAATGGAAAATGAATTTAATTTCGGACCAAGTCAAAAAGAAGCTTTCCAAATTCTAAAAAATAAACTGTCTAGTAAACCAGTATTACACATATTTAGAAAGGGGTCGGAAACGGAATTACATACGGATGCGAGTAGTTTAGGTTTCGGAGCAATCTTGTTACAAAAAGATGATTACGGAAATTTACATCCAGTTCATTTCATGAGCAAGAAAACAACGCCCGCTCAAGCGAAATATAGTAGTTATGAGCTCGAAGCACTTGCTGTCATCGAAGCATTAAAGAAATTTCGAACTTATTTGTTAGGAAATAAATTTAAAATAATAACCGATTGTTCTGCTTTTCAAAAAACCTTAGAGAAAAAAGATCTTACACCTAAAGTTGCGAGGTGGGCATTATTTCTTCAAGAATTTGACTACCAAATTGTTCACAGAGCCGGAAATCAAATGAAACATGTCGATGCATTGAGTCGTAACACGGTTTTAACTTTAACGCGTTCACAGGATGAACTTACTGCAAAATTGACTAAAGCGCAAAACGAAGATGATTACATTCAAACTATAAAAACATTAGTTGAAAAAAACGAAAGTAATGATTATTTTGTTAGGCGAAATATTGTGTACAAATATGAAAACGATAGAGAATTAATTATGGTGCCAGAAAGCATGCAAACGGAAATTATTCGTGAAATTCACAATAAGGGACATTATGCTGTTGCTAAAACTGAAGCGATCGTGAAACAGGATTATTATATCCCTAACCTTCGAAAACAGATCGAAAACGTGATAGGAAATTGTATTGAGTGCATACTATGCAACAGGAAACAAGGTAAAGGTGAAGGATTTCTAAATCCCATCCCTAAACAAGATTCGCCACTTCAAACTTACCATGTCGATCATTTAGGTCCGCTACCTTCGACAAACAAAAATTATAATTTTATTTTCTCTGTAGTGGACGCTTTCACAAAATTTGTGTGGTTTTATCCTGTCAAAACAACATCCGCTAAGGAGGTGATTTCGAAATTAAAAATTCAACAAGCCGTATTTGGAAATCCAGAACGCATAATTAGCGATCGTGGAGCCGCTTTTACTTCAAATGAATTTAAGGAGTATCTCGAAGATGAAAAGATAGAACACGTTTTAATTACGACAGGTATACCGAGGGGAAACGGACAGGTAGAGCGATCACAGAAAACACTCATAAATATCCTGAGTAAATTATCCATCGATGATCCGACGAAATGGTATAAATATGTGCCAACCGTACAACGAATAATGAACAGTACGATTTCGCGTAGCACTCAGTATACCCCTTTTGAGTTATTAACAGGAGTAAAATTAAGGGATAAGGAGGATTTAAATATTAAACGAATTATTGATGAGGAACATGAAAACGCGTTCATGGAAGAAAGACTTAACAATAGAAATATTGCTAAGCAAAACATTCTAAAAATCCAGGAAGAAAATAGTAAAAGTTTTAATCGTAAACGGAAAAAAGCAAGGTGTTATAAAATTGGTGATCTAGTTGCCATAAAAAGAACCCAATTTGGGGTCGGCATGAAATTGCGAATTAAATATTTTGGTCCTTACAAAGTGATCAAAATCAAAAGCAATGACAGATACGATGTCGAAAAAGTAGGCTTCCAAGAGGGTCCAAGAGTGACATCGACTGCAGCTGACTGCATGAAACCGTGGGTTTCTACACCCTAAAATATGATGTTTTTCAAGTATTTCTTTTATTTGTGTTTTTTTGTTGGTGTTTATTTGTTTATGTATCGCCATATAGTGTTTTATAACTCCGAGTACATCCATTTAACGTTATTTTTTAGACATTATTTTATGCAAGAGAAAAAAAAACTGAACTGTGTCTAAAGAAAAAAAAAACTTTTAATAGCTTATGAACACTTGGACTAGCACCAGACTTTTTATTATTATTATTAGTTTTTCAGTGATTTAATATGGAATTTTAGTGTGTGTTTTGTGATTCCACTATTTTTATGAAAGTCGTAATGAGTTTGATCTGGAGCTTATAGTTGGTATTAAGCTCTGTGAGGGCACAGATAGTTCAGGATGGACGAGATGTAGAGGTAATTTAGCCCCAGAAACCACAAGACTTCGACTGACAATGCATGTGCATAGTTTCAATAACTGGGCGAAGTTCAAATGCCCATCCCAGGAAAATATTTGCAAGCTAAGTGCAATATGGAAAAGTGTGAAAGCTCGAAGATTTTGCAGAGAGAGAATGCCTTCCATCTGCGGTGCTGAGCAGATGTGGCCGGCTTACGCCCGTGTTTTTATCGGAACGAGTTTCCGACCAAGAACTTTGTGAAAGGGATCGGTTGATACCCATATTAACTTTAATCAGTTATGTTTCTGTTCATTTTATAGTTTATTTAGCCTAGAATTGTGATTTCATATGTACCAGTCATATAATCAAGAAGTTTTTTATTAAATATTCACTCAGTGAAATATTGGAACTGTGATTTATTTCCAACACCCGTTTTTCGTCCGCCCCACTTCTACATGCATATTTTAATATGTTTGACAGGGTATAACATCTTTAAAATTCCTTTGAAATGATTTTCCTCCATAGGCCGTAATGTAATAGGAAACTTTTGATTCGCCCTGTAGATAAACTAATCATGGTAGAAACTTCATTTTCGATAGGACTTGTGCTAGGGTAAACGTCAATAACGTCCTAAAATTTCATGGCAATCCGAGTATATTAACAATTTTTCGCCATGCGCCGTAATGCAGTGGAAAACTTTTGATTCGCCCTGTAGATAAACTAACCATAATAGAAACTTCATTTTCAATAGGGTTCGTGCTAGGGTAAACGTCAATAACGTCCTAAAATTCCATGGCAATCCGAGTATATTAACGATTTTTCCCCATAGGCCGTAATGTAATGGGAAACTTTTGATTCTCTCTGTAGATAAACTAATCATGGTTGATACTTCATTTTCAGTAGGGTTCGTGCTAAGGTAAACCTCAATAACGTCTTAAAATTTCATGGCAATCCGAGTATATTAACGATTTTTCCCAATAGGCCGTAATGTAATGGGAAACTTTTGATTCGCCCTGTAGATAAACTAATCATGGTAGAAACTTCATTTTCAATAGGGTTCGTGCTAGGGTAAACCTCAATAACGTATAAATATTTCATAGCAATCCGAGTATATTTACGGGAATTAGAGCGCGGACAGACGGCCATCCGGACAGACGGACAGACGGCCAGACAAACCGAATGCATAAGCACTTTTCAATTTTGTTGGAAAGTGCTAAAAATGAATTAGTAACTGTGTCAAAACGTTTTGCGCTTGTTGAGCGGAGCAGTTGAGAACACCCTTAAACAAAGTACTTTATTATGATGAACATCAGAAGTTTTAAATTAAAACTGACCTATTTATAACACGCAAACATCTTTAACGTGGTGTAAAACTATAGGAAACAAGTTGGAACAAGTTTATACAGGAAGTGACTTGCAGTGAACCTCAGCAACGCATCTCAATTTCATAAAATGTGAAATATAATTAAAGCGCGCCCCAAATAATGTTTCCTCTATACAATTATGTAATGGAATACTTTTGTGTAGCCCTGTAAATTATTAAGAGATATTCTTTGGCCTACAGATTTACGGAATGTATATTTTAGTGTATACTTCATAGATGCATATTAATTTTTATTATGTTCGAAAGAGTGTAACACCATTAAAATGCATTTGAAAATATTTTTTCCCATTGGCCGTAATGTAACGGAATACTTTTGACTGTCCCTGTAATTGTGTGCTCCGTGAAGTGGTCAAAATCAGCATTGAATCATCAGTTATTCATAAACATTTTGCATGCCAAATCTGGGAAATTTAATGCCAAATATGCCAAGATCTGGCTTACGCAGAAATCATTAAAACTGGAACCAAGTACATCTATCACAAAACACACTAAAATCTAATCGCTACCAATTTATGTCAAGGATTAAATGAACGTGAAGTTTGATGGAATTTGAACCTTGCAATGCTACAGTATAATTATCATGTAAATTCTGAAAAAGGCAATATAGCAATGCCATCAGTTGGGCCTTATATTCCAAAACCTAATCAGTAGTACGTAAGTCCAATTAAGGGTGTATTTCGATTCAAACTGCTTATTTTCCGATTTATTTTTGAATTCAGTTTTGCTCTCAAATACACCAAACTTACAAAATCTCTTATTTGGAAAGTACACAAGGTGCCGTGATTGTCGATTCTTTTATAAATACGGAAAATATTGCAAAAAAAAGCAATCAAAAACGGCATTTCGAACCCTTTTTTACGGATCGGTAGATCTGGGAACGAAAAAGAGGGTCATACTGATAAGGTAATTGCTTATAAATCAAATTCTAATGAATTGAGCGTAAAATGACATCACACGGCACTTCATACGTCCCTACAAGAATTCCCTCAGCAAGTTTCATGTTTCTACTTTTAAAAATATGTCTGAAATTGTATCGGAAAATTTCGAGCTGTTGGAGGTGGAAAAGCGTTTTTTCGAATACACCCTTAAATATGGCATTTGATGAAATTCCATGCTTTAATTTTGAAATAAAGTGGCTACAAATTTTATATCACAAATAGACAGAGATTTAAAAAAAAAAAAAAAAAAAATGTCAAATCTTATTCAAGTCAACCTAAAACATGTAAATCCATCAAAAGAAAGAAATTATTTTTATGATTCCAATACGTTCTCCTGATAAACTAGGGGCTCTGAACACTACGAGCTATGATTTGATTTACTAAAAAAGAATACGGAATATTGAATAATAATTAAACAACCAGAGATTATCTACCTGTAGATTTCTATTCATTTCCATTTAAAAAAGGTTTTTTTTTTTTTTTTTTTTTTTTTCCTTTTAGAGTTGTTATAAATACCAGGAGACTGTTTGCTTAATTTAATTTAAATGAGCTTAATTTCAAATGTTTAAGTGATCTTATTTAACCAAACACAAAAATGGCACTAGAATATTTAACAGCTGCTGATTCCCAATCAAAGAGGGAATGGGAATCCGTTTATATGGTTTTCGACACTGATTTTTTAACTGTAATTTAATCTTCTGTAATTTTTGTAAAATCAATCAAATTAGCCTGTTTTCATTAACTGAGGTATGTGTGGGTGTTGATGGGCGTAGCAATAAAACCCCCTATATATATATATATATATATAAAAAAGAAAAGAAAGAAATGGTATCACAAACAGAGATGTGTAATTATGGATTACTTTTCATCAGGGCCCGACTTAGACAGTGGGGGGCCTTGGGGCAAACATTATTAGGGGGGGGCCCTTCTATCTTAAATTTTTTTGTAAATTTCTGAAGTGATTAAAACTAAAATTCATACCTATTGTATGTGTACATAAATTTCATACCGAGTACTATTCACATCGATATTACATAATAGCAGAAGAAAGAAAACCTTAAGAAATTATAGAATTAATTCAATTTTTTTCAGTTACAGGAATATAAGGATAAATGTGAGGCCTTAAGGGGACATGGGATATGGAAACAAGGGTGGTAGAAGACGAAAGCCCCTTAAAACTTTATAAAAAGAAATTTAGCTACTTTCGGTCATTTTACATCATTTGACACTTCTTTAACAAAAAACTTGTATCAGTCCTTGAGGGGCCCCTCAAGCCGGGGGGCCCGGGACAATTGCCCCGCATGCCCCTGCTTTAGTCAGGCCCTGCTTTTCATAAATGCATTAACCTCTAGGCTTAAGACTCCTTGTTTATCTCCACCATCAAAATTATACTGAAAAAATTGTGTTATTTAATCTGAGCATTTTCCCGATTTAATAAGTCATAAATTTCTGTTTTTAAAAACCGGTGACAAAACATTAAAAATTTCGTAAAAGGCTCCCGTCGCGAAGGGGTTAAAACATGAATTCATATCAAGTTCAGGCTAAGCATGGAGTATTTCGGATTCAGTTCGGATTATAGGTCGACAAATTTTTTTATCCGATTCGAGTCACGTGGCGGATCAATGAGGTTATTTTATTGGTTTTTTTTTTTTTTTTTTTTTTTTTTTTTCCCCTGGAATTCGGGTTGGGATGCTTTTTTACTTCAAATGAACCCGACCCATGCTGGATTTTGATTGAGAATAAAAAGCAACTCTGTTATTTAATCGACCGGTTATTTACGACCGGTAGACCGAGGTGCTCAAAACACTTATTTTTTCATACCAATTATTTAAATAGTACCTTTTTCTTTTAAATGTTATTTGACATTAAAAACAATATTTTATTGACTTCTCTTCATTTGAATCAATAAAGCATGCAAAAAATAAATTTAACCAGTTTTGTATTATTACTCCAAATAAAATAAATAAATTCTAAAAGTTAAAAAAAAAAATTGATAACGATATTATTACCACGGTCAAGGAATGCTTGTATGATATCAAAAAAAAGGGGGGGGGTCCAAAATTATGAAAAATTATCATGAAAATTTGATCAGAACGTTATATTTGCACAGTCTCTTATTATAAAATAAGACTGAAAAAACTAAAAAAAAAAAATGCTAATGTGGGTCCAAAATTATGAAAAAGTTATCATGAAAACTTGATCACAACATTATATTTAAATATATACATATAATAGCTAAAACCTTGTGTGAAAGATTACAATAATTGAAATCAACGTTTAACACACAATACACAAACACACACCACATACGTATATGTTTCGCGAGCACCAGGGCTCGCTTCCTCAGTGTATAAAAGTTAAAATGTTAAAAACAGAAACCCCCCCCCCCCAACTGACAGCAAGTCAGAGACCCAAATGATCGCAAACATAATACCAAAATACCCACAAGCTTCAGCAACCAATAAGATTAAACCGGAAATGAGGTGTTATGACATAATAAATCTAACGAGAAAGTTGAGATTTATTATGTCATAACACCCCATTTCCGGTTTAATCTTATTGGTTGCTGAAGCTTGTGGGTATTTTGGTATTATGTTTGCGATCATTTGGGTCTCTGACTTGCTGTCAGTTGGGGGGGGGGGGGGTTCTGTTTTTAACATTTTAACTTTTATACACTGACGAAGCGAGCACTGGTGCTAGCGAAACGTATACGTATGTGGTGTGTGTTTGTGTATTGTGTGTTAAACGTTGATTTCAATTATTGTATATATACATATACTTTTAGCAATGTAGTTTCTTACTCATTTGAATCCTTGTTTGTAAAATTTAATCATTATTTACTAGGTAATCGCATTTATTGTAAGAATTCTTACCAATAAGCTTATTATATCTTTTTTTTTTTTTTTTTTTTTTTCCGCGATCCGAAATCTATTACTTTTTCCTTCAATCAAAATAAACTTTTCTTCCTCCTATAATCTCCGAACATCAAAAGAAGATGAAAAATCGGATTAATGTCGGATTGGAGCTCATTTCTGTTTCAATTCATCCATTTCTTATCGGATATTATGAATCAAGAAAGGCAATTATTTCCGATGAAATGTATTTTTTATATTCCTACTAACTATACTTTAATCAAATAAAGGCTCTCTTTTAAAATTTAAATTGGAAAAAAAAAGGGGGATGACATTGGAAAAATTAACTTAAATAAAACAATAGACTTTTTCAAAATTTTATGATTTGTCGTGTGACACGGAGTATTGAGCTGTAAGTACACAAAATTTGAAGTTTCTGACTTATACAGTTATTATATACGGACTCTGTGACAGGCAGAAGAATGAGACTAACAAAGTTTCATCAAATGTATAAAATCCTAAAAAAATGATTTTATGGAATCTTTTTAAAATATTTTTTTAATAGATGGAACACCCTCTATGATAAAATAATAGCAATTATGAAAATAATTGTACTACTTTCTGGAAAAATTCGTGTTCTACAGAACAAAATATGCTTGCAATTAAAGGCGGATCGCCCATCAGGTTGAGTAAACTGAAGCCTGGGGACCCAGAAGAAAAGGAGCCCCCAGTACTAAGATTTTCTCCCGGGTTTTTCTTCATATTGGGGATTTAAGGCCCCTGTCCTCGCTCGAGGAAACGCTCGCGAGCTAATGCTATTCCTATGGGGAAGCATTTTTCTAATAACTCTTTCGCATTTTGACATTTTTGAATATATATATATATATATATATTTTTTTTTTTTCATTGGATAGCTGAGGTGCATGCCGACAGCGCATCTTTTACTTTTTCGATTTTGATTGCAGATATTTTTTACAAAGTTAGTTTCACTTTCAAAACCGGTTTCGAAACTGAAAGTGCTTTTTAAAAAATATATCTGCAACCAAAATCGAAAAAGTAAAAAAGGTGCGCTGCCGGCATGCACCTCAGCTATCCAATGCAAAAAAAATTATTCAAAAATGTCAAAATGCGAAAGAGTTATTAGAAAAATGCTTCCCCATAGGAATAGCATTAGCTCGCGAGTGTTTCGTCGAGCGAGGACAGGCCCCACCAGTGGCCGAGAGGTTCTGACCTCAAACTGGTAGACGGTAGGTGCTGGGTTCGAACCCAATCGCGACCGTCGGCCTAACCGTTCGGAGTTTTCCGTGGTTTTCTTCGAACCTTGCGTAAATACGGGTTAGGTTCCCTTAGAAAGACCCCCACGGAGGGCATCCCACCCCTTAGGGCCTATATCCCATGGTGTAGATAATTGGCCGACATACATACAACAACAACATCGAGCGAGGACAGGGGCCTTAAGGCAACTGTTTCTGCTCAACAAGCCTAAAACGTTTTGACACATTTATAAATTCATTTTTTAAAGGAAAGACTGTAGAACTGATTTGGATTCGAACTGTATTTTCTATTTTTTTTTTATAACTAAATTACCTATTAAATTACAAGCGATTTTGATCACGTGATAAAGACGTTTTTCATCCTTCCTCGAAATTTTATTCTTCTTTCGAGCGGAAAATCAGTTCAAAACTCCGACTTTGACAATATTTCCGAAACAGCTGTTGCGTTTGCAAAAAAAAAAAAAAAAAAAAAAAAAAAAAGGGGGGGGGGAAACAGTAGATAATAATAATTAGATATAGTTTCTGAACAACAATACTTTCTAACTTCATATATTTCGAACACAAATAAATTAAAACTTACGTTATAAAGTTGCTCTTTTGAATTTAAGAACACCCTTGATGCAAAAGAAGACCCAAGAAGAAACAAGAGGCTAGGGTATATGTATTATAGATCTGTATTTTAAAGTATATTTTACCAGGTTCTTTTTAAAAAAAATGCATTCGCTAGAGTTGAAGGCTGTGATCAATAAAATAAATGCCTTTTGAGAACTTTGTTTATTTAAAGTAGAGTTATAAAAATTAAATCATTTCTTACTGAAATAATTAGGGATGGTGCCTGTAAGCATTTTTTAAGAGACCTTCTTTACATGTCTGAGTCCGTGAAGGGAGAGCGAGGCAATTGAATTTTCTCATTCAGAATTCACACATTGGCATCCAGAATTGGCGACAAGGAGCATACGAAAAGTGAATGATATCATAACCATGAAATTTTCTGTTACGCTTTAAACAATTAAGATGATTTTGAATTTAATGCAGGGCACCCAGAAATGGGCAGTCCTAAAAAATACGCCAAAAAGAATTCGCGCCCAAAATCGTACGTTATATGTCTGTTTTGGGAGAATGTTATCAATAGACAAAATACAGAGCATGTACATGAAAAGTTTTTATGTAATAAAGAAGTTAGGCTCAACATTACGCAGAGAGAAACGATTTTTCGCTAACCGCAAGCAACGGGGTTCTTTATTCTTTCTTTTATTATTTTTACTGAAGGAGAAATTTCATCTAAAGGAAATCTCTTTATCTGAGAATCGTTTTAATGATACAGCAGATGTTACATATGATTTCTTTCTTTACTTTTTAACGGAAAGTTAATGTGGGATTAAAATAAGACACAAAGATAAAATAGATATTTAATTAAAAATTAGTTTTAACTGTAATTTAGAAAAATGTAAAATTTAAGAAAACTATATGTGATTCTACATCACAGTATATAGGCATTTTTTTGTGTTTCAACACAAAGCATATTTTTTTTTTTTTTTCGTTTTTGAAAAGTTTTAAGACATAATTACACTCAAAGACAAATAACAGAAAACTATAAATGTAGAAGTGGGGCGGACGAAAATCGGGAATTAGAAATAAATCACAGTTCCAATATTTCACTGAGTGAATATTTAATTAAAAATAGTTCTTGGTTAGATAACTGGTACATACACAATTCTAGGCTAAATAAACTATAAAATAAACAGGACAAAATAACTGATATTAAAGTTAATATGGATATCAATCGATCCCTTTCACACAGTTCTAAAACGGAAATCTCGTTCCGTTAAAAACACGGGCGTGCAGGAAACCCATCTGCTCTGCACCGCAGATCAAGGCATCTCTCTCGCAAAATCTTCGAGCTTTCACACTTTTCCATATTGCACTTAGCTTGCAAATATTTTCCTGGGATGGGCATTTGAACTTCGCCCAGTTATTGAAACTATGCACATGCATTGTCAGTCGAAGTCTTGTGGTTTCTGGGGCTAAATTACCTCTACATCTCGTCCATCCTGACCTATCTGTGCCCTCACAGAGCTTAATACCAACTATAAGCTCCAGATCAGACTGCATACGACTTTCATAAAAGTAGTAGAATCACAAAACACACACTAAAATTCCATATTAAATCACTGAAAAACTAATAATAATAATAAAAAGTCTGGTGCTAGTTCAAGTGTTCATAAACTATTAAAAGTTTTTTTTTCCTTCAGTCACAGTTCAGTTTTTTTTTTCTTGCATAAAATAATGTCAAAAAAAAAATAATAACGTTAAACGGATGTACTTGGAGTCATAAAACACTATATGGCGATACATAAACAAATAAACTACAACAAAAAAAACACATAAAAGAAATACTTGAAAAACATCATATTTTAGGGTGTAGAAACCCATGGTTTCATGCAGTCAGCTGCAGTTGATGTCACTCTTGGACCCTCTTGGAAGCCTACTTTTTCGACATCGTATCTGTCATTGCTTTTGATTTTGATCACTTTGTAAGGACCCAAGTATTTAA
Organism: Maratus speculifer; assembly: GCA_964019185.1. Classification (NCBI taxonomy): domain Eukaryota; kingdom Metazoa; phylum Arthropoda; class Arachnida; order Araneae; family Salticidae; genus Maratus; species Maratus speculifer. Next base: position 298,187,958 of record OZ025295.1, on the reverse strand, counting down.
TTCGTAATTTCATGCCGACCCCAAATTGGGTTCTTTTTATGGCAACTAGATCACCAATTTTATAACACCTTGCTTTTTTCCGCTTACGATTAAAACTTTTACTATTTTCTTCCTGGATTTTTAGAAAGTTTTGCTTAGCAATATTTCTATTGTTAAGTCTTTCTTCCATGAACGCGTTTTCATGTTCCTCATCAATAATTCGTTTAATATTTAAATCCTCCTTATCCCTTAATTTTACTCCTGTTAATAACTCAAAAGGGGTATACTGAGTGCTACGCGAAATCGTACTGTTCATTATTCGTTGTACGGTTGGCACATATTTATACCATTTCGTCGGATCATCGATGGATAATTTACTCAAGATATTTATGAGCGTTTTCTGTGATCGCTCTGCCTGGCCGTTTCCCCTCGGTATACCTGTCGTAATTAAAACGTGTTCTATCTTTTCATCTTCGAGATACTCCTTAAATTCATTTGAAGTAAAAGCAGCTCCACGATCGCTAATTATGCGTTCTGGATTTCCAAATACGGCTTGTTGAATTTTTAATTTCGAAATCACCTCCTTAGCGGATGTTGTTTTGACAGGATAAAACCACACAAATTTTGTGAAAGCGTCCACTACAGAGAAAATAAAATTATAATTTTTGTTTGTCGAAGGTAGCGGACCTAAATGATCGATATGGTAAGTTTGAAGTGGCGAATCTTGTTTAGGGATGGGATTTAGCAATCCTTCACCTTTACCTTGTTTCCTGTTGCATAGTATGCACTCAATACAATTTCCTATCACGTTTTCGATCTGTTTTCGAAGGTTAGGGATATAATAATCCTGTTTCACGATCGCTTCAGTTTTAGCAACAGCATAATGTCCCTTATTGTGAATTTCACGAATAATTTCCCTTTGCATGCTTTCTGGCACCATAATTAATTCTCTATCGTTTTCATATTTGTACACAATATTTCGCCTAACAAAATAATCATTACTCTCGTTTTTTTCAACTAATGTTTTTATAGTTTGAATGTAATCATCTTCGTTTTGCGCTTTAGTCAATTTTGCAGTAAGTTCATCCTGTGAACGCGTTAAAGTTAAAACCGTGTTACGACTCAATGCATCGACATGTTTCATTTGATTTCCGGCTCTGTGAACAATTTGGTAGTCAAATTCTTGAAGAAATAATGCCCACCTCGCAACTTTAGGTGTAAGATCTTTTTTCTCTAAGGTTTTTTGAAAAGCAGAACAATCGGTTATTATTTTAAATTTATTTCCTAACAAATAAGTTCGAAATTTCTTTAATGCTTCGATGACAGCAAGTGCTTCGAGCTCATAACTACTATATTTCGCTTGAGCGGGTGTTGTTTTCTTGCCCATGAAATGAACTGGATGTAAATTTCCGTAATCATCTTTTTGTAACAAGATTGCTCCGAAACCTAAACTACTAGCATCCGTATGTAATTCCGTTTCCGCCCCCTTTCTAAATATGTGTAATACTGGTTTACTAGACAGTTTATTTTTTAAAATTTGGAAAGCTTCTTTTTGACTTGGTCCGAAATTGAATTCATTTTCCATTTTTAAAAGATCACTCAAAGGTCTAGCAATTCTACCATAATCAGCGATATACTTCCTGAAATATCCGGTAAGTCCCAAAAAACTCTGGAGTTGTTTTTTATCTTTTGGTTCAGGAAATTTTGTAACAGCTATAACATGAGTTTCGGAAGGTCGAATTGTTCCATTCTCAATTACGTATCCTAAGAATTCTATTTTTCTCTTCAAAAACTGACATTTAGGAAAGTTAAACTCGAGGCCATACTCCGATGCTACCTGAAACACATGTTTCAATTTAGAAAGCGCCTCTTCTTCAGTCTGCGCAGGGACGATTATATCGTCTAAGTACACGGAAATCGTTTTATCTCTTATTAATTCTTTAAGGCATGCATATATGTAACGTTGGAAAAATTGTGGAGCGACATTTAAACCGAATGGCATTACATTATACTCGAATTGTTGATTATTCGTAACAAACGAAGTAAACTTTTTACTATCCTCATCAACCTCTACGTGAAAAAATCCATTTTTCAAATCTAATGTACTGAACACCTTACTCTGCCCAATCTCATCTAAAATATCATCTATTACTGGAAGGGGATAATTATCTCTAATTATCTTTTTGTTAAGTTTCCTATAATCTACGCATAACCGGTAAACTCCATTTTTCTTTTTCGCTAAAACAATTGGTGCAGCATAATTTGAACAACTTTCTCTTATAATACCCTTATCAAGCCAATCTCCTATTTGTGTATCAACAAATTCTTGTTCAGCAATCGCTAATCGCCTCGGTCTTTGTACTACTGGTATGTCATCGCTTAACACTATCTTAACTTTCAAGTCAACACTTTTCGTTTTCTCAGGCTTATAATTCGTAATCAAATTAATTAATTCTTTCCTTAAACCGCAGTCGGCAATATGCGTCACATCGATTTCATTTACATTAACCGCATTAGCTATTTCTGCTAAGCAAACAGATTCGGGTTCATGAGAATCAGCTAAAGAATTTTCAGTCATGGGTGTGTTTGAAGAATTCAACCGCAAGTCTGGGTTAGGCTTGGGAACCTCTTCAACATCTAACCGCAAGTCAGATTTAACCGTGAGAATGTTTTTAACATCTTTGACCGCGCCTATCTGTGGAATTTCTAAGGGTATCTTTGTAACAACGTTTACATTGTAACTTTTTTCATCGTTCCGCTTACCCGTCACTTTTAAGCCATTGTTTGATATTTCGAAATTTAATTTATTCAAACAGTTATTTCCGAGAAGCATTTCATATTTTAAATCCTGCAAAATGTACACATCGCAATTTACACTAACATCATCAATTTTTATATTAGTATTGAAAAAACCTGAAGGAATTACTCCATCACCACTAATACCTGTCAATTTCACATCATTCTTACTTAAATTAGGCCTTCCCAAAATTCTATAAAGTTCATTGTTTATCATTATCACATCTGACCCACTATCAACAAAACAATTTACGCGTTTCCCTTTAATTTCAATACTTTTAACAATTTTATCTGACGGACAAAATTTATTACTCATGGCGTTCACCGCTTTCGTGTTATTTAAACCGTAGTGATTACTTTTATTTCCATCCATTCTGCGAGGACACTGATTCGATTTATGAGAGATAAATTCATTGCAATAAAAACATTTAGTTTTAAAAGGGTTATAATTATTCCTTACCCAGTTCTTGTTGTTTTGGGAATAATTGTTCTTCCGGTCAAAACTTTTGTTCTCTATGTTCTGAGAAAAACGTTTACTATTGCTATTTTTTATTTCCGAATTCTTCCTAACAATATTACGGGCCGCCTCATAATCATCAAGTTTACTTATAAAATCTGAGACCTTAGTAAACTTAGGCAAGTCATCAATAAAATGCTCCCTTATTTCCAATGGTAATTGTTTCCTTATTTGGTCAATAACTAGAAGGTTTTTTAAATCTTCAAAAGACGAAATGTTCAGACCTGTCAACCATTGTTCTAAAAAATTCGTAAGTTCAAATGAGTAATCGCGCCACGATTCCGAACTTTCTTTTCTGTGGCCAAAGAATTTCTGTCTAAACTGTTCCGCACTAAGCTTGAATCTTTTCAATAATAACTGTTTAACATAATCATAATCATTCGAGAGTTCCTCATTTTCGCGACCTATTATGTTAACTATTTCTAATGGTAACAGACCTAGCAAATAAATTACCCAATTCTCCTTTTCTACCCCTAATCGTTTTATTTGTCTTTCGAACAGCGTGAGATATATACTTATTTCTTCATTGGTGTCATATCTCGCGATTAACTTTAAAACATCAGGAGTTTTCATTCCGGCGTTAAGCGTCATTTCGGATTTGTTTTTTGCACTGAGTTCTAGCTCTAATTTTTTTAATTCATATGCTTTTTTTTCGTTTTCCTCTATTTCTTTATTTTTTTCTTGTTCTAACCGTTCGCTAACGAGACCGTCTAATAAGTTTTTGACTATGTCTTCATTATAACCGTCCGATTTGGTTATTATGTCGGCTAACTGAACTTTTGTCGCGCTTTCCTCAGCACTCAGCCCCAATTCATTTAACACTGACAATAAGTCTATTTTCTTTGCTCTTACCAAATATGCCATTATTCCTACAAAAACTCTATCAAATATACTAAAATATCTTATAAAAATATTATAAATATGTAATAAAACGACGACGATGTTCTATAATAGTGTATAATCACTAATAGAATACCATGTTGGTTGTAGAATACTACTATTCACTAAGATTCAATAGTGGGATGAGCAGTCGTTCTGGTAAGTGGATAAGCCATGGATTTGTTCTCGTAGGAGTTTCTCCAATAACAATACAAGAAAATCAGTGTTTTAGTTCTTTATTATTTAGAGCACGAACTTAAGTTACTCCACAGATCACAGTTCCACACATCTATCACTACGGCCTTCGCTCACTAAGCTGCAACATTCCGGCGTTCTACAATCTCGGAAAAAATGACATTTCTAATTCAGCGGAGCAATAAAACGCGCGTCTTGATAGTTTAAAGAAAAGGTGCATTCTACTCTCCTGAAAAGCCAAATGAAAAAATCATTTTCACGACAAAACTAGCGCCCTCCTACTCCGCGTCAATCATTTTAAAAATCCAATCAGGATGGACTCGAGCCTCTAACGGACAAAATGATCAATTCTAATTGGCCGTAATAGGCGGTCTACTGGCAAGAACTATATTTTTTCCTCGGAACACTAAGCCCTTTAGCAACGCGTAGTAACACTTGTCACGCGATGTTAAAAAATAAAAAATAAAATTAAAATCGCAGGAATATGCCAGAAAGTAAAAAGCTTACGAAATACTTCCCGCCTTTTTGAGAAGCAAGAAATAATTTATTAATAACTAAAGTAAGAAAAAGAATTTTAGCTGTTACAAGACGAAACTAAGATTGAAATATGTTCCACAAATTTAGAATTGAAGCTAAGAGAGAATAAAAAAAAATGGCGCAAAATTTTTTTTTATTTTATTACAAATCCCCCCTCCCAGAAAGACGGGTGAAAAAGTAGGTCTGAGACCTGCAATTTCACAGAAAGGGAGATGATGCAGACTTAGCTCACGAAGTTGTTGATATAAGTAATAATAATTAGATACTGAATAAAAAAAAAATTTAAATTAATTTCTCTTTTTTATATAAATATAGAATTCAAATTTAAAAACACCAAGGTGATGCGTGGAATAACTTCAAATTCAAATACAATAAAATAGGCTTCAATACAAATACAAGATATAATCTTGTTTAAAGTACACATCAAAAAGTAATTTGAAAATATAAGCAATTACCCATAGTAATAACATAAAAATGAAACATAAAAATGAAAAACAATAACGTTAAATTCTTTTTTAACAATGTCAAATCTAGAAATCAATTTTTAAAAGTTTATTTCAAAAATCTTCTTAAAGTCATATTTGGAATGGCATAGTTCATTACCTCATTTTAAGGATGTCTAATTCATTTAACTGTCCAAATTCATCAGCTAACATTATAATATTAGTTCAGTTTTTGTGTGAGTAAGTCCTTGAACATTCATAACAGTTCCATTTTGGAATCTTTGTGAAAATACTTTTATAATTGTATTTTTAATTAATAACACATTTTATAATATAGTAATAATAAAATTTAACAATGTAAATAATAAACAATATAATTAAGAAACATAATAAGGAAAAATATCAATAATAATAAATATCATAAGTGTAAGTAAATCTCATAATGGGTATAAGTAAATCTCTTAATAAGTAATAATAAATATCACAAAAGACATTCTTTAAATACTTAATCTCGTTTATCTCATCTCATATTTTTGGGATGAAATATAGAGAGAAGTGGAATAAAATAAAAAATGCAATCAACTATGAAATCATTTACTTAATCTGGTAATCCGAGTACAGGATTAAGTAGGAATATGTACAAAAAAAAAAAAAAATTAAAATATAATATGATAAATTAAAATAAAATAAAGATAAATAAAAATTTTATTCATGTTTGAGAATGCACGTGACCTTTAAACTACTAAGGTTCTTAAAAAGAAATATTAATAAATGATAAAAATAAAAAACAAGATCTATTCATGTCAAATAATTACGCAATAAATATTCTCTCGGTGTGATAAAACATTGCAAGATGCAAGTAGGAAAGAGAAAAAGAAACAAAATTATATTATAATTGACATGTAATTGGACTGGAATGCAGAAGCAAAGAAAGAGAGAAAGAAAAAAAAATATATTAAAATAAAGTGATAAAAATTTTGTTACTTGGCAAATAATTAATTTAATAATTGATAGATTAAACTTAATATTACAAATAGGTTCAGTTGAAAAAAAAGTATTCTAAGTAGAGTAATTCAGTACAGAATAAGAAATTTCCACTTTGTTCGTCTACGCCGGCATAAATAAACAAATATAAAAATTTCCAGACAAGTGACACTCTCGCTGCAGTCAAGAGATATCATTGCCACTCTGTGAGAATTACAGGATATTATCTGAATTAAAATATGAAAAGAAATTTACTGTTTAAGAGAAAAAATTATAAAATGATAAACTAGAGATATAGTTTAAGCTACAGTTTTTACCTGAGTTTGTTGTTGTTGATTAGGGGGTTGTTGCTCATGACTTAATTTAAATTTATCAGGGGAATAATAAGGCCTTAATTTAGATACATGTACTATTTCTGAACTTTTGAACTGGTTTTGCCTATCAATTTCAAAATTTACTTCGGATAATTTGTTAAGAATTTTATAAGGGCCACTAAATACTTGTGACAACTTTCTAGTATTAGGGTACTGAAATTCTTCATAGATAACTAGATCTCCTATTTTAAATTTTGGTTCGATATAATCTTTATCATAATATCTTTTATTTTTTAAATGAAATTCATCAGTTCTTGTTTTAGCAATTTTAAGTGCTTCATGAACAGGGGGATAATAATTTTGTTGTAAGGGGGAGTCATAGGGTAATTGGCCAAAAAGTAAGTACGCAGGTGGAAATTTGGTAATAGAATGGGGTGTATTATTATATTCATTAATTACCTCAGTTAAAAGCTTAGTCCAGGGAATTTTAGAGGTAGTGGAGTTTACTTTACATTTTAATCTAGTTACTATTGTCTGATTTACTCTTTCACATTTCCCATTCGTTTGTGGATGATGGGCAGTGGTCAAACGTTGTTTAATATTATGATTTCGCAGGAATTTTTTGAATCTTGAAGAAGTAAAAGCAGCATTCCTGTCACTAAGTATTTTTTGAGGGGACTGTACACTTGAAATCTTACTAAAACAGAATAATTGTTGAGGGATTTTGATATTGAAGATTTGTTTCAGACAATTTGTATAAGTTTCTGTAGTGACACTTTTGGAAGGAAATGCCCTAACATATCTTGTGGCATGGTCTATTATAATATGGAGATATTTTTTTGTAGAATTATAATAATTGAACCCTCCTACAGTATCAACAGACAGACAGTCAAAAGGTTGATCTGTAGTGGGCATAGTTTGTAATAAGCCAAATTTTTTCTGTCTAGGTTTTTTATTTTTCTGGCAAATATCACAGTATTTAACAAAGTTAGTAATGTCTTGGGTCATATCTGGCCAATAATAGTTAGGAGAAATTAAATTTTGCATTTTTTGAACACCAGGGTGACCAAACTGTTCATGAGCAACATTAAGCAATTTTTTTCTTAGGGACATGGGAACTACCACTTTACGAAAACCTTTTCTTTTAACTATAATCAGTCCATTGTCATTAATATAATTTGATCCACACACATTTTCTTTTTCTTGCATCTCAATAATCTCTTTAACGTCAAGAAGAAAAGTAAGGGGCTTACAAAAATGAGAAATAGGGTTTCGGGACAACATGTCGGCTTCGACATTTGTAGATCCCTTTAAGTACTCTATTTTGTAATCGAACATACTTAACTTCAATGACCACCTAAATAATCGACCTCTTAAATGTTTGACATTTTTTAACCAAACAAGAGATGCATGATCAGTATGGATGGTAAATTGCACACCGTGAAAGTAATGATAAAATTTATCTAAAGTATCAATGATAGCAAGACACTCTAGTTCGGTAATGAAATAATTTTTCTCATAACTTCTCAATCCTCTAGAAAAATAAGCAATTGGATGTAAAAAGTTATTATGGTCGGGTTGTTTAAGAACTGCACCTACCGCTACCTGAGAAGCGTCAACAAACATGTGTAGGGGTAATTTTGGGTCATAAATCTTTAAAATTGGTTTAGCAATGAGGGCATCTTTTAATTTTTGAAAAGAGTTTTGACATTCAGTATTCCATTCCCAAATAGTATCTTTCTTAAGTAATTTATTTAGGGGGTGTCTAATTTCAGCATATTTGTCAATAAATTTATGATACACATTTATAGAACCAAGAAATCTTTGTAATTCTTTAGTGTTAGTAGGAGGTTTTAATTTTTTAATCGTTTCTATATTAGTATTAGCTGGAGTTAAAGTTCCATTTTGGATTTCATACCCTAGAAAATTGATTTGTTTTTGAGCAAAAGTACATTTAGATAATTTTAATTTAATATTTTCTATTCGGCATAAATCAAAAATTTGGATGAGATGCTGTATATGTTCATCTATTGATTTAGAAAAAATAATTATATCATCAAAATAATAACAAGCAAAGTCTATTTTATATTTTGTAAGAATTCTTCTAATTGTCCTGTTGAAAATTGGGGGGCCTACCTTTACACCAAAGGGGAGAACATTCCATTCCCAGAGCCCACAATTAGTAGTAAAGGCTAACTTTTCGGAATCGGCTGGGTGAATAGGTATGTGCCAATAGCCTGAGGCTAAATCTAGTGTAGAGAAATATTGGGCACCACTTAATTTGTCTAAAATTTCATCTATTCGGGGTAAAGGTTCAGCGTCATTTTTCATGATAGAATTTAATTTTCGGTAGTCAACACACATTCGGGTTTTTTTACCTTCATCTCGTTTATTTACTAACGTAACTGGAGAAGAGTACGGGCTATAACTTTCTTTAATTAACCCAGCAGCTAATAATGATTGGATTTGCTGAGATATTTCTTTTTCATCAGCAGTGGATGTACGATAAGGCCTCAAAGATATTGGTAGGTCAGATTTAAGATAAATACGCTGAGGTTCAATATTAATTCTCCCTACATCATATTTATTTTTTGCAAAAATATCTAAATAATCCCTTAAAAGTTCCCTTACATTTTTATTTTGAATAGCATTCAGATCCCCCAATAGATTATAATCATCATTATTAGTTCGCGACAAGGATTGAGGAATTATGGTATTTCCATAATCGGGTTGCACAGTAGTATCATTTTTTATAATATCAAAATGAAGCAATTCTAAGTTATCACTGGATATGTTGACATATGGGTTTAACGAAATATTGTCTTGTAACACCTGGCTTTTTGCACAATCAATTTTTAATTTAAATTTGGCACAATCAGGTAAACCTAAAATAGCATAGTCCAAATCAAGTTGACTTACTAAAAAATTAACATATCTCTTTATATTACCAAATTTAATACATAATCGACAAGATTTATTAATTGTAAGAGTTCCTTGTGCCTGTCTGATAGTAATAGGGGTAACATTATGTAAATTACCATTTAAATATCGAACAAATTTGAGGGGTAAAATTGAGACAGTTGATCCACTATCCACCACACAATACACTTTGTTATTGCCCACATATCCAGGGATGATTAATTGTCAAATATTATTAGTAGGGGGTGGTTGAATATGAGCAGGAGTTTCAGTTTGAAAGGAATTTGTGTTAAATATACAACTCCTCTCCCAATGATATGCATTTTCTATGCCTCTGTTTAAACATATACGGCACGGACGACTTGGGTAGTTATTCTGATAATGAGTCGTAGGCATTCTAGGAGTGAAAAACCTAGGATTAAAATTTTGGAATGGATTGTTTAGAGTAGGTCGAGTCCAATGTCTGGGCTGAGGATTGGGATTGTGCATTGGTCTAGTTTGTTGAAAATTTCTATTGCCGTTATTAGAGGTATGATTTGGAATCGCTGCTAATTGTTTAGCAATGCGAAACCATTCACGAGTATTGGAAGGAGGGTTAACCATCAAACAATTTTGATACTCCGGCTGAAGGCCATCAGTTAATCCCTGTATAATTAAATTTTCCCCAAGCTGAAGTTGCCTTCCAATCTCAACTTTCTTTCTAAAATAAGAATCCAAATCACTTAGATCATTTAACTTTAAGGAAGTAAATTCAGAAAATTTTGGAACTCTAACTTGAATGAATTTTTCACTTAAAATCTCGACAATTTCTTCATAAGTAGCACAATCCAAACAATCATTTATATAAGTTTTTAGCGCTTCCCCCTTTAAATATTTTGAAATATTTTGGTGTTTCCATTCATTATCTTTCTTTTCTACCGAACATTCTCGATCAAAATGTTTAAACCATTTAAATATATCCATGCCCGACCCAAATTCAAAAGGGACAATATCAAGTTTATTTTCTGACATTTTTTCTTCTTTTACTAATCCTGACCTTAGTAACATGAAAGAAGGATAATTCATATGGAAAATATTTAAATGCTATACTTCAATTATTAAAATTCAATTACTATACTTCAAATACCTCAATAAATAATAATAAAAATAAATAAATAATAAATAAATAAGTAATAAAATAATAAATATCGGGTTTCCATACATGGGAAATAACAATAATTTTAAAAACAAAAATACTTTTCTTTACGTATGGAAAATAAATTTTGCAACAGAGTATTTTTTTAACAACAAATTAATCCATCGTTCGATTTAAAAAAAAAATAAATAAATAAATAACACCTTTAAAACTAAATAAAATTTCTATGAGCATAAAATTTCAATTATAAATTAAGAACACATTTATTTTTTAATATCTGTAATAAAAGAGAAAGAAAAAATCAAGAATTTAAACAAAGAAATGATTATTAAAATTTCTTAGCCAATAAACAAATAAAATAATAACTTACAGACATGTTCGATGTGGCCTTGTTCAAATACCTAATTTTTTTATTAAACTAAACAAAAAATAAAGCACTTCGTAGATACGACTCACAGGTGCAAATTTCAATTATCTTGTACTAGCTGACCCGCCCGGCGTTGCCCGGGTCCGTATTAGCAATATTAAACGAACTTGAAATTTGTATGATTTTATCAATAACTGGAAGCATGCAGAAATGCATTGTCTGAAATACGTCATTTTCATCGTTATAAAGTATTAAAAGGTTCTGAAAAAAAAAGAAAACTTTTAGTAATACAATTTTTAGTTTAAATCAAATGTTTTCAATATTTTATTTAATTTTATTCAAAATGAAAAAAGATTTTCTTAGCAGACGATTTTTTGTGATAAATACATTATCTGTTTTATATTTCTTCTGCTTTATTCCTTTTATTTATAGAGTTCAAAATGAAAAAAGATTTTCTTAGCAGACGATTTTCCTGTGCCTCAATTAATTATCCTCGGAATTCCTTTTATTTATAGAGATTACTGATGGAATATACCGTAGTTTCGCAACCACACAGCAGGTGTTCATTTATTATGAAATGAAAATTTATCAAAATATTTATGCACTTTTACCTAGAAAATACAGTAAATAAATAAATAAAAGAAAATGATGTCGAATTGATTTCATGCAGGTGATCTTTTGTAATTTTTATTTTGCATATCTCACAGTTTGGTTGCATATCTCACAGTTGAAAAGTTTCTCACTAGAATGCGAGGTATATTTCACACTTAAAATATTTGTAGATGTAGATACCACACATAATTACAAACAAAACTTTATAAGACGATCTTTTCTCAGCTGAAAGGTTTATCATTTATGCACATGAAGATGTTTTTCCATGCAGGCCATCTCGTCGTAACATGGGTGGAAGTAGACGCAGATGAGGTTAAAGATGCGTGCAGCTAGCATCTCAAAAACTCTGACTGTTAGTAACACACATTGAGTCTTATTGCAGGAAACAAAATTACAATATTAGTATTAACACACAGCAGCTGATCCCATCCATCTTCAGTCTTGGACATACCATTTAGATGGAAGATATCATAGTTATTATTTTTTTTTTTTTCTGTATTAAATGTTCAGATGAAAACAATACCAGGAAAAATGTAGGAACAACTGTAAGTGTATGAAGAGCATGCAGCTTATTCTCAAAAGTTTTACGCCGGTTCATTTTTCATCCTACCGGCTAATATGTAATAAAACGACGACGATGTTCTATAATAGTGTATAATCACTAATAGAATACCATGTTGGTTGTAGAATACTACTATTCACTAAGATTCAATAGTGGGATGAGCAGTCGTTCTGGTAAGTGGATAAGCCATGGATTTGTTCTCGTAGGAGTTTCTCCAATAACAATGCAAGAAAATCAGTGTTTTAGTTCTTTATTATTTAGAGCACGAACTTAAGTTACTCCACAGATCACAGTTCCACACATCTATCACTACGGCCTTCGCTCACTAAGCTGCAACATTCCGGCGTTCTACAATCTCGGAAAAAATGACATTTCTAATTCAGCGGAGCAATAAAACGCGCGTCTTGATAGTTTAAAGAAAAGGTGCATTCTACTCTCCTGAAAAGCCAAATGAAAAAATCATTTTCACGACAAAACTAGCGCCCTCCTACTCCGCGTCAATCATTTTAAAAATCCAATCAGGATGGACTCGAGCCTCTAACGGACAAAATGATCAATTCTAATTGGCCGTAATAGGCGGTCTACTGGCAAGAACTATATTTTTTCCTCGGAACACTAAGCCCTTTAGCAACGCGTAGTAACACTTGTCACGCGATGTTAAAAAATAAAAAATAAAATTAAAATCGCAGGAATATGCCAGAAAGTAAAAAGCTTACGAAATACTTCCCGCCTTTTTGAGAAGCAAGAAATAATTTATTAATAACTAAAGTAAGAAAAAGAATTTTAGCTGTTACAAGACGAAACTAAGATTGAAATATGTTCCACAAATTTAGAATTGAAGCTAAGAGAGAATAAAAAAAAATGGCGCAAAATTTTTTTTATTTTATTACATATATAAGCAAAATTATTTTCTATTCATAAACTCACATTACAAAACAAAATTCTTTAATGTTTAAAATAAAAGCAAGATGCTATAAGTTTTATATTTAATTACCATTTATGGGAAAAAACCACTTACTTCATTGTGGATATCCTCTGTTCTCACATACAAAAATAATACAAAATATATTAATAACTTTAAACAATATAGATATGATAATTATGAAAACACTCGATATAGATTGATCAATATCTTAATACATATCTGTATATGTTAAAAAATATAAGCCCTAAAAAAATGCACCGGGCTTGAAAATACTAAAATACTAGGACATTTCAGCCCTGTATCACTGGCTTCGAAAATATTTCACTCGCGCAAAAATCGCCTCGCAAAAAAAAAATCACAGCGAGGGTTCTTGAACAGCATAAACCCTTAGTAGCACAAAAAATCCACAAAATCGTTGCACAAAAAATTACAAATTCGTTGCACAAAAAATCACAAATTCGTTGCACTCGCGCTAGCTTCGGGACTCGTAAAAAAAAACGCACTACGAGTCGTTTTTTCTTGTGGCACCGCAACAGCACTGTTTTCTTCCCAAACACCGGTGGAAGCAGCTAAATGACTCTTTCTTTTCTTCGTAAAAACAGCGACGATTCCAGCAATCATTGGAGTAGCAGGGAATATCCAATTTTATCACCGAGCAGAAGTCCACTGGTTCATCCAGGGCGAGCCCCCAAAATTTGTAGAAGTGGGGCGGACGAAAATCGGGAATTAGAAATAAATCACAGTTCCAATATTTCACTGAGTGAATATTTAATTAAAAATAGTTCTTGGTTAGATAACTGGTACATACACAATTCTAGGCTAAATAAACTATAAAATAAACAGGACAAAATAACTGATATTAAAGTTAATATGGGTATCAATCGATCCCTTTCACACAGTTCTAAAACGGAAATCTCGTTCCGTTAAAAACACGGGCGTGCAGGAAACCCATCTGCTCTGCACCGCAGATCAAGGGCATCTCTCTCGCAAAATCTTCGAGCTTTCACACTTTTCCATATTGCACTTAGCTTGCAAATATTTTCCTGGGATGGGCATTTGAACTTCGCCCAGTTATTGAAACTATGCACATGCATTGTCAGTCGAAGTCTTGTGGTTTCTGGGGCTAAATTACCTCTACATAAATGCCATTAATAATACACATTGAATCTGCAGTATTAAATCAGTAATAAGTTTCAGTAGTGAATTAAAGTGATTCTCAAATTCTCTGTTCAACAACGCGAAACCTTCTGATACAGTTTATTTTTTAATTTTAAGAGTAAACCCTAAAATTAGAAAGTCTGAGTTTTGAAGAGGCTTGGAATCGAATGGCATTTTCCATTTTTATAAATAAATTACTTATCTAATTATAAACGATTTTTGTCAAGTGACGACCTGTTTTTCTCTTTTCGTCTCGCTTGAAAATTCGGTTTAGTTTGAAAATGTCAACTTTGGCAGTAATTTTTTATGCCTTACCCCAAAAATGAAAAACGCGCCATACGATTACATAGTTTTTGAATAAAAACACTTGCCAATTTCATGCGTTTCTGGCTAAAAATGGAGTTAGAAAAATGTGAGAAAGTAACACCTTGTAGCAGAATCGATTGATTATCATTACAGAAGTATTTATTTCATTGTGAAGAAACCCTGCCTTCTTGTTTGCAAATATTTATATCTGTTTATTATTATTATTATTATTATTATTATTATTATTATTATTATTATTATTATTAATGCAAAAAATCATTATTGATCAAGAATAAAAAGAGGTTTTACAAAATTTTGTATTACTAACACATGTATGATATATCCGTATGTAAAAAAGAAACTAAGTATATTATTGCCATCAATAATAATTTTAATATCACGAAAGTTGTGAACTTATACTCTTTGTCAACTTACAATCTTTATTGGAAATTTATTTTAATTTATAAAGAAACCATTAATTGAGATTCTTTCACCTTTTAAAAAATTCAAGGTGAATATTTTAGTGTATATGATGATTATACTATTCTAAATTACATTTATATATGTTATTAAAATTGATCATTTTCTGTTGTTTAACTTAATATCCATATTTTATCCCCTTTTTTTTTTTTTTTTTTTTTTTGTGCATCTTTAACAGATACATTTCTTTCCAGTTTTAATCACTGGGTAAGCGTACTCTGCGAATAACAATTTCCCCTTGCCTTTGTAAGAAATAATTATTTCCATATTATCAGATGAACATAAAAAATTAATAGCTAAAACTATTTTTTAAAAGTCAATATAATTTATTAAGAAATTTTATAGAAATTACTATTTATCAGATAGATAACGTAATAGAAAAGAAAAATATACGAAGACTAAATGCGAAGAACCGTAACTAGAAAAGCAAATCGGAACATATGCCGTATCTTCCCTCGAACCGCCATTTTGTTTCCCTATTATTTATCATTATTATTCAGCCTTAAACTGCAAAATGCAACTGAAATGATTATTTAATTACTAAATCCCGCGTTGCAAAAATGTTAAATTAAACAAGACAATCTACTGTGGAATCTCAAAGATTGAAAGGTTTAATTTTTAATAGTAAAAATACTTTAATTTATTTATTCTTTTTTTTTTTTTTTTTTTTTTTTTTTTTTTTTGTAAAATACTCAAGTAAAGTGAAAACATATTTTTTAGTGTGCACATGCCCTAAAAATGTTTATGTCGTGTTTCCTAAAAAAAAAAATAATAATAATAATAATAAAATAATAACAAGTTGAATGTAGATTCTGCCATTGCAGAATTCAATTTCGCCTCCGATTAAAAAAAAAAAAAAAAAAAATCGATAGAGGTTTTTTAGAAGGGCGACCCCGTTTAGAACGCAATGAACTAACTTCATTCTTGTGTTTATCAGTATAATAGCAAACAGAGCGGCGTGAACAGGGGCCTCGCTAAGGGGGGGGGGGGGGCGGCCCCCCAAACATTCGCTAATGTTTACGCTTGGCAAATTTAAATAACATTTCAAATTTCAATAAAAACTGTAATATATTTCCTATTTTTGATAGAACTTGCAAAAGTTACAACTCTAATTGGGAATATCATTAAACTTTTTACAAATAAGAACTGTATTACATTTTCTAAATGTGGTAACTTGGCAAAATTATAAAACAAGTTGGCAAATATGAAAATTTGACTTGGCAATTTAAGGCCCTACATCAGTAACGCTCCGAGATAGAACGGCTAATGTTATTTCAATGGAAGAAATTTATCGCTTTCATTCCTTTGCATTTTGCTCAAATTTAATAATTTTTGTTGTTTTGAAAACCTGTAGGTTTAAACTATGCACGTCATTCTGAAATTTTATTTCTTTTTTTAATTTTAAGGCGATACAAGTGCGTTATTTTATAGTCTTTAAAATTCACCTTTAATGTCTTATTACGAAAAATCTGTTTGACATTTTAAAATTTGGTAAAACAGCATGCAGAGTTTAATTATTTAGCTTTCAGAAAATGTTTTTTATTTTGATTTTTACAAAAATTTAATCTATGCTATTTGTATAAAAAGTTGAAATACTTTGATTTAAAATAGTGGAAAATGGTGTTTAACTCCGCCTTTAAAAGGGAGACGCCTTAAAAGTAATTAGGGTGAAAGACGATATGGGTTTATCTCCAGGGAGTCTTACAGGGATGAAGGTGTAAAATCTTGCCTGTGGCTATTAGTAAAATGTTGTTTGCTGGTTTAGGATAAAAAAATAAAAACTTCCTTTCCTGAATGCATGATAGTTCGATCAGAAATGAATTTCAGAAATGATGTAAATACATGTTGATTTCAAAAAGTTCGTTTAACTAGGCATTCAATCTCAAATGTACTTTAAAAGTATTATTGATTTCGAATAAAAACACATTTAACATTTTTATTATTTTTCTTCCATATATTTGAAGTTTAATTTCTAAAAAAGATTCTTTAATTGCGGACAACATCAAAATGAAATATTCGTTAATTTATAAAAAATAATAGAATTAACTTTTTGTCATCTGCAGACGACAAAGGGAAAAGAAGAAAGGGTAGAAAGAAAATAACAATGGTTCTGACATTAAAAATGAATAGATATATTCGCGAATAAATACATTTGTATTAAAGTTTTCTTATCATTCTTTTAGACAATTCTTAATGAATTAGTTTAAATGTTCCTTTTCATAAATATTTCATAAATATTTCTATTTTAATCAATAAAAGTTTGCAGTATACCCACTCTAAAATATAAAGTAATTATTATGCAATTCATGATTAAATTGGATAACACTAATTTAAAAGATAGAAATATATTTATTTTGACACTTCTATCGAAAATTATGACTAAATTACAATACTTTAGAAAATATATTCTATTGCGGTAAAATTCACATCCGTAAATGATATATTTATGCTTTATTGTATATAAATTGTCTTTCCTTTGTTTTTCCCTTTCAGAAAGATAAACGAATGATTTTTAAAGTTCTTATACTATTTTAACTAAATAATACGCATATATTCCAAAGCCTGTCATAGTCTAACTGATCTAAGTTTTAGAATAGTGGTTTTTTCAGTCACGCAAAAAGACAAACTCAATTATACTAAACCTATGGAAGATTTTTTTAAAGGTACCATATTTCCATTCCAATTTTTAATTATTTTTTTTTCTGCATAGTATAGCTGACGATGGTTTGAACAGAGGCCGCTTTTTACTTTTTTCGATACTGATTGTAGATTTTAAATATGAGGATAATATCACTTTTGAAAACGGTTCCGAAAATGAAACTGTCTGGTAAAGAAAGTTAAAAAAGTAGAAAAAGGCCTTTGAAGAGATCGCTCTGAGCTATTAAAGGGGAAAAATATTAAAATGCAGACGAGACTTATTTATAAATTTCGACCGTTGGATTATCGTCGAAAGAATTATCATAAGCTAGTAAATTGTTTCGTTTGATTAAAGTTTTATATATATATATATATATATATATATATATATATATATTCCCGTAAAATAAATCGAAAAAATAGAAAATGGCCTTTGTGCAAATCGATATCAACTAGGCAAAGTAAAAAAAAAACTTAAAACTATTAAAACACAGACGATACACTTTTATAAATTTCTTTCATAGCATTAGTTTTAAGGCGAAGGCATTGTTTCGTTTAACTGCAGTAGCCTCTTTAAAATAAATGATATCGTAAAAACTATTCAATGTAAAAGAGAAAAAAAATAAAAATAAAAAAATATTTTTTTTAAATGTAGGCGAGATATCTTTATAAATTTCTACAATGGGATTTCGCTTGACTGAAGTAAGTCACTTTAAAATACCTGTATCGAAATCAAAAATTGTAATACGGCCTTTGTACAGAAAGATCTCAGCTGTTCAATATAAAAAAGATTATTAAAATATAGACGAGATATTTCGATAAATTTCTGTGATAGGATTTCGCTTCATTGAAGTAAGCCCCTTTAAAATACCCGTAAAAAATCGAAAAAAATATAAAGCGGTATTTGTACAGAAATATCTCAGAAATTCAATGCTAAAAAAATCATTTAAAAAATTAAAATGTTGACGAGATATCTTTATAAATTTCTATAATGGGACTTCTCTCTATTCAAGTAAGCCACTTTAAAATACCCGTAAAAAATCGAAATAATGTAAAAAGGTGTTTGTACAGAGAAATCTCCGATATCTAATACCCCAACCGCCGAAAAAAAGTTTAAAGACAGTTAAAATACAAACGAGATATCTTTAAAAATTTCTAAAATGTGATTTAGATCTATTGAAGCAAGTCACTTTAAAATACCCGTAACAAAATCGAAAAGATATAAAACGTTCTTTGTAAAGAAAGATATCAGTTATATAATGAAAAAAAATTACATTAAAATGATCTTTACAAATGACTTTTAAATGATCTTAAAGATATCTTTATAAATTTCTACCATGGGATTTTACTTGATTGAGGTAATCATCAGTATATATTTACTTGTAGACGAGATATCTTTATAAATTTCTAACATTCAATGCTAAAAAAATCATTTAAAAATATTAAAATGTAGAAGAGAAAATATATATTTATATGAACTTCAAAACTTCATAGGATTTCGCTTGATTGAAGTAAGCCTCTTTAAAACTCCCATAACACTATCCAAAAAATATAAAACGGTCTTTGTACCGAAAGATCTCAAATATCCAATGCCAAAAAAACATTTAAAAATATTTAAATGAAGAAAAGATATATTTATAAATTTCTACTAAAGGATTTCGCTTGACTGAAGTAGCCTCTTTGAACACCTGTAAACAAAACCAAAAAAGTACAAAACGGTCTTAACACCGAAAAATCTCAGCTATCCAATGACAAAAAAATCATTTTAAAATATTAAAATGTAGAAGAGATATTTTTATAAAGTTCTACCATTGGAATTCACTTGACTGAAGTAGCCTCATTAAAACACCTATAAACAAAATCAAAAAAGTACAAAACGGTCTTTGTACCGAAAAATTTCAGCTATCCAATGCCAAAAAATCATTTAAAAATATTAAAATGTAGAAGAGATATTTTTATAAATTTCTACAATTGTATTTCACTTGACTGAAATAGCTTTTTTAAAATTCCCCTAAACAAAGACGAAAAAGTACAAAACGGTCTTTGTACCGAAAGATCTGAGATATCGAATGCCAAAAAAATCATTTAAAAATATTAAAATGTAGAAGAGATATTTTTATAAATTTCTACCAATGGATTTCACTTGACTGAAGTAGCCTCTTTAAAACACCTGTAAACATATTAAAAAAAGTACAAAACGGTCTTTGTACCGAATGATCTCAGCTATCCAATGACAAAAAGATCACTTAGAAATATTAAAATGTAGAAGAGATATTTTTATAAATTTCTACCAATGGATTTCACTTGACTGAAGTAGCCTCTTTAAAACACCTGTAAACAAAGTCGAAAAAGTACAAAACGGTCTTTGTACCGAAAGATCTGAGACATCGAATGACAAAAAATATTTTAAAACTATTAAAATGTAGAAGAGATATTTTTATAAATTTCTTCCATTGGATTTCACTTGACTGAAGTAGCTTTTTTAAAATTCCCTTAAACAAAGTCGAAAAAGTACAAAACAGTCTTTGTGCCGAAAGATCTGAGATATCCAATGCAAAAAAAAAAAAAAAAAAAAAAAAAAACATTTAAAAACATTAAAATGTAAAAAATATTCTTTTTTTTTTTTTTTTTTTTTTTTTTTTTTTTTTTTTTTTTTTTGTTATTATTACCATTTGATTTCACTTGACTAAAGTAGCTTTTCTAAAATTATCCTAAACAAAGTCGTAAAAGTACAAAACGGTCTTTGTACCGAAAGATCTGAGATATCGAATGCCAAAAAATCATTTAAAAATCTTTAAAAATAAAAAGATATATTTATAAAATTCTACTATAGGATTTTGCTTGAATGAAGTAGCTTCTTTAAAACCCCTCTAAACAAAATCAAAAAAGTACAAAACAGTCTTTGTACCGAAAGATCGCAGCTATGAAATGCCAAAAAAAATCATTTAAAAATATTAAAATGTAGAAGAGATATTTTTATAAATTTCTACCATTGGATTTCACTTGACTGAAGTAGCTTTTTTAAAATTCCCCTAAACAAAGTCGAAAAAGTACAAAACGGTCTTTGTACAAAAAGATCTAAGCTATCCAATGACAAAAAAATCATTTAAAAATATTAAAATGTAGAAGAGATATTTTTATAAATTTCTACCATTGGATTTCACTTCACTGAAGTAGCTTTTTTAAAATTCCCCTAAACAGAGTCGAAAAAGTACAAAACGGTCTTTGCACCGAAAGATCTGAGATATGGAATGCCAAATAATAATTATCAGATATTAAAATGTAGAAGAGATATTTTTCTAAATTTTTATCATTGGATTTCACTTCACTGAAGTAGCTTTTTTAAAATTCCCCTAAACAAAGTCAAAAAAGTACAAAACGATCTTTGTACCAAAAGATCTGAGATATCGAATGCCAAATAATAATTTACAAATATTAAAATGTAGAAGAGATATTTTTATAAATTGCTACCATTGGATTTCACTTCACTGAAGTAGCTTTTTTAAAATTCCCTTAAACAGAGTCGAAAAAGTACAAAACGGTCTTTGAACAGAAAGATTTCAGCCATCCCATGACAAAAAAAATCATTTAAAAATATTAAAATGTAGAAGAGATATTTTTATAAATTCCTACCATTGGATTTCATTTGACTGAAGTAGCCTCTTTAAAACACCTGTAAACAAAATCAGAAAGTACAAAACGGTCTTTGTACCGAAAGATCTTAGCTATCCCATAACAACAGAATCATTTAAAAATATTAAAATGTAGACGAGATACTTTTATAAATTTTTACCATTGGAATTCACTTGACAGAAGTAGCTTTTTTAAAATTCCCCTAAAAAAAGTCGAAAAAGTACAAAACGGTCTTTGTACCGAAAGATCTGAGATATCGAATGCCAAAAAATCATTTAAAATATTAAAATGTAGAAGAGATATTTTTATAAATTCGTACCATTCGATTTCACTTGACTGAAGCATCTTTTTTAAAACATCTGTAAACAAAATTAAAAAAGTACAAAACGGTATTTGTACCGAAATATCTCAGCTATCCCATGACAAAAAAATCATTTAAAAATCTTTAAATGTCGAAAAGACATATTTATAAAATTTTACTATAGGATTTCGCTTGACTGAAGTAACCTCTTTAAAACAGCTGTAAAAAAAAAAAAAAAAAAAAAAAAAAATGGTTTTTATACCGAAAGATTTCAGCTATCCAATGACAAAATTCATTTAAAAATATTAAAATGTAGAAGAGATATATTTATAAATTTCTACCATTGGATTTCATTTGACTGAAGTGGCCTCTTTAAAACAACTGTAAACAAAATCAAAAAAGTACAAAACGGTCTTTGTACCAAAAGATCTGAGATATCGAATGCCAAATAATGATTTACAAATATTAAAATGTAGAAGAGATATTTTTATAAATTTCTACCATTGGATTTCACTTCACTGAAGTAGCTTTTTTAAAATTCCCCTAAACAGAGTCGAAAAAGTTCAAAACGGTCTTTGTAGAGAAAGATCTGAGCTATCCCATGACAAAAAAAAAAAAAAAAAAAAAAAAATATCATTTAAAAATATTAAAATGTAGAAGAGATACTTTTAGAAATTTCTAGCATTGGATTTCACTTGACTGAAGTAGCTTTTTTAAAATTCCCCTGAGAAAGTCGAAAATGTAAAAAACGGTCTTTGTACAGAAAGACCTCAGCCATCCCATGACATAAAAATCATTTAAAAATATAAAATGTAGAAGAGATATTTTTATAAATTTCTACCATTAGATTTCACTTGACTGAAATAGCTTTTTTAAAATTCCCCTAAACAAAGTCGAAAAAATACAAAACGGGCTTTGTACCGAAAGATCTGAGATATCGAATGCCAAAAAATAATTTAAAAATATTAAAATGTAGAAGAGATATTTTTATAAATTCCTACCACTGGATTTCACTTGACTGAAGTAGATTTTTTAAAATTTCCCTAAACAAAGTCGAAAAAGTACAAAACGATCTTTGTACCGAAAGATCTCAGCTATCCAATGACAAAAATTCATTTAAATATATTAAAATGTAGAAGAGATATTTTTATAAATTTCTTCCATTGGATTTCATTTGACTGAAGTAGCTTTTTTAAAATTCCCTTAAACAAAGTCGAAAATGTACAAAACGGTCTTTGTACCGAAAGATCTCAGCTATCCAATGACAAAAAAATCATTTAAAAATATTAAAATGTAGAAGAGATATTTTTATAAATTTCTACAATGGGATTTCACTTGACTGAAATAGCTTTTTAAATAAACAAGGTCGAAAAAGTACAAAACGGTCTTTGTACCAAAAGATCTCAGCTATTCAATGACAAAAAAATCATTTAAAAATATAAAAATGTAGAAGAGATATTTTTATAAATTTCTTCCATTGGATTTCACTTGACTGAAGTAGCCTCTTTAAAACACCTGTAAACAAAATAAAAAAAAAGTACAAAACGGTCTTTATACCGAAAAATCTCAGCTGTTCAATGCTAAAAAAATCATTTAAAAATATTAAAATACAAACGAGATATTTTAAAAATTTCTATCTTGGGATTTCGCTCTATTGATGTAAGTCACTATAAAGTACTCGTAACAAAATCGAAAAAATATAAAACGGTCTTTGTACAGTTCAATGATCTCAGCTATTCAATGCTAAAAAAATCATTTAAAAATATTAAAATGTAGAGGAGATTCTTTGGAAAATGTTTAATGTGCAATCTCTGACATAATAATCACGATCTGTATGCTGTCTTTTAAAATTACATATAAATTTCACTTGAAACTATCTAACAAAAAAGGTCAATGTCGACTTGTTTTAAAACGGATCCGAGTGTTTTGGTCAGAAATTATCTCGAAGAAACTATCCAAATGCACATATCCCTCGGGCTATCAGTATTGAAAAGGTGCGAGAGTTTTTAGCATTTGCTAATGGCTTTTTTCTTCCTGGGGTATCTTATCCCCTTTTTATCGCCTGGAGGTAAAGGGTGGCGTGAGATGACCATTTTCTTATTAATTACAAGCTTGGAAAATATCATTGGTCTTTTAAGGTGTCAATCTTTGGGTTCGGGATACGCCTTCCTGGTGGCAACACGCATAGGTTTGTGATCGGATTTTGAGTTTCGGTTTGACTGATGCAGGCTCTTAAGGTCTTCTCTCCCACCAATAAAAAGTCTTAGCGATGGCCCTGGGCGTGAAATACCCAATTGATTAGCAATTTCCCTCTGAGACATTGGAATTGCGGAATAATAAAGAGATACAATTTGAGGTGCTACTTCTTCATTGACTAGATTCATCAAAAACGGATTTCTTTAGTTTAAACGCTTTTTTATAGACTCTGAGAAAGAGGAAATGCATTTTAACAATAAAATTGTATGAATGTCTCGTTTTAACGGCCAGATTACGAAACTAGTCGTTGGGGGCCACCGTAATACTTACCCATCATGGATATGCATTATATAATATGTGAAAACTATTTATAAAATGCATTGCAATTCCAAAACAAAATTTAAACGTATATTTAAATATTCTTAATAGACATTGTAATACTCCATTAATGAATCGCTGATGAACCTATTTCGACAAATTATGTAAAATACCAAACTACAAAAGTAGTACCGGATTGCGTAAAAGAAACTTCCTTATAACTCCAAAAACAATAATCATATTAACCAACAGTTTACTATGTCAGATTAAGCGTCTTATTTCTAATTGAAACATATCTTTGAATTGAAATTTGAAGAAAATACAGGGTCATGAAAAATCGAAGAATGTGAAAAACAGGATTACAAATGTCCCGGCAACTATTAATCCGACTGACTTCGTTCTTGATGCAAAATTTGTGTTATTTTATTGCCTTTTACGTCATTGCCTTAAAATAAAAAAAAAAAATCGAAAATTTTTATACACATTTCATCAGAACGAATTTTTTGAGAGTCCGAAAAAAAATAGTTCCGGATAATCGAGGTTACTGATATTAAATAGGCTTCGTCCTATTCTTACTTACTAAGTACATACAAAATTTTAAGTCTCTATTTCCATTTCTTCGTGAGATAGAGCGTTTACAGAAAAACAGACAAACGTACGGCAGTTTTTTTTTTTTTTTTTTTTTTCGATTTTTAAAACGTTTGCAAGACTTACCCTATACTACGTATGATATGTAAGTAAAAGTGGGCCACAATTTTTGACACGACACTATTTAGCTTGTCTGAAAGAAATAGCATCGGAGCGGCTAATAATAATAATTTTGAGAAATAATAGGGAAACAAGATGGCGGCTAGCCAGAAGATACGGCATTTGTTTCAGCAAATCTTATAAAGTTCTTAGAAATATACAAAAGAAAAATTCTTTAGCTGAACCTTTTGTGACAAATTAGGAGACTTTCAGGGTATTTCAACATTTGTTGCATTCTTAGGTGCAATAAGTTTGGAACTGAAACTTATTCCAGAAATTCATTACTGGATTTTGATATGTAATTTACTAACATTTTCCTCTCTTTAAATACAAAGTCTTTCTATTTATGCGTGTCAAAATTACAATACAAGTTTACATTCTTGTTACTCAAACCAAATCCCTTTTATTATACAAACATAAAGGACTCTTGTTTGCCCTTCTTGTCCATACTCGCCTACCCCTAGATACAATAGATAAGTACAAGATAAAACCCAGAGGAAATCCCTGACTAAAATGTCATATTTTGGTGTCAGTAGACTAGTCTGAAAATTATGTATCATATTTATCTGTTCAATTACCCCCCACAAATGTGAACCTTATCTAATAAAACGCAGGATAATGAAAAAATTCCCTTAAAAATATTACTTTATGTTATTCGCTTTACAAATATTGTAGGTAATCCCCCCCCTCCTTCTCTACCACACCTAAAGACCATTCTTGATTAAAGTTTAAAAAATATATAAAACATCTTTGCTTATATATAAACTATCAATGTAATGCGTTGAAAAGATCTGTAAGATGTATATTTAATATCCCCATCTCCCCTATAGAAAGCACCAGGCCCTTTTTAACGCATGGGCAAATCGGGACTTTGCCCATGGGCCCCGGACCTTAAGGGGCCGCCAAATCCATACATTAAATTATAAAATATTTACTTTCTTTTTTTTCTATTCCAACTCTTCCATGTTATTAAATTCATTATAAAGCAATATAACAACTTGATAAAGTTATAAAAAAGGGTTTTGTTCTGCACTAAGGTAAAAAAGGGGATAATTTTATTAATTATAGTATTTAATTTAGAATTGACGGAGCTAAGAATTTTCTTCTATTTATATCTAAGGTGCGAAAAATATGTTTATGTCTTACACATACACATAAAATGACCATGAGTTCTATTTAAATAACATTGCAATGATTCGAAAGGGGCTCCCTAATTTATCTTTGCCCAGGGCCCCAAATTGTCATAATCGAGCCCTGGAAAGCACCAAGCTTCTTCCTTGTAGAAATAAAACATATTAAACTTTCCTTAACCCTTCCGGGTCCGAATTTTTTTCCATTTGGAGAACAAAGTTATTATTACTTTAATAATGTTGATCGTAGTTATCCAAATAGACACTGGTGTTTAAAGATTATCTAATTGTCTGAAATGCACTGAATGTGCTTATTTTGGGTACTGTTCAATTCATATTGATATGATAACACAGGCTAAGCAAGAGATTTTGGAGATGTTTGGAAAATATCGTATTACAACAGGGTTTAACAGATATTACAACTCTCTAATGTTTTTTGCATTTTATTACACGTGATTCGTTGAAAAATAACCTATATTTAAAATTTAAAGAGTGAAATGTATGTTTAAAATAAAGAAAATGCCAACGCTGCAAAGAGAAATAAGTTAACTTTTATTATTATTGTTATTACTAAATGGCAAAACATAAATGAAATTATAAGAAAGGCACAGACATATACTATCATTTCAATATGTATAAAGTAACAAAATAATTCTTAAGAAAAATAATATTGGATGAAAAGACATGTAATTAATTAATAGTACACCAGACCCGAAAGGGTTAAGGGTGTTCTTGAATCAAAAGAGCAACTTTATGACATATGCTTTATTTTTGTTCGGAAATGCATGAAAATAGCAGAAGTTGTTATTCAGAAACTAATTGCACTCAATTTCCTTTTTTTTTTTTTAACACAATAGATTTTTCATAACGAGCCTTCAAAGTAGTGATGGGCGATTTCGATTTTTTAGATCGATTTAATCGATACTACAGCCAACTCGATTTAATCGATACTTTAAAATTTTTAATCGATTTCTCTGAAGGTAATATAATTTTCATTTTCCTTCAAAAATCGAAGATAAAATAGTCGGATGTGCCAATTCCAAATTTTCAGTGTATTAGTTTCTAAGATAGAAGAATTAAAGAAACCTCAGAACCCCCTCTCCCCCCCCCCCGTGCAAAATAGCGTTTTTTGTTGAGTGATGTACACCAAAAATTGATCAAGATCAATTTTTATCAGGTACCAGCTGAATCTGAATTTTGATGAAAATCCATGAAAGCGCGAGATACAGCTATTGCGAAATCATAAAAAATGCAGCATATCAGCGCCACCTGTAGGGCAATTTACATCAAGAACTAAATAACACTAATCTATGTCAGGGATTTACTGAATCTGAATTTTGATGAAAATTCGTTCTTGAGATAGCACTATTGCGTTAATTATGAATAATGCAGTATAGCAGCGCCATCTCTTAAACGATTTCCACTAAAATATAATTAGCATCAAGTAATATCGAGGACTAATTGAATCTAAATTTTTGGGAAAGTCCGTGGATTAGTTCTTGAGATAAAGCTAAAATGGAAACAGGGGCGTGCGAAAAGAGAACTGCGCCCGGTTCAAAGTTCCAATTTAGCCCCCCCCCCCCATTATCTTTTTCTTGTGATAGGCTACAAGTGATGTTAGAAGTAAAAATTTAGCCCCCTTTAAATTTCCGTGCTCGGAACGACCGCCTCCTTTCGCCCCCTCCCCTTTCACATGGCGCTGAGTGGAAATTGTGAAAAATTCAGCATAGAAGCGCCATCTGAGAAGCGATATACATCAAAATGCAAATAAACATCAATTCATGTCAAGGACTAACTGGATCTAAAATTTGATGAAAATCCATGCATTCGTTATTCAGATATAGCTGTTGCACAAATCGCAAAAAATGCAGCATAGCAGCGCCACCTGTTAGGCTATATACACCAAAAATTAATTAGATTCAGTTTATATCAAGGTCAAACTAAATCTAAAGTTTTGTGGAATTCTGTACATTTGTTCTTGAGATAGAACGGCCAGAATTTTTTGTCATATACAGACTCACAGAGTGACAGACACACACACAGACAGATATTTCTTAAAAACCATAAAATTAAAAATTTAGTGTTAAAAACCTTCTAAAATATATAAATCCATCGAAATCGGGAAGTCGAAATTTTTCAGGAATCTACTCTCTTCTTGTAAAGTTACAAAAGAAAGTAAAAATGTAAAATCGATTCTGCCCGTAAGATCGGTCTTTAGATTCGATTTCGATCTTTAGATTCGATGTCGATCTTTAGATTCGATGTCGATCTTTAGATTCGATGTCGATCTTTAGATTCGATGTCAATCTTTAGATTCAATTTCGATCTTTAGATTCAATTTCGATTTTTTTTTTTTCCCCTAGGCTAAATCAGTGTTGAATGCAGGTATTTTTCTGCGACTCCGGAGGAAGGCATCATGTTTTACAACTCTGTAAGAGAGGGGGAATCGCAATTTGTGCATTAGAAAGCATAAAATCTCATAACTTCTTTGGACGGGGGGGGGGGTGCATCCCCTGCGGGCCACCCCATTAATTCGACACTAGGTTAAATCGTTATATTTTTGCTTAGAAGTCCAGTTATTTGAAGTATTAGTTTATTATGTTTTATTTTTCATGCTCGTCTCTTCTAATCCCCCCCCCCTTCCGCGTCAGTTTTAACTTACAGGGCCGTTCGAAATATGCATACAGTTTTGAAAATGTCCAATTCTCGGTCTGTTTTATTTTAGATCCACATTTTAAATCCTTGACAAAAGATAAATAAAGGATTGCCCTTCCGCCCGTTTGGGGTTTATCTGAGCCCCGCCGGGGGGGCATATTTGTTTGTTTCTTCAAAAGAAACAAAAAAAATGTTGAATGGAGGCTTGCACCGTCCCCCAATATACACCTTAAAATTTCGTTCATTTAATTCTCTACCATTTTTAACTTAAAAGTTTAAGCTACATGGTACCCCCTAGAGCTGTGGACCCCTCCCCCCCCTGTCGACCACTCACCTAATTTTGCTTATTTCTTCACTTCAATTCAATCTTTAAAAGGCTATCACTGCTTCTATAGGAGTTACAATGGTGAGAAAAGTTCTAGTATAGCTAACCATTTCTCGCCGTTCTTTTTGCTATTTCAGTTTCCCGATTTTCCCTATAGGACCTTTTTTTTGGGGGGGGGGGGGGCAGAGGGGTTTTTTCTTATTTCTTGATACAATATGTCTATTGAGAGCTTATGCTTCATACATTACAAATCTAGCATAAGAAATTTTCTCCCATCATTTCAAGTCACGTTACGGACCCATAATGTGTTAAAATTTTAAGTTTTCAAACTTCTTCGAAAAAAAAAAAATGATACATATCAGCGAAATTGGGGTTCGAACCCGCAATCTTTTGATTGCATACGTAATCCCTAAGCATATTGGCCACCGAGTACTCAGCAGCGCTATTATTTCTTTAGATTGTCATCTTTAAATTCGTAATATCTTTTGAATGGAATGTCCGATTTGAATAATTCAGAAAGTAATCTACAGATATTGTAACAGGCATTAATACAAAATGATTTATTTGGATAAGGATTAAGGTATCGATAGTATGGTCTAATTTTGGTTGGTGTATTTATCGCGTTTTAAAATGTAAAAAAGTAGTTATAGTGAGTTAACTACAATAGCTGGACATATGGTATCGCGCGTTTTTTTTTTTTTTTTTTTTTTTTTTTAATAGATATTGATATATTCTTTAAGGGAGACCCGAACCCCAATTTTGGCCAAAAATCATCAAAAGTTCAAAAAAAAATTTATCTCTGAAAACGATAAAATACATATTTGCGAATCCCATGCAAAATTTCAGAACTCGGGGACACTTGGAACAGGTAACAAATGAGCTTTCTTAATTGTAGTCACTATAGAGTTTAAAGGACTAGCGGCCATCTAAAATGTGTTTAATGACTTTTTTCATATTTTGCCTAAGTTCAAAGTACTAAGGCTCAGTGGTAAAATGGTTTAGAAACAAAGTGTTTATGTTTTTAAAATCTTTAAAAAATTTGCAACAAAAGTAAGGCGAGATTTTTTTTTAACTATTTCTGAAAATTTTACATAAATTGGTAAACATGAAAATTATAACAAATTTAAGGAAATTTACCATGTAAATTTACCATGTATTTTTTTTTTTTTTTTTTTTTTTTTTTTTTTTAGCTGATTAAAATAGAAAATTAAAAATATCTCTCCCTAGGTCTTTTCCATATACTATAACACTATTTAAGAAATTTTAGTAATACCAAAATATTAAAAATTGAATGAGGAGTAGTAATTTAAAAAAATGTATTTTTCGACAAAATAAAATTATAAAAATCCCCATAAAAAATATACTTTTTAATAAAAAGTGAATTTTTTTGCTAATTATTCTTTACAAAAATATCCTTAAATAGCACACCAAAATTCCTTACAGTAGAACCCCGCAAATCCGGACCCCGTAAATCCGGATCTCCGGATAATCCGTATCGGTTTGCTCAAGCGATTGAGACACGATTTGGTTAATTTCCATAGCATAAACTTGTTTCATCGTCGTATTCTGAATAAAAAAAAACCTTTTTTCTGAAATCTTTTCGGAAGAATACCTTAAGCTTTCTTATTTAAACTACACCCACGAACTACTTATGCTCAAACAGATGCGTGACCGTATGGCTCACAAAAGGGATAGAAAACTGGCACAGCAAAAAATTACAAACTTTTTTATTACAAAGTAAAAAAATTTTCTGTCTGTAAATAATCAATAAGTTAAACATAAAGGTGATTTTCTGTACATATGTATTATTTTATTTCATTTTTTCTTATTCTCCGGATAATCCGGATTTTCGATAATCCGGATTGGGTCTGGTCCCAATTAATCCGAATCATCGGGGTTTTACTGTACTTTAAAATCAATAATAAAAATTTTGGGTTTTTTCTTACGGGTCTCCCTTAATATTATAGAACCTTTTTTTTTATTCTTTTAAAAGTATTTCCTGACGATTCAAAAAATACACACGTAATTGTTCAAGGTTTCACTTCTGTCGGCACCCTCAAAGTGGCACTATTTTTTTTTTTTTTTTTTTTTTTTTTTTCATGTTCGCCCGTCTTAACCCCCCCCCCCCCTTCCTCACCAATCTTAACTTACAGGTTCGTTCAAATTATGACTGCGATTTTAAAAAAGTCTAATCCTCGTTCTAGTTTATTATAAATCCATATTTTGAAACCTCAACAAAAAATACATTTGGGCCGGGGTCGCCCTTCTGTCCGTTTGGGATTTACCTTGCCCCCCTGGGTGGGGGCATATTTTTTGTTTCTTCCACACCATCTCATGTAACATATCGTTATAAAGCTTTTATCTCCTCGTTTTTTTCTGTTACTACCCCTCTCTTCACCTAGTTACATGCTCTTAGCACTTTTTATAGTTTCAAAGAGTGCATGTTCCCCGCGGGCTACCCCATGAATTCAACACTAAGTTAAACACTATATTTTTCTTTAAAAGCTCAGTTATTTGGGTTATTAGTTTATTATGTTTTTTTTTCCAAGTTCGTGCGTTTTAATCCCCCCCCCCTTCCTCGCCAATCTTTACTAAATGGTCCGTTCAAAGTATGCATGCAATTTTTAAAATGTCCAATTCTCGTTCTATTTTATTGTAAATCCTCATTTTGAAACTTCGACAAAAAATACATTTCGACTATGGTCCCTTCCGTCAAGAGTGGGATTTACTTGCCCCCTTGGATATGGGGCATAGTTTTTGTTCTTCCAAACTATCTCGTGTAACATTTGGTTGGCACTAGAAAAAAAAAAAGTCTTTTTTGTCTATACTTCTTGTTCCTCCATCCTAGTTACACGCTCTTGGCACTCTTTATCCTCGGTTTAATGCCAAGTTACTCAGTGTTGTTGTTAGTTGAGTTATGTCTCTCAAATTTGTCAAAGTTTTTGTGTAAGTGACAATCATAAGTGACAGTCATTTTAAAATTTAAAATTCTTATTATCCGACTCTAAAATCTGCAATAGCTTAATTCTATGCCTCCCTAAATGGGGATGGGAAGGTGGGAGGCGGTAATTACGGTCCTCCTGATTGTGTAAGTTTTGGAATTAGTAATTTGGATCTTCTCTGTGTGAATCTGAATATCGAAATATCGATTCTAGGCTTGAAAAGTCGATTCTTATTATGATCGATGTTGTTTTATACGATATCGATTTTAATCGATTCTCAAAATTTCCAGAATCACCCATCACTACTTCAAAGTTGACTTTTTGAGCATATTTCCCGACGAAAGCAGAAAAAACGGTCGAAAAACAGGAGAAAAACGTTTGATCACCTGATCGAAATAGCTTAGAACTGGATAAATAATTTAATGATCATAAAGTGGAAAAATAAGTTCGATTCGAAATCGCTTCCGTAGTCAGGCATTCCAATTTTATATCTTTCCGTTAAAAAATGAATTTGTAAATGTGTCAAAACGTTTTGCGCTTTTGAGCAGAGCAGTTGAGAGCACCCTTAATAAAATGCTAAAATTGTACTTCTTTTTTTTTTTAGATTAAATTTTAGAATTGTTTAATCGATTAACTCTGAACCTTATCTAAAAAGCAGGATAATAAAAAAAATCCTCCCCGGTTCAGGTAATCCTTCTACCTCTTCACCACATCCAAAGGCCATTCTTCCCTAAAGTTTATAAAATATATAAAACATCTTTGCTTATATATAAACCATCAATGTAACGCGCTGAAAAGATATGTAAAATCTATTTATTTAATACCCCCCCCCCCCCCTGTAGAAAGCACCCAGCCTATTCCTTGAAGAAATAAAACATTTTAAACTTTCCTTAATGAAATGTTGAAATTGCATTTCATTGTATTAAATCTTAGAATTGTTTAACCTACCAACTCTGAACCTCCCTCCCGTCACATATACTGTAAAAAACTGGGCCTTTTCCACCCTTACATACTCCTTACAAATTCACGCCAATGCGCTAATCCGGTTTAATCCAAAGGTGACAGCTACTTTGCAGCTCGCCTGACAGTCCGGCACTCCTCTATCGACACTCCCCCCGTGCAGTATGATGCGTCCCCTTTCCACCAGAGGAAGCCCTGATTTTCATGGTGATTTTTTTTCAGATGTTAATTTTTCCGACGCTGATTTTTACCGGGTGGAAAGGGAATTTTTTCAAGGACAGTTTTTTACCGTGGTGATTTTTATCAGAATGATTTCTCCCGGGGCGCCTTTTTCCATCAACCAAATAAAATGCATAGACACTTCAATATTGTTTTCAAAGCGTATCAAATTATTTGTTTCCCTTATGTAAATTATAATGCACATTCAATGAAATGTAACAGAAAACAATTATTCAAAGATGGAAAAAAAGCAATTTTGAATGAATAAATTTTAAATCTAACAAAAAGATTGCAGCACTTATTTAACTGAAACCGGTATCTCATAACATAGGCTACCTTTTGCCTCGTCCAGTGACAGACCTAGGATTAGGATTAAGGCTGTATTCAGATTGCAATACTTTCAGTTCAACTGAATTCTTGGAAGAGCCTTTTGTACAGGACCCATTTACGATTTCTTCATAATAGAAATAAGGAGAATGAATAAAAGAATCGGGAGGTAAGCAATCCCCCCTACTAGACTTTTCTTTTTCCGGACAACCGTCCCTTTCCTGCTTCCTGCAAAAATCATTAAAAATCAAAAACACCGTGTCGCCACTACGAATGAGCCGACACCGAACCGCAAAAAGTGGTCAGATATCTTTGGAAGGGGGTAGCATATTTTAGAGATCTGTATTTTCCCGATCTGTCTCGGAATGTCAGACGAGCTCGGTTCGATTTTTTTACATTGTATTAAAAATGTACGAGATGTGTCGTTCTCGGATATACATTTTTTTTTCTATTGACTGATACAGAACGAAGACTGGTTAGTGTAAGGGGGAGCAATCAGCGAAACCTGAGGGAGGGGGTATGAAAATTTTTGATGGGGCTCATTCTGAAGGCTTAAACCTATTTGATAAATAAAAAGAAAATATTGTTTTAAATGGTGAATATTAAAAACTAGCCGCCCTTGTCGACCAGTTTGGTCTCCTTTAAATTTATACTAAACATTGCATCATAATATGTTTATTCATAATTTAATTTTACCTGCTCAATAGTGTGCCAAATCAGAAAATTCAGCTAGAAAATTAAAAAACTCAGTATTTTTTTACTGATCGGGCACAAGTGGTAATTCGCCAAAGAATCTTCCCGTGGAATATTTTCGTATTTCATTAATTTCATTTAAAATATAATCCTTTCAATTGTAACCTCCATGAACTTGTCAAAATTAATTTTATTGTTTTGGCAACGAGAATCCAAACGATATTTTTGTTATTAAAAAGAATAATTTTTTATTTTTGTCGTTAATATACGGAAAGCGTTCTATTTATTTTTATTTTTATTTATTTATTTATTTATTTATTTATTTATTTATTACAAATAACTTATTATAGTGAAATATTTTATTTAATTTTTGATATTATGTAAAATAGAATGGTTTTAATTTAATACTTGATATGCTGTAAATAGAAATACCCGGCTAGTACACACCCATTTTATTTATAATGCATAACTTTAATTTTAAACTGAAACGTTTAAAATTTATTACATATTTAAGTAACAGAAAACTAAAATTAATAACATTTTAAAACTCCATAATCGCAGCGAAACAAAAAAATGTAAATAAATCAGATATTCCTTTGTCTAAATCCTTCTAAATTACTTTTACACAATAACCGATGCGTTTTATTCTGATGTTGCTATTGAACAATTAACAAATAATCGTGAGTTTTGTGCCGCATACGTTAGCGTAATATATACATAGATGCTAATATTTCAAAATTAAAAAAAAAAAAAAAAAAAAAAAATTATAATAATAAAAAAACATTGAAAATATTACTATATTTCAAAATTTCTATTTAGCAGAATCTATTGAAAATAATAAAAGTAAACTTTCATAATTTTCGAAAACTTTAAATATTTATTTTATTCTTCCGGTCTGGGAGGGACTTCAGCCCCCTTAGCTCCCGCCCCCACCCCCGCACCACGAGGCCATTGGCGCACCCTCGTCGTTGCAAACCAATTTTGTCTACTTTGAATACCTGGAAGCAAGCAGGGAGATAGCTTGGCATGAATCATCGCTATTTGGCTGTTTTTCCTTTCCTTTCCTTTTCTTTTTTTTTTTTTCCTTTTTTTTATTTGGATGTTTATGCAAGGTCCATGGTTTTTTTTATTTATTTATTTATTGGATAAAGTTTGTGTCGCACACTCTGTCTCATTGTCTGTCTGCATCACAAGAAAGATTCAAAATTTTAACTCATCAAATAAAAATTATTTTTAAATGTGTCCCTCGCCCCTTAAAATGAAATCAAGAATGTGTGAATTAATCTCAGAGTAAACATAGTAAATAGAGGGGGAATTCCCATTGCTTTCTCCGGTAAGAAATGCTGCCAGGATGACCCACGTGACTCCAGGCATTTGGCGATGAATGGTTGCCAGAAGTAATGCTAGATTTGTCGCTTTATCGTAGCTCTTGGCAGGAGTGCAGTATTTTTATGCTGTCATTCAGACACTTGAGAGTTTACAGATATACAAATCAGTAGTAAAAGAAATCCGAATGTACGTTGGATTTTTATGCTAATGTTTATTTATTTCATGCTTAAATTTTTTATCATTCAAATGTATATAATTTCGTTCAGTTTTCAATCTTTTACATGGTTTTGTTTATATTTAATTTAATGCCATAATTATTTTTTTATTGTTAATACAAAGTACAAATAGGCGGGAAAAAAATAAAGAAATTGGTTAAGAAGTTTAACTTTGTGTGCTAGAAGACCAGAGGCTGAAGAGGGGGAGGAAGAAATATGAAATTTCGAGAGAAAGAAAATTTAAGTGATGAACTATTTGCTTATTATTACATCCAATTAACAAACAAACCAAACTTTTTTTGTAAATTAAAAAAAAAAATAAACAATTTGATAATTATTTTATTTTTAAATGCTGATATTAAATAAAGGGAATTTTAATTAAAAATAAATGTCAGCTTTAAACTTTCTAAATTCACAAAATGTTTATTGTTTTTCTTTCTAAACAAACACATCTATAACAACGCATACAATTAATTGTATGCTTTTCAACGCAAAAAGTTTAATTGAATAATTCATCAATGATCATAACTTACACAGATAATGTTATATGCAATTTTTCTTCAGGATGCAAATTTACAAATAATTTAATACACTATTTTAACATATACTGAAATTATTTTATAAAACAAATTGCATAAATGAACACAAATTAGGAAAAGTAAAAGTCCAAAATGCAAAATTTCAGTTTTAGAAATGATAGAATTAAAAAACAAAATTTATTCAGCCATGTTTAATTCATTTATATCAGCAGTTGCCAATCTTCAGAACCTCACGATACACTAAATCCATAATCTGAATTCCCACGGACTACTAATAAGAATTTTTTAATGAAAATAAAATATGCCTATTCAATAAAATAAAATTTAAATGAGGAGCGCCGCATTGTTACCTACGGGATACTACTATTTTTTTTTTTTTTTTTTAATAATAATCACCGCCTAATTTAATGATAGCAAAAATATTTAAAGGTATTAGTTATTTAATTAGGTTATTTAATTGTAACAAAATTATTAAAGATAATTTGAATTTTACAAAGTAATTGAATCTCATTTAAGATTGACGTGATAGAGCAGTTTTTATTTTGAGGCCAGTAACGAGTTTTAATTGTTGTGATCCAATCATCAAAATATTTGTTTCGCACAATTATGTAGTTGAAAATGCGCACCACTGAAGAACTTGTAATTTTGAAATTTTCACTTCGTAATTTCGTTTCCCAGATTTTTCTTGTCTTCATCCTTTCGAAAGCTATGCATAAAATGAATTAAAATAGTATTTTATAAATGATACTGTTTTAAAAGTATATAATGATAATAAAAATGTAAAAGTAAGCAAAGAAATTACTTAAAGAAATTAAATTTAGTATACTTTTTTAAAATTCATTAACTGAAATTAATAAGTGAGAAAGAACCACAAAGAATATAAGACATGTACAAGTCGAAAAAAAAAAAGACTTAATTAATAAATAAATAAATAACACATTGTTTCATTAAATTTTTGTTGGATAAAAAGAATAAATTCAATATACCGTTCCAACTATCATTTTTTATTTATAATTTTAATATTATAATTTTTAAAATACTTCACAAAATTTAATTTTAATTTTAAAAAAATTCTGAAAACATAACAAGACAAAATATAAAACAAATTCGTGCATTTTTTCGCAGAAACTTCAATTAAAAATCATAAAATGATATTAGAAAGTTGTATTTATTTCAAACAACTGCATTAATTTCAAATTTTAAAATTTAAAGATATATCAACTCACGCGAAATAACTAACTAACTAACAAGGGAGTAAAGATGCGATTCATTTAAAGCAAAAATTTATTTAAAATAAAAATAAAAATAAAAAACGCAAGTGTTTACGTTTTAAAGCAATGACAACAAGTTTCTTTTGGCGATAAAAATGCATCGCCAAGCACCGTAATAAGAAATGTTCTTATTACGGTTCAAATTAATTCAAATTAATCAAATTTACACTTTTAATATTTAAATTGATGACACTGGATGATAGTAAATACCATTATTACATACATTTAAGTTATTAAACATAAAATGTTTTCTATTTTTATCATGATAACAAGAGTAAACGGTATAATAGTTGGAATGATACATTTTTAAAGTCCTTTAAATATTAAAAAAATAATAATAAAAAATAAATACATACCGATGGAAAGTAACAGAACTTGTTTTGCTTTGTCTCTCTGTGCATCCATAGGCACAACAACTTGATACCATGATATTTTTTAGTCGCAAACAAAAAATTGTCGAATGTCCACCGTAGAAATCAACGCTATTACTACGATGACCGGAAACGGTCTTGCCTGGAGTCACGTGATTCTTATCTTGGCTGAAGAAACGCTGGGGGAATTCTCCCTCTATTTATTATGTTTACTCTGAGGAATTAATATTTTAAATAAACTAGTAAACATTACAATACATTAATGTTTACTAGTGAATCATTCTACTAAATGTTTGAAAAATTATATTAATTAATATTAAAATGATCAAAATTTTTAAATAGTTAGTATAATACGTGATTTATCCATTTATTTTTCTGTTTAAGTAATGCATCTTATTTAAATACTAGTGATATAGACTCTAGTCTTTTATATTTTGAAACTTGCTTAACCCCTTGGGAACGAGCGACACCTATACATGCCTCAAAAAGGCTTAAGAATCCTTGTTTATTTCACCAGTAAAATTTGTCCTTTTTAATCGGAGCATTATCTCGATTTAATGAAACAACAATTTCTCTTTTTAAAAACCTGTGACAATATACTAAAAAATTTCGTAAATGGCTCCCTTCCCGAATGAGTTAAACAGAAATATTTAATGTTTCGTTCAAGTTGCATATCAAATTAAATATTTTGCTTTAACAGCTCAATTATTGATCAAAAGTATATTTATAAAAAAAAGTTATAACACCTTTTTTTTATAAGTAATAGTTGTTGATAAATTGAAAAGAAAATAAAGTACAGAACTAATTGAAATTTTACATTTCTCTAAATTAAAATATATATGTATATTTAAATGCATGTAAAAAAAAAAAGGAAAAAAAAGAAAGAAAGAAAGAAAGAAAAAGTAATATTCGCAGTCAGAATTATTAATTTCTGCATCAAAGTTGCAGGAATTCTAATTTTCAACAAACTTTAATGAATAGTTTTAATTATTCTAATTTTTTTAGATTAAATTAATCAATCGACATTGTTTAACTAAAGTCACAATTATATTTCCATTGGTGAATAT
The DNA here is from genome assembly GCA_964019185.1 of Maratus speculifer. Taxonomy (NCBI): domain Eukaryota; kingdom Metazoa; phylum Arthropoda; class Arachnida; order Araneae; family Salticidae; genus Maratus; species Maratus speculifer. The sequence goes on along the minus strand of OZ025295.1, from coordinate 298,148,975 downwards.
AAATGTATTTGTAGTAACAAAAGTAAATCAGAAACCCGAAATTTCTGTAATGAACAACCTACAAAAATAGACAATTGTTTTGATAGTTTCATTAAGAACCAACACTAAATGAAACTGTACTAATTAAATAAAGTACTGCTTTTCAAATAAATTTAACAATTGGGGTAATATCAATAAGATAAGGTTAATTAATTATTCAAGTTCATTCTTATTTAATTTGACGAGGGATTAATATTTAAATTATTTTAGATATGTTATTGAAAATACTAAATTCCAGAGAACTTATAGTTATCAAATTATTGAGTCAATGACAGTGTTTAGAAAGGCTTCTAAATAATTTAAATTCACATATCAACTAATGAAGTATCAATACAGTTTAAAAGTTCTATTGCAATCACGTTATTTATATTTAGACCAGTCAAATTGTCAGAAAAAAGGGCCGATAGATGCAAAAATTCTGCTAGAAGATGTTATGTTTTTAAAATGTTTATGGGGATGGATGCTAGTAACAAGAATTAATGGTTTTCCAACAAAATATCTCGAGGCTAAACTTTGTGAAGCCAAAAAAACACAAAATTTTCGGACTTTTTTCAGTTTTTGCCTATAACTCAAAAATTATAAAATTTTTGCGTACCATACTCAGTTACAAAACGAAAGAACATTGAATTTTTTACAAATTTCATACTAAAACTTTTTTTCTAAAGCCAATATTAAGCGCGCTACAGCTTTCTGAAAGTGACTCTTTTTTTCTAATTTTGTGGAAAATTTTCAAAAACGAAAATTTGACGCAATTTTTCATTGTTTTACCCTCTTTAATGTAACTTATTTAAGTTACAGGTATTTGCATAACAATCATGATGAATTACAACGGTAACATAGTAAAAAAAATTAAGAACATTATAACTTTTTTTGTATTTAGAGCTTTAGTAAAGAACATTAATATTAGCTATTTAACTGAATGTAAGTAAAAAATGCTTTCGGTATTTTGCCTGTAACTTGAAAATATAAAATTTTTGCGTAACTTAATTACAAATAGAAAAAAACATTAAATTCCCTACAATTTTGTTATAAAAACTTTTTCTAAACCCATTACTAAGCGCGCTGTGGTTTTTTGAAAATATCATTTTTTTAACTGTACAGAAAGTGACCTATTTTTCGCCTCTCATCCCAAAAAAGCTCTTCATCACTAACAATGAAAATTCAATAGACCTGTTGATTGATGAAAAATGAAAGTTTTAAGAAAGGCAGGTAGAAGATGCACAAATTCTAGAAACCCCATAAGAATTCAATTACAAAGGAAGTGCCAGGGATTAAAAAAAGAGAGAATGGAGATGGAAGATTGTGGTCAGTGACGTTACCGAGCTGCTTTCGTTCAGATACAAGTGTTCTTTTTTAAATACGTACTCTTCTAATATGCTGCTATTAATTTTATTTCATTTCTTCTCGTACGGTAATGAAAAATGAGTGAGCTCTACCCAAAATTGTGTTTCATTTGCCAAACGGCTTCAAATAGTGATACTCGCGTTGTGAGCCAGAAAGGACTTGCCAAGCTCTTTGAACATAGCGTTTAGCGTCAAAGTAATATTCATCAGTTTCTTGAAAAGTAGCAAGGAAGTTAGAATACAGGATGATTGCCGTAAAACATATGCGAATGAAAGAACGATATCAGCTTACGTTCGTCGGGATGAAGATTCCACACAGACTATAGTTTGTCCATCAGATCAAGTACTTCTTTCAAGCTTCAAGATAATTGTTTCTTATGTGACGAAGGTAATCCCGGTGACTTCAACGAAAAACAATAGAAAATTCCCTACGCAAAGAGAAATTTGATTCACAAAGTAATGAAATTAGAAACGAAAATTACATTTTTGAAAGCTGCTGAAAAACGTGGGGATGTAGAGTCCCAAAAAATAATTGAGCGTATTCAGCACGAACCTGACTTGCAGATGCGAACCTGACTTTCAGATGCATGGTATTATATTTTTTGTCCCGTCAAACTAGATCAATCTGTAACAAGTGGAGAGAAAAGAGGGCATCGACCCGCATCATCCGTTGACGAAACCAATGACAAAAACAAGAACCACTTTATTTCATTGCTTAAAACAAATTAAAAATTTCAAAACAATAATTTCAAAAAAACAGAATTCAAGTTGAGCAGGCAAAGGAAGAAGCTGATGTCATGATAGTTACCTCAGCCATTTCAAGAGCCGAATCTTTTGAAAGTGTTTAATTGTCGGAGAAGACATTGAATTTCTCGTGATAATGACGAGCTTAGGTTATCAGCACAAAAATCTGTTTTTCTAAAAGCCATGAAGAAGTAAGATCAAAACCAAGTGGTTTTCGGCCATGTCGTTCAAATACAGTTACAACAATGTTCTTTTCACTCATGCAATCTGCGGATGCGATACAACATCCGCTCTTTTTAGGCAAAGAGAGCAAAATTTTGTAACACTTTTAAAAAACAAGATCAGCTTAGAAAAATAACCTGCGTATTCAACGAAATAGGTTCTACCCGTCAAGAAATTCTCAAGGTTGGAAACAAATTCATATTGCACTATATAGTGGATGCATAGCTACCACACAGACTTTGAACACTTTAAGGTTCCAGTTATTTGCTAAATCTGCCACAAAAAAGCAAAGTTCATTTTGCAAGACTACCACCAACACAAGAGGCTGCGCAGCATCATTTTCTCCAATGTTATCATCAAGTACAAGCTAGGCTAGGAAACAACACTTCTCCTGAAGGATGTGGGTGGGCTCACAGGTTCTCTTTCAGCCAGTTGAAATGTGCCAAGACCCGGCACTTGAATCCTTGAACCATGTTATGTCATGTAGCTGTAGAAAATGGTAAAATGTAAAGCATGTTCTTTACATAAATTAAGACACACATGCTCGGCAATTTGTAAAAAAAAGTAATAGGGTCGATAGCTACGAAAATGTGGACGACATTATTTATCAAGAAGGAGTGGAAGTCAAGATGTCACTGTTAAGTATTTTTTGCTTACATTCAGTTAAATACCTTATATCAATGTTCTCCACAAAAGCTCTAAATACAAAAAAAGTTATGATGTTCTTAATTTTTTTACAATGTTACCGTTGAAATTCATCATGATTGTTATGCAAGTACCTGTAACTTAAATAAGTTACATTAAAGAGGATAAAACAATGAAAAATTCTGTCAAATTTTCGTTTTTGAAAATTTTCTACAAAATTAGAAAAAAGAGTCACTTTCAGAAAGCTGTAGCGCTCTTAATATTAGCTTTAGAAAAAAAGTTTTAGTATGAAATTTGTAGAGAATTTAATGTTCTTTCTTTTTATAACTGAGTATGGTACGCAAAAATTTTATAATTTTTGAGTTATAGGCAAAAAACTGAAAAAAGTCCGAAAATTTTGCGGTTTTTTGGCTTCACAAAATTTAGCCTCGAGATATTTTGTTGGAAAACCATTAATTCTTGTTACTAGCATCCCCATAAACAGTTTAAAAAGATCAAATCTTCTAGCAGAATTTTTGCATCTATTTATGACAATTTGACTGGCCTAATTGTCTTCACAATAAACACAGAATCAATTCTAAACTTATTGGGATAGATAAATTCACCTGCCAAATACTATCTTGAATGAGTTTTTTTTTTAATGAAGAAAATAATTTTTAATGTCTCATATTTTACCGTTATAGTTGAAAAAAAAATTACATTTATGTTTTTACTTTCATTTATCTATTTCAATTACTTTTTCCCAAATTTTGTTATTTATTTTGAATGAATCAAATCTTTTTTTAGCACCTGAGGCATTTAAATATGATACATACGAAATTCATTGTCTTAGGTGTGTATTTTATTAAAAAAAGAAAAAAGAAAAAACAGCAAATAACAAAATTGTAATTTAACAAATTACAACGATTATTTGGAAAATAATATTTTCAAAGACTCAAATTCTAAAGACATATAAAAAAATTCTATATTTAAATTAATGATAATAATAAACATCATTTTTAGGGTGATAATAATGAGTCATATATTACGTGCGCCATGCAAATATTAATATTCAGCAATAATGACATGCAATGATTAAAAAAAAATTAATATTTAGCATTAATAACATGCAATAATAAAAAAAAAAATTGTAGTTTATATACATATACTATTTTAACTGCTTAAAATGTGCTTTTTTATTCGATGGAGTTAATCAGACAGACTTCCGAATGTCTCATATTACGTATGACACGGATTAAACATTAATATTTCTGGACCTATAAGGAACAAATTTTAAATGAAATTTCAGCTTTACAATTTTCGGGACTGCAAATTTTTAAACTTCTAAACTTCGCATTTTGATGATTTTTACACCATTGCGTAAAAAAAAAATTGCACTTTTAAATGAAATTTGATTGAAATCTTTAAAACAATTATTTTTCAAATTATTATTTCTTTAAAAAGTTTTTATTACTTTTTTTGTCATCGTGGCAGCAGAAGTATACCCTTTTTGGACATTAAACATGGACCAATAAGAAAACGTGCCATCGTGGTAACAGAAATATTCCATTTTGAACATTAAAGATGGACCAATCATAAAACTAATAAAATAAAATAAGTTGCAGAATTCAACCAATAAAAAGATTCCGATATGCTTCAGATTTCCCAGTTTTGTACCTATTTTCCAAATAGTTAAAAAAAAAAAAAAAAAAAAAAAAATAGTACAAAAGGAATGAGAGGAGTGGGGAACAAAACAATCGAAGCTAAGTGTGTGTTACAGCTTTAACTATAGTTTCTCTCATTTTATTTTGATGAAAAGTTTGAAATAGGGGATCCTTTTATAAAGTCTTCAAAAAGTTGTATATCCCAAAATTCTTTTGTCTGATTAATTTTCAATGAATCTGTTTTAGCAGCAATAGCCACTTTTTAAATAAAAAGATATTCCTTTGATGTAACACGTACGCTTTTTTTATTAGCATTTACTTCGTTATTGAAGATAAAAAATTTCCAAAATCAAACAATAAACAATACATATTGTTTATTCAATACAAAAAAATATCGTCGTTATTTTGAAATAAAAAAATTAAAATAATGTGCATTTTCCCCCCGGTAAATTTGATTTATTATGTCTGATATTTGGGGGGGGGGGGGTTGCATTCTCCCACATCTTTAGCTGTTCCTCCATGGAACATGCATTTTTGGAACAATTTTAAAGAGTGAATTTTTTAAAACTATTTAGTATATAATAGTAACTCAATAGAATAATTAAGGACACAAATATAAACTATGGCTGAAACTACGTTTTATTCCCCCCCCCCTTCCACCCACGTCCTTTTCAAAATTGAAATAATTATTACTATTTTTTCAAAAACTTATATTTTTAATCCATTGTTTTTATTTTAAATTAATATTAATAACATTATTATTTTTATTGTAAAAATAATATATATATATATATTTTAATATTATTATAAATTTAAATTTATATTTTATATAAATTTTTAAATAATTTTATATTAAATGAAATAATTGTTAAAAGTATATTAATGTTAAGACTTTTAGGTAATCCCTTTAAAAGTTCTTTATTGCAATCACTACGTGTCTCTTGTCATCACAAATAGCAAAAATTAATTTATAAATTAAAAAGAAATAAAAATATCGAACTATGTTTATAAGTTTGTTGAAGACATATTAAATATTAGTATCGCAAATAGGAATTAGGGCTGAAACTTATTTTAAATTAATATTAATAACATTATTATTTTTATTATAAAAATAATATATATATTTTTAATATTGTTATAAATTTAAATTTATATTTTATATAATTTTTTTAATAATTATATTAATTAAATAATTGTTAGAACGTATGTTAATGTTACGACTTTTGAATAATTCGTTTAAATTTGTTTATTCCAATCAGAACGTTTCTATTGTCATCACAAATAGTCAAAAAATAATTGTTTATAAATAAAAAAGTAAAAATATGGAATTATATTTATAACTTTGTTGACGACATATTAATAATTAGTATCGCAAACAGGAATTAGGGCTGAAACTGTATTTTGCCACCCCGCTCCCTCTCGCCCATTACAAAGTTTTTCTTTCTTTCTTTCTTTCTTTGGCTTTAGATTTGTCACATTATGTCCTTTTTAAAGCTTCCCTTACCAAACCCACAAGAAAAGAAAAAAAAAAAGTGTTTAATATGTAAAAGCATGCATTTGACCAGTACAAGCCGTTTAGGTTATTTGGAAACGAATTGCGTTTTTCATTTTTGAATAATTTATTAAAAAATTATGTAGTTCTAAGGACTATTTCAAGACATTTTATCGACCAAAAAGTCGCTTTAAAACATACTCTTAATCAACTAAACATCAAATTATTTTGCCTTTATTGAAAAACGAAAAATACCATTCCACTTCATAGTTTTTGAATAAGCGCATCTGCGATCATTATGCGTTTATGAATTAGCCCCTAAGCGGCGGGAGCCTTTTACGAAATTTTTAATGTTTTATCACTGGTTTTTAAAAAAAAAGAATTTGTGCCTTATTAAATCGAGAAAATGCTCCGATTCAATAAGCAAATTTTACTGGTGGGGCTAAACAAAGATTCTTAGCACGTATACGTGTCGTGTCCCCAACGAGTTAAGAGGATTAGAAACACGATTTGGGTTTATTTTGTGTAGGCCGATTATCTACTCGAGGGTTATAGGCCCAGGGAGGGGGTGCCCTTAGTGAGGGTGTTTCTAAGGGAACCTAACCCGTATTTACGCAAGGTTCGAAGAAAACTACGAAAACTTTGTACGGTTTGGCCGACGGCCGCAATTGGGCTCGAACCCATCACCTGCCGTCTTCTAGTTTAGAAGTCAGAACCTCTCGGTCACTGGTGGAGCGGGATCAAAAATGCAAAAATCTTCAAATTTTCTGGAAAAATTTTGCAATTTTTTTTTTTTTTTTTTTTTTGTTTTTTGTTTAAAATGACGCTTAAATTATGTTTCTATCTTAACCCATTAGTGCCTAGCGTCCCATTTTTGGGACAGTTTTAAAAAATTCAGGTAAGCACTTTTCTCACCAGTAAAAAGAAGGATAAATAAGTAGTTTCTTTCTCGGAACAAGTTCCTTGATAAATTAAGATAAATGTTATTCTTGTTTATAAAAAGTGGTGGGAAATGCAAAATTTAAATTTTAACTAAGAAAATAATTCAGGCATTAATGGGTTAATTGGAACAGCAAGTATTATATTTTTCATTTTATGTTTGTTTTCAAAATCTAGATATCAAGCAATGGTAGCTATGGAAATCACTTCTTTTGAGAGTGCGTTTTTCTTTATCATAAGGCCCCCACCAGCTGCCAAGAGGTTCTGCTTTTGAAACTATTGGATGGAAGGTGTTGGATTCGAATCCAATCGTGCTCGTTGGCCTAATTGTTAGTAGGTTTCTGTAGTTTTATTCAAATGTTGGATTCGCCAGTTTTCGGTGTTTCTCAATGTTGGATTTCCTTGCGTAAATACGGGTTAGGTTCCCCTAGAAAGACTTCCCACGGAAGGCACTCCCTTTAGGGTCTATATTCTTCGTGTTGATAACTGGTCGTCATAAACACAACCAACTTCATGCTGGGATTTTTCACCATTTCTCTTATTTAAGTTGTCAGTGGCGTAGGAACTTTGAAAAAACAGGGGTAGCTGGAGCACCAGCGCCTGCTAAAGTAGGGGGCTGAATGGGGCGGTCGCCCCGGGCGTGGAATTTTAAAAGACCCCAAATTTATACTACCAACTCCATTTTTTGGCCTGTCAGAAGAAAAAGTTGGGGGAAAGCAGCTCCAAATTGAAACTTTGCGCAGTTTTCTTTTCGCACAACCCTGCGGAGCATATTGTTAAAAGCTAGTAGCGAGGATCATTTCATTCATAATTTCCTTCACTTTGGAGGGTTTCTTGTGTTGCACTTTTCACAAACAAGAGTATAAAATAGCAGCATAGCAAAATATTACCGAATTTTTAATCCAGTTTAAATAATTTATATTCGATATACTTGATGACACTTAATTTATGGACGATACCGAATAAAATATTCAAATTTCAGGCTTCTCCGACTCCCATTTACCAAAAGTTAAAGTTTTATTTCTGTTGTTTGGCTTACAAATTTTTATCAATCTCTTCCAAATCAATTTTAAAGGCTTCTTCTTTATAAATATGCAATAGCATCAAGTGATTGAGTCTATATTGATGTATTGTTGTTCGGCGGTGTGTCTGTTTGAAGAAGAGCATTGAAAGCTCTCAACTGTCACTAATGATACCGAAATAACAAAATAAATTCTGCCAAAAGGTAAACTTTAGAAAATAATTTGTTTACTAATTCCTGTGATGACATCATTTTAATTGTGATCGACAACGTATTTCAGTCAGTTCCGTTTGGGACTAATATTGATATAAGTGTCAACTTTGCAGAAAGATTTGTCAAATCAAAATCATCAGCATGCATTCTAAACTTTTGTTTGAGTCTTCTGGCGTGGATGAAGCTGTATTCGTTAATATGGATTCGATCTGTATGTGAGAATCAAAAGTTTTTTGATCAAATCGTTTTTTTATGCATTAGTAAGGTCAAGTGCTTAGCTAAAAACTCATTTTTTTGTATTGTGCTGAAGCGGAAGAATAGCTTGTCTGTTCTTATCTTATTAAAACTATCTTTTGTTTCGAGACACTCGTCCTTTCCCCGTGAATTTTCTAGAAAAAGTAAACTTTATTTTTCAATTTCTCTCGAGGGAGCTGAGCCCGTCTGAAAAATCCCAGGGGGGGGCCAGAGCTCCCCCAGCTCCCCCGGTTCCTACGCCCATGTAAGTTGTTAAGCTATTGCATAGCTTTTATCGCGGGCTTTGAGCGCGGTGACCGAATTAAAAAATTCCGTAACGCGAAAAATCCTAACACATAGGTAACGAAAAAACCTAACACTCGGCTAACGTCGTTTCCTTTCGGAAAACTTCGGAACGGTATCCTTCGGTAGACTTCGGCAGACATTGACGCGGTATTTTTCAGATATTAGAATATCAAGTCTCAAACTTATGTTTCTTATGATCTAATTTTCATAGCGCGGCCAAATTTTGTTTGGTAATTTATTATGAGACAGTGTTTATTTTGGTGGTCTTATTTATTGTGGTGACAAGAGACTTCCCCACCGTGAGGGTCGAAAAATTTAAAATGCTTATAACTCGCGATCTAACTTTCGTAGCGCGGCCAAACTTTGTTTGGTAATTTATTATGGGACATTGTTAATTTCTGGTGACAGGATACACCCCACGGTGAGGGTCGAAAAATTTAAAATGCTTATAACTCGCGATCTAATCTGCGTAGCGCGGCCAAACTTGTTTGGTAATTTATTAGGACACAGTGTTAATTTTTGGTGACAAGAGACCCCAGACGGTGAGGATCGAAAAATTTAAAATGCTCATAACTCGCGATCTAATTTTCGTAGCGCGGCCAAATTTTGTTTGGTTATTTATCATGGGACAGTGTTGATTGTTGGTGACAGAAGACACCCCACGGTGAGGGTCGAAAAATTAAAAATGCTTATAACTCGCGATCTAATTTTGGTAGCTTGGCAAAATATTGTTTGGTAATTTATTATAAGACAGTGTTAATTTTTGGAGACAGGAGACCCCCCACGGTGAGGGTCGAAAAATTTAAAATGCTTATAACTCGCGATCTAATTTTCGTAGCGCGGCCAAATTTTGTTTGGTAATTTATTATGGGACAGTGTTGATTTTTGGTAACAGGAGATCCTCCAAGGTGAGGGTCGAAAAATTTAAAATGTTTATAACTCGCGATCTAATTTTTGTAGCGCGGCCAAATTTTGTTTGGTAATTTATTATGAGGCAGTGTTAATTTTTGGGGACATTAGGCCCCCCACGATGAGGGTCGAAAAATTCTAAATGCTTATAACTCACGATCTAATTTTCGTAGCGCGGCCAAATTTTGTTTGGTAATTTAATATCAGACTGTTAATTTTTGGTGACAGGAGAGCCCCCACGGTGAGGGTCGAAAAATTTAAAATGCTTGTAACTCACGATCTAATTTTCATAGTGCGGCCAAATTTTGTTTGGTAATTTATTATGAGACAGTGTTAATTTTTGGTGACAGGAGACCCCCCATGGTGAGGGTTGAAAAATTTAAAATGCTTATAACTCACGATCTAATTTTCGTAGCGCGGCCAAATTTTGTTTATTCATTTATTATGAGTCAGTGTTAAGTTTTGGTGACAGGAGACCCTCACGGTGAGGGTCGAAAAATTTAAAATGCTTATAACTCGCGATCTAATTTTCGTAGCGCGGGCAAATTTTGTTTGGTAATTTTTTATGAGACATTGTCAATTGTTGGTGACAGAAGACCCCCCCCCCCCCCATGGTGAGGGTCGAAAAATTTAAAATGCTTATAACTCGCGATCTAATTTTCGTAGCGCGGCCAAATTTTGTTTGGTAATTTATTATGAGACAGTGTTAATTTTTGGAGACATTAGACCCCCCACAATGAGGGTAGAAAAATTTAAAATGCTTATAACTCGCGATCTAATTTTCGTAGCGCGGCCAAATTTGGTTTATTCATTTATTATGAGTCAGTGTTAAGTTTTGGTGACAGGAGACCCTCACGCTGAGGGTCGAAAAATTTAAAATGCTTATAACTCGCGATCTAATTTTCGTAGCGCGGCCAAATTTTGTTTGGTAATTTATTTTGAGACTGTTAATTTTTGGTGACAGGAGAACCCCCACGGTGAGGGTCGAAAAATTTAAAATGCTTATAACTCACGACCTAATTTTCGTAGCGCGGCCAAATTTTGTTTATTCATTTATTATGAGTCAGTGTTAAGTTTTAGTGACAGGAGACCCTCACGGTGAAGGTCGAAAAATTTAAAATGCTTATAACTCGCGATCTAATTTTCGTAGCGCGGCCAAATTTTGTTTGGTAATTTATTTTGAGACTGTTAATTTTTGGTGACAGGAGACCCCCCACGGTGAGGGTCGAAAAATTTAAAATGCTTATAACTCACGATCTAATTTTCGTAGCACGGCCAAATTTTGTTTGGTAATTTAATATGAGACTGTTAATTTTTGGTGACAGGAGACCCTCACGGTGAAGGTCGAAAAATTTAAAATGCTTATAACTCGCGATCTAATTTTCGTAGCGCGGCCAAATTTTGTTTGGTAATTTATTTTGAGACTGTTAATTTTTGGTGACAGGAGACCCCCCACGGTGAGGGTCGAAAAATTTAAAATGCTTATAACTCACGATCTAATTTTCGTAGCACGGCCAAATTTTGTTTATTCATTTATTATGAGTCAGTGTTAAGTTTTGGTGACAGGAGACCCTCACGGTGAGGGTCGAAAAATTTAAAATGCTTATAACTCGCGATCTAATTTTCGTAGCGCGGCCAAATTTTGTTTGGTATTTTATTTTGAGACTGTTAATTTTTGGTGACAGGAGACCCCCCACGGTGAGGGTCGAAAAATTTAAAATGCTTATAACTCACGATCTAATTTTCGTAGCGCGACCAAATTTTGTTTATTCATTTATTATGAGTCAGTGTTAAGTTTTGGTGACAGGAGACCCTCACGGTGAGGGTCGAAAAATTTAAAATGCTTATAACTCGCGATCTAATTTTCGTAGCGCGGCCAAATTTTGTTTGGTAATTTATTTTGAGACTGTTAATTTTTGGTGACAGGAGACACCCCACGGTGAGGGTCGAAAAATTTAAAATGCTTATAACTCACGATCTAATTTTCGTAGCGCGGCCAAATTTTGTTTGGTAATTTAATATGAGACTGTTAATTTTTGGTGACAGGAGACCCCCCACGGTGAGGGTCGAAAAATTTGAAATGCTTATAACTCGCGATCTAATTTTCGTAGCGCGGCCAAATTTTGTTTGGTAATTTATTATGAGACATTGTTAATTTCTGGTGACAGGAGACACCCCACGGTGAGGATCGAAAAATTTTAAATGCTCATAACTCGCGATCTAATTTTCGTAGCGCGGCCAAATTTTGTTTGGTAATTTATTATGAGACATTGTTAATTGTTGGTGACAGAAGACACCCCACGGCGAGGGTCGAAAAATTAAAAATGCTTATAACTCGCGATCTAATTTTCGTAGCGCGGCCAAATTTTGTTTGGTAATTTTTTATGAGACAGTGTTAATTTTTGGTGACAGGAGACCCCCCCACCGTGAGGGTCGAAAAATTTAAAATGCTTATAACTCGCGATCTAATTTTCGTAGCGCGACCAAATTTTGTTTGGTAATTTTTTAAGCTATTGCATAGCTTTCATCGCGGGCTTTGAGCGCGGCGACCGAATTTAAGAATTCCGCAACGAGAAAAATTCCTAACAATCCGGCTAACGAAGTTTCAGTTTGGCAGACTTCGGGAAGGTATCCTTCGATAGACTTCAGCAGACATTGACGCGGTATTTTTGCATAAGTTGATAAAAAATGCTATGCAATAGCTTTACCGCGGCAGTCCCCGAGTGGCACACATATTTTTATAAGTCAAGAACTATTGAAGATAATTGGTCCAAACTTTTAACATGTATCTTTCAATTGGTTTATTTTAATTTTGATACCACAAATTTCAAATAATAATATGAATAATATTAATAATAATAATAATAAATTTAAAAAAAACATTTTCAAGTTGCATTATTTTTTTTTTTACAAATTTTTTATTTAAATATATTTAATTTTTATTTAAATTATTATTTTTAAAAGTCCTGAATCATAATTAGAGCATATATGTCTTACTGTTTTCATAACGAAATAAATAAATAAATAAATAAATTCTACAAATAATATTTCTAATTATAACGATTTTAAATTACCCAACTTTTTTAATACATTTCAAAAGTACATATGTGAGAAGTTTTAGCTTGTGATAATGTTTAGCAATAATATGGTTAACCATCACAAAAAATTTCAAAATTTTAACCCAATAAATAAAAATTATTTTAAAATATGTGTCTCGAGCTCTCTTAAAGTGAAATCAAGAATGTGTCAATAAATATCCATTTTTATCTTGAAAATAACTTCAACATATGTGAATAAAAAAAGCAAAAATTCCCTTAAAAAATAAAAAGTTAATCTTTTTTTTTTTTTTTTTTTTTTTTTTTTTTTTTAATGAAGATTTTTCTAAATCTTTTCACAGGATACAAAGCTTATAAAACAGTAATTATAATAAATTATCGTTTCCTATTTGAATTTGTAATCATATATATATATATATATATATATATAATACCATTAAAAGTAGACAAGATTCACCAACGGATTTTATCAATAAAACAATAAACCAAAACGAAGAATTAAATTGAATTATAGTAAACAATATTAACCATTTGAAATTAACCATTGAATTTAATAACTTATAGCACATTGAACATGGAAGGGAAAAAAGAATAATATGAATACAATTGAAATTTGTAGAACCAAAGCAGAATCTTCAGGTCCCAAATACTTTGGAACTACAAATGGAGTGTGTGGTTTCATCTTCGTATTTGCCATGAAAAAGCAAAACAATACGAATTTGGGACTACCATCACACAAAAACCAAATTATTAAACAAGGAACAAAGATATTTTACAAAAAGGAGTTGAAAGTAAGTAAAAATAATAGTTATCCATAACAAACAAAAAAGATAAAGCTGAATGGAAATATAATTGAACCGGAAAAAATAATAATCGATATTAACATAAAATTAAATTAATAAAATGATTAAAATTAGAATTAAGAGATAACATTCATATTAACATATAACTTAAAATACATTATTGTTACTTTAATCAGTAACATTTATTGTGACTTTACATGGTAAAAACTCATTATCTTAATATAGGATAATAAAAAAAAAATAATAATAATAATAATAATAATAATAATAAAATAAATAAAAAAAATGATAATAGTAATAATATTATTAATAATAATACCAAAAATTATATGAATAACATTAAAAATAATTTGATATTTAAAATGTAGCTATTTAACTATAGATATAACTAGACGAATATCCATATATTGGTGTAAATTAAACAGTTTAAAAATTATGTTAAAATAAATAACCCACTCTCAATTTTTTTTTTTTATTAAATAAATAATTAACCTTTGCGTTTTTATCCAGACAACACCACCCTCCTCCGTACTGTAACATCTACCCACCCAACCAACCTATATATATATTTTTTTATTACTTTTTAACATTTTTAATTTTTTATTATTATTTTTATGTTTTATAATTTTTTTTATACATTTTTTATGCAAAGAATTAATTATAAGATCATGTAATATCTAATTATAAATTAAAGAATATATGAATTTTTTAGGATAACCATTATTTATAGCATCATATACAAGCTTTTTAATATTAGTATTAATTAAATGGGAAGAACATAGACATTTTATTCTATATAAATGGTTAAGTATTATATTACGATATACAGAATTATGAAGACATGATTTAAAATTAGTAAAAGTATTAACTTTAAAATTAAATTCTTTCCTTTTGTCATAAATATCAGTTATAAATTTTTTCTCTTTTAATATAATTTTAATATCTAAGAAATTGATTGTATTATTAAAAAGTAGGTTTTTTGAAAGTTCTAGATTAGAAGGATAATCAACAGGGAATTGAGATATACAGGTGTTATCAGTATCAATTAAAATTACATCATCTATATATCGATATAAATGTATTGTATTATTTAAATAATGACGTTCATAGTAATATAAGTATAAGTCAGATAATACACTAGATGTACTACCACCTTGTGGTATACCAACATTTTGAATATATATATTGTTATCATGCATGATAAAATTATTATAGATAATGAAATTAGTTAAGGTATGAAAATAATCAGAATCGATATTATGTGAAATATCCAACTCGTGTTGATATTTTTTAAAAAGCTCATTTATGATATTATGTAAATCCGATAAATCGATATTATTAAATAAATCTTTAAAATCATAGTTAGTGATATTTTTTATACATTTAAGATTTTTCATAATATGGACCAGTTCATAACTATTTTTTATGCAATGTGTATTATCACTTTTTTTTGTGATATTATATATTTGATTAAGAATTACTAATAGAAGTTTGTTAGCAGCATTATTATAAGTATTGCAACCAATTGTAACAGTTCTGAATTTAACAGGATGCTTATGAAATTTGGGTATAAGGACTAGATAAGGATATTTAAAGTTAGTAGGGTTAATGTCTAATAATTTATAGAAACCTTTAATTTTACGATTATTGGCAAGTAAGTTATCATTAATTTTTTGGAATGTGTTATTATTAGATATACTAGATTTAAGCAGTTGATGATAATAAGATTTACAAATAATGGCATAATTATTAGGAGATTTATCAACATAAGTTATTACAAAGTTTTGTTGTAATTTATTGATTTGCTTAAACAGATGCTGTGTATTTACATATTCTAGGTGTGAAATATTATATTTTAAGGACTTGGTTAATTTATCGATAACTAATATTTTCCATTGATTAAAATATTCAATGGGTTTATTATAATAAATTGCAAGTTTATAAATAAATATATCTATATCATATGTAAATAGTTTTATGATAGATTTAATGTTTAATTTGGATGGAATTCTGTACTTGGTCCCATAACCCATAATTCTTCTAAGTGGTAAATCATCTACAAGATTAAGATTACCAGTAATAATATGTCCATGATCTTCATTTATATATTTTTGTAGAGAGGGGTCATTGCATTTACAGGGTAAAGTACTAGCATCAAAAGAAGATTTAGCGAAAGAATTATAGTTAAAAATCGTTCTGCCGATAGATATGGGATACTTAAAGGTTTTAGAAATATGAATATTATTAATAGGAAATTGACAGTTTTTATCATTTAATATGGAATTAATATTGATTTTATTAAATATTGGATTAGAAAAAGTAATTACCATTTGAGTATTAGTTTGTAGATTTTTAGGTTTTTTGAGTAAATTTATATTGTACAGGTTGACACGAGTCATAATGAGATCATAAAAAATATCTGAAAAATGTTTAGAGTAAGTTTTACTGAGAAAAATATTTAAATATTGTACTATATGTTTCTTTTTTATTCCAAAAATATATTTACGTATTAGAAACCAATTGTAATTTTTTAAATAATTACGATGCAGATTATTAATTTGTTGAATTATAAGGTTTTTAGGAGTAATACTAGAAGATGAACCTTTTCCTCTTTTGTTACGTGTAGTTTTAGGATTTATAAGATGATTTAAACTATGATAAATGGGAGAATAATCTGTAGTATCATTTATAGATGAAAAAACTTTAACAGATCTTTTAAAAACCTCACTATTAAGACCATAAGGATAAATTGTATTATAATATTTCATATATGAAGACTCTAAATACAGACGCTCAGATTTATTTTTCTGAATTTGTATTACTTCAATAGTAGTATTTTTAAATTTATGTTTATGAAAATGCTGTATTTCAGCTGTAGACTGTATATTTTTTGCTAAATTTTTATCAGAATCTGACCGATGTTGATTCATGCGTATATGAAGAGGACCAGAAGTTTCACCAATATATTTCAAATTGCAAATGTTACACTTTATACTATAAATTACATTAAAAGCCTTACAAAAAATAGAAATATGAGGATCTGATACGATTTGTGACTGAGAAGCAGACGGACAAGTTTTACATCGGATATCAGAACATTTCTGAAAATATAATTGAGGAGGAGGAGCATGTATATGGAAACTGGATGACGGTCCAGGAGTAACCCTATTATTGCTCCTGTACCGGGCACTACACTGCAAAGAAGCATTGTGTATCTTGCCAGGATCGAGATTTTTACTAAGTACTGCCATAATATAAGAGATAATACAAATATAATAAAAAGATAAAAATAGAAAAATTACAATTAAATAATCGAGTATCTGGACTAATATAATTTACTAAAGAAAAGGATCTAGAATAATACAACTATAAAATGAAAATAGATACAATATGTACAAAGCTTTAAAGCAGTACTCAAACCTCCAAAAGGAAACAATACACGACCATAATACTACCATCCCACACCACATATAATAAGAATCATAGTACTCACAGTACAATAAATGCAAAATCACAAAATCGACTCATTTAAAAGTGAAAAAATCACATACATAATAATCCACAAACTTATCCAGTTAACATCTCAGCACAATGCTCACATTGTTACTACATTTCACATAGGCTTAACTAATCATAATTTCAATGTATTTATTTAATATAAAAAAATAATAAATAATGATAATTTCAATGTATTACTTTAATATTAAAAAATAATAAATAATGAATATTGATTTTGTCATTTAATATACCATATATCAAGACAATGAATTAAACATAATATCAAAATTAACAGTTAAATTATTATAAATATACCACATATAATATTCATGATGAAACGATTTGCAATTCTTAATAGAAATCCTATGAAGTGGTAACGGAAAACTACATAGTAGAAATCTCATATATATATATATATATATATATATATATATATATATATATATATATATATATATATATATATATATATTTAAAAATAGCTCAAACGCTTTTTTTTTTTAATAAAATTACAATTAAATTACGAATGGTTTTGTCAAAAATGATAATTATTTAAAATAATTGGTTTTGTAAACAAAATTTTTCCTCTGTCAGAATTGCAGAAAAATATCCTTTTATAGAATATCAAAAGAAATTTCCCCACCAGAAACCGATGAAAAAGTTTTCGAATGCAAACACCCATTGTCTACTGATCTGCTCTCCCTAGGACAAATGTACAAAGTTAAGCAGCCATCAATCAGGCTAATGCTTGAGAGACAGAAATTTTTAAAAGCTGCTGACGGCGACGGGGTGAGAAACATACGAATTTTCTGCAATCGCTGTGGGTTACTGGAATCCTACTCTCAAAATTATCTGTTGAAGTAAGAACGAAAATAATCTCCCGTTTTCCATCTATTACTGCACAAAATACTGTATTATTATGTAAATGACTTTTTAGTTTAAAAAAAAGAGCGTGCTTTTTTGAGAATCGCATTTATCCAATCCAGTCCAGAGAAAAATCTGTAAACTGTAGAAACGTTCAAGTATTTTTTGAGTGAGTTGTGTTTTGACGTATTTAAAAAAAAAATTCAATCGGTAAAAAGTTTTTACAGTTCTTAAAATGGCTGAAGGTGGATCCCTGTATGAAGATAGTGTAGCATGCAGGTATTTTTTGGCAGGAACTTGTTATGAGGGTGACTCATGCCCTTTTCCTCATGACCCAACGCGCCATACACCTGATTCCGTCTGTCGGTATTACTTAAAAAATAAATGCTTTTTTGGTTTGCGATGCAAATATGAGCATCCTTTTATCGAAGAATTTGGTGGATTTTACATGAACAATTGTAAAAAAGAAATTGAGTTTTCCTTTGCAATCGAGCGTAGTTTGGACAAAACTTGTGGAATATGCATGGATGTTGTGTTACAGAAAGAACCTGAATCAGAGCGGAGGTTTGGAATCCTCGAGAAATGCAATCATGTGTATTGCTTCAGCTGCATCCTACAATGGTTTAATTCTATGTCGAATAAGTGTTATACCGTTTTGGATACAGTTGTTACTCGAGCTTGCCCTCAATGTCGCGTCGTATCTGACTTCGTAACTCCAAGTCTGTACTTCCTTGATGAAGGAGAAGAGAAACAGAAATTCATCAAAGAGTATAAAGAAGCTTTAAGTAACAGGCCTTGTAAATATTTTAAAGAAGGTGACGGTGTTTGTCCTTTTGGAGGTGCCTGCTTTTATTTACATGCACAGCGAGATGGCACTAAAGTTGAACTTCCCTTTCCTATTAATAGAAGTAGACAAAATTAATAAGTGCTAATTTATTTATATCAATGAAGTAAAGATTTGCCACAGATAAATGTTCCTTATTTTGTCATTCCCCATTTCTAAACAATAATAATCATAGTGGAACATTTTTACTAATATTCAAGGAAATTTATTGTTGATTGTCATTGATAAATTTACCCCCCCCCCCCAAAAAAAAAAAAAAAAAAAAAAAAAATCGTGAATGAATTCTGAATTTAGAATTACTTATAGTCGTGAGCAAATTATTAATACATTTATCATGTCGTAAACTTAATTGTATAGTCACAAGTTTCTCTCTACGGATAAATACAACAGTTTTATTCATATTTTTATTTCACATGTTGTATCACTTCTGTTATGGTTAAAAGAATTTTCTGTTTAATTTGTAATTGATTTATAGGATTTCTATGTAATATAATGTTAATTGCAATGTGAACTGTATTGTATCTTTTGAGTAAAAATCTGTATATGCTTTACCTTGATATATAAATGAATAAATTTAGAGAAAGATAAGACCTGGTTAAATTTAATGAATGTGTACTCATTTTTTTTTATAGTGTTTAGGTATAGTGTACTTAGAAAAGTCTGTATTAGAATACAGATTTTAATAGCTATTGTGTATTATCTCAAAGCTCTTGTTACAAGCACATACTTTAGAAAGTAGCATCGTGCGTTTTAAACAATACCTGGAACTTTCTTCCATCTCAGAGTGTCCTCAACTCTAAACTAGCTATTTTCTGACGCAGTTTTTAATTAATTTTTGTCCGCAAATTAATAGGTGATCGAATTCATAAATTTTGTAATCGGACAGTTTTTTACACTTTTCGGTAAATGTAAAAGATTTTTTAGAAATTGCTGTCAAGTTCGGTGTTTTCTAACATTTTCAATGCAAATGTATTCTATATACAAGAATGGGAAAGATTAGAGAAAGATGGATTTTTGGATGGCAAAAGTTTTTTAATATATTGTATGTTTTTTTATTGTTTTTTTTTTTCCCAGAAAATTAAAAATCTTTTAACACGACAGCAAAGAGAAGGAAAAAAATATGAATACGTAAATTGATAATAGCTTATAACTCAATGTATTATTCATTTATCGAAAAAGGAAAATAATTATTCGATTACTTTGATAACCATTTCTGAATTTTTCATGCCTTTACAATTAAAAATGAGTCAGAGCATATGCCAGAATTGTTATATTCTAAGTAATAAGTATCTAATTATTGTCTTATTATTATAATTAAACATTTCTTTTTTTTTTTCGTTTTACTTTAAATTAAAAGTTGCATAAGTATTATTTATCTTCTCTTTTATTTCTGTAAACTTCTAAAAAAATAGAAGAATAAAAGAAAAGGGATTTTCTTTCCATTAATAATTAATTAGATGGTAAAAAAAAAATAATAAATAAAATAAAATAAAATAAAAATCTGTAAAGTTACCAAACTTTTTCTAGGAATCCCAGTTTCCAAGAAAAAAAAATAGCAACTTTACATTTTTTTTTTTTTAAAGATATTTTTAGATTTTTTCTGTAAGGCTTAGTAACTTTACAGATTATTATTATTAATTTTTTACAATATATTTGATTCACATCTAAAAATACAAAGAAACAAAAATAGGAAAGAACTGCTGATTTATAATGACTATTACTTTACATATGATACAATAAAATCCATACAAAATAGGAAAAAAATATACTGTAATGGCACTGAAATTTGTTAGCTTTACTATTTTTCATGGCATACAAAATGCAAAAATGTTTATTTTGTTGCATTGTAAAATAATAATAATTATTATTAAAATCTGTAAAGTTACTAAACTTTTTCTAGGAAACTGGGATTCCTGGAAGATTTCATGCAACGGTAACAGCAAAAATTCATATAACAGAATCGGCCGCACAAATTTTTGCTGCTACCGTTACAGAAAACGCTCTAGGAATCCCAGTTTCCCATAAAAAGTTTAATAACTTTACAGTTTTTTTTTTTTTTTTTTTTTTCCCACGCACATTTTGATTATATGTAATGTTCTACAGATATACAAAAGCTGTTAATTAACGATTTAATTATATATGCTTCAGGGCCGAAACTAGAGGGGGGGCAGAGGGAGCACGTGCCCAGGGCGCCAACAGAACAGAAGGTGAAGGGGACGCCAAATTAAGATTTTCTTTGGTGTGTTTGTTATAAAGAATGCATATATGTGATAGGTGGGGGGCGCCGAAATCCATGTTTGGCCCGGGCGCAAAAAAGGCTAATTTCGGCGCTGATATGCTTACTTAATAATTTCACATTCTTTTATCAAAGTTACACATTTTACAAAACCTTTTCATTATACTCTAATACACTTAGAAAAAATTATCTTTTAAAGTTTTTATATTATGATATTAAATATACCTCATATAACATTTTTACTGAGCTGGAGATTTTAAATTTCCACTAATTTTGCAAATTATATTTTTATTTATTTATTTAAGAGAGAGAATATTACAAGTTTGCATTTTTTTCCCTTCTTTAAGCAGAAGCAATTATTTTTAAAGCATTGCAAGTGTATATATCGCAAATGTTTATGAAGGTGCGGGTTAGAAGGAAGTCAGAAAATGAGACAATACTCCTGCAAAAAGTTAAATCTAATTATTGATAATTGATGTTCAATAATTAAATGAAAAATAATTCATATCTCTTGAATTAATATTCCATGAGATTAATTCTCTAACTGCTCAAGAAAAAGGTCTATACAAGTATTACCATTCGCGTCTACACTGTAAAAAAAAAAAAAAAAAAAAAAAAAAAAAAAAAAAAAAAATCTGTGAAGGTACTAAACATTTTCTAGGAAACTGCGATTCCTAAATATGTAACGGTAACAGCAAAAATTCGTGTAACCAATTCTGTTACATGAATTTTTGCTGTTACCGTTAATTAAAAAGTTCTATTAATCCCAGTTTTCTAAAAAACGTTTAGTAACTTTACAGATTTTTTTTTTTTTTTTTTTTTTTTTTTTTTTTTTTTTTTTTTTTTTTTTAACAATACATCGGATCTATTTCTAAATATGCAAGATACAAAAATACGAATGAACTACTGGTTTTTAGTGACTATTATTTACATATGATACAATATAATCCATACCAAATAGGGAGGGGGGAAATATAGTCTAATGCACTAAAATTTATTATCTTTTATTTTGTACATGACGTAAAAATGCAGAAATGTTGATTTTGCTGTCCTACACTGAAAAAGAAAAAAAAAATCTGTAAAGTTACTTAACTTTTTGTAGGAAAGTGAGATTCCTGGAACATTTTACGTAACAGTAACAGCAAGAATTCATGTAACAGAATCGGTTACTCGAATTTTTGCTGTTACCGCTTCAGAAAAAATTGTAGAAATCTCAGTTTCCTAGAAAAATTTAGTACCTTTACAGTTTTCTTTTAATAATGTATTGGATTTACATCTAAATATACAAGGACACAAAAATACGAATGAACTGCTCATTTATAACGACTATTACTTACTTGTGATACAATATAATCCATACAAAATAGGAAAAAAATATAGTGTATAATGGCACTAAAATTTATTATCGTTAATTTTGTACATTACGTACAAATGCAAGATTTTTATTTATTTTATTTATTTATCTATTTATTTATTTATTTTGCAGTGTATTGGATTTATATCTAAATATACAAGGACACAAAAGTACGAATGAGCTGCTCATTTATAACGACTGTTACTTACATATGATACAATATAATCCATACAAAATAGGGAAAAAATATAGTGTAATGGCACTAAAATTTATTATCTTTAATTTTGTACATTACGTACAAATGCAAGATTTTTTTTAACAGTGTATTGGACTTATATTTAAATATACAAGGACACAAAAGTACGAATGAGTTGCTCATTTATAACGACTGTTACTTACATATGATACAATATAATCCATACAAAATAGGGAAAAAATATAGTGTAATGGCACTAAAATTTATTATCTTTAATTTTGTACATTACGTACAAATGCAAGATTTTATTTAACAGTGTATTGGACATATATCTAAATATACAAGGACACAAAAGTACGAATGAGCTGCTCATTTATAACGACTATTACTTACATATGATACAATATAATCCATACAAAATAGGGAAAAAATATAGCGTAATGGCACTAAAATTTATTATCTTTCATTTTGTACATTACGTACAAATGCAAGATTTTTTTTAACAGTGTATTGGACATATATCTAAATATACAAGGACACAAAAGTACGAATGAGCTGCTCATTTATAACGACTGTTACTTACATATGATACAATATAATCCATACAAAATAGGGAAAAAATATAGTGTAATGGCACTAAAATTTATTATCTTTAATTTTGTACATTACGTACAAATGCAAGATTTTATTTAACAGTGTATTGGACTTATATTTAAATATACAAGGACACAAAAGTACGAATGAGTTGCTCATTTATAACGACTGTTATTTACATATGATACAATATAATCCATACAAAATAGGAAAAAAATGTAGCGTAATGGCACTAAAATTTATTATCTTTCATTTTGTACATTACGTACAAATGCAAGATTTTTTTTTTTTTTTTCTGCAGTGTATTGGACTTATATCTAAATATACAAGGACCCAAAAGTACGAATGAGCTGCTCATTTATAACGACTGTTACTTACATATGATACAATATAATTTATACAGGGTTGGGTTTTTGACGTCAAAAACTGGTTCTCGACATGACAGTGGTAAAAACCGTGTTTTTACCGGTTTAATCCATCAATAACCCATCATTTTCATTTTTTGTCCGATTTATAATGCAAGTGCAGCATGGAATTCATTTGTAAGTCAATTTTTCCTTGTTGTTCTTGTTATTATTGTTATTTTCAATTACATTTGTTAAATTTATTTAAAAGAAGGATTTTCTAAATGGGAAAAATTTAAAAATACATGAGTAAAAAGAAAGAACAATAACTGTCATAATCTCCATTAATATAGATTCTACTAACTGCAATGAATATTAATATTAAATGATAATAAAAGGTTATTATAGTTATTAAATAAAATTCAATATACATTTCTAATAAAACATTTAAATCATTTTAGGGATGCAAAAATGTTATATGTTATGAAAATAGATGTCAAGAACTGGTCATTGAATTAATTTGATTATTATATACAATATTTCGAAATTCTTATCTTATGCACTTCATAAATGCAACTAAACGGTGATTTTTATTTTCAGTTCAATAAACAAAATCTTAAAATTTTTATTTTAATAAAATTTTGATACAAACCTCTACGATTCAATTTCAATTGAAAGCTTCTGGATTTAAAATTTTATTAATAACAAAAAATATTTATGAAAAATCAGAATATAATAATAATTTGTATATTTATACTTGTATATTCTAGTTTCTATTTTTTAACTTTAGTGCTAATATGTATGAGTCTTATAGACTATTCCAGCACCTATATTTTATACATAAATTTTTATCTGAATAATCATGAAATATTTTTTAAATTAAAATTTTCTAAAGCTACCATAAAGTCAGATTATTTATGTCCTGGTTACGTTTTATTTAAAATTATTTATGTATTATTTAAAGTGAATTAAAAGGAGTAACACATTGCATATTTTTGTAAGATGCATATTGCATATGACTGTATAAGTAAAAATCTTTTACCTTTAAAATTATTCTTAAATTATTATTACATTCTGATATGCT
This sequence comes from Maratus speculifer, assembly GCA_964019185.1. Lineage (NCBI taxonomy): Eukaryota > Metazoa > Arthropoda > Arachnida > Araneae > Salticidae > Maratus > Maratus speculifer. The sequence goes on along the minus strand of OZ025295.1, from coordinate 298,124,352 downwards.
TTTCTTTTAAATGCAGATTTTGTTTTGTTTTTAGGAATAAAATATATTTAAGAATCTTTTTTATACTAAATATTTCACGTAAATTGACTTAATACTAAAGATAGAATGAAAAAATAATTATTGTTATAATATAAAGACAAACTACTAAAAAATAGCTTTTTGACAGTTTTCGACATTTTTGACAAAGAGGTTTTTGACATGACGGTAAAAAACGTGGTAAAATCCGGTAAAAACCGTCAGGTGTCAAAAACTTGCCAACCCTGAATCCATACAAAATAGGAAAAAATAATATAGTGTAATGGCCCTTAAATTTATTATCTTTAAATTTGTACATTACGTACAAATGCAAGAACTTTTTTTTTTTTTTTTTTTTTTCTTTTTTTTACTGTGTATTGGACATATATCTAAATATACAAGGGCACAAAAGTACGAATGAGCTGCTCATTTATAACGACTGTTACTTACATATGATACAATATAATCCATACAAAATAGGGAAAAAATATAGTGTAATGGCACTAAAATTTATTATCTTTAATTTTGTACATTACGTACAAATGCAAGATTTTTTTTAACAGTGTATTGGACTTATATTTAAATATACAAGGACACAAAAGTACGAATGAGGTGCTCATTTATAACGAATGTTATTTACATATGATACAATATAATCCATACAAAATAGGAAAAAAATGTAGCGTAATGGCACTAAAATTTATTATCTTTCATTTTGCACATTACGTACAAATGCAAGATTTTTTTTTTTTTTTTTTTTTTTTTTTTTTTTTTTTTTACAGTGTGTTGGATTTATCTCTGAATATACAAGAATACAAAATTTCGAATGAACTGCTGATTTATAATGACTATTACTTACAATATAATATATACAAAGCAGGACACTAAAATTTATTATCTTTAATTTTGTGCATGACATACAAATGCAGAAATTTTTTGTATTATTTTCGTCTAAACAATGCCAATAATAACTTGCCAAACAATGCTGCAACTGCTAAAAAATTTTTGCTGTTACCCTTACATGAAAAGTTCTGGGAATCCCAGTTTCCTAGAAAAAGTTTAACAACTTTAGAATTTTTTTTTTTTTTTTTTTTTTTACAGTGTATTTAGAAAAGTCTGAATTAGAATGCAGTTTTTAATTGTTACTTTGTATTATCTCAAAGATTTTATTACAAGCACATATGCAAGTGGAAGCAAGCTTTTTAAATCATAGCTGGAATTTTCTTTAACTAAGAGTGTTATCAAATCCAAACTGGTTATTTTTTGACACAGTGTTTAATTCATTTTTGTTCGAAAATTAATAGGTGTTTTTATTCATAATTTTTGTAATCAAACTGTTTTTTTCACTTTTCGGTAAAAGTAGACTTTTTTTTTTTTTTTTTTTTTGAAATTTTTATTAAGTTTGGTATTTTCCCAAATTTTCAATGCAAAAATAAATTATTCAAAATGTATTTTATTTATTTTTTTCCAGATAATAAGAAATTTTTCGATACAACAGCATGGAGAAAAAATTAACACGAGAGCAGGGTTCTCGCTGTCGCTCGCCATTGCGCCAAATTGCGACTAAATTTTTCATTTGGCGAGTAAACAAGCAATTAGATTCGCCAAATTGCTAGTGCTCATTTTATGCTTTTTCTTTCTTTTCTTTTTCGTTTTTCTTACATATGCATACATACATATTTTTAATATATTTGTAGCGGATAGTTAAAATTAAATTAATACAATCGTTGTCGCAGTTATAAAAACTTAGGTTATTTCAGAACATATTGAAAAAAGGAGGATAGATTAAAGGATTAAAGATAATTTATTAGTGTTACACGGCGAACCTATTTTGCTAATACGTTTTTCATTTGGCGAATGTTTTTTATTTTTAATCCGCCAAATTACTAACGTTGGTCAAATGTCAGCAAGAACACTGCACGTGAGTCGATTATAGTTTATAACTCAATATACTATTATTTGTTTATCGAAAAATGAAAAACTATTCGATTACTTTAATAACCATTTCGGCAATCTTCATGATTTTACAATTAAAAATGTGTCAGGACATATGTCAGAAATCTTCGCTTTTATTACTGAAAAAATCCTTAAAAAAATAGAAGAAAAAGAAGAAATGGATTTTCTTTCCTTTAATTGTTAATTACAAGGAGGAAAAAATCCGTAAAGTTATTGAATTTTTTTCTAGGAAGCTGAGATTCCTAAAACTTTTTATGTAACGGTGACAGAATTGGTTACAAGAAATTTTATAATTACCGTCCCATAATAAGTTCTAGAAATCCCAATTCAAAAAAAAGAAAGAAAGAAAGGGAAAAAAAAGTGAAGCCTTTGCCTCTGAAACAACTAAAAAGCTTACACTGTTTTAAATTTACACTGTATTAAATTTTTTCTGGGAAGCTGGGCTTCCTAGAATTTTTTTATGTAATGGTGACAGCAAAAATTCTTGTAACAGAATCGGTTACAAGAATTTTTGCAATTACCGTACCATAAAAAGTTTTAGAAATCCCAGTAAAAAAAAGAAAAAAAAAAAAAAAAGAAAAAAGAAAAAAAAGAAAAAGAAAAAGAAAAAAGAAAAAGAAAAAGAAAGAAAGAAAGAAAAAAAGTGAAGCCATTGCCTCTGAAGCAACTAAAAGGCTTACATTATTAAAAAAAAAAAAAAAAAAAAAAAAAAAAAAAAAAAAAACTTTTAAAGTTATTAAATTTTTTCTAGGAAACAGAGATTCCTACATTGTAAAAAAAAAAAAAAAAAAAAAAAAAAAAAAAAAAAAAAAAAAAAAAAAATCTGTAAAGGTACAAAACATTTTCTAGGAAACTGGGATTCCAAGAACTTTGCATGTAACGGTAACAGGAAAAATCCATGTAACCGATTCTAAAACTTAAGTTTTTGTTGTTACCGTTACAGGAAAATTTCTTGGAATCCCAGTTTCCTAGATAAAATATAGTATCTTTACAGATTTTTTTTTTTTTTTACAGTGTAGAACTTTTTGCGTAATGGTAACAAGCAAAAATTCATGTAACCGATTCTGTTACTTGAATTCTTGCAGTTATACTGTTACACACCCAGTTTTCTAGAAAAAAGTTAAGTAACTTTGCAGATTTTTTTTTTTTTTTTTCATAGTGTAGAATTTGAAAATACTCCTGAAGTAGACTAAAATGATTGAAAGTTTGCATTATAGGGAACTTGCAATCAGCTGATAGCCATTGTATTTCAAGTGGAGGTCAGGGTAGTTCCACCAATCGGAACTGTCTATTTCTAGTGTGTGACCTCCAGTATGACGTCAATTGCAAAGGCGCTATTGATAAATTATGTCCAATAATTAATTAAATTTTTTTTTATCGTTCTGGAAATAATATTCCATTTGATAAACTCTCTAACTACTGAAAAAATGTCTCTACAAATATTGATTTTCGAATCTATTAGATCCATATTTAAATATACAAGGTTATAAAAATACGATTGAACTACTGATTTATAATGAGTATTGCTTATATATGTATATGATACAATATAATCTATACAAAATAGGGGGAAAATATAGCACAATAGCACTAGTATTTGTTATTTGTAATTTTGTACATGACATACAAATACAGAAATGTTGGTTTTGTTGCTCTACATTGTAAAAGAAAAAAAAAGTAAAGTTATTAAATTTTCTGTAGGAAGCTGGAATATTACTAGAAGATTTTATGTAGCAGTCACAGCAAAAATTCATGCAACGGAAGCGGTTACATGAATGTTTGCTGTTACCGTTACATGAAAAGTTCTAAAAATCCCAGTTTTTTTAAAAATGTTTAGTAACTTTTTATTTATTTTTTATTATTTTTTATTTTTTTATTTTTTTATTTTTTTAACAGTGTAGAGCAACAAAACCAACATTTTTGTATTTGTATGTCATGTACAAAATTAAAAATAACAAATATTAGTGCTATTACGCTACACTTTTTTCCTATTTTGTATAGATTATATTGTATCATATACATATATAAGAATTACTCATTATAAAGCATAGCATTCTTTCAGGAAAATATACACTATGCAATCAAATTTCATTTTAATTTCGATTTCTAATAAAAACCAATGACACTTGCAACATTGGAACCTATAAGGTTCGCTGTAAAAAAATAAAATCTGTAAAGCTACTAAACTCTTTTTAAGGAAACTGGAATTCCAAGAACTTTTCATGTAACGATAACAGCAAAAATTCAAGTAAAAGAGCCGGTTACATGCATTTTTCCCATTACCATTACATGAATTTTTCCTGTTACCGTTACATGAAAAATTCTAGGAATCCCAGTTTCCTAGAAAAGTTTAGTAACTTTACAATTTTTTCCTTTATTTTTATTTATTTATTTATTTATTTATTTATTTTACAGTGTACGGTTTTCTGTTCAATAACGTATAACAAAGAAAAATCATGGTTAAACATAGATTAAGAAACACTTTCCAAAAATTCCTGAAATCTTCAACAAAACTTCGTTATTTAGGGAAATAAGGAGTTGCTATCCCTGTCCATAGTGAAATTTGTTCTCCATGATGAGTACAAGGTGTGCGGCAATAAATCACATAGTTAACCCAATGTGCAATAAACCACAAAGATTACCAACAAAGCACTTAACCTAAACAGCGACCCGGGTACTTGTCTTAGTGATTCGCCACTTTGCCGGCTAAAATTACATCATGTACGCTAATGGCGCCTGGTGCATGCAAAATCCGTCGTGGGTGCAAAGTCCTCCAAGTTACCTGTGAATTATACCTCTGGAGGTGCCTTGCCAGGTGAAGGTCTCCTCATCTGATCAAGGTTCTAAATTACGAAACCATATTGCGAAGCCATTTGCAGTTCAAACAACAGGATGTACCATTAATTAACAGACGAAACAAAGTATTCTCAACGACAAGCAAGTACTGCAGAAATGATGGCATGCGAAGCAAAGAAATCAGGTTTATTGCCGCGTAGCGGCAATTAGGCGGTCGTCCGCCCCGATACCAGGTATCTAACCCGTTAAGCTGAGATAACTCGGCAGGTAGGGGTCTGGTCATCGGTTAGAAAGAAAGAAAATTTGTTTTCCAATACTTTTGAACATCCTTGTATTTAATCTACCGATTGATGTATACTATAAAATGGAGAAATTTAATTTAGCAAGAAAACGCTTAACGGGTTAAAACTTCTCTTTCAGCAATTTATGCTAATAGACAGAAACATACTTGAATACTTTTATTCAGCACTATAGTTTACCTAGTACCTTTATTACAAGTCAGTATTCAGCTAAAATTTAGTTCAAGCTAAAATATTCTTAAAGCTATTGAAACCACATTTCCAGAAATTATTATCCATAGGCGACCATGTATCCAATTCTTTGCGTGACCCTGTATATCACTTTTTTATATTCTACAAACATTTCTTAGTAAATTAAATGCAGTTCAACGTAAAAATGCATAACTTATTTAAAAACCACCTTTAAGAAAATTACGGTCATATTCAGTAAGCTTTACGAGCTCTTTTGTGTAACCCTGTATATCTAAATTGTGTAACTATAGCATTTATACGCATCGTGTATTATGCACACATTTAATGAAATTTAAAAGCGCATATCATAATTAAAAATCCATTTCATCCATCCAACAATCATCATCGATAATATAACAGTACTTCGGATAGAATATATTATTTGAAATCTTTTGTGTGTCTCTGTAAATGCTATGCACTACATATTATGCATGAAATAACTTATACACTGTTAAAATTTTTGCTCTAGTTTGAACCAAATTTTGGAGCTCAATAGTTGCCATCATAAGATGGTGAAATCTCGTACCAAGATTTGGAGCTTCCTATTTCAACCTCGTTCCAATTATTAGAACTATGCTTCAACAGGAGCTCCAAATATTGGTTCAAGATTTCACTCAAGATTTCTACTAAGCACCAAAATTTGATTCAAACTAGGGCAATTTTTTTTAACAGTGTATTAAGCCTCAGCGACGTATATCAATTTTATTATGCATGAAAATGTTTAACATAATAAACGTATGATTAGAGGTCTGCACGGGCCGGAATTTCCAGGCCCGGGCCCGGCCCGTTGTAAAACTCAAAAGTTCGGCCCGGGTCCGGCCCGGCCCGTTTAAAATTTTATATTTTAGGCCCGGCCCGGCCCGTACAAAAATCAGCGAAAACAGACCCGGCCCGTTTTGGCCCGTTACAATTTCTACGATTTCTAAAAAAATTCAGATTTTTATCATATAACTAAGATTCCTTTAAAGAATACTGCATACATATCTATGGAATGATTTTACAGTATATTTTACAGCAAATACACATTAATAACATTAATGATTACTTAGATTCTTAGGCTTTCAACATTCGAATAAAGATTCATTAAAAATTTAATATGGCTTAGAATAAAAGAAAAAAGAAAGAAAGCTAAAAACATCGTTAATTTTGAAGCTGTTTAATAAAAGAAGATTTATAAATATATTTCTATATCATTTTATTATAGATTTCAAATCCAAATTCATTCTTAAATTCAAAGAAGCTCTTTTCTGATACATTTCTAAATTCATTTTTTTTTTTTTTTTTTTTTCAGAAACGCATAAGATTAGCAAATATCTTTATTCGGAAACTATATAATCGAATGGCGTTATCGATTTTTTGATACAAGCAATTTAAGAATACTGCAAACAAATAAAATACTGTTATAATTAGCGTTTTGAATAGAATTTCCGGAAGCAATAGCAAGGGAAGGGAGAAAAACCTGCAATCATTTAAGAAACTATTACACTGGTGTCCAAAAGTTAAGCATAATTGGTAATTAAGTAATTATTTTTAAGTTATGAAAGAAATATAAATCGGAATGTGCTGAAACTCCAGGTGTGTAAACAAAATAGTACGCGTCATATATTTTCACGAAGAGTTTTCCCCGAAATCAAACAGGGGACCGTCAACAAATGGAAAAAGAACGAAGATCTTTTGGATAACCCTGTCAAAACTAATATAGCAAAAGTGTTCAAACTGCACATTATGATTAATTGGCTTATTGTAATGTACTGTGTTTATTTTTATAAGGATAGCATGTACACTCGTAGAGAAATTAAGGTTTTTATAAAAACAGTCCTAAGTTTTTTTGCTTATAATTTGCAGAGTTCTTATTATAAAATAATGTTCTTTTCTGAAAATATGACAAACATCATTGTACACAATACCCTGTCATCAGAATTTAAAAATAATAAAAATTGTATGAAAAATAATTTTTCATTGCGCATGCGTCAACGATATCAAAATATCATTTGCATATTGTGTTAGCTAAATGTATAGAGCAACTTCTGTAAAAGTTTCAAAAACATAGCTTGAAAATTCTGAAAATGGTCGCCTATAGAATCAACTCAAAATCCGTTATTCCTAAAGGAAGCAAAAAAATCAGGGGTTTTACCTAAATATAGTTGTACGTGAAATATTGTGTAGGCACTAAACAATGGAATATGGATACAGCCCCTCATCTTTTTGCTTCGTTTAGGGAATGGAGGATTTTGATCTCATTCTATCAACGATAATTTTCAGAATTTTTAAGCTATGTTTTTGAGACTTTCACAAAAGTTGCTCTATACATTTAACTAACATAATATGCAAATGAAATTTGAAAGTTTTATACCATTGATCTCCAGCAATGTCCTTTTTATATATATTCATTCCAAGAGAAAAGGTAATAAAACTTTCACCTACCTCTCTCAGGAGCTGGTTGCCGTGTATCCAGATAGGTAACTGCAGAATTAAATGACTCAACAACGCAAGGGAGACACACTGACACTGATTTCACTGTCTTGAGTAAATTTAATCACTGATCACTTCTAAAAATAAACTTAAACAAAAATTAGATTAATTGAAACATATTTAAAAAAACATATTCGTGAAGCTCTTTAGCTTTCACAGTTTAGATGATTAAAATATTTTAGCCAGCCGCAACAATTGGCTTGGCGTGATAAAAGCTGCTCACAACAGCGTAACAACGAAAAAGGAGTCTAAAATATGAAAATTGAGTTCGATACACAATAGAAAAATGATGATTATGCTGTTTTATTGTCTCTGGGCTATAATATGATGTCCGGCGTGCAGACAATACTTGCCTGCATGGTGCTGTCACCTGTTGACTGATTTGGGAAGTAATCTAGACGGATTATCGCATCTTCACTGTTTCACAGTCATATCTTGAACTTGACACACAGATTTAAATATGATAAATAAACACGATGAGAAAAAAAACAGATGAATTGCGTTGCATGCCTCACTTGAAATTAAAATATAATTTATTCTAGACATAACGATTTCACACAAAACAGGAATTTCCATTTGTCTAACTTGAAATTCTGTACGGGAAATCCAACACCCCTACTTTTTGTGTGAAATTGATGATTCGGATAACTGCAATTCTTTACGCAAGTGTTCGAAATGAGGTTTTGGAAGGGGCTTTGTCATAATGTCCGCTAACATCAACTTCGACGGACAGTACATTAATTTAATTACCCCAGTTTCGCGTAAATGCTTGATGTGGTGATATTTCATTTCTATGTGTTTAGTACGCGATTGAGATTTTTCATTTTCTGTCAGCTTGATCGCTGATATATTGTCCTCGTTGTTATGTTTGAGCTGACGCTTTGGTCAGGGCATCAAAGGAAATATAATGTTATGTTTATTTGAAAGTGGAGAAAGCACTTTTTATTTGCCTCTACCCACAATTAGGCCAAAGTGATCGTGATAATGACAGCACATCGCGGAGAATGGAGGCCTGCAAACGACCCACGTGACCATCCTTACTTCACTTAAAAAACAATAAAAATATCTTTATCCATGATGACATAAAATGTCAAACATAAAGTTAAAAAATATAAAATTGAAAAGGTAAAAAAAGTTACCTGTCAAGTCCTTGGCTGTTGATGACAAATAAATCCAGACAATAGGCACAATAAATTATTATGCACACAAAATTTGAAGAAAAACTATTTTTATTTCATGAAGAACTTGTTTTACTTTTTTCATGAATAAATATTTCTTCACATATTTATATTATTTTGACTCGTACATATTAATCTCTCTTTTCATAAAAAACCATATCATAATATATGCTAATCACTACAATTGCTATCTCTAAGCAATAAAAATTCTTTGTCAATAATATTTTAGATATCTCAACAGGATGTAAATTATAAATTTTCTCATGACATAAAAGGAGAATATAATATTATTTCTTCTTGAAAAAGAGCAACTTTCATAATATGAACTTTCAAAAAAAACAAAATATATTATACTTCATATTGCATAGATACAAACCAATATTTTCTTCATAACGCCCCGTGAGTAATCAAAAATTATATATATAAAATTGGGCAAAATAATGAAGTAAAAACTTTATGAGAATCAAATATCTTCACCTGATGAAAGAAAAATGTTCACCTCTTAAAGCACACGTTCTTCACCTCTGCTTGTTTTTTTTCAGAGGATTGAGAACATATAAAAGCACAATTGAAGAATTAATCACAAAAATATTTGACGAAAATTTTAGACGAAAAGATGAAGAATAAAACTATTTAGAATAAACATGTCGACAACCTTCTTTAGTTAAAAGTGGCATCAATAGAGCAACACATAAAAGGCTTCACGACGTCACCTTATTTAATACGCATATCCAAACAGAGTGCACAACAAAAATACTTTCAGGATCCTTTGAAACAAAAGGTTTGCTCCTCGTTGCTTAACAGAAATCAACATCACTTTCCTAGATGCATTTTGAGGGCAGCACTTTTTCTTTGCCGCACTTAAAAATCAGCATCGCAATAATATCAACATAACAAAAAAAAACCGTTCCATCCTTCGTTAACGGGGGAGCACCTCTGCCCCGAAATTACACTAAAAACTTTCAATCATACGACTGCATCCATTACGGCAGGTGTCTAGCAGCGCAACTCACGCAGGTGGCCGCGAGCCCAGGGGAAAAAGAGAAAGGGTTATTGTAAATGCAAAATACGCCAATTTGGCAGTGAGCAACATAGGGGGTGAGGAAAAACTAAGCCAAATCACAATATACAGTATGAAAAGATATGTAACTAATAAGAATAAAATTGATAACCATCTTAAGAGGGGAGGCCAAAGCCGGTGGCCATGTACTTAACGGCTTGAAATACGTCACCTGTGAAATTTAATTTGATAGGTTAGGGGTGTGTCCGAATAAACGGAAGTTCCACCCAAAAGAACTAGCGAGAATGTTTTCGAACAAATTTAAAACCGGAAGGAATGATTTCAAACAGAATTTTACCGGCTTGGAACATTCGAAAGCTAAGTAAGAGAGAAAACATTACAGGCGACGATAAGAAAATAAGCGAAACCGAAATTAAATTTAAATTGAGAACATTAATAAAAAGGAAGGTGATATGAAATAAAATGGCTAATAAAATTGAATTAAACTAAACATATGGGGGGGTTATGGAGTAACCACCACATATTACCCAGGGTCCCCCAAAAGAAAATATTGGTGAGATGACAAAATGACAATTTTTCATCGAGACAATATTTTCTAACACATGTACAAATATGCTAAATAATTACACAAAATAAATGTATCAGCAATAGTTATAAAAATATACATAATTGTTGTACATGATATTTAAATAATAAAAAAAAAAATAATTACTGTTATGATAGTAATCCTTATGAAAATATACCAACTGTAGTAAATGTTAACATGAAAGGTATATAAAGTTTCTTCCAGAAGTATCTATCATATATCAAAAAAATTAAAGTCTATGTCTATGTGCAACAGTCCTTAACTTTAACGAGTCTCTTGTTAGGCTGTGCAAAATGCACTATAACAGTAGAATGCTTTAGCATATGTCACAATATTTGATTACACAATAATATGTATATCTATTTTCTTAGTTGTCAACAAAATGGAAACATACTATAACTGTATATGAATCATACTATAACTATATATAAAATATATGGTTTCAAATAGCACATGATAACTTGAATGAATTTGTAAGCTGAAAATTGAACAAAAATATATATATAAATGGTGTAGAGAGATTAGTTATGCTCTCATAAAAAATATTTACTTATATCACCACATAGCCTTTTAAGCTTTCAATAAATCTTAAATGAATAAACTTTAGTATTATTCAATAACACATTTTTGCAGAAAATAAAAATAATTAAGTTGCAAAAAGAATGTCAACAAAAGCATGATATTATTTTCCAATAAAAATATCTTCAAAGTGAATATAATAATTTTCAAAGAGAGAATTTTTACACTCTCATAAAGGAATATTCTTAAACATTTTCAATATAAATTGACAATAATTGCATAAATACCTTTAATACTATACTTCATTCAAAATAAACATAAAACATAAGATGTTTAATATTCCGAAAAAGGAAGAAACTTATATGAATATGTCAATCTTATATATGACTTGATAATGTCAACTTACAAAGAAAAATCAATTGTGTCAAAATTTCTATATAGAAGATATCTAGAACATATTTACTTGTAATTTTCAAACATTTTTTAAAAAAAGAATTAAGTAAGTGATCACTTTTGCATTTGTCATAAATCAAGAATTTGCTTTATATAAATATATATAATGACTCATTAAACATCTTTGGATCCAAAGTATAAACACTCAAAAGTATACAAAAAAAAATATTATATACTACTTATGGTGAGTCATTCACTTTCTATATTTCAACAAGAAGAGAAGAAAACATTAGTATGAATAAGTTTATCATGCACTTTCTTTTTTTTTTTTTTTTTATCAAAAGAGGTTAAATGTTAAAGTATGTATGCATTGTAAGGAAAAGACACAATAGGGAAAATAATTTGATGAGTACTCATATTTATGTTTACCTTATATCAACTACAATTTCACTTTTCTTATTATAATGCACATTTGTCAAAAATCACCTTAAATACTGACATCATATTCTAACAAAGACAAATTCTTTCTCAATTTTTTTTATCAACTATTGTAATTAAAGACTTTATAAAATTTAAAAGTATGGCATACATGAGATTATATGTATATATTGTAAGAATTATGACTTATAGATAAATGCAGTAACTAATAAAACTATTAAAATTCATACATACATCCCGAGGATGACCGTTGAGTTGTACCAGGGAGAAGAAGACTTACATAAAAATAAAAAAAATAATAACAGCTGCCTGCAGCCTGGAGAAAAGAAAAAAAAAAATTACATAGCGATTCTTCTTGCTGGACAATCAGTGCGGCTAGCTTCGACTGAATATATTACAAAGCAAAAGTCATCCTGTAAAAGGAAAAAGAGAGTTAGTCTATTTTTTATGTAGTTTATGATTGCGAGGACGAAGATCATAACTTCTATATTGAGTGGATTTGTTTTTAGCACCAGTATGAGTGCTATCAGGAGGAGCTTGTGACAGTACCGATTTACTGGAACATGAAGATGTTTGCTGGCATTTAGAAGAAGAAAGAATTTGAGGAGAAGTATTACAAGCTGCATCATGATTTGAAACTTGAATAGAAGAGTGTTGTCTCACAGGAGTGGAGGATGCATTATCAACAGCTGGTTGATCATGTGATGCACCTTTTGAAGAAACTGAAGGATGTTGCAGTGCTTCATTTCTCTTTTGAAGCTTCAAGATTCGATTAGTGTGAATCAACATTGGTGAAGCATGACTACTATTGGGATCTTGAATTTGAATGAGCACAGGAGAAATTATTTTCTTGACCACGTATGGGCCTTGTATCTTTTTGTTAAACACAGTAGGAAATTTTGCATAAACAATGTCATTAACATTGATGTTGGAAAACTTTAATTTTTCTCTGGATTTTTGGTACACCTTTTGTCTGGATGATTCGTTATTCTTGTAAGCTTGATAGTATATTTTTTCAATAACATCCATCAATTTATGAATTTCATATGCAGTGTTGAGAATTTTCCATGAAACTTGAGATTTATAATTGGAATAAATATCATTTATTTCTCTGCCAAAATGAAGAAGATTTGGGGAGAACTTTGTAGCTGGATGAGGTGTAGCGTTATATATGGATTGATGAATTTTTAGAGCAGTGGGTACATCACATCCTTGTGAAGCCATTGTGTTCACAGACGATTTTATTTGAGAATTGACACGTTCACTTAAACCGTTAGCTTGGGGATGGGCTACAGAACTATGTTCCAACTTAATGCCAAGCTTTTTGTTAAAATATGCAAACATATCACTAGTAAATTGAGAACCATGATCAGTAAGAGTTAATTCAGGTTTTCCATGAGTGGAAATATAATGCAATAAAGCCTTTGTAACTGACTCAGCACTGATATTATTCAAGGCATATAATTCTAAATGACGAGAAAAATGGTCTATCATTGTTAACACATATTGACGATTTCTCAATGGGCCGAGTAAATCCATAGAGACCTTTTGATTGGGAGCTGTTGGGAGTGGTGCAGGTAGGTATGGAGCAGTGTTTTTTTTTATGATTCTTATTTACTAAACAAATTTCACAAGAGTTGACATAATTAATGGTATCAGAAACAAGGGTTTTCCAGGTAAATCTTTTCTTTAAATTAACAATGGTTTTATGAATTCCAGTATGAGTAATATGAGCAATTCTTAAGGCCTTTGCTCTAAGTGACACAGGTAAAACAGCTTTGTGTAGCTCGATATCTTCTGAAGAGAAATGACCATTATAACAAAGTAACTCATTACTTGGATTAATATAGTAGCCATTTAAACTTTTAGATTTTTTGTTATTTTTAAGATCTTCATAAATTTGTTTGATTTTTGGGTCCTTTTGTTGTTCAGAGAAGATGGTGTGATCAAGAATTTCTAATAATGGATCTTGGTTATTATCCTTAGTTAGAAGTGAAGAGTCACTTTGAAGATGACATGTATGGTGGATTTTGTCGACTAAACCACATGGAAAGTGAGGAATGTCATTATGTAAATCGTTTTGATTATCAACAACAGGTAGAGGTTCTTGTGAAGAAATAAGATCTGGATTATTATTGAGATCTTCAGTAGGAATGTGAGGAGTTCTACTCAGAAAATCTGCTAAGACATTTTCTTTGCCTGGAACATGTTGGAATGTGTACGAGTATTCTGACAGTTCTAACATCCAACGAGTAGTAATATCAGCAGGTGATGTAGCTTTTTTATAATTATTAAGTGGTTTGGCATCAGATAGTAGAATAAAGGGTCGACCAAAAATATAGTATTTAAAAGCAGTTATGCCTTTGTAAATGGCATAAAGTTCCAATTTGATGGCAGGGTAGTGTCTTTCTGATTGAGATAGAGTTTTAGAATAATAGGAGATAGGTTTTAGTTCACCATCAAATTTCTGCATAAGAACAGCTGATATTGCTGTTTTTGAGGCATCTGTATTAACATAAAATGTTTCATTCCAGTTAGGGAGATTGAGCATAGGTTTATGAAAGAAAATGTCCTGTAATTCTTTAAATGCATTTTCTTGTTCAGATTTCCAAGAAAACTTATTTTTAGGTTTGGTGACTTCGATGAGAGGAGCAATCAATTTAGAAAAATTAGGTATAATTGATCTATAAAATGAACACAAGCCGATAAAACTCTTTGTTTGCCTCTTGGTTTTAGGCTTTGGAAAGGAGGTAATTTTTAAAATGTTACTTGTAATAGGAAGAATTTTATGATCTGTAAGTTGGAAACCCAAAAAGTTAATACTAGTTTGCATAAAGGTACACTTTTCAGGAGACAAAGTAATGTTATTAGCAATAAGGGTGTCTAATAACTTTGTGAGTTTCATGGTCATTTCTTCAAATGAATTAGCGCCCACTACTATATCATCTTGATATGCATAACAGGAGTCAATCTGAGATAATTGAATCACAGAGTCGATTAATTGTTGGAAAGTGCTGGCGGCCGTCTTCAAGCCAAATACTAAACGTAAATAGGTAAAAATTCCCCATGGAGTAGTAAAACTAAGTTTATCTTGCATATCTTTAGGTACAGCAATCTGCCAATATGCAGAGGGTAAGTCAAGAGTTGTATAATATTTAAATTTTGACAACTGCACCAATAAATTTTGAATTCTAGGAAGAGGATATGAAGATGGAATTATTATGGAATTTAACAATCTTAAATCAAGAGCCAAACGATACTTTTGAGGCTTAGACATATCAGTTCTCTTCTTTTTAACAAGAAGCATGGGACACGCCCAAGATGAATTTGACCTCTCAATAATACCAGCGTTCAACATTTGATTAATTTGGTCAAGAGCTTCTTGCTCGAGTGCTTGAGGTACAGGAAAAGGTAATGTTTTTACTGGATGAGAATTTAACATGGTAAACTGAGGATTGACCAGGTCAGTATGACCTAAAGTGTCAAGAGATTTCGAAAAGGCAAGTGCTTTACTACATAATAATTTTGTTAAAGCTTCCCTTTCATGAGGAGGTAAATGTTTAAGATCAAAGTCATTTGGAGATAATTCTTGAATACGTTTTCTCTTAATCTCTTCAGATGGCAAAATTAAAGTACAATATTCGTTTTCAAATTCTAAATCAAAAGAGTATTCTTCAATATCTTTTTCATCTACATTGATACATTCACCAATAATTGAATTTTTATTTAAATGAATATCGAGCTTTGAAACATTCTGACATACAACCAAAAATAAATCATTTTGAATGGAAGATTTTGAGTGTAATGACTCATGTAATACCAGACCCTTGTTTTTTAAATTGGGTTTAAAAAGAAAATATTCAGATGGAGGATTCAGATACTTCACATGTAAATAAACAAACGAATTAGGAGGTATTAATTCTCTATTGAGTAATTGTACCATATTGGAACTCACCAAAATTTTATTACCCATACTTAAATGAGGTTGCTTTTCACCAATATAACTAC
Source organism: Maratus speculifer (assembly GCA_964019185.1). Lineage (NCBI taxonomy): Eukaryota > Metazoa > Arthropoda > Arachnida > Araneae > Salticidae > Maratus > Maratus speculifer. The sequence continues at coordinate 298,108,440 of OZ025295.1, read as the reverse complement.
TATCACTAGTATTTTTAGATGAGGAATTCTTGTTAAGTATATTATTATCATTAGTAGACACATAATTCACCACATTAGCATAATCAGTTGGAAAATAATTAGAAAAATAAGTAAAATGACCATCAATATAAGGATTATGAAAATTCATAGCAGAATGAGCCATATTATTTGTAAACAAACCATTATTTTGAACATTATAATTATAAGGATAGGTTGTATAATTATTGAACAACTGTAAACTTGAATTATCATAATTTGCACAAGTATTATCAATGTAAGTATCACTCGTTAGATTATTTGATATAGGCCTTTCATAAGAAGGCATTCTGTGTGCATCAAGAGAATATGGTACATTTGAATTAACATAATTATATTCAGAATTCATAAAATAGCAAGTAGGAGATTCATTATTACTTTGAAAAGGAATGTGTTTGTCCTTAATTAGGATAGACTTAAAACTTGGAGAAATAGTAATAGAATGCTTGTTAATAAACTCAAAGCCAAGTATGGCTTGAAAGTGAACATTTTGAATTTTTGTAAGGTAAAATACATGATGAAAAAAATATTTATCAATCTTAAAAGCTATCTCTATGCATCCTTTGAAGAAGACCTTAGAATTTATGGTCGATACAGATACATTTCTGGATAAAAATTTGTAATGAAGCCTGGATTTAATGCTATTAAAGCATTCTTCATCCAAGAGAGATAAACTTGATCCAGTATCTATTAATGTGGCGATTTCATTATGTTGAACATTTATTAGGATGCATGGAAGAACATAAGAGTTGTTAAAAGAACTGCATATGACATGATTTTCTTGTATGTCATCGTTGATTTGAAAATTTTGTTTGGAAGGCAAAGAATTATGTGAACAAGAAGATTTGTTAAATTTAGATGTCATAGGAGAAGTTTGGACAGCTGTGGATGACACTAAAGTGACTGACGAGCGTTTGTCCAATTGTTGATGTTTGTTATTGTTGTCAAAGTGTACTGACCCTGAATGAGAATTACGGGAGAGAAGGCGGTCAGTAGAACCAGTCTCCCTTATTTGTTTAAATGATAAACGTTGTTATTTTCAGAAGAAGAAGAGGTGTGGCTTTTCTTTCTGTAAGGGTGAGACGAAACCTGAGTTGAAGAGTTTTGATTAGAATTACCAATAATGTTTTTGAATTTGTAGCATGAGTCCATACGATGATTAAATTTCCCACAGAACGCACACTGCACAACATCTCGTCTGTGATAAAAGGATGTAGAATTTTTTTTGTGAGAATATTTGTCAAAGGTTGGTTGATAAGGACGTTTCCGGTGAAAGTTTTGATGACGAAAATTATTGTTACGTTTATTTGTAGCCTCTTGTCTCGGTGGAGAAGGCGAAAATGTCCTAGGTCTTCTTTGAAAATTACGAGAAGTATGAGAACTGTCCTTTTGAGTTTGTAAAGGAGAGTAGTTGGTTTGAGAATTGTGATAAATTTTATCCTTCGTATGCTTTATAGGGGTTTTATGAAGAGTATTACTAGAATTATCGTGGACATCTTCAGAATCGATACAATAGGCTTGATTAAAATTTTCATAAGATTTTTTAGGGGGAGAGTCATAAATATTTTGAAGAAAAGTTGCTCGTTCAAGAGCTAATTCGAAGGACGTAATATTTTCTTCTAAGATTTTACGTTTGATTTGTTTAGGTAAAGCCTCAAGAAAATGAGTAAACTTTAATGAATTAAGAGCAGAAAGATCCAATTTTGGGTAAGCAAGTCGAAGTTGTTTATCCAACCGAAAAGCAAAATTTTTAACTGATTCATTTGAATCTAAGGTCAAGTTCTGTAAAGATTTTAGAGAAACAGATTTTTTCGTGGGTAAGAAATAGTCTATAAATGCCTTTCGAATTTCACTAAAATTAGAGTTCTTGAGCTGTGACTGAGTTTCCAGAAAGAAGAGTAAGGCGGTGCCCTCAAGTTTTGATTTAAAGAGAACAAAAAGTTCCTTGTCTGTAAAGTTATTTAGTTCCTGTAAGTCAGATAATTGATCGAAGAAAAATTCTACAGTCTGAGGGTTACCGTCGAAAGGTTGGATTGCAATATTTAGTTTGGCTTTTGGAGGCATGATGAAATAATTAATATAAGAACTCAATGTATGACATGATAAATTTGGTTATTGGCAGGTCCTATGATGAACAATATATATAAATTGACCCGTTACTTAAAATATTGATGACTTTCATTTACTTCATACATCATTTTTATATGTAAAAAAAAAAGGAAGAAAACGTATACTAACATATTAGTATCATATGAAGAATATAAGACCCAAATATTTTATGTAAATATTTATATATAATATGGCTCAAAACATAAATTATTATATGTATGACAAGAAGAATAATTTATCTTAGCATGAACAATAATTTTTACCAGTACCTCCGTTAAATAATGCATATATATATTAGTTGCAAAATATAGCAAGGCAAGAAAAAATATATATGGAAAAATTATGTTATATATATATCATGCACTGCTCCAGAAAAATATTATTTCAGTATAGAATCAATATGTTGCAATTAATTACTGCACCACTCTCAATAATAATATAATTAATAATATTAATGTATGAAGAAAATAATTTGAAAAATAATGAAGAATTAACTGAAGATAATGACGACAATATGTATAAATATAACAAAAATATGATGGTGGCAAAGGAAAAATGGATGGTCATGGAATGTTGGATACGCTTTGGTGACGGCACCACAGGAAATTAAGTGTTATGTTTGAGCTGACGCTTTGGTCAGGGCATCAAAGGAAATATAATGTTATGTTTATTTGAAAGTGGAGAAAGCACTTTTTATTTGCCTCTACCCACAATTAGGCCAAAGTGATCGTGATAATGACAGCACATCGCGGAGAATGGAGGCCTGCAAACGACCCACGTGACCATCCTTACTTCACTTAAAAAACAATAAAAATATCTTTATCCATGATGACATAAAATGTCAAACATAAAGTTAAAAAATATAAAATTGAAAAGGTAAAAAAAGTTACCTGTCAAGTCCTTGGCTGTTGATGACAAATAAATCCAGACAATAGGCACAATAAATTATTATGCACACAAAATTTGAAGAAAAACTATTTTTATTTCATGAAGAACTTGTTTTACTTTTTTCATGAATAAATATTTCTTCACATATTTATATTATTTTGACTCGTACATATTAATCTCTCTTTTCATAAAAAACCATATCATAATATATGCTAATCACTACAATTGCTATCTCTAAGCAATAAAAATTCTTTGTCAATAATATTTTAGATATCTCAACAGGATGTAAATTATAAATTTTCTCATGACATAAAAGGAGAATATAATATTATTTCTTCTTGAAAAAGAGCAACTTTCATAATATGAACTTTCAAAAAAAACAAAATATATTATACTTCATATTGCATAGATACAAACCAATATTTTCTTCATAACGCCCCGTGAGTAATCAAAAATTATATATATAAAATTGGGCAAAATAATGAAGTAAAAACTTTATGAGAATCAAATATCTTCACCTGATGAAAGAAAAATGTTCACCTCTTAAAGCACACGTTCTTCACCTCTGCTTGTTTTTTTTCAGAGGATTGAGAACATATAAAAGCACAATTGAAGAATTAATCACAAAAATATTTGACGAAAATTTTAGACGAAAAGATGAAGAATAAAACTATTTAGAATAAACATGTCGACAACCTTCTTTAGTTAAAAGTGGCATCAATAGAGCAACACATAAAAGGCTTCACGACGTCACCTTATTTAATACGCATATCCAAACAGAGTGCACAACAAAAATACTTTCAGGATCCTTTGAAACAAAAGGTTTGCTCCTCGTTGCTTAACAGAAATCAACATCACTTTCCTAGATGCATTTTGAGGGCAGCACTTTTTCTTTGCCGCACTTAAAAATCAGCATCGCAATAATATCAACATAACAAAAAAAAACCGTTCCATCCTTCGTTAACGGGGGAGCACCTCTGCCCCGAAATTACACTAAAAACTTTCAATCATACGACTGCATCCATTACGGCAGGTGTCTAGCAGCGCAACTCACGCAGGTGGCCGCGAGCCCAGGGGAAAAAGAGAAAGGGTTATTGTAAATGCAAAATACGCCAATTTGGCAGTGAGCAACATAGGGGGTGAGGAAAAACTAAGCCAAATCACAATATACAGTATGAAAAGATATGTAACTAATAAGAATAAAATTGATAACCATCTTAAGAGGGGAGGCCAAAGCCGGTGGCCATGTACTTAACGGCTTGAAATACGTCACCTGTGAAATTTAATTTGATAGGTTAGGGGTGTGTCCGAATAAACGGAAGTTCCACCCAAAAGAACTAGCGAGAATGTTCTCGAACAAATTTAAAACCGGAAGGAATGATTTCAAACAGAATTTTACCGGCTTGGAACATTCGAAAGCTAAGTAAGAGAGAAAACATTACAGGCGACGATAAGAAAATAAGCGAAACCGAAATTAAATTTAAATTGAGAACATTAATAAAAAGGAAGGTGATATGAAATAAAATGGCTAATAAAATTGAATTAAACTAAACATATGGGGGGGTTATGGAGTAACCACCACACTCGTAAACAGTTATCGGTAGTTGTTGTTCCAATTCTAGATCTGTAAGTAAGTTTAGCAACCACTTAAGCTCCTGAGCGGCGTTAGAAATGGATATATATTCTGATTCCGCAGTTGAAAGCGCTACACATGATTGTTTTCGAGAAAGCCAGGTTCAAATATTTTTACCAAGTCTAAAAATGTTTCCGGTGGTGGACTTTCTGTCCATCCTATCGTTTGCGAAGTCCGCATCGCTGTATACAGTCAATATTGGAGGTTTAGAGTTGTCTATGATAAATTTCAGATCTTTAGTGGTCAGAAGATATCTTATCAGTTTCTCTATGGCTTCCCAGTCAACTTCTCTCGGTGACTCGTTCCTCCTCCCCAGTATATTTACTATGGAAGCAATGTCGGGTCTGGTTAGAGTAGCAATGTACAGTAGCCCCCCTACTGCCTTTCTGTATCTCGTGTTATCTTCCATAGGTTTCCCGTTTGGGTCTAAGCTGAAATACTTTGTGTTCATTGGGGTGTATGTCGGCTTACTGTTGATCAAATTAAATTTTTCTGCAATTTCTATTATTTTATGTGTTTGATCTAGCTCCAAACTACCGTTTTCGGTTTCTCTTATATTTATTCCCAAATACTGCGTCACTTTTCCCAAGTTTTTAATTTCATATTCGCGGGAAAGTTCGGTGTAAACTTCGTGTGTAATTTCCTCATCCCCTGCTACAAGAATGTCGTCGACATACACTATTATAAACGCGATCTTTTTGTTTTTGATTTTCTTATACATGCACTGGTCCGATACGCATTGTTCAAATTCCAAATTTTTTAGTGATTTACTTATTTTTAGATTCCAAGCTCTAGCGGCTTGTTTGAGACCGTAAATAGCCTTGTTAAGCAAGCATACTTTGTCTTCCTGACCTTTCTCTACGTATCCCTCCGGCTGGGACATATAGACCTCTTCCTCTAAGTCGCCATGCAGGAAAGCGGTTTTTACGTCAAGGTGAGTAATTCTAAAATTTTTGTACACTGCGGCGTTTAGGAACGCTCTCAATGTTGTGTATGATACGACCGGTGCGTAGGTCTCATCGTAATCACTTCCGTATTTTTGTGAGAACCCTTTGGCTACTAGCCTAGCCTTAAATCTTTCTATGGTTCCGTCCACGTTTTCGTTTCGCTTTAAACGTCCATGTATTGCCTATTACGCGTTTCCCGGAAGGAGGTTTGACTAATTTCCATGTTTTGTTTTGCTTTAAAGATTCAATCTCTTCTTTAGCGGCCTCAATCCATTTATTTTTAATTTGGACATCTTCAATGTTTTGTAATTCATCCCACGTCTTGGGTTCTTGTACGCGACACATGTTCGCACTTATCCCGAACCTATCGGGCGGTACACCTCTATTGCTTCTCTGAGATCTGCGAGGCTCGTTAGAACTGTCTTCCGGAATCTTAATTTTGTTTTCATCATCATCGCTTAAATCCACTCCAACTGTTTCGGTGGGAGTTTGCTCATCGTTTAGGTTTTCGCTAATATTGCTCGTTCCGTTCTCAATGAATTTCACTGTTCGCGATATTAGAACATTATTTCCGCCGGTATATATCCTGTAACCCTTGCTACGATTGTCGTAACCTAACAAAATTCCTTCTATTGCCTTTTCATCAAATTTGGATCGTTTCTGTTTATCCACATACGCATATGCTTTGCACCCGAACGTTCTAATATTCGATAAGTTTGGTTTCCTACCGTTCCACAATTCGAAAGGGATCCTACAATTTTCGTTTGCCTTTGTGGGTAAGCGGTTAATTAGGTAGTTCGCGGTTAGTACGGCTTCACCCCAAAAATGTTTTGGCAAATTCGCATCCGATAGCATCGTACGTGCCATTTCAACTATAGTCCGATTTTTGCGCTCCGCCACGCCATTTTGCTGGCTAGAATATGGGACGCTTAATTGGCGTTCTATCCCGTTTTCTATCAGAAAATTTTCAAAATTGTCTCCAAGATATTCTTGGGCGTTATCGGATCTGATTGCCTTAATCAATTTCCCGAATTTATTTTTAGTTAGTGCTATGTATTCCGTTAGTTTTGTTATAGCTTCAGACTTGTGCGATATCAAATAGATCATTGTGAATCGGCTATAGTCGTCAGTAAAAGTTATAAAATACCTTTTTCCACTGAGTGTTTGTGTGTTCATAGGCCCGCATATGTCTGTGTGTATTAGGTTTAACACCTCTTTGGATCTGTTTGTGGCTAATTTGGGGTAAGGCGCACTCGCCAGTTTGCCCTGTATACATTTGGTGCAAGTGGTTTCGTGCTTGCAATCATTTATTTCTATGCCCTCGACAAGCGCATTTTTGATAAGTGATCTGATTGCATCATAATTTTTATGGCCTAACCTGTTATGCCACATGGATATGCAATTTTTATTGTTGCAATTAGTTTGTGTTTGGGTTCGAGTGCTATATCCATAGTCGTCTTTGGGTCCTAACTCGTACAAATTATCATTTAATTTGGCGGTCAAGATAATATTATCATCTTTGACAAACATGCATGATTGTTTTTCAAAAATTACTTTAATATTATTTTCTGTAGCCTTTTTAACCGATAGCAAATTGCTTTGCAGCTCGGGGCAGTATAAAACATCCTTAAGTGTAATGCTGTGTTGTGCGTCCGCTTTTAAATTTACGTCGCCCACGCCCTGAGAATTTAATCTTTTCCCGTTGGCTATAGTTATATTCCCAAAATTTCCTGGTGTGAATGTTATAAAATTTTCTCTCACGGATGACACATGTCTCGTGCATCCTGAATCAACAATATAAATGTAGGGGTCTGTTGTCTGTGTTCTATTGACTAGTGTTGTGTCGGTTTCAGACTCGTTTTCCACTGGGGAAGGAGAAACATTAGAATTATTCATTCTGCTTTCAAAGCAGTAGTTGGAAGTGTCATGTTTATCGTCACTTTTGTTTTTATAGTTATTATTTTGACCTTTGAAGCTCGCACCATTGTTATAATTTTTGGATTTACTGCTTTCATTTCTATAACTGTTTGTCTTCTGTTTATTTTTCAACAGAAAACAATAGCGCATTACATGGTTGTCGCGATGGCAATGCGAACAGTACTTTTTGTACATGTTCGTCTTATTTGTCGCTTTGTATGCGACATTTGAATTTTTGTTATGCGTTCTATGCGTGTACTCATCGATGAGTTTATTTTTAACAAGCTCAAGGTTTAATGTAGTTTCATCTCTCGCCTCAAGGCTTGTAATAAAAGGCGAATAGGATGGGGGCAGTGAGCAAAGCATGATGGCAACGATATGCGATTCATTGATATTCTCTCCTATTGCGGAGAGATTCGACTTAATAGTTAATATGTTGTTGATATGCTCAATTAAATTGCCCCCTTCGCCTAATTTTTGCGAATATAGCTGCCTGAGCAGAAATAATTTTGAACTTAAATTATTTCGCTGATGAGTGCTCTTGAGCTTATCCCAAATTTGCTTGGGTGTTTGTAAATCTTTTACGTAAACTATTTGGGAGTCATCTATACAAAGGTTGATGATGGCCTTAACCTTGTTACTGTTTTTTAGATACGCAGCATCTGCGTCCGTGGGGGGGGGGGGGTGTCTTCGAGCACATAGCTGAACAAGCCATCTTTTGTTAGTAAATTTTCCAATTTGAAGCTCCAGTTGTAATAATTTCCATTATTGAGCTTTTCAATATTTAAAAGATCTTTTGACACGGCCATAGTGGCTTTTATTATATATATATTTTTTTTCTTTTTCTTAATAAACGTATCAGTCATTTTTCAAAATATACTATGTCACTATGTTAGTATTGGAATTCTTTATATATATATATATTACATTTCATAATTTTATTTATCAATTGTATTCATTTATAAACATTTATTTCTTTTTCTTTTCTTTTCTTTTCATAAAGTAAAATATAAATAATGGGACACTATTGTGCTGGTTTTATTTTTCTAGCTCATCAGAATCATAATCTGAAAGTTTTATACCATTGATCTCCAGCAGTGTCCTTTTTATATATATTCATTCCAAGAGAAAAGGTAATAAAACTTTCACCTACCTCTCTCAGGAGCTGGTTGCCGTGTATCCAGATAGGTAACGGCAGAATTAAATGACTCAACAACGCAAGGGAGACACACTGACACTGATTTCACTGTCTTGAGTAAATTTAATCACTGCACACTTCTAAAAATAAACTTAAACAAAAATTAGATTAATTGAAACATATTTAAAAAAACATATTCGTGAAGCTCTTTAGCTTTCACAGTTTAGATGATTAAAATATTTTAGCCAGCCGCAACAATTGGCTTGGCGTGATAAAAGCTGCTCACAACAGCGTAACAACGAAAAAGGAGTCTAAAATATGAAAATTGAGTTCGATACACAATAGAAAAATGATGATTATGCTGTTTTATGGTCTCTGGACTATAATATGATGTCCGGCGTGCAGACAATACTTGCCTGCATGGTGCTGTCACCTGTTGACTGATTTGGGAAGTAATCTAGACGGATTATCGCATCTTCACTGTTTCACAGTCATATCTTGAACTTGACACACAGATTTAAATATGATAAATAAACACGATGAGAAAAAAAAACAGATGAATTGCGTTGCATGCCTCACTTGAAATTAAAATACAATTTATTCTAGACATAACGATTTCACACAAAACAAGAATTTCCATTTGTCTAACTTGAAATTCTGTACGGGAAATCCAACAAAATTTTAATAGATTTCACGCATGCGCAGTAAAAAATTATTTAGTAAACCTGCTCATTTGTCATACAATTTTTATTATTTTTTAATTCTGATGACAGGGTATTGTGTACAATGATGTTTGTCATTTTTTCAAAAAAGAACATTATTTTATATTAAGAACTCTGCAAATTATAAGCAAAAAACTTAGGACTGTTTTTATAAAAACCTTAATTTCTCTACGAGTATACATGCTATCCTTGTAAAAATTAACACAGTACATTACAATAAGCCAATTAATCATCATGTTCAGTTTGAACGCTTTTGCTACATTAGTTTTGACAAAGTTATCCAAAGGATCTTCGTTCTTTTTCAATTTGTTGACGGTCCCCTGTTCGAATTCGGGGAAAACTCTTCGCGAAAATATGTGACGCGTACTATTTTGTTTACACACCTGGAGTTTCAACACATTCCGATTCATATTTCTTTCATTACTTAAAAATAATTACTTAATTACTAATTATGCTTAACTTTTGGACACCAGTGTATATCTCAACAAGGTTATACAAGTATTTTATTTACCAAAACGCTATTTGATTACAAATCCCTTCAATAGTTAGGCTTATCACTTTTATACTTTTACAATTTAAAATTAATCAGAAAATGTGTCAAACTTTCGCATTATTGAGAAATTAATTTAAAAATCATCAAGAAGTATATATCCGAAGACTAAGCTAACATAAGTTCTTTATCGCTGTTACTAATTTTAGAAATCATGTTTTCTGCCAATAATTATGTCTAGTACCGGTCCGGCCAGTCTATATGTAGAACAAATAATGCAAGCGTGATCTCGGACCGGCATGAGTCAGCTAAAAAAATATTAAAACGGGTTACATATAATGTAATTCTCCGATGCCGATACACTGTGCATTTTTATATTGATGCTGTCAAACTAGTATCGCCACATACTTATTCTCGTTAAAACCATTTTCGTTGAAAATAGCTCATATTTTATCTTTTCTGCTTAAATCTTCAGAACTGGCCGGCAGGCCCGAAAATTTTTTTTTATCGGCCCGGCCCGTTGAAAAAACTTTTCTAATTCTGCCGGCCCGGCCCGTTAGAAAATTCGAAACGATTCCGCCGGGCCCGTGCAGACCTCTATGTATGATGCAAAGAAATCTCCCTTTATTATTATGTAATGGAATTCTTTTGTGTGACCTTGTAAATGAATAATTATTCTTTTCACTGCATATTTTAAGAATGTATATTTTAGTGCATCTCATAAATGTATACGAATTTGAATATATTTGACAGGGTGTAACACCTTTTAAATTCATCTGAAAATATTTTTTCCCGTAGGCCGTAATGTCTCGAAAAACTTTTAACTGTCCCTTTAACTAAACTGATCATGGTAGAAACTTCATTTGCAATAGGGTTCGTGCAAGGGAAAAGTCAATAACTTCCAACAATATCGTGGCGATCAGAGTATATTTACAAGAGTTAGAGCGAGGCCAGACAAACCGAAAGCATAAACACTTTTCAACTTTGTTGGAAAATGTTAAAAATGGTCATGATCCCGAATAAAATAATATAACATTATAAGAAATGGCATATCATCAAGACAAAACCAGATTATATATATTTTTTGTATATATATATATATATAAGTAAAGTAAAACTCAACCTACGCAGGCAAAATAGTAAAAGCCAGTATAAAAATTTCTTTATAATTTCTTTTCCGACTCATCAGGTACACAGCGTGTCTTTAAATATGACATTATTTTCGACGAAACGATGTAAATTTAACCACAATCTTAAACATGATGAAATTTATGTACATCATTGAGGCACACTAGAAGAGGATTAGTACACTGTAAAAAACAACCTGTAAAGTTATTAATTTTTTTCTAGAAGGCTGGGATTCCAAGAGCATTTTACGTAACAGGGGTAACAACAAAAATTTATTACACTGTTAAAAGTGAAGGTGACAAACCGGTGCCATTTGGGACCCGGAGGTGAAAAGGCCGTGTAAGGTCCATTGGAACCCGGGGCATTTGGAACCCAAGGGTGCCATAGGAGCTTGGATATGTGGTTGCAGGGCCGACAGGTCTCTTACTGGGTGATTGGAGTTAAATAAGGTGCCATACACTTCGTATTGGCAGCAATGTGGCACCTCATCGGGTGACTGGAACCATGCGCATGCGCTGTGACGTGTGTCTTTCTGTTTTCTGTGACGGCAAGTAAAATCTGTGACTATGAGTGAATGAAGGTGAGCTCGATGGTCGAGCGGTTAGAACGCTGAGCTTGTAAACAGACGTTGTGAGTTCGAATCCTTCGACGGCCAAAAGTCGGTTTGTATATTTTTTATTATTGGACACTCTGGATTAAGGGTGCCATCTTTTCACCCTAATTAAAGGTGTCATTCTGGCTCCTTTAGGGGTGTCACCAGTGAGACAAGCCTTTCACCCCTAAAAGGTGCAATGTGTCACCATTAGTTTTAACAGTGTAGGAGAATCGGTTACTTGAATTTTTGCTGTTATCGTTACATAACGAGTTCTGGGATTCCCAGTTTACTAAAAAAAAAAAAAATAAATAAATAAATAAATAAATCCTTCTATAGTAAAAAAAAACTAGCCTTAAAAGGAATGACTCCTGGAATGATGCTGATGTGGAAGATTTCCGGAACTAACGAATCCGGGTTGTCCACTCCTTCCATGAGTCGAATAGACCAATCAGGAAAGGGCTCCGTCTATGCATCGCCATATGGCTTACCATAAAGAGAGGAAAGGTTACCATCGCCAACAATCGCCAAGTTTGTCGCCAACTTGGCGATATATCGCCAAATTTGGCGACCAAAATTAGTTGTCAAAAGTGACGCCAACTTGGCGATAACTGTAATATTTCGCTATTTTTTTAATTTCTTTACAACACCAGTCGTTTGATACATCATTTGAGAGGTTTGCAACTGCTTATTCATATAATGGATGTCTTGTGTGTTATCCCCCATTCTGTTCCCCAGGGGGGACACATTTTTATTTTCTTTACAACACCAGTCGTGTTACACAAGATTTGAAAGGTCTGCTACTGCTTACTCATATTATGGATACCTTGTGTGTAACCCCCCCCCCCCTCTGCCCTCAGAGGGGGCGCATTTTGTAATTTCTTTACAACACCAATTGTGTGACACATCATTTGAAAGGTCTGCAACTGCTTATTCCTACCATGTGTTATTGGCGAGCGCAGCAAGCAGGGGTAGACAATAATTTGGAATCGCGAAGCGATTACGCGGGGGTTGGCGAGCATAGCGAGCAGGGGGGCGGGGCCCCCCTAGTAAATAAAAAAGTAAATTTGCAATTTTTTTTTTTTTTTTTTGGAACATGGACACTACGCATTGAAGTTTCTTTTTAACCGACTTAAAAAAAAATGGAAGGAGTTATCAGTTCGATGCTTATGTAAATTTATTTTTTATTTTTTTCTCTAATAAGAACCACTGACACCTGTAACTTGTATAATACGGTATCTTGTCTAAAAGGCAAAATAGTCATGATCGAGAATGAAATAATACGATATAATTTTAAAACATGACATACCATGGAAACAAAATATGTTTATATATATATTTTTTTTTCTTTTAAGAATAGTAAAACCAAACTTTTGCAGGCGGAATGGTAAAAGCCAGTTTAAAAATTTCTTTATATAGTCGAACCTCGTTAACATGAGCATTCTTAGCGTGAGTTACTTTTAACATGAACAGTTGCCGCTGTCCCCGTCAAAATGAATACGGATTCTAGAGTTTTTTCTCCTTTAAAGATGAACAAGTTTAACGTACACTGTTAAAAATAAATCTGTGAATTCCAGGTGAAACTACCGGCAGCAATGTAGCCGAACTGTTACCGTTCCGTAAGTAGATTTACCGTTGTGGGACATACAAGAAAGGAAAACTCCGTTTGAAGAAGCGGTAACTTTCTGTTACAAAGACTGATTTTTAATGATAAAAATTTAATATAATTTTTAAAATTAATAAATCGATTAATCGTCATACAATTCGAAATTACCGAGTGATTTTAAGCTGCTATGTTATTTTACTTATTATTATTATTGCACAATTTAGTTCACGCCGTCCTCCAGGATCGAACTCGGGATCTTTTGATAGCGGAATAAATCCTTACTAACCGAGCCAAAGCTGCTGATGCCGGATTGTACAGAATATGTCTTTTATGAGTTAGTGGGAAAATCTGTTGTGCTTTATAAAGATTTCCTTTCAAATACATTCTTTATAATATTTGTAAACGGTTTATTTTATTTTATTTTAGACTGATGCATAATGCTTATTATTTTTTAAAATCGGTTTTTCTTTTTAAATAGTTTAAATAAAAAAAAAATCACTGATTAAAACCACTGTTTATTTTTTTTATTTTTTTTCTTTGAATGAATGAATGAATAAATGAAAAAAACTTTTTATTAACAACTTTTTTTTAGAAAAATAATGTTATAGACAATTGTCGTACGCTATTTATTTATTTATTTATTAATTGGCTAATTAATTAAAAGATTTTTTAATAAGAAATAAGAGAAAAATAAACAGAAAAAATGTAATTTAAAAGGGACTTTTTATGTTTTTATTATTTCTTGTCACCAGTGGGATACGAGCCCACAATCTGCGCTCGCAGGCATCAGCGGTATAGTGCCTTGACTACTCGGCCACGGAGTCCCTTATACGATGGAGTGTCTCCGTTTTTTGTTTTTATTTCCACCCGTTTCGTTATTTTCAGGAAATAAGGTGGGATTTGCTGATTTGTAACGGACAATGCCCTTTTGTTGTGAAAAGGGACTTTTTCTGTGAAGTTCAGGAAAAAAATATTCGTGAATTTCAGAATTTTTTTAACAGTGTATAATGTCGCTTAAGGATGTTTTCCAAACAAAACCTCTTATTCCCTGATTTATTTTTAAATTCATTTTTGCTCTCAAACGCACCAAACAGGCAAATTCTCTTATTTAGATACTACACAATGTGCCGTGTTTGTCGATTTTTTTTTATAAATGTAGAAAATATTGCAGAAAATGCTGCCAAAGATGGCGTTTTGAACAGAATTTTCCGATATAGAAGAACTGGGAACGAAAAAAATGATCTAACTGTGAAAATGATTGTTTATAAATCAAATTCTAATTAACTGAGCAAAAAATAACTTCACGCGACATCGTATACATCACTTCAAAAATTATCTCAGCAAGTTTCATGTTTCTAATTTTAAAAATTTCGAGGTGTTGAGGGTAGAAAAATATTTTTTCGAATACACCCTTAATGGGAACAATTCTCGGGTGTACATCAAGTGCGCCTGAAGTGGGAGGATATCATAAACTGCACCCACAGCTTCGACCCTACCTGTATGAAGTGCGCTCGAAAGAGTGACATAAACAATCCATCATTGTATTGGGGGTTATCATAAAGAGTTTTTTTTTTTCCAAAAAGTCTTCTGGGCGCAAATAGAGCCATGGTAAATCTTGGTAACAATAATCACAATACTTATATGTACATGGTCAGCATTCCTTTAGCATTGCATTACATCTTATAACATATTCGATGCAATAAATGAAAATAAAATAATAAAAAGAACTATAATTTTCTCAAGTAGAGGATACTTATAGTATTTACAACGAAAAAAAAGGGTACTTCCGATTTAAATGGGCCAGGTGCAAACTGCCGCCCCAAATTTTGCTAGCTCTTTCAAGGTGCTCCAATGATTATCTACTGTTAATTAAGGGTGTTCTTAACTACTCCGCTCAACAAGCGAAAAACGTTTTTACACATTTATAAATTCATTTTTTAACAGAACTATATATCATTTGAATGTCTGACTATGGTAGCGATTTCAAATTGAACCTATTTTTCCATTTTATGATAGTTAAATTACCTATCGAGTTATAAGCTATTTCGATATCATGATCACCTGTTTTTCCCCTGCTTTTCGACCAGTTTTTCTGCTTTCGTCGGGAAATGTGCTCAAAAATGTCAACTTTGAAGGCTTGTTATGAAAGATCTAATGTGTTTTTTAAAAAACAGAAAATTGAGTGCAATTAGACAGTTTCTGAATAGTAACACCTGCTATTTTACATGCATTTCCGAACAAAAATAAATTAAAGCATGTGTCACAAAGTTGCCCTTTTTGATTTAAGAACACCCTTTAGAAAAAAAAACCCATTCTTAAGGGGCCGCTTCACTCAAATGAAAAGACCCGTTCGCTAATGCTAATCCTATGGAAGAAATTTATAAGGATATCTCGGTTACATTTTAATATTTTTAAATTATTCTTTTTGCATTGGATAGCTGAGATTGATCTGAATGCAGGCCGTTTTTTAATTTTTTGATTTTGCTTACAGATATTTTTCACGAGAATGCTTTCATTTTCAGAACCGGTTTGGAAAGCGAAATCACCCTCATAAAAAATATCTGTAAACAAAATCGAAAAAGTAAAAAACGGCCTGCATTCAGATCAATCTCAGCTATCCAATGCAAAAAGAATAATTTAAAAATATTAAAATGCAACCGAGATAGCTTTATCAATTTCTTCCATATACCCTGTTCGCACTGAGAAAGTTAAGTCACTTAACTTGAAGTTTTTTGAAGCGGTCGTACCCGGAATCAAGATTCTTGCTTAATACCCTGTTCACACTACAAACTTAAGATATCTTAAGATCGCCGTGTTTGAAGTGGACCCTCCCGGAATTGGATGCCTGTTCACATTGAAAAATTTACCTAAGATATCTCAGGGAATGTCACTGTATCTCTGAACTGAACAAATGTAGCGTATGCGCATGTGCTTGAAATAAAGACGGCCACAACAGCCAATCAGTAAAAGCAAAGTTTTGTAGCCAATGAGAGTAGGTGGTTGTTCCTGTATCTAGCTCGAGAGAATTGAAACTCTCTGAGAGAGTTTGTAGAACTCTCTGAGAGAGTTCCAGGCCTGAGATATCTTAAATATACGTAGTGTGAACGGGGTATAAGCAAGTTTCTGAAACTTGCTCAAGTGAGCTTGCTCTCTTAACTATGAGTTGAGTGGAAATCTGCCTTCTGAATATTTAATTATTATTTCTGAATTATAGAATATTTAATTCTGATTATTAAATTAATGAATTTGAGTCCTACAAATAATTATAAACTGTTTCAAGTTGTTATTTGTTTACTCCCAGTTGCTTAACGCGTGTGTTTGTGGAGTGTTTTTGTAATCAAAGGCCGAAAATGAAAAATGTTGAGCCTGTTATTTCCTCCCACAAAATAAATTAATTTTTTAATTGAAATAAGCCAGGATAATTACTGTGTAAATAAAAAAGTTAAAAGTTGCAGTTACAAATTTCAGAACTTATGCGCATGCTCAGATGCCAGTTTGACCAAGTTAAGTCACTTACAATGTTTAGTAAATGCGAACAGGTGAAGCCTAATTCCGGGTATCCCGCTTCAAAAAATTTAAGTGAGTTAAAGTTAAGTGACTCAACTATCCCAGTGCGAATAGGGTATTAGGATTAGCATTAGCGAACGGGTCTTTTCATTTGAGTGAAGCATATATTTTTTTAAAAAGTACTTTCAGTTTCGAAACCGGTTTTGAAAGTGAAACTAACTTTGTAAAAAATATCTGCAACCAAAATCGAAAAAGTAAAAAAGGTGCGCTGTTGGCATGCACCTCAGCTATCCAATGCAAAAAAAATTATTCAAAAATGTCAAAATGCGAAAGAGGTATTAGAAAAATGCTTCCCCATAGGAATAGCATTAGCTCGCGAGCGTTTCCTCGGGCGAGGACAGGGGCCTTTAAAAAAATGTTCATTTTGACTTGTAACATTTAGATAAAAAACGTTTTTCCGTTTTTAATGACGAAAAATTCTGAAAATTCATAACATTCAAGTTATCATAACTTGGTATATTTTATTGCTTTACTTATTAGTAAAAGAAAAAAGTTTTACTAAATATATAGTATCTAAATCCCATAAAAAAAATTCTGTATATTAAAAAAATATTTTTTAATAAATATATAAGCGGTTTATAAGGATGAAGAACAACTTTAAAACATATTTTCTATTGAAACAATACTTCCAGAACTAACGGTTTAGGAAATTAGTCATTGGACAAGAATTAGAGCTGACACTCTTACATACTATTTGTTATGATTTTTAAAATTTTATAATGAAAATTTAATTGATTTTCACAAATTTTCTCCTCAAATAATACCAAATCTGTCAGTAGCAGGTTTGAATTATTATTAATATAAGATTATTAATGCAACTTATTATTAGTATTATTTTTTAAATAAAGCAGAATGGAGAAAGGTTCAAATTAGGATTATTTTTAGCACTTTCCAACAAAGTTGAAAAGTGCTTATGCATTCGGTTTGTCTGTCCGTCTGTCCGCGCTCTAACTCCCGTAAATATACTCGGATTGCTATGAAATTTTTATATGTTATTGATGTTTACCCTAGCACGACACCTATTGAAAATGAAGTATCTACCATGATTAGTTTATCTACAGAGAGAATCAAAAGTTTCCCATTACATTACGGCCTATGGGGGAAAAATCGTTAATATACTCGGATTGCCATGAAAATTTAGGACGTTATTGACGTTTACCCTAGCGCAAGTCCTATCGAAAATGAAGTTTCTACCATGATTAGTTTATCTACAGGGCGAATCAAAGTTTCCCATTACATTACGGCCTATGGGGAAAAATCGTTAATATACTCGGATTGCCGTGAAATTTTAGGACGTTATTGACGTTTACCCTAGAACGAACCCTATTGAAAATGAAGTTTCTACCATGATTAGTTTATCTACAGGGCGAATCAAAAGTTTCCCATTACATTACGGCCTATATGGAAAAATCGTTTCAAAGGAATTTTAAAGATGTTATACCCTGTCAAACATATTAAAATGCATTCTATAAAATATAAGGTGAAAATGTAGCTATTGTTCATTTACATGACCACACAAAAGAATTCTATTAGATAATGGTAAAAGGGGGAATTATGTGTGAGATATTTTAAATATATTAAGCTGTTTCATGTATAATAAAATTGATATATGTCACTGAAGCTTAATATAAATTATGCACTACTGTCTTGCATAATATGAAGTACATAGCATTTACAGGGCCATACAAAAAATTTCAAATAGTATATTCTTTCCGAAGTACCGTATATGTGTCCGATGATGGCTGATGGAGGGATGAAATGCATTTTAATTATGATATGCGCGTTTATATTTCGCTAAATATATGCACATTATATGGTGTGTATAAATGTTATAGTTGATATACAGGGCTACCCAAAAGAGCTCACCAACGTTACTGAATATGAGCGTAAATTATTTAAACGTGGTTCTTAAATAAGCTATGCATTTTTACGCTGAGCTTCATTCAATTTACTGAGAAACGTTTGCAGAATATAGAGAAAAGGATATACAGGGCCACGCAAAGAATTCGGTACATGGACGCCTATGACTCATAATTTATGAGAATGTGATTTCAGTTGTTTTAAAAGTGTTTTAGTTTACAATAAATTTTAGCCTAATGCTGACGTGTAATAAAGGTACAATGTAAACTACAGGGCTGAATAAAAGTATTCAAGCATGTTTCCATCTAATAGTATGAAATGCTGAAAAAGAAATTTTAAGCTACTGGGTATTTTCTTGCTAAACTAAATTTTCCCATTATATCAACTGACATATGAAATACAGAGCTGTTCAAAAGTACTGGAATACATATTTGGGTATATTTGGCTATACACTATTATTTCCCTAAATAACAATGTTTTGTTAAAGATTTCATTAAGTGTTGGAAAGTGCTTCATAATCTATGCTTAACGCATGATTTTTCTTACTTGTTAATATGATTCAGGCTGTTCTCAACAGCTCTGTCTGCTCATAAAGTGCAAAATGTTTTGACACATTCACAAATTAATTTTGTAACAGAAAGATATGAAATTGGAAGGCGTGACTTTAGAAACAATTTAAAATCATACTGTTTTTTTTTTTCTTTCTTTTTTTTACTCTATTGAGTTTTAAGCGAATTAGATCCCGTGAAAAACACATTTTTCACCCCGATTTGAATGGTTATTCTTCTTTCGCGCTGAAATTCGGTTCAAAATGCCCACTCACACTATTGTCTGAAAATTCTCTTATGTTTGAGAAAAGAAAAAGGGAAAATGAGTGCGATTAGAAAGTTTCTGAACAGCAGCACCTGCTAGTTTCATGCATTTCCGAACAAAAATAAATAAAAACTTATGTCATAATGTTGCCTTTTTTAATTTTAAAACAACCTTTTTTTTTTTTTTTTTTTTTTTTTTTTTTTTTTTTATAACGTTATTTTTATCCATTCATGTATTTGACAATTAAATAACTGATCCAATATTTCTACTTAAAAATTTAGCTTTTTATTTAAAAAAGTTATTTAAAAATATTTTGAAGATGAAAATCATAAAATCAATTATAACATATTATTTAAAATGTATTTTTGTTTTATAGGAGGTCATCTATTATATAAAAAAACAAGTAAGAAAAATCATGCTTTAAGCATAGATTATGAAGCACTTTCCAACACTTAATGAAATATTTAACAAAACTATATTATTACGTTATTTAGGGAAATAATAGTGTATAGCCAAATATACCCAAATATGTATATCAGTACATTAGAACAGCCCTGTATTTCATATCTCAGTTCATATAATGGGGAAATTTAGCTTAGCAAGAAAATACCCAGTAGCTTGAAATTTCTTTTTCAGCAATTCACACTATTAGATGGAAACATACTTGAATACTTTTGTTCAGCCCTGTAGTTTACATTGTACCTTTATTACACGTCAGAATTAGGCCAAAATTTATTGTAAACTAAAACACTTTTAAAACAACTGAAATCACATTCTCATAAATCATCATTCATAGGCGTCCATGTACCGAAATCTTTGCGTGGCCCTGTATATCCCTTTATCTATATTCTGCAAACATTTCTCAGTAAATTGAATGCATCTCAGCGTAAAAATCCATAGCTTATTTAAGAACCACGTTTAAATAATTTACGCTCATATTCAGTAACGTTGGTGAGCTCTTTTGGGTAGCCCTGTATATCAACTATAACATTTATACACACCATATAATGTGCATATATTTAGCGAAATATAAACGCGCATATCATGCATTAAAATGCATTTCATCCCTCCATCAGCTTTCATCGGACACATATACGGTACTTCGGAAAAAATATACTATTTGAAATCTTTCGTATGGCCCTGTAAATGCTATGTACTTAATATTATGCAAGACAGTAGCATATAATTTATATTAAGCTTCAGTGACATATATCAATTTTATTATACATGAAAAAGCTTAATATATTTAAAATATGTCACACACAATTCCCCTTTTTACCATTATCTAATGAAATTCTTTTGTGTGGCCCTGTAAATGAATAATAGCTACATTTTCACCTTATATTTTATAGAATGCATATTTTAATATGTTTGACAGGGTATAACATCTTTAAAATTCCTTTGAAACGATTTTTCCCCATAGGCCGTAATGTAATAGGAAACTTTTGATTCGCCCTGTAGATAAACTAATCATGGTAGAAACTTCATTTTCGATAGGACTTGTGCTAGGGTAAACGTCAATAACGTCCTAAAATTTCATGGCAATCCGAGTATATTAACGATTTTTCCCCCATGGGCCGTAATGTAATGGAAAACTTTTGATTCACCCTGTAGATAAACTAATCATAATAGAAACTTCATTTTCAATAGGGTTCGTGCTAGGGTAAACGTCAATAACGTCCTAAAATTTCATAGCAATCCGAGTATATTAACGATTTTTCCCCATAGACCGTAATGTAATGGGAAACTTTTGATTCGCCCTGTAGATAAACTAATCTTGGTAGAAACTTCATTTTCAATAGGACTTGTGCTAGGGTAAACGTCAATAACGTCCTAAAATTTCATGGCAATCCGAGTATATTAACGATTTTTCCCCATAGGCCGTAATGTAATGGGAA
Source organism: Maratus speculifer (assembly GCA_964019185.1). Taxonomy (NCBI): domain Eukaryota; kingdom Metazoa; phylum Arthropoda; class Arachnida; order Araneae; family Salticidae; genus Maratus; species Maratus speculifer. Next base: position 298,087,096 of record OZ025295.1, on the reverse strand, counting down.
ACTTTTGATTCTCTCTGTAGATAAACTAATCATGGTAGATACTTCATTTTCAATAGGGTTCGTGCTAGGGTAAACCTCAATAATGTATAAAAATTTCATAGCAATCCGAGTATATTTACAGGAGTTAAAGCGCGGACAGACGGACAGACGGACAGACGGACAGACGGCCATCCGGCCAGACGGACAGACGGCCAGACAAACCGAATGCATAAGCACTTTTCAACTTTGTTGGAAAGTGCTAAAAAAGGATATTTCATAATTATAGATAAATGAAACCTTAAAATTATATTTCGAGCAGATGTGTTGATATAATATGAAATTAAAAAATCTTACTGGAAAATAATCTGATTGAAAGTTTTAAGATTTAAGTATGTTGTACGATTTTCCCTCGAAATTTACAAACTTACAAACTCATTTTTAAACGCAAAAGCATGTTACTTACAGACATGATATTGAATTGACTTGAAATTTAATAACCTTTCATTTTTATATAAACTGAATTACATGTTGAATTATAAGCGAATATTGTTTGATGAAAATTTTATAGCACTATCACATCTGAAAATTCAGTTTAGAGCGCTTTATTGAAATTTAGTTTAAATTCTAAATGTTTTTTAACAGCATTTTGTCAAAGATTGTAAAAATTGGAGAATTACCGTTCGGTTTCATACTTTCTAAATAACAGTATTTGTCACACTCTCATGCAAGTACAAACAAATATGAATTCTGGAAAGTAACCAGTTTGCCAGGGCCGTAACTATAAACTTAGAGGCCCCGGGGCAAAAACTAGTGGGGCCCCTCGCGCCCGGGGCAAATTAAAACGTTGCCACGGCCCAGCAGTTTGGGTTTGAAAGCAATATTAAGGCTGCTCTCAAATTTAAAGAAGCTATTTTCTGACACATTTCTTTATTCATTTTTGTTCGAAAACACATTAAATAAGAAGGTGTGTTAGTTCAGAATTTTACAGAATGTCTTTTGTACTTCACGGTAAACGCATATGATTTTACAGACCATACAAATCATAGAATGAAGCATCTGAATGTACAGTAAATGAGAAATTAGTTTAAAATTGAAGAGAATATTTGTTTCCATAAATAATTATGCTATATCAAATATTTAAAAAATATGTTACGAAAAATAATATGCTTTAAAAAAAATAGCACATTGTTAGATAACAAGTATTATTTCTTCATAAAATTTTCTTTTCTCAAATAGTTTAAAAAGATTCTTCAATATTTAAATTTCTTGTAAAAAAATATGTATACGGATTATTTATCATCATACTTTTATTTCATATAATATAAAACAACATTTTAAAATATCAAATTATTTTTAAATGCTATAAGTGATCTATTAAAATAAAATAATATGGCAAATAATACCTTTTAGTTTTACATGCTACGTTGCTCTGATAGCAACTTTTTGAAAAACAATAAATGATAAAAAATAAAAAATAAATCGTTAAAATAGCTTCAAATTAAAAAAAAAAAAAAAAAAAAAAAAAAAAAAAAAAAAAAACTTATGTTTATATTAACCTTATTGTTAAACTTATTATTAAATTATTATTAAACTTATTATTAAACTTATTATTAAATTATTATAAAACTTTTTCAAAAACAATAAATGATGAAAGAAATTTTTCGCTAAAATAGCTTCAAATTAAAAATAAACAAAAAAAAATCTTAGTTTTATATTAACCTTATTGTTAAACTTATTATTAAATTATTATTAAATTTATTATTAAATTATTATTAAACTTGTGTTTATGGATTCATGTTTTTTTCTGTTTATTTTTAATCTGAAGCTATCTTAGTGAAAAATTTCTTTCATCATTTATTGTTTTTTAAAAAGTTGCCGTCATAGTCCAGTCATTATAGTAAGTTCACCTCGGAATTCGAGATACCAAGCTGTAAGTCTGTGAATACTTGTATATTGACAGCCTAAAAGCTGTCCCAAAACCTACATATGGTAGGGTGTACGCAACTATTAAATTCCAAGGTCAAAAGTCACAAAAATCGGTTTTTTGCGCTTTTTTGTAAATATCTCCTTTGCCTATAGGTTTTTTGCTATTTGTATTTATTATCAATATTGTAGAATACAAAATTCTCCACAAATTTTGTTTGAAAACATTTTTCATACGTCGAACCGTTTTCGAGATAGAGGGCGGAGAGCGTGCGGTCACAGCATCACTTCAGGTCAAACTGTGCCTCCGGTCGAAAACGCGCCATATATCATTTTTTCCCTAACCTATCCACTTTTTATTCAGTACTAATTTATTTAACAACACTTACCTGTCCATGTAATTGCAGAATTTTTAATGAAAATATAGGAATTATATTTGAATTTTAACCTAATTAATATAATATTAATAACTTCTTGCATGATGAAAAAAAATAAATTATGAATTAATCGTTTTATTAAAAAATACTACTCAATAGATTTATTTTTATTAAAAGTAAAAAAATGGAATAAAGGGTACAAAAACTATAATTTATGTTTTTAATCATCTTCTTCCTATTCACCGTCGTCTTTCGGCTGCTGGTAAATTTCAAATTGGTCTTCATTATCGTTTTCAACGACATTTGTCTCAAGTTGTTCCATGATTTCGGGGTCAAAGATTTCATCTTCGTTAATGTCGCTCTGATGTGATTCTGCATTGAGACAAGCTTGCCCATTACATTGGCCACAAGCTAAAGAGCATTGCAAGCCCACTTTCCTGCATCCGCATCGCAAACCACAACCACTCTTGCAGTTGCAGAAAATTGTATTTAGCAAATCTTCTGGAGCAGGTGGTAAAATTGTCATGATTTTCTCCAGAAAATCGTTTGGCATTGCCCAACCCCATACCTGGGGTTCCAAATCATGCCCTAACCAAGTTTGAACTTGATAATATACACGTTTGATATGTTGATGAGAAGCTGCACTTGTTGGTGGAAGAATTGAAAGCTGCACAGGTTTATTAAGTTTGCAGATTTTCAACTTGAACTTTACTGTATCCAGGCACGACTGGTTTATCGTAAACTTGTAAAGATACATGTGATATGGCTGCCAACTCTTTCGCTTTTGGTTTCGTTGTACATTTTTGTATCCGTTCATCGTAGAGAACAGCATTTTTTGGAGTTACTATCTTAATAATCCCCATAACATGAAAAGTATTGTTACCATCAAGAGTCTGGACATTTATATCGGCATTGTCTCCAACATATTGTACAAGTGCACCTGATTCAGATGATAAAATATGAGGTTGTGGGTGATAAACTGCTGAAACTTCATACTGTACTGTATTACTATAAGAAGTTGCAAATCCCAAACTAGATAAAATATCCAATAGTCTTTTAGATCCATATCTTTTGTGAAGAAATACAGAAAGGCTCAAAAGTAACTGTGATGAAAAAGAACGTTCCCGTATGGCATCCATGATTGCATGGCTTATTGAAGTACATTTTGTTTTTAAATGATCAATTTGTCCTTTCCTGTTTTAGACAATGACTTCTTCTAAGAAATGTAATAAAGTTTTTGGAATTTCTTGATTAACATTATCCACCATTTTATTAGGAGGTGGATAAGATTTAGTTTCAACTATAGATGTTCGGATATCTTCTCTAATAATTGCTGCTGCAGCTTCTACAATTCTTAGCCTTTCTGCTTCAGGATCTATTTTTTTACTTTCGTACCAAGCTTTTGATAGAATATCAGCTTGTGCATCACGGAAAGAAATGATTGTGAAAGCTCCAACTTTCTTCGTAATTACGATATCGGTTGAATACTTCTGTTGTAGTCTTGTAATGATAGTTTTATCATCTGACACATACCCTGTCAAGACATCTTTAAGCTCTTTTAATGTGAATTGAGAATCATTATTATTTTCGATTCAATTGAAAATCTCTAACAAAGCTTCTGTAACTTGATTATCTTGACGAGGTTTTTCAAGAGGCGATGATGATGATGATTTATTTGAAAAATTTGTAAAGCAAGCAGCATGGTACTTCGCTTCAGCAGCGACCAAATCATACTGTAAAATTATACGACTTTTCACCAATTCTCCGAAATCACCCGCACGTTCTTCTGCTTTTTTGATAACATTATCTTTGAACTCAAGAGTACTCACATTTTTTATCTTCCGCCTGTATTTTTCTCTTTTCTTTTTCTCTGCAGCCTCATCAGCAACTTCGCCACAAAATAAACATTGATTCGTAAAATCAAACACTGCACCTCGTTTTTTACGGAGTACTAATGAAGAAGTTATAGTTTCTCCTTCTTCTTGTTTCCGTTTTGCTGTTTGGATACAGTTTTTACTAATGTAAACACTTCGGCACTTTTCATGCACTTTAACAGAGGTTACTGATTTTAAATAATCAATTTTTCCGTCGTTTCGTTCGACACTTGCAGTTCGTAGAGTTTTGATACCGCGCACTGCTTCAATAAGCGATTCACCTCCCGAATCTGACTTATTACATAGAAAACACAAATCAGCCATATTTCTTGAAATTGTACGTCCGTAGTTACCAAGAACAGTCACCGTAATTTCGGGTGTATAAGCCGCGGATCAAACAATTCTTTTTGGACCCAGAAATTTTATTTAGTGATTGAAGACAAATATTTACGGCGATCTAACTAGTTATATTTGTTTCTTAAAAAATTCTGGGTCGAAAAAGAATTGTTTGACCTGCGGCTTATACAACCGAAATTACGGTACCTGAAACAAAGAGAAGACGGTCGTAACTATACTATACAATGCATAAAGAAAAAGATAAAATATAATATAATAGTTAATAAAAATTGATAAATATTTATAATCATTGATTTATCGATAGTTCATCAACTATATATAGCGCGTTTTCGACCGGAACCACCGTTTGACCTAAAGTGATGCTGTGACTGCGCGCTCTCCGCCTTCTATCTCGAAAACGGTTCGACGTATGAAAAATGTTTTCAAACAAAATTTGTAGAGAATTTTGTATTCTACAATATTGATAATAAATACAAATAGCAAAAAACCTATAGGCAAAGGAGATATTTACAAAAAAGCGCAAAAAACCGATTTTTGTGACCTTTGACCTTGGAATTTAATAGTTGCGTACACCCTACCATATGTAGGTTTTGAGACAACTTTTAGGGTGTCAATATACAAGTATTTACAGACTTACAGCTGGGTATCTCGAATTCCGAGATTCTTACCTAATTTAAGCTTAAATGACTGGACTATCAGAGCAACGAAACATGTAAAACTAAAAGGTATTATTTGCCATATTATTTTATTTTAATAGATCACTTATAGCATTTGAAAATAATTTGGTACTTTTATTTATTTCACTTTTTTGTTTGTGCCACGTTTTTAGCTTGTGCATTTTATGTTGACGGATATTCATTTTTACACTGTCCATTTTTCTGTGATTTAATAGCGATGTTTAGCAAAAAAAAAAAAAAAAAAAAAAAAAAACATTACATACATGCATAAATTATATGTGTATAAAATTTTTGTGAATCGAAGAAAAAACGTTATTGATAGCCGAAGTTATCGTTAAAGCGCCAATTTAGCGAATTAACTCCAACAGAAAAGAATCTTTCTAACAAAAGAAACTGTCACTTCTTGTCCATAAGTACAAGAGACTGGAATGACAACGATATCCGGTCCCTATGACGCCGAGTGCAATTCATACAGGGGGAGGAAAAGAAAGGTTGGTATAGGCGCAGTTAGCCGGTCTCCCAATTCTCGGTATTCCCTGGGGAGATTTTGACGCTTAACGTGAACGGAAATTCCTAGAAAAGTGTGAATGTTTCCTTTTCTTTAAGGAGCGAGGGGTTATTCTTTATAAGCTTCATGAAAAGGATTATTCGTTTCAATGTTGAAATCGAGTAATTATTGCCATTAGAATGGTCTCAATTTTGGACAATGAATACGTGATATCAACTACATGCCATCAGGATTAGAGAAGGTTGCTTGCTTACCTGAGAGGAATATTTTTAGGCATTGTACCTCTCTTCACAAGAAGAAAATTTACAACTTAATATTGCAACATTCATATGAAAGGTAGAATAAATTCAGTGTTCAGTTTTTTTTTTTTTTTTTTTTTTTTTTTTGCTTCGTTTACTCCTATGAATTCATAAAGGCAGTTCATGCACAATGTACTCCCCTCCCCTCCCCCCTTCGAGCCTGATTAAGCTTTGAAGCACAATACCATTTCGGGGTCCCCTTTCTGTCGAAAAGAGTTTGCTAAATTGGCGATACCCGGAAACTCACTAGTGCTATACAAATATTATTAAAAACAGTTTCGCATGAGTTCACATGGGGACAGAAGAAAAATATGCAAAAAGTATGAGTATATAAATATAAGTTGGGTAAAAAGTTTGAATTCATCTTATAAACACCAACACAAAATATCATTATTTTAAATTGACACATGAAAATTATTTAAATTATTAATATTATATGTTATGCATACAAGTCGAATTCAATAATATTCAAATAAAATAAACATATATCTATATATATATATATATATATATGTATATATATATATATATATATATGTATATATATATATATATATATATATATATATATATATATATATATATATATATATATATATATCAATTTTATATTTCAATAATTTGAACATAAAATTTGAGGCCTTTTGTATTTTCAATTTTGGGCTCCTTCATAATTTTCTAAGAGAAGTATATGCTTCTCGTACCTATTCGGTAATCGGGGCCTGACTCCCCCCCCCCCCCACACACACACACACAGTTACTTCTAATAGTTTTCTATTAATAGATAAAAAAAAAAGAAATATAAGTAATACTTTAATTATTTAAAAAAATAATAAGTTTTAACAGTAAAACAAAGTTTTATCCCATTATACCTGACATGAAATACACATTTGTCCCTTAATATTTTACCACTGCATTTAAGCTTATTGTAAATTAACTTTCTACGGTACGAAAGAATCATTAAAAATAAACATTGCATAAATCTTTATAATAAAAGCTATTATTAAAAACTGATTTAATAGCTGATCAAAAGAAATACTTATATTAAATTATTATATATATTTTTTTTTATCTCAGCTTGATGCTTAAATATTTCTTGCTTCGCAAAGAGCTAATGAGAAAAAGTGTTTCACTACAGGTTCTTAAGTAGCACTGGAAATTACATTTATTGATAAATTTTGACTGTTAAATTTAACGAGAAAACCCTATTGTCGCGTGAGCTTCCGTGTCCCATTTAGAGGTCTGCAAGGGCCTGGGCCTGTCCCGTGACCCGTAACCTGCGCGGCCCGCGAGCCGGGCCAGCAGAATTAGGATTTTTTTTTTTTTTTCAACGGACCGGACCAGGCCGGCCGAAAAAAAAAGTGAACGGACCATACGGGCCGGGAATATAAAAAAAAATTACGCAGAAACGATAAAATATGAGTTATTTTCAATGAATATGACTTTAACGAAAATAACATGTAGAAATATGCGTCACGAGCCGATGCTTAGTTTAACAACATCAATGCAAAAATGTAATTTCTACAGTGTAGAGATCGGCATCGGATAGTTACAATGTGTGTAACCCGTGGTCAATATTCTTTTAGCAGACTCGTGCCGGGCCGAGCAGGGGCGTATTGAAGTAGAATTCATTAGGAGGGCGTAAATGACGATTTTGCCGACTAGCTTAAAATATATATGTATATATTTTTAAAAGTATGTTTCTGTATTTGTACACATGCATCTACCGGATGTCCTAAAATTAACTGACTGATTTTAAAACTTAATAACTTGCAAATTGCGGTAGCTGTAAAACTAAATTCCTACAAGAGTGTTGTGTAAGAATGTAAGATAGGATATTTTTTTTACCGCGATTCTCGATTTTAATTTTAATTTAAAATAGCGGGGGTAGATGATACTGTTAGCAATAGACGCTAAATCTGAGCACTTTTGACCTCTTTTCTCAATACTGATGTGAAAGAAGGATATTAAATATATGCAGTGGACTCCTAATAACAAAATTACATTGGCAACTGAGAGTCACTCCATATATTTAATCTCCTTCTATCGCAATAACACTGTGAGTGAAGAGAAACAAAATATCAACCCCCAAATTTAGCACTCATTGCTAGCAATGCCATGTATTTCTTCTATTTTAAACTAAAGTCGAGAAACGCTGTAAAAAACACTGCTCACATCTTATTTAACTCTTCTGCAAACAATTTTTTTAAAAGCTGCGACTATTTGTAAGTTATCAAATTATTAAATCTGTTAATTCATTTTAAGACACCCTGTATGTTCTATATATGTATAAATTCAACATCATTAACCCACCGAGATTAAATTTTTCACTTTAGAACATCGAATATTTTACACTAAATGAGGAGACTATAAGATGAACATATTATACTAACGTTAACGTATTACCCTAACGTTACATTGCTATAAATTTTCTGGTTTTTGATATTAATGAAAATTTGTTTATCTTTTGCTGTCAATACAGCCGGAAATTTGAATTCAGATTAATTAAACAAGTTTAAATTTCTAGTAAGATGTTACCTGGAATTTATTTATAATCAACTGATTTACATTTATATTAAAAAGGATTAAATGAAAATTTATTTTAATTACTCTTCCTGGTCCAGGCTGGGATAGGGACTTATTTTTTTCCTGAAAGATCGAATCGGGCCGGGTCTAATTTATTTTTTTCGTACCGAGCCGGGACTGATTTCATTCTTCTTAGTCTTCACGGGCCAAAATATTTAGTCCCAGTTTTGAGCCAGCCTATATGAAAATAATTGTCTCGGCCTGGTCAGGTCTGTTGATAGATCAGTAAAATTTGGCCTGACCCAAAAATTTTTGCAAAAAAAAAAAAGCATATAGTTTAAAATCACCTTTATTCTTCAACTAGCAAAAGCCATGCTTTGTTTGGATTCGCGAAGCATTATTTTATAAAACAGATATTTGAAAGTAACAATATTTTTTTTATTATTATTATTATTGCATCTTTATTAAACAAAAACGTTATTTTATGTTTTGGCGCATTTTAATTTTTTATTTATGATGTAAAGCTGGCATAATAAGATATTTTCGAAGCAAACTTTTACAATTTTTTTTTAAATTTTCAACTAAAAGCTCTTTTAAGGATGTTTTTACAATTTCAAGTAGCCACTGGTGTTTTTTAATTGTTTGAAATATGCATGTTTCCAATCTTTGTAATCAACATCCGATAATCTTTGATAGCTATTTTAGAATAATATATTTGAAGAAAGCTTGAAGAAAGTTACTTCTTCAAAATCCTATTTTCTGGAAAAAACATTTGAAATCTGCTTTCGTTGATACTATGAATTTTTAATTGTAAAACATTTTATTTTAATTTCTTCGTTTTTATACATGTTAGCGTATGAGAATTGCTGTAATTCTCTCCGCGTGGGAGAACTTTTTACTTTCTGCGAATGGCAACTCAATTAATGGAATTACCTTTTAACGAAGCGCTCTTTCATTCTCGCAGTGACGTTTTCACGAATAATTATTGTTGTGTTTGCGAACTTATTAAAGTCTTATTTTTCTATAAATCCTTCTGATTAATGAGTCGATATTATTTAGCCACAATACGACCTTCGCAAAAATATTTATAAAGAGCTTGAACCAACAACTTCACGCAGATCTTTTAATTTTTCATTTATATAACAAATTTAAGAATTAATTTTATTTGTTTACAATTATTTTGTTGCCAGTTTACAAAAAAAAAAAAAAAAAAAAAAAAAAAAAAAATCCATAATACAATTCTTTTAAAATGTTTAAGTGTCATCTGTGCAAACGATTTTGCGGGATAATGAAAACATGTTTTATTTAATAAATTAATCATGATTCTATCTATAATTATTTACTCCATGATTTTAACTTTTTTTTCTGAAAATATACGCGTTTCATTTTTTATTTATTTGCTAAAATGCGTCCGTATTGGAAATGCATGTAAAATAAATTAATTAAAATAATAATTTTTTTAACGTTTTACTGTAAAAAAAATTATATTCTGCAAATCTACAGATCATAATTTATTTTTGTGTTTAATTTGAAGTTAAAATATTGAATAGTTTTTTTTTTTTTTTTGTAAAGCGTGCGACAAATTGTAATTTGAGTGGACTAGTAGAGGATTCGCTTCGCTCATCCTAATTAAATATAAAAATGTATTATTTTTAAAGAATCGTAGATTTCTAAACTCATTAAAATGTAGTAAAATGTATAAAAAAGTACTTGCTTATGACGGAATATTGTTTTAAATTGAAAATTGCGTTTCATCCATACAAAATGAATGCAATAATATGTGAGGGGGAAAATATAATACATTTTTATACCTGCTAAGAAGGAAACATGTCTATAACGATTTTTTTCTTTCCTGTGCGATTCCATAAGATTTTGTTGCATACCATTTTTTAGATATTTATGTCTCCAATACATGGAATACGGATTAACAGTATTAAGGATAACTGAAACATTTACATACAACAAACAGAGGTTCATTAAAAACATAAACAACGGCACTTCTATATAAATGAAGATTATAAACGTTAGAAAAATTCTAAGGTTTTTTTTTTTTTTTTCTTTCTGTCAGAACTTCTCCGTACAAATAAAAATCAGTCTTTCGTAGGAATTCAATCGGATCGGGTTGGAATTTTGTCTTTTTTTGCGGGCCACTCTCGAGCGAAATTTCAACTTCTATAACGGGCAGGTCCTAAAAATTTCGGCCCGTGCAGATCTCTAGTCTCTAAAAGGAATACAAAAACACTTTATTCATCAGACTGGGCAATTTTTCAATAATCGGTTTTAGTCGTAAACAATCGACTACATGATTCAATTATTCAACCCATTTCATTGAACTTTACTTATGTCAAATCAGCTGCGGATATCTAGAAGAAAAACATCATCAGACTGCACAGATCATCACCTCATCGAGTTGACGGCTGAAATTTCAACATGTTAAAATGCAACTGGTCTGCCAAAGTCATACTTACAAGGAAGGTCTCCATTGGGGGCATACTCAGAATTTTTTGAAAAAAATACGAATTAAACTACTCATGTAGGTAATGAAGGATCAGTGAAAATTAGCGGCGGAATTACATTATTAGATATGTAAAAAAATAAAATAGTTCGGAATAATTGGCGTGAAAAGCTGAAAGCGACGCGGGATTTGGCCAGCAGTGCATTTCCTCGCCAAAAGCAGACGGTTTTAACGAATCTGAAAATTGATTTTAATTGACTTCACTGTGAAAAATCTGCAGCATTTACTGCAACGTCACTTCACTACTTTTATAGAATATATCTCTTCTGACCAATGAGAATGCTCCATAGCACGGTGAATTGACCGTGTCATACACTGTTAAAAATCTGCTGCATTTTGTTGCAACGCACTCCACCGCTTGTATATAATATCTCTATTCCAACCAATGAGAAAGCTCCATTTCACGGCCAAGTAACCGTTTTCTATACAAGCAAGGGAGTGCGTTGCAACAAAATGCAGCAGATTTTTAACAGTGTATTTTTCAATTTGGAACAATTTTAATCAATTTAAATTGTGTTTTAAATGATAAAATATATTAATTTCATTTTGTTATAAGTACATATAAACGTATATGACAAAACTACACTTAAAGTAAAGTAAAAATGCAAAGCTAAAATTACTTAAACTAAACTTATTTAAATAAATTGAGCATAGAAAGTTTTTTCTTTAAAAAGTATTCGAAGCGTAAAAGCGTATTTTTCAAAATTTCGTTTTTTCGCCAACCGGAGATAAATCGCCAAATAAACGATATTTTATTTTATTTTATTTTATTTTATTTTTTTACGGACGTTATAAAGAGGTTCCGCCGAAATTTTTTTTATAAACATATGTAACTATATGAGAAGAACATTCTGTAATTTTTTCAGATTTTTCTGAGTATGCCCGTATGGAGACCTTCCTTGTTAGTGCAACCTGCAGACCTGATTTTTGTGCATTATCGATAGGTTTATCATCGAATTTTCCTGTATTAAAGCCAGAATTTCACTACGGGCCGTAATTTTCAGGCCCAGGCCCGGCTCGAACAATAGTTATCTTGGACCGGTCCATCCTATGTAAAATTTTAAAGTTTACGGTCCGTTTATATTAGAGTACACGGCCCCGCCCTGCCCGATCTGGCCCAATTCAAGTTCTTTTTTTTTTTTTTTTTTTTTTTTTTTAATATCAAAATTTTGTCTTAACTACAATTAAGATTCCTTTAAGAATATTGTATACATATTTATATATTAAATTTTCAGTATATCTTAAAATTACGATGCGTTCGCATGACAGAAAGTACTAAAAGCAACATTAATGACTACTTTTCCTAGACGTTTCAACATTCAAAGAAGGATTCATAAAAAATAATAATGTAGTTTAGAATACTTTTGAACCTGTCTAATAAAAAGTAGATATTTGAAAATATTTCTTTTTTCGAATGGCATCACAATTACATCTTGAGCCTTTGACAACACATTATTATAAAAGGGCTACTTCGATCACGTGAAAGGAATTGCTCGCTAATGCTAATTCTATAGAAGAAATTTATAAAGATATCTCTATCACATTTCAAATTTTTAAATGATCTTTTTTGCAATGGATAGCTGAGATTGATCTGTACAAATTGCGTCGTCGTTTAACATTCGATTTTTATTACTAATATTTTTAATGAGGTTGATTTCAGTTTCGGAACCGGTTTTGAAAATGAAAGCGTCTACATTAAAAATAACTGTAAAAAAATCGAAAAAAGTGAAAAAAAAAGTCCTCTGACAAACGAAAGCAAACAAAATACAAAATTAATCGAAATTACTTTCCAATTTATTTCACCATTTTTGAAATTAATTCGAAAAAATGGAGAATGAAGGGAACTCACTTGACCAGTTCATTATACACCTGCCAGGCGAAATCCATGTTGGGAGTTCTGGAAATTTGTTTTCTGTGTAAAACCGAAAATGACAAACAGTGTGGAGGAGGTTCCAATTGAAACGTGTTTTTCATACCCATTTTCCAAATTATCTCACTCATTTGTTATTCGATCAAGTGAGGACATTTCGTGAAAAGTATTCGGTTAAGCGGGTTAAAATAACATTGGTCCAATGGGATTAAATTCGGTTCCGGAGGATTTTATTCGAATAAGCGGGGTATTCTATTATCCGTTACCCGATTAAGTGGGGAGGACTGTATCTGCTAATCTCATGCATTTCCGTAAAAAAAAAAAAAAAAAAAAAAAAAAAAAAAAGAAAGAAAGAAAGAAAAGAAAAGAAAAAAAAGAAATGTATTAGAAAGATTCTTATTTGAATTTGAGAATGAATTTGGATTTGGAATTTTTAATAAAATGATATAGAAATATTTTCATAGATCTACTTTTTATTATACAACTTCGAAAGTTACGATGTTTTTACCTTTCATTTTTTTCTTTTATTCTAAACCTTATTAATTTTGTAACGAATCTATATGAATGCTGAAAGTCTAAGAATCTAAGTAATTATTAATATTGCTACTGTGTATTTCCTGTAAAATTTTTCCATAGATATGTATGCAGCAGGCCCGTAGCCAGGATTTCCATTCGGGAGGGGCTCAGTTTTGGAATTTTTTTTTTTTTTTCATCTGACAACAGTAATGTGTATACAGTCGAACCCCGATATAGCGAATCCGGTTTATAACGAACTCACGGATATAACGAAGGAAAATTTTGGCTCTGCGATTTTTCTATTGTATTTAATAATGCTTCTTTACCCTTTTATAGCGAACCTCCGAAATCTTAAGAATCGGTTATAACGAACATTTTTTTCCAGTCGACTCATGATTTTTTGATTTTTTTTTTTACTTTTTCGCAGTTGTGAAAATAGGATTTGGACTCTAAATTTACAAGAAAATTCGAAAATGCATGCCGGCTTCTGAAACATGGTGCAAACTAGACTAGATTTTAGTCAATTTAATTCATTAATGATTATATTTAATAGATTTTACGTTTTTCTCTTAATACATCATTATTGAGTATATAAGTAGAGATAATAATGTGCACATTTTGTGAGCGATAAAATGTTTTTAAACGGAACGGATATAGCGAACAGAACTTTCGGTCCCTTGAAGCTCGTTATAACGGGGTTCGACTGTACTTTCAAATGTAGATAAACAATAAACAAGGTTTTACCTATGATATAATCTTGCCTAATATACTTGTTGTCCATTCGAAAAACTGTTATTTTTTTCGATTTCTATTACTATAATTTATGTTTCTAAGAGCACGTTGAGTACCTGTACGAAAACCAAAAGTGTATTTAGGGGTAAAAACTGCAAAGAAAATAAAAAAGCACAAACTGACACTTTTTGCGATGAACCTCATGTATCTTTATGAGAATTTTAAAAATATATATTGAAATGCAAGCAAGTAATTTTAATGGATTTAAAACGTAGGATTAATATTAACGTCTAGCATTGCAGGTGCGGGATCGTAAAATGATTAATCTGTAGAGTGATGTCCCAGCTAATGGATGTCATTGCCCAGTCTCTCATGTAGGTTTTGGCTTCGAGCCCAATCTCGCCGGTCAGCCTAATCATTTGGAGTTTGCCATAATTTTCTTCGAACCTTGGATTTAATTTTATAGTTACGGACTAGGTTCTATTTCAACAATTCCTATGAAAGGCACCCCACATCCCTTCGGCCTTACATTCCTCGTGTAGATAACTGGACGTCATAAACAACACTAACAGTAGTCTTTCATCAGCCATAGTGCTTTGAGGCAAAAAATTAATTTTCTCATTGATGCAAAAGACCTTTCAGCGCTGGCTATTTTTACCGGGATAGAGAATTTTTACCGGGTAGCCAAGACTGTCAGCAAGTGACCACTAGCACTAGGCAGGGTTAACAATGTTTCCCACAAGCATTGCGGTATTTGATTGGCTCTTGGAGAACGCTTGTGGGATAAATCGAGAAGCTGATTAGCTTTAATCCATCGTGGCGTTCTTTTACATCAGAAATGCTTGTGGTCCAGTGTTTCATTGTATTGTAATGCATTGCATTACAGTACTCTAAAATTTTTACGACTGCAATAATACTTACTACTTACTAAAATTCGTAATATTTCTATCAATATTACGAATTTTTTCGCAACCATACTTCATATTAAACTTTCACTTACGACATTAACACCTTATTTTAGAAATGTTAAGAGAGATTCTCTAATGTTCTTGCTTATTCCAGAGAAACATATCCTGAAAAAAGTATTTGAAAATCGGGTAAAATTTCTCCATTTGAAATGAATTTGTCATTCAAATTTTGAAAAATACTTTCTACACAGGAAATGTTCTACACAGATTTGTATTTGTAGTCTGTCTAAATTTTGGTCTTGAGATTTTTATTTTTATTTGAAAGACTTTTTTTAAGTTTTGATGTAGAATTAAATGTCTCTCAAAAGATTTCCATGCACATTTAATTTTCTCTATGTTTTGTAAAATAATTAGGAGATCTTTAGCATGAGTTACGGCCGAAATTGTGACATGATGTTTTTCTTGACGTGAGCTGAAAATGGCTTTGTCGAACTGAAAAGCTTGTCTCAAACAAATAGGCATGTGAAAAAAGCATTCTTTACCATTCCATGACTGCCAAGAAAGATCTATAGCTGTTGAAGAAATATTTCATGTATTTTCCAAAATATTTTCTAAGTTAATGCACATTTATTCGAACAACTTGACAAAATTTACCATATTTTCTTGATTTTCTACAAATCTTGTGTTTCAAAGGCAGAGAAGTCATTTTGGGGCATATGAGGGAACTGTTTGTTGTAGGATCAAATTTATCTTAGGGTGATTTCTAAAAAATATATCAATTCGCTAGTTGTTCCAAACGAGATTTGAATGGCAGGAATCGGCATGTGTTTTTGGACAAAATGTATGGTTCAGACAGTGGCTTGCAAATAGGAGGTATCTGATTTTGGGACATTTCTGATGAATTGTAGATTGGGTCCCATTATCATGTCCAACCATATTATTCTCTGTCGTATGCCTTGTGACGCATTTAAACATATCATTACGTAGTTCATTACGACGTTGTACTATTTCTTCTGTTATATTTTCGGCGGAAAAATCATTTACTTGAATAAATCTAAAGTAATTTCCCAAATTATTAGGGTTTGTACATTTTATAAATACTATTCCACAATCTAATTCAAAGTGCAAACTATTCTGTATTTGAAATGCTCATAGTTTCATCAGCATTCAACCTAAATCAGATCGCGTTACTTATTTTGGTAATCAGTTCTTCAGTAACTATATCCCAGCATGTTTGAATGATTTCATTCTGAATGTCTGGGCCTGGGCTGAAGTAAGAAGTAGTATTTCTAAGGTCGTTTATAACGTTTCAATTCCACATCTTCAGGCTTTTCTATAAAACTTAGAAGAGTTCTCAGCCTATCATCTTCTTTTATTTGTTCTCTAACATTAGAGGACCGGTATATGATTAGCCCTTTGTAGCATTCTTTGCTCTGCAGAAAAGAAGATTGCTAGGAAGTTAGATGTTGCTTGCTAGAAAATTCTTTAGGAGGCACTGTGAAAAACCGCCAAAAAATCCCTACTCAGGAGTATCTATCCCCGCAGTTGATAAGTCTATAAAAGTCGAAGAAACTTTCGCACGAATCTTTAATAGAAAGAGAATGTGCACAGAGTAGTCTGTGCACATTCTCTTTCTATTAAAGATTCATATGCAAAAAATTTAACTCAATATTTTTCAGGGGAAATGCCGGCACAGTTGTGCCTTTGAAAGTTTGTTGATACCCTATTGTCTTTCTTCGCACCATTTCTTCTAGAAATTTGCTACTGCTAGTTTTTTTTTTTTTTTTTTTTTTTTTTTTTTTTTTTTTTTTTTAATAAAAAATCTTTTACAGTAAAAGCTTTTTAAAAATCATTATTTTTATATAATTTTACATTACAAGGTCCATTACTGTTTTGGCTACTGTTTTCTACAAAACATTTTAACACTGATCGATCTAAGTATTTATTATATCGTGATATAATGAGTATTAGGAAATTAAGAAAGATCATAACACAAAAATAAATGTTTTAAATTTGACTCCTAAAATTAAATTATATGTCATACACGTATTAAACTTCTTTTTTCCAAGTCAAATTAATGATATGATGCATGCATTATACATCGAATTTTATTGTGCATAAAGTAAAAATTCCATTTTAAGAAAAACTGATATTTTTAGTGATAGATACGAATAAAAAACAATATGTTCGAATGAGAGGTATAATGAGGAATTGCTATAATTTTAGCTAAATAAATTAGTATGTCTACAAATAAAAATATACGCAATTATAATGAAATGGAAGAAAAAAAAATGTGACAGTTTTTACTATCATCTTAGATCAAACTTGCTTTTTTAAACTTTCGGGAGGGGCTTCAGCCCCCTTAGCCCCCTCCCTAGCTACGTGCCTGGTATGCAGTATTCTTTATAGGAATCTTAATTATATAATAAAAATCTGATTTTTTTAGAAATAGTAAAAATTGAGTCGGGCTAGAAAGGGCCGGGCCGGACTCGGGCTGAACTTTTGAGTTTTACAATGGGTTGTGCCAGGCCGAAATAACTTTCCTGCGGGCCGGGCCTGGAAATTCCGGCCCGGGCAGACCTTTAACCCAGCCTGTCTGATAACTGTTATTGGCCCGACTACGACTCGTGCACTCTTCTAAATTCTTTCCTCCGAGCCCAAGTTGGGCTGGCATCTTACTTATTTGTTATTTGCACTCTGTCTATTTCTTTAATAAGTTTCAAAGCATTCTTTACTAAATCATAGCTCATTTTTTATATAAAGGAAAAAGAAGTATTTTACCAATGGAGTATGTTTTACATAATTCTGTAGATTACAAGTATTCCTAAATAATTATCTGAGCGTGTCCGTTATGGAGCTTTTAGTGCATATAGCTTTTATCTTTAAAAATATTTAGACTTTTTTTTTGAAAAATCAAGTCTACCCGAATCCAAGAGCGAAAACCCAAACCCGAAAATTGTATATATGTCAATCTGAATGAAACCCAACACATTGTGCAGCTAAAAAGTAGAAATCCTCAACCTGACACGCAACAAAAAGGATAAAGTCAATCCGAACAGCAGCAAAATATAGTAATCAACCGCACCCGAAATCCGATCCGCAGGCAAAAAATTAGAAGTTAACCCCGTCACCCAGCAAAAAGCAGTCAACTGGACCAAAACGTAGAAGTTAACCCGACCAACAGCAAAATATAGAAGTTAATCGACTCAAACCCGATATCCAGCAAAAAAGTAGAACAGCGGTTCTCAAACTTTCTTGGTACGGGACCCTTTCAGTGGAAAAAATTTTCGCAACCTACCTTATAGTAAAAAAAAAAAAAAAATCGGAACTGGGTACGATTTCTATATGCTCGGCTATCCTATCCAACGAAAAACGCAAATTTTCGTACGGAAAAAACATTATCAAAAAGAAAAAAAAAAAAAAAAAAAAAAAACATCGATAATTTCAATGGGTGTAAGTAAATAGTAGTTAAAACAGTGCAGAAACTACAAAGATAGTTAAAAAAACGTTTAATTATTAATAAAACATAACTTTATAGTCAGTGAGATTTCTGGTACTGATATTTACCAATGCGAGAACATATAGTCCGGGTGCTATGCATCGGAAAACTGCAAATCGTGATAAGAATATACCGCTTGGTGAATATGTACTTTATGATAATACAATAGATATTAGAGGGGGAGGCATCTCGTAAAGTCCTCAGAATTCAAGATAGCGGCTGTTATTCAAAATGGCGTCATTTTCTGAATTTTCTTAATATGCGTTTTATAAATGTACTTTTCATGACGATTTCGATGTTTTAAAAGTAAAATTTTCGTTTTTACACTTTCCAACATTATTTAAAAGAGTGTACGAATTCGGTTTATCTGTCTGTTAGTCTGTCTGTCAGCCTGTCCTTCCTTGCTCTAACTCACTTAAATTTACTCAGATTGCCGTGAAATTTTATATGTTTTAGGAAGTTTTTAATAACATGTTTGCAGTAAAAATAAAGTATATAGCTTTTATGGTTCATTTACAGGGTGCTAAAGAATGACATTACAATATTGTGTATGCGGCGAAATCCTTTGCAATGTGTTTTAATGATGATATACTCTTTAAAACACGTTCAAATTGATATACATCAATGTTAATAAAATGGATATTAGAAGAGTAGTTATCTCGTAAAGTCTTCGGAATTCAAGATGGCGGTTGTTATTCAAAATGACGTCATTTTCTGAATTTTCTTAATATAAGTAATATAAATGTGCATTTCATGTCAATTTCGATGTTTTTAAGTCAAATTTTTGGTTTTATCACTTTCTAACATTATTTAAAAGAGTTTATGTATTCAGTTCATCTGCTTATTTGTCTGTCTGTCCTCCTCTCTTTCCATGTTCTTGCTCGCTTAAATTTAATCAGATTGTCATGTAAATTTTAAATGTTTTATGAAGTTTATAATAACATGTTAGGAGTAGAAATTAAAGTTTATAGCCTTTATAGTCCATTTACAGGGCGCTAAAAAAATGAAATTACAATATTGTGAATGCGGCGAAATTGTTTGCAATGTGTTTTAATGATGTTATACTCTTTAAAACACATTCAAATTGATGTACATCAATGTTAATACTGCAATGAACTACCAAATACTTACTCATAATAAGGTGCGCATAGTATTTATCGCATACTTACTGTGACACACCAAAACAAGAAAATATGTGTTTGTCATTTGTATATAAATTTCATAAAGATTACAATCTAATTCAAGTGTTATTAGTGGAGGTGCTAGGAGTTATGAAACTTCATTTTGCGATAAGGGTATACCAAATATTTAGTATCTATCTTATATTAATAAAGTGCATATTAGAAAGTGGGGTATCGTATAAATTTATAGGAATTCAAGATGGCGACTATTATTCAAAATCTTTTGCAGTTTTATTCCTCTTCATCTTTACAAGAGTGATCCTGGTGTCAATTTCCACGTTTTATAACTCAAAAATTCTCTTTTTAATACTAGAAATATACCTAAAATGAAAATAGGACAATTCCTTAAATGGAGTTGGTTCCTTAATTGGTTACTTAATTGGAATGACTTGCCCTGGTCACGAAGAAGCTGATTCAAGATTAAAATACTGCATCTCAAAGATATGGTTGAAAAAGGACTGAAAAATAATGTTATACGGTCTGTAGACACTGATCTATTAGTTTTAGGGATTGCATATTTCTTTAAACTTTCAGATAACTGCTTAGAAACTATTTGGGTTGCATTCGGAAAATTGAAAATTGCAGATTTATTCCTGTTCCTACCGTAACTGCAGCAATTGGAAGAGAAACGGCAATGGCTTTACTAGAATTTCATACTTTCACGGGATGCGACAGCAATACGGTTTTCACAGAAAAGACGAAAAAGCCAAATTGGAGAACATGGGTAGAAAGCTTATATTTAAAGAAGCTACTGCTGCATTTTCATACCTATGAAAACCACAAACGTCCATTACTGAAAGTATTTTAAATATTTTAGAAAAGTCCGTACTATTGTTCTACTGTTCAACAAGCAATGGCCTTATTGTCAATAATGCAGGATAAGAATTGTTTAAGACAAAAAAATCGTTCTTTTGAACATCTTCCACCAACCAAGGATGCACTTCGACAGCATATTTTACGCAGTGCATTACAAGCTGGACACACATGAAGGCAAGCAAATCAGCGTGAAATATGTCCATCTTCTCCAAACAAATTTGGATGATGGTTGGATAATTTGTCATGGAAAATAAAACGGTCGGAGTTAACAGAGATTTCAGGCTCTTATGAAGAGTTAGTAAAATGTATAAGTAAAATGTGTAAAAATAAATGTGTCTGTAGAAAGGTTGGACTTTCTTGCACATTATTGTGCAATTGCAAAAATGAATGTGAAAAATATGATGATACCAAGTTTCTATATTCTATAGCTTTATATATAACATTCATTTTTTAATATATTGTATAAGTAATGTATTAATAAAATAGTATTTTTATTATTTACTTATTCCTTTAAATTTTCTACTGTAAATGACAAAAAATATTTTAATAATTGTCCTATTTTCATTTTATTTATATTTCTAGTATTAAAAAAAGAATTTTTGAGTTATAAAACGTGGAAATTAACATCATAAATACTCTTATAAGATGCAAAGGAATAAAACTGCAAAAAATTTAAATAATTTTCGCCATTTTGAATTCCTATAAATTTATACGATACCTCACTTTCTTATATGCAGTTTATTAATATAAGATAGATAATTACTATTCGAGATATCCTTATCAGAAAATGAACTTTCATCCTTCCTCGCGCCCCCACTAATAACACTTGAATTAAACCGTGATCTTTATGAAATTTACAAACAAATTACAAACACTTATTTTCTTGTTTTGGCGTGTGTTTGGTGTAAATAAGCGACAAATACTATGCACACCTTATTATCAGTAAGTATTTGGTAGTTCATTGCAGTATTAACATTGATGTATATCAATTTGAATGTGTTTTAAAGAGTATAACATCATTAAAACACATTGCAAACGATTACGCCGCATGCATAATACTGTTATGTCATTTTTTTAGCGCCCTGTAAATGGATTATAAAAGCTATACACTTTACTTTTTACTCCTAACATGTTGTTATAAACTTCATAAAATATATAACATTTACATGGCAAACTGATTAAATTAAGCGAGTTAGAGCGTGGAAGGACAGGCAGACAAACCGACAAACAGATAGATAAACCGAATTCCTACACTCTTTTAAATAATGTTGAAGAGTGTTAAAAACGAAAATTTGACTTTAAAAACATCGAAACCGACATGAAATGCACATTTATATTACTTATATTAAGAAAATCAAAAAAATGACGCCATTTTGAATAACAGCGGCCATCTTGAATTCCGACGGCTTTATGAGATGCCTACACCTCTAATATCCACTGTATTAACATTGATGTATATCAATTTGAATGTGTTTTAAAGAGTATAACGTCATTAAAACAAATTCCAAACGATTTCGTCACATGCACAATATTGTAATGTCATTCTTTTTTTTGCATCCTGTAAATGAACTATAAAAGCTGTATACTTTATGTTTTATTTGAACATGTTTTATAAAATTCATAAAACATATGTAATTTGCATGGCAATCTGAGTAAATTTAAGCGAGCTAGAGCATGGAAGGACAGGCGGACAGACAGACAGACAGATAAACCGAATTCATACACTTTTTAAAATAATATTGGTAAGTATCAAAAACGAAAATGTGACTTTGAAAACATCAATATAGACATGAAATGCACATTTATATTACGCATCTTAAGAAAATTCAGAAAATGGCGCCATTTTGAATAACAGCCGCCATCTTGAATTCCGACGACTTTAGGAGATGCCTCCCCCTCTAATATCCATTGTATTATCATAAAGTACATACTCACCAAGCGGCATATTCTTATCACGATTTGCAGTTTTCACCTTATTTTTGTCGCGTAGCACTCGGACTAATATATTAACACGCAGTTTGTTTCAGTACTTGTCTTTCAAAAACAGCAAGGTAGAAAAAGCATGTTCTCATAAGCACGAAGTGTTGAATATCATGAAGGACCTCAAAGCTGATTTGAATACTTCTGGATATTCTGTTCGTATCTAGAAGGAAATTAAGGATTTTCCCTTGAAATATTATTTCCTGTTGAAATTGTCATATTTTTTAAAAAAAGATAAAATAAAAAATATATTTTGGTGACAAAACTTGATTGTTCCACGACCCATCAAAACAAATGCCACGGCCCACCAGTGGGTCGCGACCCATAGATTGGGAACCGCTGAAGTAGAAGTTAACCCAACCTGCAGCAAAATATAGAAGTCAAACGGACCTGAATGCGTTCCACGGGATAAACATTAGTTAACCCGACCAGCAGCAAAACATAGGAAGTTAATCGGACCCAAACCCGATTCACAGCAAAAAACAGGAAGTCAACCGGTCCCAGACCCGACCCACAGCAAAATATAGAAGCAACATGACCGGCAGTGAAAAAATTAGCCCCGAATCACGCATTAAAGTCGATTTGTCAAATTTCTAAAATCGCCCCCCCCCCCTCCTTGAGGACTCTCCAGATCCGTCCTTGTAAAAATGAATAATAAAACTACCATTTTTTGAAAATATTTAGCTTCGATTGTTTCTCTAGTGTATCTAAATTTGATCGAGAAGAGAGTTTTGTGTGAAAAGAATAAAAAACTTTTATTCATAGACAGAATAAATAAGTTTTATATAAAGTTTTCTTCAATGGTACTTAAAAGTACCGTCGGTGCATAAAAGGTTAAAACCGTTTATAACTCGATAAGTAATTTATTAATCGAAAAAGTGAAAAGCGCAATTACACTCGAAATCGATTTCAGTCGTCAGACCGACCGACTTTGTGTCTTTAAGTTTAAAAGTATGTCGAAAGTTTCGCATTTGTTGAGCAGGGAATTGAATCACCTTAAGGGTCCTGTCCCTGCCGGCGAAGACACACGCGAGCTAATTCTGTTCTTATGGGGAGGCATTTTTCTAATAACTCTTTCGTATTTTAATATTTTTTTATTAAATGATTTTTTTTTTTTTTTTTTTTTTTTTTTTTTTTTTTTTTGCGTTGAATAGCTGAGGTCCCTCTCAAGACCGCTCCTTGGTTACTTTTTCGATTTTGGTAGCAGATATTCTCTATAAAATTACTTTCACTTTCAGAACCGGATCCGAAAGTGAAAGTAACTCTATAGGAAATATCTGCGACTAAAATCGATTAAAATAGACCTCAGCTATAAAAAAAAAAAAAAAAAATCATTTAATAAAAAAATGTTAAAATACGAACGAATTATTAGAAAAATGCCTCCCCATAGAAATAGCATTAGCTTGGGAATGTCTTCGCGAACACGGACAAAAAACTTAATTCTCTTTTAGAGTCTTAATCTTTACTTCATGTAAACAGTCTAAAAATCTATGTTATTGTTAATGTTGCTATTCTGCATTCTGGAGCTTGGACGTGTAGTCTGAGATATAGTGTGTCGCATAAATATGCATTGTGCATGTAGTTTTTTTTTTGGGGGGGGGGGGACAGTTACAAACAAAAGAAATAATAGTAATAATAACAATCTTTTTTTCTAAACTGAACAAAGCTAAAGAGACAGATCTTCGGATTCATGTTTAAACGCAAAAACATAATACACGCAGCCATGATTTTTGAAGTGATATAAATCAAGCAGTTTTTTTATTTTCTCTTCTTCTTCTTTGATTGAATTATATATACAATTCTAAACAATTGTTGTCTGAAGATAGCATTTTTTTTTTTTTTTTTTCCGTTCGCGCCGACACGCCCGGTAACTTTTTGGTTAAAAACGCAACTTTTACAGCAATTTTTGAAAAATCTACCACGTGTACTGAAAAATAGAAAAACAATTTAAATACAAACTTTCTGAATAAGTTAACACCTGCCAATATGAGTTTGTTAACTAAAGAAAAATAAAAATATGTATCAGAAATTACTCAGCTTTGATTTGAAAGCAGTCTTAAAATAAACTGGATTGTATGTTACAAACAATTGCACTTTTTTAGTGAAGGGGGGGGGGGATAAATTGAATCTGATTGGCCGTTACCGATATCACTATTTTTGCACCTGCCGAGCCATAAACTGGTTAGTACATATAAAAAAATTTAGACTTTTTTTTTTTTTTTTTTTTTTTTTTTACAGCACCAGGACGTGCGGGGCCAAGATAGCTTTGGTTTGGGAAGGCCTGGAAATTTCGGCCCATTCAAACCTCTAGCGATACTCGACTAATAAAAATTCTTAAATACTTTTCACTTTAATGATTTTTTTAATTACTTAAACTTAACTATTTTTATATTTTATTAATCTTTATAAAACTAGTCAGAATCACCAATCCCAAAACTTTCTTCTATCTCATACATGTTATAATTCGAAATTTACTTTTACAGCGAAAAAATAAATGACATTCTATGCCAATCACGAGGGTTTTAAAGATATGAAATTCCGTGTATGATTTCTTGAGATATGACTATCGGTGAAATCATTTGAATCCAGTAAAAAAAAAACTACATAACAATGTCACCTATTGGGTAATTAACACCAAAACCTAATTAGAAACATCTTATGTGAACATCTAGCTGAATCTGAAGTTTGCTGAAAATCCGTGCGTTAGTTTTTGAGATACAACTATTGCTAAAATCGTAAAAAAAATTCAGCATAGCAGCACCACATGCAGAGAGATTTACACCTAAACATAATCAACAGCAATATTAATCAAGATATACTTGAATCTGAAGTTTGAAGAAAATTCGTGCGTTAATTCTTGAGATTGAAGAAATATTGAAAAAATGCAGCACAGCAGCGCCACCTATGAGCCGATTTACACCAACACGTAATCAGCATCAATTCATATCAAGAAGGACTAACTGAATCTGAAGTTTGATGAAAATCCGTGCTTTAATTTTTAAGATAGAGTAATTGTGGAAACTATGAAAAATGCTGCACAGCAGCTCTACCTGTTCGGTGATTTACAGCAAAAACTATTCAGCACCAATTTATATTATTGATTACCTTAACACAAATTTTAATTAAATTATGGTCATTTGGTCTTGATCTCTGAGCTTTAAAACGTGTAAATTCATCGAAAACCGGAAGTCGAAAATTTTCATGAATCTTATGCTTCTTTCTTGTAAAGATAGAAAAAAATAAAAGAAATACAATAGCTTTCGGTTAAGATATTTGATAAAATCCTTCACTGTTAATACGCGTAATGCGCAAATTTTTTTTACGTTTTTTACATATTCTTACAAGAAGAAAGTATTGTATTCATGAAAATTTTTCGTCATCAAGTTTTAGACGGATTTACACATTTTAAGGATCAGATATACCTAAAAAAATGTTTTTAGAAATTGTCTATCTGCAAGTTTGTGACTTTGTCTGTATGTGACGCAAATTTTGTAGACGCTCTGACTCAAGAACGAAATTTAATAATTAAATGAAAAAATATTAAATTATTTTTCCATAATTAATTTTCATTAATTAATTTCATTAATGTATTTAATAATTTTACTACTTTGTTCCGTTCGATACGTTACTTGATATTTTATTACTTTGTTCATATGTCGCAATATCGATATATCGTAATATTATTATATAAAAGGACAAGGGACCTTCAAAATCATGTTTTTTTATATTTTTAAAATTGTACTTTGAATATTATTGAAGGGTACATTGTATGTATTATAATGCCAATTTATCAAGATATTTAACTCTAGACATCGCCCAGATCTATAAGAAGATTACTTATCAAAACAAGTCGAAAATTGCACGTCAAGCGTAGCAAAGGAGGTGCGTTCGTACAGTAACGAAGTTTTAAAAATATTCAGATAATGATGTCATAGTATACAATATTTCGGATACAGTATAGTATGCGGCGAAGTCTTTTGTATGTCCATGTAAATACTATTAACTTTCTATTATACTAGCTGACCTGCCCGGCGCGGCGTTGCCCGTGCCCGTGATGTTATTCAGTTTTCAAATGTGTTATTTGCTTTCTAAATGACCCTTAAATTAAACTCAAATTTCTATGATTTTATATCTTTAAGTCCATTTTGTCAAAATTTATATTTTTAAACGGAAAAATCGCGAAAAGATATTGAATTGAAAACACATGCTGTTTGGGATTTTATTTTCTATGTAATTTGATTTTTTGGAAACTGCGAACCGAAAGCGAACGAAACCGCGACGGAACACACGGGTTTTTACTGAATTCGTAAAAATTTTCACACATTTTATTTTGTAAACAAGTAAGAAAAATCATGCGTTAAGCATAGATTATGAAGCACTTTCCAACACTTAATGAAATCTTTAACAAAACTTTGTTATTTAGGGAAATAATACTGTATAGCCAAATATACCCAAATATGTATTCCAGTACTTTTGAACAGCTCTGTATTTCATATGTCAGTTGATAATGGGAAAATTTAGTTTAGCAAGAAAATACACAGTAGTTTGAAATTTCTTTTTCAGCATTTCATGCTATTAGATGGAAACATACTTGAATACTTTTGTTCAGCCCTATAGTTTACATTGTACCTTTATTACACGTCAGCATTAGGCTAAAATTTATTGTAAACTAAAACACATTTAAAACAACTGAAATCACATTCTCATAAATTATCATTCATAGGCGTCCATGTACCGAATTCTTTGCGTGGCCCTGTATATCCTTTTATCTATATTCTGCAAACATTTCTCAGTAAATTGAATGTAGCTGAGCGTAAAAATGCATACCTTATTTAAGAACCACGTTTAAATAATTTACGCTCATATTCAGTAACGTTGGTGAGCTCTTTAGGGTAGCCCTGTATATCAACTGTAATATTTATACACACCATATAAAGTGCATATATTTAGCGAAATATAAACGCGCATATCATAATTAAAATGCATTTCATACCTCCACGAGCCATCATCGGACACACACTGTAAAAAAAAATTCAAGAGGTTACTAAAAATTTCTTAGTAAATTTGTATTCCACAGCATTTTTTAGTAACCATTACAAACTTTTTTTTTTTGCAAGTGAAACAAGCATTTCTTTTGTAAACTGAACAAAAGAATTTTTTGTATAACTAACTTAAAAATTTTTAGTATGAGCCACCAAGCAAATTTTAGTAATAGCTCCAAAAAAATGTTTAATAACCATTACGTGCGCCCGAAAGGCAGGAGCTTCCTTCGAGCTGCATTCAGACTACTGAAGCGGAAGATTTTCGGCAAAACCGCAATAGATGGCAGCACTAAACATTCCTACCCGCTCCGACAGAATTTTATAATCCCTTTATTAACGAGACACTACATGCATTCGGGGCGTATTTGGCGGCGGCAAGTTTCGAACCCGGGACTGGACAAGCCTGGAGTCCGTTACTATAACCACTATGCTATCAAGGCCACACCAACTGAGTTTTAGTAAGAGCTATTAAAAATATAAAACTATTAACTCTTATTCGTTGCTAACTTTTTTCTAGTAATTCTTACAGATTTTTTTGCAACCGACTAAGATTACTAAAAATATTTTAGTAATTACAAGGATCACTAAAGTTTTTTTTAGTAGATCGACCCTTTTTTTTTACAGTGCATATACGGTACTTCGGAAAGAATATACTATTTGAAATCTTTTGTATGGCTCTGTAAATGCTATGTACTTCATATTATGCAAGACAGTAGCGTATAGTTTATATTAAGCTTCAGTGACATATATCAATTTTATTATTCATGAAACAGATTAATATATTTAAAATATCTCACACATAATTCCCCCTTTTACCATTATCTAATAGAATTCTTTTGTGTGGTCATGTAAATGAACAATAGCTACATTTTCACCTTATATTTTATAGAATGCATATTTTAATATCTTTGACAGGGTATAACATCTTTAAAATTCCTTTGAAACGATTTTTTTATATAGGCCGTAATGTAATGGGAAACTTTTGATTCGCCCTGTAGATAAACTAATCATGGTAGAAACTTCATTCTCAATAGGGTTCGTGCTAGGGTAAACGTCAATAACGTCCTAAAATTTTATGGGAATCCGAGTATATTAACGATTTTTCCCCATAGGCCGTAATGTAATGGGAAACTTTGATTACCCCTGTAGATAAACTAATCATGGTAGAAACTTCATTTTTCGATAGGACTTGCGCTAGGGTAAACATCAATAACGTCCTAAAATTTCATGGCAATCCGAGTATATAAACGATTTTTCCCCATGGGCCGTAATGTAATGGAAAACTTTTGATTCGCCCTGTAGATAAACTAACCATGGTAGAAACTTCATTTTCAATAGCGTTTGCGCTTGGGTAAACGTCAATAACGTCCTAAAATTTCATGGCAATCCTCATCATCGGACACACACTGTAAAAAAAAATTCAAGAGGTTACTAAAAATTTCTTAGTAAATTTGTATTCCACAGCATTTTTTAGTAACCATTACAAACTTTTTTTTTTTTTTTGCAAGTGAAACAAGCATTTCTTTTGTAAACTGAACAAAAGAATATTTTGTATAACTAACTTAAAAATTTTTAGTATGAGCCACCAAGCAAATTTTAGTAATAGCTCCAAAAAAATGTTTAATAACCATTACGTGCGCCCGAAAGGCAGGAGCTTCCTTCGAGCTGCATTCAGACTTCTGAAGCGGAAGATTTTCGGCAAAACCGCAATAGATGGCAGCACTAAACATTCCTACCCGCTCCGACAGAATTTTATAATCCCTTTATTAACGAGACACTACATGCATTCGGGGCGTATTTGGCGGCGGCAAGTTTCGAACCCGGGACTGGACAAGCCTGGAGTCCGTTACTATAACCACTATGCTATCAAGGCCACACCAACTGAGTTTTAGTAAGAGCTATTAAAAATATAAAACTATTAACTCTTATTCGTTGCTAACTTTTTTCTAGTAATTCTTACAGATTTTTTTGTAACCGACTAAGATTACTAAAAATATTTTAGTAATTACAAGGATCACTAAAGTTTTTTTAGTAGATCGACCCTTTTTTTTACAGTGCATATACGGTACTTCGGAAAGAATATACTATTTGAAATCTTTTGTATGGCTCTGTAAATGCTATGTACTTCATATTATGCAAGACAGTAGCGTATAGTTTATATTAAGCTTCAGTGACATATATCAATTTTATTATTCATGAAACAGATTAATATATTTAAAATAAGTCACAGACAATTCCCCCTTTTACCATTATCAAATAGAATTCTTTTGTGTGGCCATGTAAATGAAAAATAGCTACATTTTCACCTTATATTTTATAGAATGCATATTTTAATATCTTTGACAGGGTATAACATCTTTAAAATTCCTTTGAAACGATTTTTTTTCTATAAGCCGTAATGTAATGGGAAACTTTTGATTCGCCCTGTAGATAAACTAATCATGGTAGAAACTTCATTTTCAATAGGGTTCGTGCTAGGGTAAACGTCAATAACGTCCTAAAATTTTATGGGAATCCGAGTATATTAACGTTTTTTCCCCATAGGCCGTAATGTAATGGGAAACTTTGATTCCCCCTGTAGATAAACTAATCATGGTAGAAACTTCATTTTCGATAGGACTTGCGCTAGGGTAAACGTCAATAACGTCCTAAAATTTCATGGCAATCCGAGTATATAAACGATTTTTCCCCATGGGCCGTAATGTAATGGAAAACTTTTGATTCGCCCTGTAGATAAACTAACCATGGTAGAAACTTCATTTTCAATAGCGTTTGCGCTTGGGTAAACGTCAATAACGTCCTAAAATTTCATGGCAATCCTCATCATCGGACACACACTGTAAAAAAAAATTCAAGAGGTTACTAAAAATTTCTTAGTAAATTTGTATTCCACAGCATTTTTTAGTAACCATTACAAACTTTTTTTTTTTTTGCAAGTGAAACAAGCATTTCTTTTGTAAACTGAACAAAAGAATTTTTTGTATAACTAACTTAAAAATTTTTAGTATGAGCCACCAAGCAAATTTTAGTAATAGCTCCAAAAAAATGTTTAATAACCATTACGTGCGCCCGAAAGGCAGGAGCTTCCTTCGAGCTGCATTCAGACTTCTGAAGCGGAAGATTTTCGGCAAAACCGCAATAGATGGCAGCACTAAACATTCCTACCCGCTCCGACAGAATTTTATAATCCCTTTATTAACGAGACACTACATGCATTCGGGGCGTATTTGGCGGCGGCAAGTTTCGAACCCGGGACTGGACAAGCCTGGAGTCCGTTACTATAACCACTATGCTATCAAGGCCACACCAACTGAGTTTTAGTAAGAGCTATTAAAAATATAAAACTATTAACTCTTATTCGTTGCTAACTTTTTTCTAGTAATTCTTACAGATTTTTTTGTAACCGACTAAGATTACTAAAAATATTTTAGTAATTAAAAGGATCACTAAAGTTTTTTTTAGTAGATCGACCTTTTTTTTTTACAGTGCATATACGGTACTTCGGAAAGAATATACTATTTGAAATCTTTTGTATGGCTCTGTAAATGCTATGTACTTCATATTATGCAAGACAGTAGCGTATAGTTTATATTAAGCTTCAGTGACATATATCAATTTTATTATTCATGAAACAGATTAATATATTTAAAATAAGTCACAGACAATTCCCCCTTTTACCATTATCAAATAGAATTCTTTTGTGTGGCCATGTAAATGAAAAATAGCTACATTTTCACCTTATATTTTATAGAATGCATATTTTAATATCTTTGACAGGGTATAACATCTTTAAAATTCCTTTGAAACGATTTTTTTTTTATATAGGCCGTAATGTAATGGGAAACTTTTGATTCGCCCTGTAGATAAACTAATCATGGTAGAAACTTCATTTTCAATAGGGTTCGTGCTAGGGTAAACGTCAATAACGTCCTAAAATTTTATGGGAATCCGAGTATATTAACGATTTTTCCCCATAGGCCGTAATGTAATGAGAAACTTTGATTCCCCCTGTAGATAAACTAATCATGGTAGAAACTTCATTTTCGATAGGACTTGCGCTAGGGTAAACGTCAATAACGTCCTAAAATTTCATGGCAATCCGAGTATATAAACGATTTTTCCCCATGCGCCGTAATGTAATGGAAAACTTTTGATTCGCCCTGTAGATAAACTAACCATGGTAGAAACTTCATTTTCAATAGCGTTTGTGCTTGGGTAAACGTCAATAACGTCCTAAAATTTCATGGTAATCCTCATCATCGGACACACACTGTAAAAAAAAATTCAAGAGGTTACTAAAAATTTCTTAGTAAATTTGTATTCCACAGCATTTTTTAGTAACCATTACAATTTTTTTTTTTTTTTGCAAGTGAAACAAGCATTTCTTTTGTAAACTGAACAAAAGAATTTTTTGTATAACTAACTTAAAAATTTTTAGTATGAGCCACCAAGCAAATTTTAGTAATAGCTCCAAAAAAATGTTTAATAACCATTACGTGCGCCCGAAAGGCAGGAGCTTCCTTCGAGCTGCATTCAGACTTCTGAAGCGGAAGATTTTCGGCAAAACCGCAATAGATGGCAGCACTAAACATTCCTACCCGCTCCGACAGAATTTTATAATCCCTTTATTAACGAGACACTACATGCATTCGGGACGTATTTGGCGGCGGCAAGTTTCGAACCCGGGACTGGACAAGCCTGGAGTCCGTTACTATAACCACTATGCTATCAAGGCCACACCAACTGAGTTTTAGTAAGAGCTATTAAAAATATAAAACTATTAACTCTTATTCGTTGCTAACTTTTTTCTAGTAATTCTTACAGATTTTTTTGTAACCGACTAAGTTTACTAAAAATATTTTAGTAATTACAAGGATCACTAAAGTTTTTTTTAGTAGATCGACGCTTTTTTTTTACAGTGCATATACGGTACTTCGGAAAGAATATACTATTTGAAATCTTTTGTATGGCTCTGTAAATGCTATGTACTTCATATTATGCAAGACAGTAGCGTATAGTTTATATTAAGCTTCAGTGATATATATCAATTTTATTATTCATGAAACAGATTAATATATTTAAAATAAGTCACAGACAATTCCCCCTTTTACCATTATCAAATAGAATTCTTTTGTGTGGCCATGTAAATGAAAAATAGCTACATTTTCACCTTATATTTTATAGAATGCATATTTTAATATCTTTGACAGGGTATAACATCTTTAAAATTCCTTTGAAACAATTTTTTTATACAGGCCGTAATGTAATGGGAAACTTTTGATTCGCCCTGTAGATAAACTAATAATGGTAGAAACTTCATTTTCAATAGGGTTCGTGCTAGGGTAAACGTCAATAACGTCCTAAAATTTTATGGGAATCCGAGTATATTAACGATTTTTCCCCATAGGCCGTAATGTAATGGGAAACTTTGATTCGCCCTGTAGATAAACTAATCATGGTAGAAACTTCATTTTCGATAGGACTTGCGCTAGGGTAAACGTCAATAACGTCCTAAAATTTTATGGCAATCCGAGTATATAAACGATTTTTCCCCATGGGCCGTAATGTAATGGAAAACTTTTGATTCGCCCTGTAGATAAACTAACCATGGTAGAAACTTCATTTTCAATAGCGTTTGCGCTTGGGTTAACGTCAATAACGTCCTAAAATTTCATGGCAATCCGAGTACATAAACGATTTTTCTACATAGGCCGTAATGTAATGGGAAACTTTTGATTCTCTCTGTAGATAAACTAATCATGGTAGATACTTCATTTTCAATAAGTGTCGTGCTAGGGTAAACATCAATAACGTATAAAAATTTCATAGCAATCCGAGTATATTTACGGGAGTTAGAGCGCGGATAGACGGACAGACGGACAGATGTTCCAGACAAATCGAATGCATAAGCACTTTTCAACTTTGTTGGAACGTGCTAAAAAAGAATTCTATCCATACAAAAGTTCGAAAGTTTTTGAAAGTCAGGGGCGTTCCGACCCAGTGTGCAAAGTGTGCGGCACACACAGGCGCCGAAGCAGTAAAGGCGCCTAAAGATTTCAGTTGAGAAGCAAATGTTAAAAAAAATATTATATTTTCTTAGCATCTGAGTTATCTTTTATAGATTTACCTTATACAAATTATTTATAAATATTAATTTCTTTCTTTAAAATTTTATTTTATTTTACTTATGAGTCCTCTAATAAATCATTTAGACAAGACCTGTCCAACCTTTATAAAACAGAGGTGCACCTCATATAGTTATAAATAATGAAAGGCGCCGTAATTCACATAGCTGAAAATATGCAACACTATTATCTCACTGCGGTGGAAAAGCGTAATATACAGTTTTATTACCGTAGGAGGTAAATTTCACTTGTTTTTTTATTATTATTTATAAGAAACAATTGTCACTTTACTTCAGAATTTATCATAAATAAGAAGAAAATTACTATTCGGAAATACTGGTAAAAGTTTTTCCTACAATATCAGTCCATGAATAGAGGTAGACTTATATGTTAGAAACGTTTTATATGATGCGCATATATCTCACGCTGATAGCTATAAGTCCCCTATGATTCAGAAACTATTTTAAAATAATTTAATTCGGAATAAATTTAAAATTAGATTTTCAGAGGGCAATCTATCTCCAAAAGTTTTGTAGATGAAGAAGCTATAGAAACTTTAATCACTGAATAACAAATTAATAGCATTAAATAATTAAAACTTATTTAAGGTCCAGGTACCCTAGGTTCTATGGGCGCCTCAGCTTACCCTAAAACATATTGAGCCTCCCTGGAAAAGATTCCAAGGTCACTAAATTAATTTCTATTCCAAAAATTCAAATGAAATTCTGTTTAAAAATCTAATTTATATTTCCCTGCACTCCCTGCGTACACTCGTGTCTATTCAAATACTGCATAAATTAGTGTAAAGATTGTAAGATTTGTGCATTTCATTTCCGAACATAAAATCGAATTTTTGAAATATGAGCACTTATTAGCATTACACATAACCGTAGACGTTACAGAGACTAAAATGGCAAAACAACAACAACAACAAAAAAAGTTCAATTTAGACATAGATAAATTAGAAACTACAATGATGGCTGTTAATATGAATGGAAAAATATAAATTTATGAAAAAAGTGTTTTAAAATCCCGTGCACTTTATGTCCTACTCTCCCCTTGGGCCCATAAAGGTTTCAAACCAACATGAGAGATCTTCATGGAATAGGACTTGGGCTGAAGCCCAAGGTCGGCGCTGCGCGGCCTTTGGCCCGACCCGGGCCGAGCCAATTCATGAATTAGGCAATGGCGTATCTAAGGTGTGAGTGTGTGTGAGGGGGGGGGGGGGGCTAGATGGCGAAAGGGCAATCGCCCACCCTAATGTCGGGCTAGGTCCAGGTCTTCTGAGTCGGGCCGTGTCCTGATCTTTATTTTCTGTCGATTTGGGTCAGGCCAGACTTGTTTTTCTTCTTGGTCGAGTCCGGCCTGGAGTCATTCTTTTTAAATGTCTGTATTAGAGATGAGACAGTGCTCGGACTCGGACTCATTTTTTCTGAAACCTATAAATTTTATTTATCAATGAATAGAAAATATTAAATAAGCTTTTCCCCCGCTTAAATATTACTTATTACTTTTCAAATCACTATATTGACATCTTGATTAGAATAAAGGGGAAGCAGATTTTTTTTTTTTTTTTTTAATTTATTTAAGCAAACGATGCTATTTTAAAAGCAAATTATTAGTAACTTCTGCAGACTTATTTTGTCATTTTCGTCGATGGTCTGGCGCCAACGAAAAGGCGGGAATGATGAATTTAGTTTGATTTTTGTTTGTAGCATTGGTTATTTTGCAATAGAGTTGTTTATTTTATTATTATTTAGACATTTAATGCTAAGAGGATATTTTCTTTCAATTTTAGTTTGCGGTTGGCGAATAATTTAGATTTCTATTGTACACAGCGTACACAGGTCGTAATCGCTTTTCATATGGAAATAATTTTAATAATTGTTGCTTTTTTTGTGAATTCTGCTGATACTGAAGCTGTATTCTGAAATTTACGATGTCAATTTTGGTCGTAAGTAAATTTATTTTCCATATTATTCTGATAGAAAGCAATTGAGCAGTGTTTCCTCTATTCCTATTATAACATTGGAATTTAAATTTATAAATTTAATATTATTGTCTGGGTCACACCTATCCCAAAAGATTGTTATGAGGAATGAAATGGTTATAGTTAAAAATGTGCAGTTTTCATAGAAAATTGGTAAATGTTGTCCGATTCGACAAATAATCGACAATAATTTCTTCAAGTTCCATGCATTTATTTATGAAACACAGTTCACTAACATGTCCATAATGTTTTCTTATTAAAAGAGACAAAATATGACAATTTTTTTATGTATTAAGTACATTTTTATTTTATACCAAACTTTTCTTTTGATAATATTAAATTAAAATTTTCATTTAAGAGTAACATTTCTATGGAAAATGTGGTTTAAAAATTATAATTTTCCCCTAACATTAAAAAAATATATATATTATACATTTTTTTTTTCCTCTGTATACTTTCGTTATCGGGCTCGGGCTCTGATAAAGCAAAATGTTTCGGGTTTGGGCGGGCTCGGATTTAAAATCGAGCTCGGGTGGGACCTAATTCTGAAAAAAAGAGCCCGAACTCATGTCTTATCTGTATTGATCAAAATTTCCAGGTCGGGGCTCGGCCCTGAGTAAAAGCTAAACGTCTGTTCCGTGTCCGACCCAGCCTGTATGATAAGCATTATTGGGCCGACGCGATTCGTGAAATTCTTCACCCCGAGCCCAATTTGGACTGACATCTTACTTATTTGTTATTCGTAAAAAATATATTTATGTTGTAGATTTGTTTTGCGAAATCTTACGAAATACATTTTTAAAAATTTACTTTTGTTTTTGACCAGCAGCAGAATATAGTAATCAACCGGTCTAAAACCCAGCAAGTAGCAAAAAAAAAAGGTAGAAGTTAACCTGACCAACTGTAAAAAGTAGCAGTCAAACGGACTCGAATACGAACCACAGAAAAAGCATTGGTTACAGCGTGGTGCGAAAGGGTAGGGGGCGAAGGGGGCGGTCGCCTCATGTTGAGAAGTTTAAAGGACGTCAAATTTATACTACCAACATCATTTTTGGCCTGTCACAAGAAAAGTCGTTTGGGGGAGGGGGGGGGGGCAAACTGAAACTTTGCCCAGGCGCAGTTTTCTCTTCGCACGCCCCTGATTAGCCAACACGACCAGCAGCAAAAAATAGAAATCAACCGGAACCAAACCCGACCCGCTTGAAAAATAGAAGTCAACCGGACCCAAAACCGACCCGCTTGAAAAATAGAAGTCAACGGGAACCAAACCCGACCCGTTCAAAAATTTGAAGTCAACCGGAGCCAAACGCGACCCGCTTGAAAAATAGAAGTCAACCGGACCCAAACCCGACCCTCTGAAAATATAGAAGTTCACCGGACCAAAACCCGACCCGCAGTGAAAATATTAGTCCCGACCCGCGCATGAGTTTCGAGTCTCCGAATTTTTAAAATCGTCCCCCCCCCCTTCTTGAGGACTCTCCAGATCCGCCCTTGTTGAATGTTATTTTTTCCAAACGAATGTAGAGATGGGGTGTGGGGAGGGCAATGTCTTCAGCAACATGTTGATTTGACTTTATAATTTTGAATAAAAATATTTTCGAACGAACATTATATTGCTAGCAGTGTATAATCTTGAATTTGTATGATTTTTCCTTTTTAAATGAAAATCCATCCAATCGAAGCTCGAGTTGATTTCCCACTGCCTCCAATAGAGTATATCGGCGGTGCTATTCATGTTTCTGTCTGATTTTTCAAGCTAACTGTCAATTTGTATTTATTTTCTGACATTTAGATATAAAACTTTCAATTTTGGCCAAAAAAAATATATATATATATATTCTTGATAAAGTAAATAATGGAAATCCGCACAATTCCTCATACATATATTTTTTTTAATTTATTAACGCGAAATGATATTCAAATCACATATTTCTTAATTGGGAAACGATATCTTGAGATAATTTGCACCGAGAGAAAAAAATATGCTTGGCGAATCCTTGAAATGACTTCAAAAATTTTTTTGAACAATAAATATTAATATTTTCACACCTGAAAATTATTAGAACCTGAAAAATACCGTGATTGTATCAACAGTTGTTGTTGTTGTTGTTGTTTTTCACGTTTGAAACTTCAGAGAAATGAAAAACATGAGAACTGATCCGAATCGCTACCAAATAAAAAGGTTTTTGAAATAGTAATTAAAAATACCATTGAAATCGGTTTTCTTTCTTTATTATTATTTATTTGTAATTTTACCAGGATCTCACTATATCCCAATTTGCTGGAATCCCAAAATGCAGAAAAAATCAAACGTTACGCTTTTGGTAAGTGGGAAGGACTGCTTGGGGAAGGACACAAGTATCATGATCTCGTTGAGGAATAAAAGATCGCCATTTTGCGATGATCATTAAGGGTTTTTAATTAATATTTCGGGTGATTAAAAAAAAAAAAACTGAGTGTCAGGTGTACGGTGCATCTACCATCATCAATCCTTATCCAAATTTTTATATCTTTATGTGCGGTAGATTTTCTTAGCCATCGTCAATACATGCAAAGTAAAAACAAACATCTTTCATTTAGATGCAATATATTGTTATTGCATTAAATTACTTTCTCCGGGATAATGAAATTTTACCGTAACGTAGGATTTTGATAGAGAGTACTTTAATTTACACAGGTTTT
Source organism: Maratus speculifer (assembly GCA_964019185.1). Lineage (NCBI taxonomy): Eukaryota > Metazoa > Arthropoda > Arachnida > Araneae > Salticidae > Maratus > Maratus speculifer. The sequence continues at coordinate 298,048,720 of OZ025295.1, read as the reverse complement.
ACTGTGTTATGAATTTTATTTACATAGCTGCCATCCTCCTGTCAAGGGCGGATCCAGCCCAACCTCCAGGGGGGGGGGTCACAACTTTTGACAGATGATTTAATGAAACAATTTTAAAATACAGTAAATCTTGTGAAAACGGAATTACGATAAAAAGTAGCAAATGTCGCCGATTGGGCATGAAAAAAATCGCGAATTTTGTCGATTAGGCACGGAAAAATCACGAATTTTGTCGATCGGACGCAAAAAATCTCAGATTTCATTTATCGGGCAAGGAAAAAAAATCAAAATTTTTTTATAATACTTGAAATTTTGTTCATAGGTTGCGGAAAAGTCGCCTGTTTTGTCTGTTTACCGCGCGAAAAAAAACAGGAACGTCGTTGACCGGGCGCAGAAAAATCGAAAATATCGTCAATTGGACATTGGACAATCGTGAGTTTTGTCTATCGCCTTCGAAAAATCTCGAATTTTGTCTGTATGTCTCAGAAAAACCTCAAATTTTGTCGATCGAGCACAAAAAATCGCGAATTTTGTCGATCTGGAAAGAAAAAATCACAAATTTCGTTAATAGGGCACGGAAAAACCCCAATTTTGTCGATCGGCTTCGTAAAAAGCGCGAATTTATTCGATCGGGAACAGAAAAATCGCGAATTTTGTTGATTTGGAATAAAATGCGAATTTCGAGTTGATATGGAACGCAAAAATTGTCAAATTCGTGAATCAGGGAAGAAATTCTCGCGAATGTAGTCGATTGTCTTCGTAAAAAGAGCGATTCTGGCGATTGGGTACGAAAAATTCGCGAATTTTGTCGATTCGGAACGAAAAAATCGCTAATTTCGTTGAAAGGGCAAGAAAAAATCGAAGATTTTGTCAATGATGCACGGAAAAATCGAAAATTTTTTTGAGCGGCTGCAGAACAATAACGAGTTTCATTAGTTTATTGCGAGGAAAAAATCACAGATTTTATCAATCTACGGCGGGGAAAAAAATGCAGATTTCATCAGTCAGTTAAGAATCGCGAATTTTATTGTTCGATGCGGAAAAATGCGTATTTCATGGACCAAGAACAGAAAAAGGTGCAAATCTCGTCGATTGGGCACGGAAAAATCCGGAATATGGTCGATCACTTTCGTAAAAAGCGCGAATTTAGTCGATCGGGAACGAAAAAATCGCTTTTGGTAGGGCACGGACAAATTGCGAATTTTGTCGATCGGGAACGAAAAAGTCGCAAATATGGTCGATCAGTTTCGTAAACAGCACAAATACAGTCGTTTGGGAATGAAAAAATCGCGAATTATGTTTATATGGCGAACAAAAATTGACAATTCCATCAATTGGGAAAGAAATTATCACGAATATGGTCGATCAGCTTCGTAAAAAGCACGAATTCGGGCGATCGAGCACAAAAAAATCGCTAATTTTGTTGATAGGGCGCGGAAAAACCGCAAATTTTGTCGATCATGCGCGGAAAAATTAAAAAAATATTTGAGCGGCAGCAGAACAATCGTGAGTTTCGTCAGTTTGTCGCGAGAAAAAAATCACGGATTTCATCAATTTACGGCAGGAAAGAAATGCAGATTTCGTCAGTCAATTAAGAAACGCGTATTTCATAATTCGTGTTCAGAAAAATTCGTATTTCATCGAACAAGAACGGAAAAATATGCCAATTTTGTGGTTTGGGCACGGAAAAATCGTGAATTTTATCAATCAAGTGAAGAAAAATCGGAAATTTCACTGATCATTTGTGGAAAAATCTCAAATTTCGTCGATTACACCCCAAAAAAATCGTGAATTTCGTGGATCGGCTTTACAAAAATCGCGAATTTCACCGATCGTGTGCGGAAAAATTTTGAATTATGTCGATCAGACGCGAAAAATTCCCGAATTTTCTCGATCAGTTTCGAAAAAAGCGCAAATTCTTTCGATTAGACGTTATTTTGCGTTCCTGTTTTAGCACTTTTTACTTACATTGTACATCCCTCTTTGAAGAGCTCCAGGGGGGGTCATGACCCCCATGACCCCCCCCCTTGGATCCGCCACTGCCTTCTGTACTTTTCAAATTAATTTAAGCATGTTTGGAAACATAAATTTATTTATTTAATGAAATAAAGTACGAACTGTAAACAAACAAGACATATTTTATTAAAGAAATTTTCTAGTTCAAAAAACTCCAAAAGAATAACAACTATACATTTATAAATAGTCATAGTTTTTTTTTTTTTTTGGGGGGGGGGGGGGAGGATAAAGTTTTTTTTACAGGTGATTGGATTGGGGGGGGGGGGGGGTGTAGGGCGCCAAATGCAGTTCTGCACACAGGCGCCGAACACTGCTGGCACGCCCCTGTTGAAAGTAATTTAAATCTGGTTTATTGAAAGGCTCTAAAAAGATTGTGCTAAAATACAGACATCTAGTTACTTTTAGCCTAGCTTTTAGCGTAGAAAAAATGTATTTTCCATGAGCCGGGATGTAATTCGTGTTTGTGGGTGTATTCTTTTTTTTTTTTTTTTTTTTTTTCTTTCTTTTTTTTTATCCCTCCCTTTCTTCCTTTTATTTTATTATTTTTTGTCATTATTATTTTTGTAACGTTTTGTTTTGACTATAACTGAGATTGCGAAGAATGTGATCAGTGGCGTAGCTAAGGGGGGGGGGGGCAAGGGGGGCGTCCGCCCCGGGCGCCGAGTCCTAGGGGCGCCAAATTGAGAGAAATTGTTATATATCTATATCGGGGTGGGGGCACAAAACTTCTTGCTGGCCCCGGGCGCCAAAAAACATAGCTACGCTACTGAATGTGATGGTGGATTTTCTTATTTGATGACTTTACAATTTCTCTACTTATTTCTAGATGTTGCATAACAAAGCCCCGTTTGTATATACACTATCTACCAAAAAATATTTGTACACTTTCAGTTTTTGACATTTTGTCAAATATTTAAAAATATACTGGTCGGATTCTTCTGGAACTTCAGAAATATAAAGATTATGTTTCACTTTATATTTATTTACATTCATTTGTTAAGCGGGTAATTAGGGGGCCGGCAAAAAAACAAAGAATAATAGAAATATTTGGGATCGCCCTGTACATGAAAATGCACGAAACGACTTATCGCTTTAGAATACAAATATATGAATACAGTAGAATATGTACACTAATTTTTGTGAGAATAGCATGTATATTTATGGCGATAGAGCGATTTTTTTGAAAAATTCAAAAAATTCTGGTATGTTTTTTGTTTATATCATGCTGGGTTTTTGACCAAATTTAACGCAAATTTCAGAAAAATTTGCAAAATGCAGTAGAAAAAATGTAGCGCAATTGGAATATAAATATATTAAATATTTTATGAAATATGAGTAGTTGTACAAAATAATTTTTATCTGCGCATGCGCGAACTAGAAAAACATTTTTTTTAACATCATTTAATAGTCAATTCTATGGAGTGACTTATAAAAAAAATCCAATCAAATATCGTGAAAATTCAAAAAGATATCATTATTTTAGTGAGATGTTTTTACTCTGCTCTCTAAAAACGGCTGAATCTTAAGGGATTCTCCACAAATTGACATTTTTTAATAACTGACTTTAAAAAAAAACTAGTATTGAATTAATACAATACCTGATACAATATTGCTGCTAATAAGTACTTGACAATTGTGATAGAAAATAAAAAGAGCTTCATTCACATTCAGGGCCAAAACTAAGAGAGGGTTGGGGGAAAAGGGCATGTGCCCCGGGCGCTAGGATGAAAGTGTCCCAAATGTACATTTTGTTTGGCGATTTTTTTCATGGCTATGTTTAGCATAATATTGTTAAAATTATTATATCTGGGCTATGCTAAAGCATAAAAAAATCTAATGATGATGGCTTAAGGTCCCTGCCCCTACCCGCGAAGATGCTCACGAACTAATGCTATTCCTATGGGGATGCATTTTTCTAACTCTTTTGCATTTGGACATTTTTAAATAATATGTTTTGCATTGGATAGCGGAAGTCCTTTTCAAGATCGCTCCGTGATTACTTTTTCAATTTTGGCGTAGATATTTTTATAATGTTTCTTTCACTTCCAAAAGCGGTTCTGAAAGTGAAACTAACTTTATAAAAAATATCTATGACTCAAATCGAAAAAGTAGTCAAAGAGCGATTTTGAGAGGGACCTCCGCTATCCAATGCAAAAAAAAAAAAAAAAAAAACAATTGAAAATTTCAAAATGCGAAAGAGTTATTAGAAAAATGCCTCCCCACAGGAATAGCATTAGCTCAGCAATGTCTTCGCGGGCAGGGACAAGGGCCTTAAAGATCCTGTTGAAAGTAGAATTTTTTTGATTCGGTTTAAAGTATCAAATTGGAGTATTTTAATAAAGCAGAATACGTTATTTTATATTACATATTTTAAGTTTTAAAATAAGTCGGCTATTAATAAATTGGAGAAATTTTCTTTGTAAATATGCTTTGTGAAGGAGGGGGAAAGGGGTACCTTCAAAATCCACGTTTGCCTCGGGAAAAAAAGACTGGTTTTGGCCCTGTTCACATTTAATAATTTGTAGATCCTCCTCGAGAGGCAATTACAGCTGCGACTCTCCTGGGCATGCTCTCAACTAGTCCTTTTATTACATTTAATGGTATTTTATTCCAGTCTGTTTGCACAAGGCAGGTAAGCTCTTTTACTGATTTTGGGCGTGTGTCACCCGCCTTAATTCGACGATCCAACTCGTCCCAGAGGTTCTCTATTGGGTTCAGGTCTGGGCTCTGGGCAGGCCACTCGAGTCGATGCACTCCATTATCAGCATACCAATCCATACTGGACCTCGCTACATGGCAGCTTGCGTTGTCATCCTGGAAATAACATGGGTCCAATCCATAGTATTGCCACAACGTAGGAAGTACACTGTTGTCCAGTATATTACAGTAGGCATTGGCATTGAGCTTACCATGAATTGGGACCAAGGGTCCTAGTCCGAACCAGGAAAAACAACCCCAGAACATAATTCCCCCTCCGCCAAATTTAACTGTGGGCACAATACATTCTGGTAGGAGGCGTTCTCCAGGCAGACGCCAGACCCAGACCCTACCATCAGAAAGGTAGAGGGTGAACCTTGATTCATCACTCCAGAGAACCTGTTTCCATTGCTGTACAGACCATTGCTGGCGTGTTTTGCACCAACTTAACCGAGCTGCGCGGTTGGACTTGGTGATTAAAGGCTTATGGGCGGCAGCACGGCCATAAAAATTAAGCAGATGAGCTTCCTTACGGATGGTATTCATGGAAACAACACATCCTGAAGCTTGTTGAAATTCTTGGCGTATGTGTAACATTGGTTGGTTGCAGTTCTTCCGAATTTCTCTAGACAGAACCCGTCGGTCTCTATCTCCCAGTTTCGTCGGTCTGCCTACTCTGGCCACATTCTGACAATCACCATTCAGCTTCCATTTTCTAATCACATAAGCCACAGTCGTTTTGGGGTAATTAAGCTCGCTAGATATGTCGATTAAAGATCGGCCATTTCGGTGGTACCCGATGATCACACCTTTCTCAAAATCAGACAGCTCTGTTCTTCTTGGCATCATGCATGCGATTGATGTCAGTGTTGTTTTCGACACCACATTTAACAGTGGAGAACTTGACGTATTTCAGGAACGCAGATATCGGCATTTGCATAAGAGCCATTATCAATTATGTATCAATGGGTAGATTTGACACAAATGCTTCGATTTTTTATAATTATTTTTATCCTGAAATAGGTTCGTTCTGGTAATTATCTAAGAAAAGAAGTAAATCACCAGTAAAAAACGTAAATGGAGATTTGGCAATTTGCGTAAAATCTGACGTCATTCAACTGCTTTCAGAGACCAATTGAAAATCATTTCACTCCTATCCACAATAACTTTCTGAATTTCCACGAAATTCGATCGGATATTTTTATGGGTAGCTCCATAGAGTTGAATATTAAATTATGTAAAATGATAAATTTTATCGTTCACGCATACGCTGATTAAAAAATATTTCATACAAATACTCATATTTTAGAAAACTTTTAATATATTTATATTTCAATAGACCCTTATTCTTTCTACTGCATTTTGCGAATTTTTCTTAATGTGGCTTTATATTTGGTTGAAAATATTGCATGACATAGAACATTTTAGAAAATATTTAATATATTTATATTTCAATGAATTTTGGTGAACCCCCCCCCCCCTCCCTTTTCTTCTTTGCAAAGCATCTGCAAAAGTATTTGCAAAGAAAAATTTTCTAATTTATTAATAGCCGACTTATTTTAAAACTTAAAATATGTAATATTGATTAAAGTAGTCTGCTTTGTTTAAAAAAAATGATACCTTAAAATCGTGAAACTGAATCAAAACGAAAAAAAAAATCTGCTTTATGCGGGATCTTTATGCGGGATCTTTATGCCATCATCATTAGATTCTTCTATGCTTTGGTATAGAAGAAATGCTTTGAATGGGACGATTTTGACAATATCATGCTAAACATAGACATGGGAAAAATCGCCAAACAAAATGTACATTTGGGACACTTTCATCCTAGCGCACGGGGCACATGCCCTTTTCCCCCAACCCTCTCTTAGTTTTGGCCCTGAATGTGAATGAAGCTCTTTTTATTTTCTATCACAATTGTCAAGTACTTATTAGCAGCAATATTGTATCAGGTATTGTATTAATTCAATACTAGTTTTTTTTTAAAGTCAGTTATTAAAAAATGTCAATTTGTGGAGAATCCCTTAAGATTCAGCCGTTTTTAGAGAGCAGAGTAAAAACATCTCACTAAAATAATGATATCTTTTTGAATTTTCACGATACTTGATTGGATTTTTTTTATAAGTCACTCCATAGAATTGACTATTAAATGATGTTAAAAAAAATGTTTTTCTAGTTCGCGCATGCGCAGATAAAAATTATTTTATACAACTACTCATATTTCATAAAATATTTAATATATTTATATTCCAATTGCGCTACATTTTTTCTACTGCATTTTGCAAATTTTTCTGAAATTTGCGTTAAATTTGGTCAAAAACCCAGCATGATATAAACAAAAAACATACCAGAATTTTTTGAATTTTTCAAAAAAATCGCTCTATCGCCATAAATATACATGCTATTCTCACAAAAATTAGTGTACATATTCTACTGTATTCATATATTTGTATTCTAAAGCGATAAGTCGTTTCGTGCATTTTCATGTACAGGGCGATCCCAAATATTTCTATTATTCTTTGTTTTTTTGCCGGCCCCCTAATTACCCGCTTAACAAATGAATGTAAATAAATATAAAGTGAAACATAATCTTTATATTTCTGAAGTTCCAGAAGAATCCGACCAGTATATTTTTAAATATTTGACAAAATGTCAAAAACTGAAAGTGTACAAATACTTTTTGGTAGATAGTGTAGATGTGGTGAAAGAGGGGGGGGGGGGGGGTGACGAAATTTAAGTGTAAGCAAACAGTAATCATTTGTACTGTTTGTAAATCATGTGTTGATATTTCTTGTCTATGTATTTTTTAGTAAAAGAATTGATTCAAAGTGAAAATTTAAATTTTAAGTGATAAGTTGAAAGTTATTCAGGACAAAAATAAATAAATAAATAAAAAAGTGTAAGTCTACGAAATTTCGTTTAGATGTACAGTGGTGGAAGGACGCAAAGAGATAAATTTTTTAAAACAAAAAGGTGATATCTATATTACACTAACGTATGTGGCACAAAAATCGCGGTTTTAATGGCAACGGCCATATGAAGCGTATCTAGGCCGTGGTAAATTGGATTTATTTACCTTTTTGTTCTTTCGCTGCAATTATGGAGTTTCAGAATATCGTTGTTTTTGTTTTGTTTTTTTATTCTTTTGGCTTAAAAAATAAATAAAAATCATGAATTTTAAACACAAAAAAATGTCAAAAGTTCAATATTTGGCGATGCGCCAAGCTAGCATAAAAATACCGAGTGCTTGATTTATTGACACAGATGTCTTATACTCACCATATTGATTCGATTTCTTTTTCTGATACCAATTTGGCGAGAACTTCGTTTTCAATACCATTCACATACATATGTTTAAACTCTTTTCTATTATTTTAAAAACAGAATAACAATAAATAAATAAAAAAGTTTAATTAATAATGATAGAACAAAACAATTTATATCATTAAAAAAGGAAATAAAAGTAAATAAGCAGTTTATTAATAAATAAATAACAATAGCCAGATTACCATGTGAGGTACATATAATTGCCATTTTATTGCAATCGCGCCAGTGTGGTGCGTATATGGCATCTGTGTCTATTTCTCTAGCAGAATCTTCTAATTTGGCAAAAAAATTGAGCAATTAAAATAAATTATGAATAAAAGCAATATAATTTAATGCTTAGTATGCATTTAAAGGGAGATCAAACTGGTCGCCAAGGACGGCTAGTTTACTTAGAAAAGACATTTCAAAGTGTACATTTGGAATCTAAAATTAAGCGTCGAAGAATTGGTTATTCATGAGATTCATAAGTTGCTTTTGGAATGGCTTTCGAACCGTCGAGAGATAAATCTCCTAAATTATGGGCCCAATGTTGCAGGAAAATGCACCAGAAGTTGAATAGAAATTATGAAATTAAAAAATTTTCCCTCATTCAAAATGATGATGCGTCCTACATCAAATCTAGGGAAATGATTATGCATTTAGAGAAAAAACATATAACTTAAAAAAAAAAAAAAAAAAAAAAAAAAAAAAAGTTGTAATTTAACAAATTACAACTATTATTTGGAAAATTATATTGTCAAAGACTAAAATTTTAAAGACATAAATAAATTCTACATTAAAAAAAAATAATCTCTATAAATAAAAGGAATTCTGAGGATAATTAATTAATTGATTGAGGCACAGGGGAAAGCAAATCTTGGCAATGCGCCAACTCGGTCCAGAGGAAGCAAATCTTGGCAATGCGCCAACTCGGTCCAGAGGAAGCAAATCTTGGCAATGCGCCAACTCGGTCCAGAGGTATAAAAGCAAGATAGAAAAAAACGCGCAGGTCTGTGCATTCAAGTACAACCACCCATATGTATATGCTGAAAGTTTGTTCTGACGCTCACCCGACGCACGTGGAGTGCCGATGGTCCGGGGAGAGTCACCGGGGGATCCGTCGCCAGCTGAGAGAGAAGCGTAGAGTCACCGGGGGATCCGTCGCCAGCTGAGAGAGAAGCGTACCATACACATAAATTATTAAATAAACTTTCAAATTAAGCCCGGCGAAGCGGGCTGCGTATGCTAGTAATAATAAACATAATTTTTATGATGACCAAAACGTAGTTTACGTAATAATAGAGTCCTACACTACGTACGGCATGGATTAAAAATTAATATTCCTGTACCAATCATATACAAATTTTAAATGAAATTTTAGTTTTAAAATTTTCAATACTGAAAAATTTTAAACTTTTAAACATCGCACATTTTTAGTTTTTAGACCGTCTTATAGAAGAAAAGATGTACTTTTAAATGCAATTTGTTTGAAAGCTGTATCTCAATTTGTTTTTAAGTTATTAATTTTTTTGTAGTTTTTTTAACACTTTTTTTGTCATCGTGGCAACAGAAGTATTTCATTTTTGGACATTAAACGTAGACCAATAAGAACTAGCTGGAAATTGCACGTAAAGCGTAGCAAATGAGGTGCGTTCGTATGATAACAAAGTTTTAAAATATCACTCTCATATATCAATCTCATAAAATTGTAAATAGTTAATTACAATTAAAATGCGCACCAAATAATGTTCTCCCTATAACCATTATGTAATGTAATACTTTTGTGTGGCCTTGTAAATCAATAACAAATGTTCTTTGCACCACAGATTATGCAAAATGTATATATAATATGTACTTTATAGATACATATGCATTTTATTATTTTCGAAAATGTGTAAACACCATTAAAATGCATTTGAAACATTTTCCCCCATTGACCGTAATGTAACGGAATACTTTTGATTGCCCCTGTAATTGAACTACGCATCCGATTTTGATAAAATTTGAAATAACTCGATAAAATTAGATAATAATTATGTATTTTAAATTTGAAACAATTAGAATGCATTTGAAACTTTTTTCCCCATTGACCGTAATGTAACGGAATACTTTTAATTGTCCCTGTAATTGATCTATGCATCCGATTTTCATAAAACTTGAAATGACTCGACAAAATTATATAATAATTATGTATTTTAAATTTCAAACGATTCGGTTGGGTAGTTTTTGCGTTGTTATATGCGGACAGATAGACGGATAGGCAGACAGACAGACGGACGGACGGACTGAACGACAACAATAGGTGCTACGTATTTGCATAACTACGAACGCACCTAAAAAGAAAAAAAAAAGTTGCGGAATTCAACAATAAAAAGATGCAGGTATACTTCAGATTTTCCAGTTCTTTACCGAGGACAACAACTATTTTCCAAATAGTTAAAAAAAAAAAAAAAAAAAAAAAAAAAAACTTTAATTAGCAATTTTTTTAGTGCAAAATTATGGTATGTAATTTTTAACTGTAAAAATAAAACAATTTTCGGCAGTTATTTTGATTTTTATATAATGTAATTTTGAGTTTTAAAATTTGAAACCTCAGAATAACGGTAACCTCCGAAATACGGTCACTTTATCATGCTCCCTGTCATGGCCGCTATTCAGAGGTTTTACCGTAATTACGAACACATCTAAAAAGCATGTTTACGTTTTATAGCGTAATGTAGGGAGGAAGGGGGGAACCCCGAAATAAAAAGCCCAAGAATTGGGTACATGAAAGAAAAAAGGTTGCGAAGCGCTGATTCAGACTTTTGGATGAGTAAATAAGTCCAGTTTTTGCAAAAATATGAAATCACGTTTAATACGCGAACCTAGAACTCCTATTATAGAAGCCTTACGCGAACCCACTCAATGCGTGACTTTTATTCACTCCCTTGAACCGCAACTTAACCGGATTCCACTCAGGGCCGTAGCTAAGGGGATGCTATGGGCGGCTCAGCCCCCCCCCCCCTCCCGCCCTGGAAAAGATACCAAGGTCACTAAATGAATTTCTGTTCCGAAAATTCAAATGAAATTCTGTTCAAAAATCTAATTTAGTTTTGAGACCCTTTTATAGTTTTGCAGAATTACTAAATTGTTTCTAAAATAAGTGTTTCAACACTCCCTCATCCTATTTGTACAGATGAAGCAAACATGATGATTAATTTTGCACCCACACGGAGAAAGATTTTTCGGCAAGCATTTCACAAAGCACGATCGCTCATTTTGCTGCTTGCTGCCTGTTCGGTAAACAGGTTTTTCAAACTTCTCGCGGGGTTATTTAGTTTCTCGCTCCTCTCCTATTGATCAGTTGATCAGCGCTGAATGAATCGCCAACATTTTCCATGCAATACGGGAAATGTTCGATAAACAAAAACAGCGAGCAGATTAACCTCGATATCAAGGTCAGGCAACTTTTTGCTCACTGTAATGTTGTGTTGGGGGAAAAGCTCTGCTAAAAGAGTACGTGTGATACCGCTATTATACATTCAAAATTTTCATAAAATACTTTTTTTAGCATAGAATGGAGTTATTACAACAGTTTACTAAGAAACATAGTACCTACAATGTGAATATGCACTAATTTATCTTTCTGCGTCGGATTGAAAGAAAAAATTATGACCCCCCCCCCCCCTATTGTTCACTTCTAGCTACGGTCCTGATTCCGCTGCATTTAAAAATTAATTTTTAAAACCCAAAGAAGCACAGCCTATATTAGCCGACGTCCATGTATTGCTCAAGTGCGGATTACATGTTTCATATATATATTGCTTGTGCCTCGGAATCTGCAAAATCATTGAATTAGGGAGAAATGAATGGTAACTCGATAACGAAGAAATGAATAATAGGCGGTGCGGGGGGGAAGAGTGTAAAGAAAATGTAGGGGGCCCTCATATTTTCTCTCCCTCTCTCTCTAACGCAGAAAGATAAATTAGTGCATATTCACACTATAGGTACTATGTTTCTTATTAAACTGTTGTAATCACTTCATTTTATGCTGACAAAAGTATATGATGATGAAAAATTAGAGAGTATAACTATTGCAAACATCATGTCAACTTCATATGTAGAAATAGAATGTACGAGTGTTGAAACATTTATTTTGGTTACAATTTAATATTTATGCAAAACTGTGAAAGGGCCTCAAAACTAAATTAGATTTTTGAGCAGAATTTTATTTGGATTTTCGGAACATAAATTTATTTAGTGATCTTGATTTTTTTTTTTTTTTTTTTCGGGGGAGTCTCAAAATGTTTCAGGGGGGGGGGAGCTGAGCCGCCCCTAGTACCCCCTTAGCTACGGCCCTGTAATAGCCGCAGCATAACCACTAATCTTCTTCCGTAATCGGGTTGCCATTTCCTTTCCTTTGAGCGGGAAGGAGGGGGAGGAGGGTATTTCGGCTCTGAAATCGCATTTATCGCAGCAGCTGACGTGTGATTTATTAAGTAAGATCAACTACAATTGTATAAATAAACCTGTGTAAAATGGCTAATGCTTTTCTGAAATACAAATTTGATACTTTCTGGCACATTTTTCAATTCATTTTTGTTTCGATACACATAAAATTGGCAAGTACTACACTGATTAGGAACCCAGCAGCAGAATTTTTTTCTGCAGTCTGCAACACAAATAAAAACTTAAAAAAAAAACAGTCTGCAGACAAATCCCTCGCATTACATTAGATGCACTCAAACCTCCCAAATATTTGTGATAGACATAAAAGAAAAGTATACTTAGAAAGAAGTTGCCTTTGTTCTCAGAATTTTTAACACCTCATACATTGTCCGAAAGAGTGGAGGGGGGGGGGATCCCCTTTGACAAAATTAGCGAGTTTTCCACGATCTTCTGACGAGATGTCATTTTTCGCGATCATTTGACAAAATTTGCCGTTTTTTCGCTATCTTTTGAAGAAATTTGATTTTTTTCGCGATTCTTTGAGGAAATTTGCCGTTTTTTCGCGATTTTTTGATAAAATATTCCGATTTTTCGTGATTTTTTGATGAAATTTGCTATTTTTTCGCGATTTTTTAAAGAAATTCGCCGTTGTTTCGTGATCATTTTACGAAAACTGCCGTTTTTTCATCTTTTGATAAAATGTTCCGATTTTTAGTGATTTTTTGATGAAATTTGCCGTTTTCTCGCGATCTTTTGAATAAATTAGCCGTTTTTCACGATCTTTTGAAGAAATTTGCCGTTTTTTCGCGATCTTTTGAAGAAATTCGCCTTATTTTCGTCATCATTTTACGAAAACTGCCGTTTTTTCGCGATCTTTTGAATACATTTTCCGCGATCTTTAGTAGAAATTTGCCTTTTTCTCGATTTTTTGAAGAAATTTACCGTTTTTTCGTGATTTTTTGACGAAAACTGTCGGTTTTTTTCCGTGATCTTTTGTGGAAATTTGCCTTTTTTGCGATTTTTTGAAGAAATCTGCCGTTTTTTCGTGATCTTTTTAAGAAATTTGCCTTTTTTTATGATCTTTGGAAGAAATTCGCATGTTTTTCGTCACCTGTGACGAAATTTACTTCTTTTCGAAGACTGTCGAAATTCGCGATACATTTTATGTCCGAATTTTTGGATTTAGGACCGAATTGTTTTTTATTTTGCTAAATTTTTAACAGTTGAAAAATAGTCTGCAGACCTTCCCAAGAGTCTGCGACGTGCGTCGCAGCGTTGCGCCGATTCTGATCCCGGGATTAGGAAACTGGGGTAATTTAATGTTGTTGTTTTTGTCTTTTTAAAAAACCGAAAATTTTCCAAAAACTGCTGTCACAATTTGCATTTTGGAACGAATTTCGAGAAAAAAAATAAAAAACTGCCACCTATAAAGTACTAATAGCTTGTAGCTCTAGTTGTAAATCATTTATCGGAAAATGAAAAATCTATTCGAATAAAAATCACTTCAGTAATAACTATATACGCAATTATACATATAATGTTGCTTTTATATTTAAAATTTCTCAGAAATTGTGTCGGAATGTTTTGCGTTGTTATTCGGTGTATCTTTTTTTTTTTTTTTTTTTTTTTTTTTTGTTAACCGTTTCTATTGAAAAATACGACTTTTCCCTGGATTGTAAGGCATCAGCATCCACAGAACAAAATACAGTGAAGGACATAATTTTGGAACAGATGTGCCTTTAGTTCGCGCTTTATCATTATTATTATTATTATTTTACTTTATGGATAATATAAACATGTAATAAACTATACTAGAGGGTATATATATATATATATATATATATATATATAATACAGAAAGAAAACAAATAAGACATGAAGCAAATACCAAAATAATTTTCCTGCAGTTATTTTCAAAAATGAAAAAGAGAAAATTTTGATTATAATTTATAATCAAGAGTGTTTTGTCCTGTCACCTTGTTTGAAGTATTTTTCGTAAAGGAGAACGAACCCCAGGGCCTGATTAATGCACGGGCCCCCGGGGCCTTGGCTCTGGGCCCACAAATTATGTGGCTGATTTTTTTTCTTTAATTTTTTTCTTTTCAAATAATATTGTTTTATAAAATATGAAACGTAAAATTTAAATATTCTGAATGACTCAATAAAATTTTTACAAGTTTTTAACCTATTCTCGCTGACATTTGACCAACGTTAGTAATTTGGCTAATTAAAAATAAAAAACATTCGCCAAATGAAAAAAGTATTAGCAAAATAGATTCGCCGTGTAGCCCAAAAAGAGAAAAAAAACTTTAATACCCCTTTTTTTTCGATATGTTCTAAAATAGCCTAAGTTTTCATAACTGCGACAACGATTATTATTAATCTAGCTTCAACTATCCGCTACAATTATATTAAAAATATGTACATATGCATATGTATGAAAAACAAAAAAGAAAAGAAAGAAAAAGCAAAAATTGAGCACTAGCAATTTGGCGAATCTAATAGATTATTTACTCGCCAAATGAAGAATTTAGTCGCATTTTGGCGCAATGGCGAGCGACAGCAAGAACCCTGCCCTGGGCCCAACTTCAGCTTGATTGGGCTCTGCCAAACTCTCCTTACGAAAAAAAAAAAATATTAATTAATTAATTTTTAATTCCATTCTTATTTATTTCCGTTCTTATTCTATTTCTCCTAATGTATAATTACGTTAAATCAGTTGAGAATAATAAATTTCGTTCTTTTTTTCGTTTTTTTTCTCTTTTTTTTTTTTTTTTTTTTAAGGTATGGGAGAAATTTTCGCTTGCCATATTGGGAAGGGCAGTGTTGAATTTGACACTTTTCTACAGTGACACTTTTCTCCGGGAGGGACTTCTGTGGCACGGGGGGGGGGGATTGCATTTTTTGACCATTGAAAGCCCATAATCTCAAATTTTCCGGGTGAGGGGGGGGACATTTCATTGTTCCGGGGTGAAGTCCCCCTGGTTTCAACACTGGGGAAGGCTTATAATGAATTTCACACATTCTTTATAGGCTGTTTCCACTAAATTTTGATGCATGTGATTTATATTTTAAATAAAAATAATATTGCCCAGTTAAACTGATGGCATTGAGCTCACAGGCTCCTCATACTAATTGTACATTACAGCCTTATATTTTCAAGGGTTAATTCCGTTCGGAAAAAAAATTAAGAAGGGGAAACAGCTCTCCCCTTTCCTCTTTTTTACACTTAATCATTGAACCTCCTAAACTATCAAAGACATGCTTTATCATAAAAAAATCTATATCCAAAATTCAGAGCAAATCTGATAATTCTTAATAAAAACCCGTTTAGCATTTATATAATTTAAGAGGAGTTATCCCCCTCTTTTATACTTAACTATTAAACTTCCAAAACTATTCAGAGATTTGAACGAAATCTGACAATTCTGCTTGAAAAACCCATTTATATAAATTAAGGGTAGGGGCATTAGAACCCCCGTTCCCCCTGTATATACTTATTCAATGAACACCTAATACCAATCACGGAAGCGCTTCATCAGAATGATCCTATGTGTAAATTTTGAACAAAAACTAATATTTCTGCATGAAAAACCCATTTATATAAATTAAGGGGAGGGGCATGAGCCCCCGTTCCCTCTCTTATACATATCGAATGAACTCCAAAAACTAATCAGGGAAGCGCCTTGTCAGGATATACCTATATACAAAATTTCAAGTGGATCGGATATTTTTATCATGAGTTATCGCGTTACGCACGTACGAGCATACATACAGAACGGGCGGGCACATAAGCTCTCAGGCTATGATAGCCTGTGAGCTAAAAAGAACTCGAAAATTTTCATACTAATTCACTTTCTGTTTTTCTTTTTTTAAAAGAATTTGTGGATATATGGACCGCTTGTAAAGTTCTAGAAAAAATTGCTTCTTTCACAATTCATTCATTTTTCATTTAATTGATGTTTAAAAATTGGTTAAAATTAATAATTTCTAGAGTGTTTATTTGAATTTTTTCTACGATATTTTTTTTTTCTTTTCTGGGCATCTTATTAAACTGAGAAAAATAATTTTCTACATTGATTATTATTATTTTCAATTTCTCAATCTTTAATCTCAATATTACATGGATGTTTGTTTGTTAAAATTAATTAGCGTCAAATCGTCCACTTTTATTGCTCAAAATATATTTAAAGCATGTATTTCTGTTGTTAATTAACAGGTACTGAGTACTAATAATCTAAGAAAAAAAGCTGAAAAAAAAATATTTATATATATATTGAAAACACAAACTAATTAACGAATGATTTCACTTTATCCGTGTAGTATCTTTGTTTTGTAGAAAATACTCATTATTGTCTAAAACAATAAATAAATATTTAAGGTAAGGATTAAATAATAATAATAATAAAGTAATTCGAATAATTCCATAAGAAGCAATTTAAATTAATTAGGTTCAAGTTCTACTCGTAGATGGCAGCACATGCTGGCATTTTCACTCTAAAACAAACCGTAATTTCGAAAAAATAAAAATACGTTAATTTCAAATAATAAAAGTAGAAATCGTTTTCAAGTGTTTATTATTTCTTTAAATTACATATGGATGATTAAGTTTTATTTTTTATTTAGAAACCATTCAATAAATCTTTCAAAATTTTACTTGATGGAGAGAGGTAAAACGATCAACCAATCAAATGATTGCGGAATGATTCAGCGCCATTTATGAGATAATAGGTGATAGATAACACGTTCGCTTGTCGTTGTCGTTTGTCGTCGCTGTGAAGTGAGTGAGATTGTGAGTAGCGTGAACTGTGAATTAGTTCTTTGTGTATAAAAAGTTTTGCTAGTTTACTGTTTTTAATAATGGCCGAAGGTACATCCGTACGTCAAGATGATGTAGTCTGCAGGTATTTTTTCGCTGGACTATGTAAAGATGGTGAAAGATGCCTTTTTTCACACGATAGAACTCGTCATATACCTGATTCCGTGTGTCGGTACTTTTTACAAGGAAAGTGTGCGTTTGGACAGAACTGCAGATATGATCATATTTTCTTAAATGATAGAACTCATTCGTTGTATGAAAGTGTGTCATCTGACTGCTCAAGATTTTCTGCCGTTCATAGTGCAACTGATAACTCAACTTTGAGTGACATTGATAAAAACAATTGGGTAAATGCTCCTGAATTCGTGCCCAGAATCATTAGATCATATGCTGATATCGTCAAAGGGGAAATAAACAACGAGAAAGAATCTTCTAAAGAAATATGCCCCCTTTTTGCTGAAGGAGAATGCCCATATTTACATTGCGAGCTAATACATGGAAATGTGTGTGAATTATGTCAGAAAGCATATTTACATCCTTTTAACGAAGAAGCGAGGAAATGGCACATTGAAAAGTGCGAAAAAAGATTAGAACGAGAAATGGAATATTCATTTGCTATTCAAGATAGCGCAACAAAAACTTGTGGAATATGTATGGATGTTGTGTTAGAGAAAGAACCTGTATCAGAACGCAGGTTTGGAATTCTCGAGAACTGTAATCATGTGTATTGTTTGAGTTGTATCAGAAAATGGAGAAAAACTCGACAATATGAAAATAACGAAATAGGTACTGGTTTTGATCCACTAGTTACTCGAGCTTGTCCTGAATGCCGTATTATATCAGACTTTATAACTCCTAGTGTTTATTTTGTAGATACCGGTGAAGCAAAAGAGAAACTAATAACAGAATATAAAAACAATTTACTCAAAACTCATTGCAAATATTTTAAAAAAGGAGATGGTGCTTGCCCATTTGGAGGGTCGTGTTTTTATTTACATGCGAAACCCGATGGCACGAAAGTGGATCTCCCTGTTCCCGTAACGAGGCGAAGGCAAAATCAAGATGGTGATTTGGATTACCTGGGAACTATTTATTTGTGGAACTATCTAGAATTCAGAGAAGAAAATTCTCTGCCAAATCCAGATTTGTTTACTCTCTCTGATACGGAAGAGGATACATCTAATTAGAGTACAGTTTTTTTCGGTGAAATACGATAAAGGTAAATTTTCATCATAAACAAAAATTATGTGCACAGACTGTCCACATCAGTGGAATTTATTGCAACTTTTTTTCTTCTTTTACTGTTTTATTATTATTATTATTTATGTATTAAGTTTGGTGTTGAAACTGAATTTACAAGTCAACATAGTAATTTATTGCATTTTTTGATAATGTTAGAAATTTATCCTCTCAAGACCGATTCACCCAATTTTAACTGTGTAACATTATAAAATCTATTTAGTAGTCAACAGACCAAAATATTTATTCCGGGGGAAAAATAAGTATAAAAATTAATTTAAAAGTTTATGGTATTAGGTATTATAACATCTCACATTTACTATAGCATAGTATAAAATTTATGGTTCAAAAACTAGAAGTTTACCTAAATTTAAAGTTGAAACCCTATGCATAATTATTATTTATAAAAGTAATAACAATTATAATCATTTTTACATTGTTAATATGTAATATTTAAAAAATATATTCCCATGAAAATTAAGTTTAAAAAGGAGTAATTATAATTTACAACGATAATAGCTTATATTATTATTACATTACTAATATTATATTATTCTTAACGCTTTTTAAAATATTCATAATTAGAATTTATAACTAATATGTTATTTACAGTGTATACAAAGGGATCTGTGCAAAGATTTGCAATGTAATCTTTGAGATTATTTGATATTTTTTTCTCGGTAATTTTTAACTGCAGTTGTGATCGAAACAACTTATAGGTCAAAATTAATATTTTTAGCCACTTGCCACTGCACTGTTTTTTTTTTTTTTTTTTTTTTTTTCCACTGGCCTGTAACAAAGTTACCTAGCACTTTTTTTTTTTTTTTTTTTACTTACCATATGATAGGATTATAGAGGGGTTGATTCTGAGTAAAAAAGAAAAATTCTGTAATTCACAGAAATTTTCAGAAAAGTTAACAGCAGAGGGAGAAAGTGCGCTTCTAGCACTATTAATTTTTTTTTTTTTTTTCCTTGTGGCCCTTTTATGAAGTTTACGTTTTTGCGATATTAAGAAGAAATTTGCGTTTTTTGTCGATTTTTAAACGAAATTTGCCATTTTTTCGCTATTTTTAGACGAAAGTTGCGATTTTTTCCGCGTTCTTTCGACGAAAGTTACGTTTTTATCGCAATCTTTTAATGAAACTTGCAGTTTTTTCGAAATTTGCTTTTTTTTTTTTTGCAATCTTTTGTCGAATTTTTGTTTTTTGCAATCTTTTAACGATGTTTGAGGTTTTATCGTATTCTTTTAGCGAAATTCGTGGTTATTTCAGGATCTTTTGACGGAAATTTGCGGATTTTTCGCGATCATTTGAGGAAGTTTGGTGGTTTCTTCGCACTCGTTTGATGAAGTTCGCGGGGTTTTTCGCGATCATCTGATTTCATATCGATCTCTTGACGAGATTTGAGGTTTTATCGCGATTTTTTAACAGAATTTGTAGATATATCAGAATTTTTTGACAAAACTTGCGGGTTTTATCTCAAACTTTAAAGCTTTTGTCGATCTTAAGAAGAAATTTGCGTTTTTTGTCGATTTTTAAACGAAATTTGCAATATTTTCCCTATCTTTAGACGAAAGTTGCGATTTTTTTCGCTTTCTTTCGACGAAATTTGCGTTTTTATCGCAATCTTTTAATGAAACTTGCTGTTTTTTCAAAATATTTTGAGAAAAAGTGTGGATTTTTCGCGATCCTTTGACGAAATTTGATTTTTTTGCAATCTTTTGCCGAATTTTTGTTTTTTGCGATCTTTTAACGAAGTTTTAGGTTTTATCGTATTTTTTTAGCGAAATTTGTTAATATTTCAGGATCTTTTGACGAAATTTGCGGATTTTTCGGGATCATTTGAGAAAGTTTGATGGTTTCTTCGCGATCATTTGATTTCATATCGATCTCTTGACGAAAGTTGAGGTTTTATAGCGATTTTTTAACAGAATTTGTGGATATATCAGGATTTTTTGACAAAACTTGCGGTTTTTATCGCAAAATTTAAGGCTTTTGACGATCTTTGAGATTTAATCGCAATCTTTTCACGAAATTTAAGGCTTAATTGTGAATTTTCGATGAAAGTTGCAGTTTTATCGCGATTTTTTGACGCAATTTGTGATTATGTCAGGATTATTGACGAATTTTGTGGCTTCATCGCTATTTTTTGTTGACATTAGTTGGTTCTTATCGCGATCCTTCACAGAAATTTGTGTTTTTCTTGATCCTTTGACACAATGTGCAGTTTTTCGCAATTGTTTGTCAAAATTTGCAGTTACTTTGCGATCGTTTGACAAAATTTGTGTTTTATCACGAACTTTTGACAATTTTTTTACTTTTTGGGGGGATTTTTTGACAAAATTTAAGTGTTTTTCGTAATACTTTGTCGAAGTTGGGTTATTATTTTTTCTCCGAGTAATTGACAAAATATTTTTTTCAGAGACCATGCTGGCGATGTTTTTATGTCCGAATTATTGGACAGTAGACCAACTTTTTTTCAATTTTCGTAACCGAATGGAATAAATTTTCGGAAATGTTTGAACAGAATCACCTTTGTCACTTTCTTTTCTAACGTTCGTGAGAATAGCCGATGTGAAAGCCGCAAATTTCGAACGAATTTCACGCCTTTCCTGACACTGATGCATCTTTCAACCATAGTGTTTGGCAAATTGTGCCCATTAAGGCCCCTGTCCTCGCTCGAGGAAACGCTCGCGAGCTAATGCTATTCCTATGGAGAAGCATTTTTCTAATAACTCTTTCGCATTTTGACATTTAATTTTTTTTTTTTTTTTTTTTTTTTGCAGTGGATAGCTGAGGTGCATGCCAACAGCGCACCTTTTTTACCTTTTCGATTTTGGTTGCAGATATTTTTTACAAAGTTAGTTTCACTTTCAAAACCGGTTTCAAAACTGAAAGTGCTTATAAAAAAATATCTGCAACCAAAATCGAAAAGGTTAAAAAAAGGTGCGCTGTCGGCATGCACCTCAGCTATACAATGCAAAAAAAATTATTCAAAAATGTCAAAATGCAAAAGAGTTATTAGAAAAATGCTTTCCCATAGGAATAGGATTAGCTTGCGAGCGTTTCCTCGAGCGAGGACAGGGGCCTTAATAATATTGACCCATTGTATAATACAGACGCATGCCGTAGGCGGAAAAATTCCCGTAAAATCCGGAATTTTGCAGAAATTAAAAAAAAAAAAAGAATTTTTTCTTTCTTGTAACTTTTACTTACGTATTTTTTATAACAAGAAATTAAAAATACTCCCCAATTTTATGTACGATTCATTTTTTTTCGCGCACAATTAAAAACAATGGTGACTCTGTTTTCGAATTTTCCGAAAATTTAAGGCATTCCGCAAGAAAAGAATATCACGATTTTTTTCTCAGACTATAAAAAAGCGGATTTGGTCAAGCGATCGTCGGAAAAGCGTAGATTAAGGATTGCGGAAAAACGCAATTTCCGTCAAAAGGCCGGGAAAAAAAAACTAATTTGTCTTAAGTCTACTGAAAAACGGCGAATTTTGTCAAAGGATCTCGAAAAAACGCGAATTTGAACAAAGGGTTGGATAAAAACACGACTTCTATCAAATTGTTGGGAAAAACGCGAATTTCGTAAAAGGATCGCGAAACAAAATGCGAATTTCGTCAAAGAGTAGCAAAAAATTTTTAATTTTTTTAAAGAGTGACGGAAAACACTCAATCGCATTAGAAAACAGCCCACATGCAAGCATTGTTAGTGCCGGAAGGACCCCCCCCCTTCTCTCTGCTAAATCTTTTCAGAAATTTTGCTTTGAATTTCAGGAATTTTTTTTTCTCTCAGAATCACCCTTGCATTCCTGTCATACATTTTTAACCAAAATATTTTTTAAACCAAAATAATTATTTATTAATTTTTTATTTAAATGATAATTATTTTAAACTAATGTTTTTAATTCATGTCTTAAAACTAATATAACATATAATTTTATTAAATATTAATTTGCAGAAAATTTTTGACCCTATATTTGTATCTGAAAAAGTGGTTCTTCTATACAAGTAATGGATATATCTTGTTCCCTTGAAGATTGATCCCCACGGTCTACTACAACAAACAATTACCTATCTAGTGATTTAAATGCATTCTACTCATTTTTTATGTCTTCTGCTTATTTCATCATCTATTTATGACATTAAGATGTAAAGGAAATTTTCCTTTATCGCTAATTTCTTTATTTTTACTGTAAAAACGAGCTAATGTCATTGTAAGTCTATATAGTATCTGTTGTTGAAAAACATTTGCCTTGGTATTTCTAAAGAAATAAAACAATGGATTAAACTCATGCATTTTGTTTTTGTACGTTTTTATTTTATTCATTACTATTTGTTATAATTTGCAATTTATTATATTAATTACTTCATATAATGTTTCATTTTGAAAAGCAGTTTTTGAATCTGTCTTTAATAATAATTTTGTAGTAGACTTTCGGTTATCCGACCTGCTTGAACATTTTCTCTTCTAACTCAGAAATATTGTTGCAGTCATGGGTGAACTCGTAAAAACAACAGAGGATATACGCTTTAAGAAAAGGGTATACCCTAGAGTGTGTATACTATAGCTTTATTGAGAAACAGAGGGTGTACGGTATCGGGCAAAATGGGGAAATTTCTGTAGCGGCCACTGGCCAGTAAGACTAATTTTTCAAGTGGCCACTATTTTAAACTAGTGGACACTTTTTATTTAAAAGTACTAATCAGTTAAAATTTCTATAAGTATTAATGTAAGACTGAATAGCACAAATAAATATGTTAATATAATAAATATACTGGAACCCAAAAAAGTAGAATTGTTGATAAAATATAAGTAAAATATATTATCTCCTTGTAAAAAAGTGGTCATAAGGTGGCCGTTGATAGACAATTTTTCGCTGGCCACTATTTATCACTTACTGGTCCTGTGGCCGGTGGCTAGTGCTAATTTTGCCCTTTAGTATACGGTATTCCTTAAATCCAGAAGGTGTACGGAGTATACCCCCCCGTTTACCCGCCACAACATCCCTGGTTGTAGTATTTTTTTAATTAGTATATAGTTTGACAATGATGAAATTATACAACGTTACTAATCTAGTCACATGGCCGATTGCGTCGTCCTAAACGTCAATGTTTGGGTATATCGCCAAATCGTGAGAAGCAGTGTTGAATTCAAGGGGTGGCCCGGGGGGACATTCCCCTCCCGGAAAATTTGAACTTTTGCATTTTCAATGGTCAGACAGTACAATCCCTACCGGAACTATAATCCCCCCCCCCGAAGCCGCTGATATCCCTCCCGGAGAAAAGTGTCTGAATTCCAGTGTTCTCGCTGACTTTTGACCAACGTTAGTAATTTGGCTAATTAAAAATAAAAAACATTCGCCAAATGAAAAAAGTATTAGCAAAATAGATTCGCCGTGTAGCACACACAATATATATATATATATATCTTTAACCCTTTCAGCGGCGTGCAAAATGTTCCATTCATGTTTAACAATTCATAAAATAGTATTTATAAAAGATATTGGTATGAAAATTTTTATTTGACAAACTTACGTATTTATTTATCTTATTCACTTCAAAAAATTAATTTTAATATTGATTTTGTGTTAAATCAGAATTTGTTTCTAAAAGTTACATGACGGAAAAAACCGATTAGGTCGCTTAAAGGGTTAATCCTTTAATGTATACCCCCCCTTTTTTTTATATAGTTTTTATAACTGTGACAGCGATTGTTATTAATCTAATTTCAACTATCCGCTACAAATATAAAAAATATGTATACATTAAATATATGTATATATGCACATGTATGAAAAAAAAAATTCAGCACTAGCAATTTGGCGAATCTAATCGCTTGTTTACTCTCCAAATGAAGAATTTAGTCGCAATTTGGCGCATTGGCGAGCGACAGCGAGAACACTGATCAACACTGGTGAGAAGACAATCTGAAGGGGGCTGATCACTCAACTTTCGAATTTCCATGTGAAGTCTACGAGCGTTTGATGCATTCGTATATTTAAAATATCTCCTCGGGAAATTAATAATTTTAAATTCTATTTTTATATACACTTATTAAAAATGTGTATCTGATTAGTTTTCAAAATTTAAGTATGTACTTAAATTTATATCAAGTGTTAAAATTTTACTCACAGTTCGCCATTTTTAAAACATAAAATATTAAATTAAGCAAGTTTTTACCTATATACTGTGTCCCAGGGAGCCAGGGTTCGATTCCCTAGTTATTTTAAAGGAGTAGCGTTTGTTTGTGTGTTTGTAGGGAGAATTTCTGGAACTACTGAACCAATTTCAAAAGTAATGGTGGCAATCATACGATGAAAGTCTCTTTCGGAACATAGGCTATTTTAATATTTTATGTCAAGAGCACTATCTTTTCTTAACTAAAATCATAAATTTATACTAAAAATTTTCTGTTATACATTCTTCTCTTTATTAAAGAAGAAATATTTTGTGTCCAAGTGCGAGGCCTCGTGCTTAGCGAGGCCCTGTGCGGCCTCACCTGTCGCACACCCCTAAGGACGGCTCTGACGAGGAACCGGATTTTTGAAGGAATATTACTCCATTAGAGTTTCCCCCAGGTTTAAAAAGGGGCAGGGCGCTACTTTTCTGAAAAGGGCACTTTTTACATTCTTCAGGGCACCTTTTTGATTTTTAAGGACATTTGATTTTTGATATTCAGGATTCATACAGACTCCTTAGAAACTACTTAGAAATGAAAACGTTCCCAAGTAGTATTTAGAACTACTTAGATAAACAAAATACTCCTTAGAAACTCTTTTAAATTGTATTGCGATTTTGCACGCGAGCAATATTGCTCCCGAGAGAGAAAAAAAAAACTCGTGATTGTAAAAGGCACGGTAAATTTATATGCACGTCATTCATAAGAAGACAGCAATGATAGCCACCAAAGTTATTTACTTTTCACGACCATAAGGGAAAGTAAAGTGAAAAGAATAATCCAGACACACCTCTAAGCATCTAATTTCAAAAAATGATTAGTGTTTAATTCCTTCACAGTTAGATATACAACTTTGATTTCTTCTTCATAATACTATTCGTCATCCTCAACTTTGCTGATAATGGTGCATTCAAGGCCCGGGAGCAGAATCGGCGCAACGCTGCGACGCCCGTCGCAGACTCTTGGGAAGATCTGCAGACTATTTTTCAACCGTTAAAAATTTCGCAAAAATTAAAAATTTCGGTCCTAAATCCGAAAATTCGGACATAAAATGTATCTCGAATTTCGACAAACAGTTTTCGATAAGAAATCAATTCCGTCATAGGTCACGAAAAACACGCGAATTTTGTCCAAAGATCGCGAAAAAACGGCAAATTTCTTTAAAAGATAGCGAAAAAAGGTAAGTTTCATCAAAACATCGCAAAAAAGGCAAATTTTTTCAAAAGACCAACAAAAAATGGCAGTTTTTGTCAAAAAAAAAAAGAAAAAACGAAAAAAAGGCAATTTTTCTCAATAACTTGCGAAAAACGGCAAATTTTGTCAAAATATCACGAAAAATGGCAAATTTCTTCAAAAGATTTTGACAAAAAACGACCAATTTCTTCAAAAGATCGCAAAAAACAGCAGTCTTCATGAAAAGATAGCGAGAAAACGGAAGTTTTCGTAAAAAAATTACGAAACAAATGCGAATTTCTTCAAAAAATCGCGAAAAATCTGCAAATTCCATCAAAAAAATCACGAAAAATAAAAGGGACATTTCCTCAAAAGATCGCAAAAAAGGCAGACTTCGTTAAAAAACTCCAAAAAAACTGCAGTTTTCTCCAAAAAATCATGAAAAAACGGCAAATTTTTTTCAAAAGGTCGCGAAAGAATTCAAATTTCTTCAAGAGATCGCGAAAAAACGGCAAATTTATTTAAGAGATCGCAACAAAACGGCAGTATTTGTTAAAAGATCGCGAAAAAAGGCAGTATTTGTCAAAAGATCGCGCCAAATCGGCAAATTTCTTCAAAAGATTGCGAAAAAACGGCAAATTTATTCAAAAGATCGCAAAAAAACAGCAGTTTTCGTCAAATGATCTGAAAAAAACGGAAAATCTTGTGAAAAAAGCGCGAAAAATTGCAAATTTCGTCAAAATATCGTGAAAAACCCGCAAATTTGTCAAAGGGGAGACCCCTCCCCCTCTTTCGGACAATGTATGAGGTGTTAAAATTTTTGAAAACAAAGGCAACTTCTTTTTAAAAATATGCTTTTCTTTTATGTCTATCACAAATACTTGGGAGGTTTGAGTGCATATAATGTAATATGAGAGATCGGTCTGCAGACTGTTTTTTAAGTTTTTAACTTGTGTTGCAGACTGCAGAAAAAAATTCTGCTGCTGGATGATTCTCGTCCGAAATTTTCGAAAATTTGAAATTGGGTTATCAGTTCCGCATAGATGTCAACGTGCACGGTTTTGCGCGCGGAAAAAACAATCGCGGAGAAATGCAAATTTCGTGAAAGGATCGCCGAAAAAGCACACATTTCGTCAATATTTCGTGGAAAAACGACAACTTCGTCAGTGTTTTTGTCAACGAACTTTGTCAAAAGATCGCTGAAAAACGCGAATTTTCTGTGCGGACCGCACTTAAAACGGCAATTTCACCAAATATCGCAGATAAAACGCTAATTTCGTCTGAAGACCGCGGGAAAACGTCGATTTCGTCTAAAGATTGCGGATTTCGCCGATTTCGTTGAAAGATCGCGGGAAAAACGCCGTTTTCGATTAATGATCGCTTACAAATATTTTGTCAAAAGATCATTGGAAAAAAAACGCCGATTTCATCAAAATATCACAAAAAATGCCAAATTCGTCAAAAGATCGCGGGGATAAAACGCCGCACAGTGGTCCCAAATTGCGATTATGTGGCCAAAAATCCAAAAATCGAAGTTTCGTATTTCGAAATGAAATAAATTCCACAATATTGAGAAATATCTGAAGATTTATATTCTTTAATATTTTTGTTTTATATGCTTTCATGAATTCGCAGTGCTTATCTAAAGTTGGGAGTTTTGAGCGTTTTCTACTGTTGCGTGATTTTCAGTCAAATTCGTTGCAATCATAGCCTAATTAAGACCTTTTCAGATAGTTGAAAGTTTTTTTCTTTGCACTTTTCTGAAACAGCATTAAATTATATATTTAATTTGTTTTTTCGGTTTCAAAAATCTCAAAAATTTAAAAAAGTTGATACATTTTAAAAATACATAGTTTTAAGGGATTTTCGTACATAAAAAGTGATATATAAAAAAAACTCCTCCGAACATATCGGAGATTTTACTACAAAATGTAGAATGAACCTTCTAAAATAATATCCCAAGAGATCTATTGCAACTTTTTGCGATTTTGTGAGAACCAAGACTTTGAAGTTGGACATTGGATACCGCCCATATTAGTCCAAAACCAGTAATCGTGTTGAAGCTCTGTGAAATTTCCGCACTGACACAAAACTATCACACTGTCAGTGTTTATATTATATAATGCAAGATTCCAATTAATATAACATAGTCAACTTAATTTTTTTAATTCTAGGGGGGGGGGGGTATAAATATGTAAATTTATTTATTTTATTATTATTAATATTATTTTACAATTTTTCTTTGACTTTTTCCGTTTATTTAAAAAATAATGTTAAAACCTGAAGCACATATTTAGAGTTCAGTTTATATGTATATATATATATATATTATATATACACATACATATGTACATATACATATATACACACTATTTCTACCAACATGCATGTAAGGAACTTCAGTCAGCTGGAAAAAAAATCATTCAATGTTTTAAGTTTCTGAATTATTTTTAAAGTTCTATTTTGTCTACTTACAAATAAATATTCTTAGTGTATTTTTTTAATTTTCACGTATTGTCATATAAATCTATTGTTACATTTTTAAATAAAGGTTTTTTTTTCCAATTTATTACATAACTTTATTATATTAATTTGTATGCACATTTAAATTTGAATGAATACGTTAATGTAAACTCTTACTTATATGTATTTTATACTTATGTACATTTATTTTGTTTAAACTAAGAAACGATCTCGTTATAGTTAAAGGAAATGTATACCTCTGCTCTTTCACTAGAGAAATGTGTCGACCTTAAACGCGATGTGTGTACAAATAAAACCCCCATATAGAATAGTCATTGCGCTCCCTTCATTTGACACTCCCACTATCTCTTTCTCTTATGTTCATTCGTCCCCCTCCCCCACTTCCTGTGAAAGGGGAGAGATTCTCTGAAGAAAGCGTTAAGAATTTTTGTTAGTTTAGTTTGGTTGTGCAGATCCGTTTCTATGTGTATTATTCGTTGATTACATGCAGTGTTATGCTTAAAAGTTTTGCTTTGTGAATATCAAAATGTTATCTAGGAGACAACTAGGTAATGTTGCAATTATTTCTAGTGATTTTAAAGATTTTTATACACGTGTTATAGTGGAATATTCATTGAAAGAACAAACAGGTTCACTAAAAAAATCCTTAAATCAGTTCTATTGGAAGTTCATCGCATTTTGGAAGAAAGCAAACAGAAATAGAGATCATCTGGAGCGGAAACATTCTACATGGCTTGACGGAATCGTAGATTTTTCTAAGGATTTGTTAGAAGTTCCCGATCCAAATACGTCAAATTTAACAGTCAGAAAACGAAAACGTGGATGCCCCAAAAAATCTTATGTTGAAGGTAGCGATCGTACTAAAAGAAGAATCGTTAAACGTGAGTCCGATTCATGTACAACTCCAGAAGCAGTTAGAGTTCTATCTAGTCGCTTCAAAAATAAAGGAAATCAAGCAGCAGTATCTGTCCTAAGAGTCGTAGCGAATAGCACACCCACATCGTCAAGAAAGAATCTTGAAAAAATAATGAATGAAGAGAAACCATGTACACCATATTCGCCTGAAGAAGCTCTAGCTCTTCTCCTTGAAACAAAATTAACTAAACGATCTTATAATATATTACGAAAATCGTCAAAAGAGCGAAATGCAGATATTTATCCTAGCTATAAGAAACTAGTAGCAGCTAAGAAACTTTGTTATCAGAAAACATTCGATGTTCAGAAATCGATTGTGAGGTTCCACTACAAAGTTTACTCGATCACACGATTAAAAGAATATTGCAAACATTAAAAACCCCACTTGAAGGAGATTATACACTGTTGTGCAAATGGGGATTTGATGGATCCTCCGGGCAATCCCAATACAAGCAAGCATGGGAAGAAGAGACACTGGCTAGTGATGAGAGTGTTTTTATTTCTTCTTTCGTTCCATTAGTCTTAAAAGGTAAAGACGGAGATGTATGGAATAATCCTCGGCCAAGTTCCACTCGATTTTGTCGCCCCATTAGGCTTCAGTTCGAAAAAGAAAATAAAAATCTTATAAAACAAGAGGAGAAGTATATTCAACAACAAATAAATGACTTAAAGTCATTTAAGGGATCTTATTTAGAAATAAGCTACAATTTATTGTTAACAATGATAAATGGCAAAGCTGTCAGTGCCTTGACTGATACGAGCACTTTACAGTGCCCTATTTGTAAACAAACTTCTAAAGGCTCCTCGTCATGGACTGTATCAAAACCAGCAGATGCAGACGCTCTGAAATATGGACTATCACCATTGCATGCATACATAAGATTCTTGGAATTCATTCTGCAGATTTCCTATAGGTTAGGTAAGAAATTTAAATATTTAATAATTTAAATATACTTTAAAACCTTTCTACTAAGCATTCTCTTACATTAATTTTATAGGTGCAACAGTAAAAGAACGGGGTGATAAGAACAATCCAGAAATTAAAAAACAAAAAGAAATTGTTCTTCAAAACTTAAAAAAAATAATGCATATAAATCCTGATCGTCCAAAGCAGGGATTTGGATCAACGACCGATGGCAACACTGCCCGAAGATTTTTTTCTAATCCATCAGCAGCAGCTAAAGCAACGGGAATTGAGCATAATATAATCAGAATGTTTGGAGTAATTTTGTTTGTTTTGTCGAGTGGCCATGAGGTTAACGTCGAACATTTCGAATCCTACTGCAAAAAATCCTTATTGTGCTATAAAAAACTGTACAGTTGGTATCCATTAACACCAACTGTTCATAAAGTTTTAGAACATAGCTCTGAAGTACTAAAACATTTTCTTTTGCCTATTGGGCAGTTGTCTGAAGAGGCACAAGAGGCAAGAAATAAAGATATAAGAAATTACAGGGAATTTTTCAGCCGAAAATCAAGCAGAAGGCTGAACATCAATGATTTATTTTGCCGACTGCTTCTATCTTCGGATCCTGTAATTTCCTCTGCTCGTGGCTTGCCCCAAAAAAATACGCATAAGCTTGCTCCAGAAATTAAGAAAGATTTGGAAGCGTTACTAATTTCAAGACAATTTCATGAAAGTTTACAGGAAAATGCAGCTATAAGTGATGATTCTATTGAAGAGGGACTTAGCAGTGAAGAATCATCAGATGCTTCAGATGGATTGTTATAGCTATGAATTGTTGCATTACTATGTAAATTTTGGATTTGACATCTAAAATTTTCGTTATTTCATGATGTGTAAGTATTGTATTAAATTATATTTAATCTAGTTATTACATGTCTATAGTTATTAATGCACGCATCTATAAATATTAATAAGATTTAATTATTTTAAATGTGCAAAGTTTATTAATTTTAAATAAGCAATATGAAAGAACAAATTAAAAAATGCATGAAAATTTTACTCAACCTTCGGGATGAAATGTTGCGATTACTCGAAATGTCTAATTACACTTTTCTAAAAAGCATTTAACCCTTTATGCAGTGATAGTACTTTTAAGTACCAGTGAATAAAATTTATTGTTAAATTTATTTATTTTGTCTATTAATGAAAATTTATTTTTCTTTCCATAAAATAAAATTTGCTCTATCAAATTTCCATAACGCAGAGATATAGTCAAAACTAAATAGTTTCAAAAAGTGGTAATATTCTTAATCATTTTCATACGTATGGCTTTTCTTATTAAGACAAAAGTTATGTGAAACATTTTGAACTACAAAAATCTTTCAATATATTTAAATGCATTGCTTGTATAAGAATTGTGATATTTCCACAACGGTATTTTTGGCTAATTAATCTGATTATTTTTGTAAAATGATTACAAAAAAAAAAAAAAGTTAAAACTACCGATATATTTAATCAGTTTTAATGAAAATTTATCTAAATTTCACATTATTATAATTTAAAAATCGAATATATCTTCAGATATTAAAGAAGATAATTATTGAGCTGAAGAAATTTCTTGCTAATTAATTCCATAGATAAAGGATTTAAAAACGTATTTTATTTTTATTTTTCGATAAAAGCAAAAAAAAAAAAAAAAAAAAAAAAAAAAATTCAAAGCAGATTTTGTTTGTAAAAATTAAAAAAAAATGGGGATATTAGAAATTTTATTAGGGGGGAAGGGAAGAAAGCGGAAAATTTGAAATATGCTAGAAATTTAGATAAATAATTATTTAATATTAACAAAATAAAGTGACGAAGACAGATTCTTCAATTTTTTTTTTTTTTTTTTTTTTTTTTTTTTGGAATTTCAAAGTTATTATTCTCTGTGTGTTAGAGAGGAGCAAAATAATTGGGAGGGGGAGGGAGAGAGGGAATCGAAAATTTTAGAAGTGATCTAATTAATGATTTCTATGATTTATTATTAATTCATATTAAGTTGATGTTGAAAACTTAAAAAAAAATAACATTTTCAGATTTTCTTTGCTATAGGATCAGATGGGAAAATGGACGATTTCACATGTATTTAATGGAAAAAAGGGGGGGGGGGTCGGGGGGGACAAAATTTACCTGATTGGTTTTTTTTTATGTATTTCGTTGATTTCTTGCAATCTTTTGATTTTATTTTGCAATAACATTTAAAAAAAAAGAAAAAACAAGTTTTTAACTATACCAGCGTTAGAATTCCTAAAATAAAGTCACTGGTCCCAAGGGCCAGTAAGCATGAGAATTTACTGGTCCGCAGACATCAGCACTGGCCCGTTACATAAAACTCTATTAAATAATTTTAACACTTAGAGTGGTCTCCCCCCCCCCCCCCCACACACACACACTCTCTGGAAAATAAATCGATCTTACTTTGCATTTATCCAAAATTTTCAGCATAATAAAATGTAAAATATAATTTGCTAAAAAATAAATAAACAGTACGTAAAGAAAAACTATCAAATTATTTATTAGATATTTTATTTGCCATTACTTATTTCAACTGACTGTAGGGTTTAATGCAATTTTTTTTTTGATTTTTCTCCGATTCTAGCCAGAGTGGTGGAATTGTAGCTAGTGTCATTGATGCAGTTGGACTTGAAAAATCCTGGGTCCCCGGGACCCAGGACTTCTAAAATACTGGGTCCCTTTTCTACAAATGCGGGTCCCCACTAATAAGTCATATTTTTCGATGCAAAAATTGAACTTGTTCATTTGCACAAGAAAAAGAAAATGCAATAATTGTTTTAATAATAATAAATAATTAAAACCAATATTAATTTAAGAGAAATTTTCTGTACTTTTTAAAGAATAAATGTGCAAGATACAAATTTAATTATAAAATAATGCTTATTTAAGTGTTGAAGATAACAAGTATCACTATTGTTTGCATTTCTTTTAAAATGGGGCACAACAGGTTTATTGAAAAAGACTTTTTTGCTGAAAAAAGGGATTTTTTGTTGAGTAAATGGGTACTTTGCTTAATGAAATGGTGCTTTCAGGAGTCACATTCACTCAGAAAGATTTGGAACAATAAAAAACCGATTGGGAAGCAGGAAAATCAGTTTTTGGAGCAGCAACAACATTTTGAAGTTGGAAAATTAGGTTTTAAAACAGAAAAATTCTCTCCCGGCATTCATATATATTTTTTGTGCTTTTTTTTTTTTTTTTTTTTTTTTGTCGAAATTTCCGTTTTTTCGCATTATTTTGACGAAATCTTTTGTTTTTTCGGGATTTATTGACGAAATATAACGTTTTTCGCGATCTTTTGAAGAAATCTGCCGTTTTTTCGGGTTTTAGGATGAAATTAGCCATTTTTTCGCGAATTTTTTGACAATATTTACCGGAAATTAGTCGTTATTTAGCACTTTTTAAACAAAATTTGTCTTTTTTCGCAATCTTTTGAAGAATTTTTTCGTTTTTCACGATTTATTTTTTGACATTTTGCCGTTTTTTCGCGATTTTCGGACAAAATTTGTCGTTTTTTTGCACTTTTTTGAAGAGATCTGCCATTGTTTTGCAATATTTTTAAAAAATCTGCCTTTTTTTCGCGATTTTTTTGGGCGAAATTTGCCGTTTTTTATCTTTAGAAGAAATCTGCCTTCTGTTTCGGGTTTTGGAATGAAATTAGCCATTTTTTCGAGAATTGTTTGACAAAATTTGCCGAAAATTAGTCGTTATTTCATGATTTTTTAACGAAATTGGCCGTTTTTTCGCGATCTTTTAAAGAAATTACGCGGCCTTTGGGACGCGTAAGAGCGATTTTTTTGCGTCCATGGCCGATTTTTTGCGTAATTTACGCGCTATGGCGCGTTTGCGGCATCGCTGAAAAAAAAATCATGTGCGATCGGTTTTGGTTTTCTAAGGGCCTGAAAAAAGGCACTGGTCCTGCGGACCACTAAGTTTTTCAAATTAGTGGTCCGATTGAATTATCGGTGGTCTCGGACCAGCGGACCACCAGGGATTTCGAACGCTGTATACATTTTCAATGAGGGGGGGGGGAGAAATTAAGGGGGGTGTAAATTTTCGGGAATATTGAATCGGATGATTTGTCTTGAAAAAGATTAAATAATCTCAAAAATTAAAAACATTCATTCCCGTGAAAAAAAAAAAAAAAAAAAAAAAAAAAAAAAAAATAGAAAATTTAAATCGAACAAAAACTTTCCCCGTCTTTTGCTCCCCCCCCCCCAATTCCCTCCCCCTTAACCCCAACTACGTTTGTTTGAAATTCACAATGTAATATCATATACTATGTTATAAAAGGATAAATGAATCATATACAACCACTAGGAAAGCCAGAAATGATTTTTGGCCACTAAATCGCGATTTGGGACCACTGTGCGCCGTTTTCAAGAA
Source organism: Maratus speculifer (assembly GCA_964019185.1). Lineage (NCBI taxonomy): Eukaryota > Metazoa > Arthropoda > Arachnida > Araneae > Salticidae > Maratus > Maratus speculifer. The sequence goes on along the minus strand of OZ025295.1, from coordinate 298,014,108 downwards.
AAGATAGTGTAAAAATGCAAATTTTGTCGAAAAAAACGTCGATTTCATAGAAAAAAAAAAAAACACGGGAAAACGCCGATTTTTTCAAAAGATCTCAATAAATCGCCGATTTTGCTAAAATATTGCAGATAAATCGCTGATTTCGTCTGACGATCACAGGAAAGCGCCGATTTCGTCTGAAGATCGCGGATACCCCCCCCCCCTCTCGCGGGGGGTAACTCGCGGAATCCCTGCGGAATTGGGGCTGTGCAAGTGCATGCCACATAAATAACAACAAAAGTGGCAAGTCCTTAAATTTTTTTGGACTCCTTGGATTTTTTCTTCCCAACTCAGTATGAATGTTTTATAGAGTTGAATCTAGAATGTAGCGGTCCAAAAATTCGTGAAATTTCGTCAAAGAATCCAGAAAAAAATTCAAAATTTTCGTCAAAAATTGAAAAAAAATGTACATTTTGTGAAAAAATCGGGAAAAACAGCAAACAGTGTTTCCCCCAGGACAAGGGCGCACAGGCCTTCGACCAGTAAATTTTTGATCTTCCACCAGTAAATTTTTGAAAAGAAATGTTCCCCTTATTTTTGGCATTAATTCTGTATCTTTAAGAATTTAAATAAGAAAAAACCTTCTGCTAACATTTACCGGTGGACGTTTCCCCGAAGGCCTGTGCGCCCTTCTCCTGGGGGAAACACTGCAGCAAATATTGTTAAAAGATCGGGAAAAAACGGCAAATATTGATTAAAGATCGCGAAAAAACAATCGATTTTGTTAAAAGATCGCAACAGCAGGTTTTGTAAAAATATCGCGAAAAAAGGCACATTTTGCGAAAGAAAATCACGAAAAAATGACAAATTTCGTGAAAAAAAATCGCGAAAAAACGACAAATTTCGTGAAAAAACGGCAATTTTTTTAAAAAGATGTCAAAAAATGGCAAATTTCTTCAAAAGATCTCGAAAAACCGACAATGAAAACCGTCATGAAAAAACGCAAATTTCAAAAAAGGGACGCGAAAAGAAAGCTCATAGTTCGTAACGGGAGTGGAATCGCCCCGTCTTTTCTCCCACCTGCGTTGTAACCTTTCAGAAAATTTGCTGTGAATTTTAATTTTTTTTTTTTCCCTTTTGCTTACATTCTGATTTTGCTTAGCCTTCTGATTCTAAGAGATTTTTTCCAAAATTAAGAAAAAATAAGGCAGTCATTTTCGAAATTTAAAAAAGTCTGTTCGGTCGTAATTCTAAAAATCTTTCATAAAATATATCGCGCAGTCGCCCCGTGCGCGGAAATTTAGGGGGTGCCAAATTTGTACTACGAACGTCATCATTTTTGGGCTGTCACAAGAAAAAGTTGGGGAGGGAGTGTCAAATTCTAATTACGCACCGCACAGTGGGGCAAAATCCCGAAAAGCTGGCCAAAATATGAAAATGTAATTCAAATTGTACAAAAATTCGTATACAGGTGTTTTTGAGGATGCTAAGTAAGAATACAAAATTAAAATTAAAAAGAATGGCTGATACAATATGGCGGAGCGAAAATTAAAAATGTCTCGAAAGTTATTCAATTTGTATGCAATTTCGTAAACTTTTCAGGATGCTAATTCAGATTCAAAAGTTAAACTTTAAAAATAAATAAATAAATATTATTACAGATTAAAAGTAAAAACAATTAGATTTAAATAAAATTTAAAATTTCGAGGGTAAACTTAAAAAGCAATTTTCAAAAAACCAAGGCATATTTAATCGAAATTTAAGTATGTTAATGGAAAGTAAAATATTAGACTATTTAATTTTTATATTACTAAAACAAAAACGAAAATATATTCCAGAAGTTCACCTTTAGTATCAAATTTTGTATAATAAAAAGATTCTTCAGAGGTCAAGGTGTCGAAATAGTTAGCAGAACTTGTTGGCGGTATTGGAAGATCCTGTGACTCTTAGGATCAATGATTTTAATTTCTTCTACGATAATTTATCTAAAAGAATCTAATGACATTAAATGGCGTAAAAATATCTTTCTTTTTTTCTCGCTACTGCATCTTTGCTATAAATCTTCTCGATAATTTTTGATTAGTTTGTTGCATGATTCTTGAGTATCTTATGGCATTTGACAAATTGACGGTAATGAAGATAATGTTATTTCTTTGTCATTAATAAGTAGTTTGTGTACTGAAGTAGGCATATAGAGCCAGGGGTGCAGTTAAAATCTACGGGCTATTTGTAAGGAAAAGTCTTCGAAATTTATCAAAAAAATGACATGACTACAAGAAATTACTTATAACATATAGAATCGTTTAATCAAATCTTCGTATACGATCGTTATAGAAGCACAAATAGTTGCGTTTTCAAAGAATCGTTGAATTGTGTTGCCATCATTTCTGCTTCCAAATCTGGAATTTAGTTTCTGGATGAGAAGTCTTAATTGTAAACGAAATATTTTTTGCATATTTTATTTTGCAATTTCAGTGTTTTTCTTTTCATGCAGAGTACGAGCTTTTCATTTTTTCTATCCAGTTTGTCTGCCAGGTGTAAACCCTCTCTAATCATCTTTGCATGTAACTTAGATATTCTGAATTCTAAATTATCTCAATCCAATTTTAATAAAAAATGTTAGATCGGTAAGATGCTTTTTTGATCCTGTCTGACATAGGTTGCAACGTTGAGTATTACACTAATTCGTTCTTAACGACTATTTCTTCTGTATCAATGATTGTATTAAACGAAATAAGTTGATTCTCCTGGTGTCTAATACAATCCCATTCATTGACATTCCTTGACAGTAGCTTCCGTATTTCTTGAAAAAGCAAAATGGATCTTGATTGGCCCGATAAAATCATTGAAATGAAGATCTCGGAATTTTCAAATTGACGATTCATGAATTATTAGCAACATTTATGTATTCTAGTAGCACGGGAGAAAAGAAAAATATATTAGACCTCCTGCCATCTTCATAGCTAAATATTTGTTTAAATGTACTCAGAATATGTGTTCCATCACATCCTCACTTGCAAATCACTTGCAAATCATCAAATCCAAATTACTAATATAGGCGAAAGTGATATTCATAATGATTTTTTCTCGCATTAATGAAATACGCTCAGTCGTTTGATCTAGCAAATATTGCCATTCACAAAATAATTCTTCTAATTACAATAGAACAAACAAAATTACTACATATAAAGATAAGAAAATGTTATTCTACCGGATCAATAATAGAGAATTATTTTCATTTTTTCATTACTAAGCTTATCAAATTAATTTAATCTTATGATTATAGTACTTATTTACAATATAATAGGTAATAAACTATAATAAAAAATAATAATTTAAAAAATATTTATCAGCTAAATTATGTGAAAAGTAGTCAATTTCAAAAATTTTGAAGTGGCCGAAAAAGTGGCATTTTTACTTGTGGTTACTAAAATATGCGTAAAATGCAGAAAGGCAGTTTTAGGCAGCTGATTTTTTATGAATCATTAGACAATAGCCTAGGTTACTATTTCCATTAAGTTTCGTTGCGGAACACTGTGGAACATTTAAACTTTTTGATGTTTGAAAGCAAAAAATATAAAAAAAATTCTACATTTTTTCATCAAAAATGACAATGAATTTATGAATTTTTATGTGCTTAATATAAGTTTTGTAATACATGCAAATAAAGTACACACTATCATAGTGTGAATCCATTTCAAATCATTAAAATCGGATAATATTGAAAAATGTAGCACGCGTTTAGGGAAACTGTTGTTTTGCTGTTTTTGTTTGCTCTATATCATAGGTTCCCAACCTTTTATGGACCACCGTCCCCCTTAGAAGAAAAAAAATTCCAACCCCCCCCCCCCCCCTTCTCTTTCATATTAGTTAATTATACCAATCAAAATATTGTCGCATATCATCGATACTTTTTTGTCTATATATTAAGAAACACAAAGTAAAAATTATAATTAATACGCTTATCAAACGTAATATAAAATTGTTCAATAAAAATTTTAAAAATAAGCTCAAAATAAAATTAAATAAGCTTGTTAAAAAATTGCTTTAATATATAAATATTTCATATAGTTAAAGTATATTATTGCATATAAAAATGCAATTTTAAAAGCTTAAATCTTCAAATATTATGCACGGAGTGTTTTCGATCAGAACTTCATAATCCTCAGGGCAGTTTTGTTTATGTGCTGGAGTTCCTTTTCGTACTCTAACGTAAATGTATTCGAATGTAAATAAAGCTGCCCTTATGATTAATGAATTTTGAGCGAAAGCATTCGAAGATGTTTGAGAAGATATTTGAAGTTTTTAAAAACTATGCTTTTATGTGCAACATCTTTTTGATTTGTGACATCTTTAACATATTAAATATTTAACAAATAATAATGTGAATAAATAGAAAATCAATAAGAAAATAAAAAGGTAATGTCATAAACATAAAATCAATAAAAAATAATAATAAGATGGTTGAGGGTTATGGAATTTTAACAACTTGCTAATGTCGGGTTCCAGTTTTGTTAACAAAAGTCATAAATCAGTGACGTGCAGTGTATTTCTTTTCTTAGCTAATAAATTAAATACTGCACCGAACATACGTTCAACCAAATAAGATGACGGAAATGCAATTAAAAAATGCTTTACTTTTGCCCACAACTCAGGATAGAGGGCTGGTAGAGACTTCTGAAGCCAGAACTCTTAGTATGCACTTCAAAATTTTAGTTCTTCATTAGTTGTGAGTTTTATGAGTTCCTATTCTAAATTTGATGATTCTACTGTACCTGCATTTACGAAAGGATCTAAGACCCAACTCGGTATGCTCATTTTTAAAATGTTCTGGAATCGCTCAATAAAATCAGTATGAAGAGTGTCCAAGTGTTGGCAGTGAGTAATTCTTCCGCAACTTTGCAGCAGTTTCAGCTTTGTAGAAACTGCTGCTAATGTAGGAAAATGGCTGCAATTCATCTTTACCTAGATTTCGCTTGAACATACCAAGTTTTTTCACAATATCAGCGATGGCATGCTTTGTTTTATTAAATTCAACTCATCACCTTGCCAATGTAAATTGATTTCATTAATTATTCTAAACAAGTCTGTCAAATAAGCAATGTCATTTTTTGGATGTTATCATATTTTCGCGCAGTTCTTCATCTTTGTTTTCAAGGAAATCCAGTACTGAGTCAAATAGATTTAAAAACGATTCGAAAAAAAAGCTTTCGACAGCGAACGAATTTCTGTTTGCAAGAACAAGCGATCCTAATTTACGTCATTTTCACTATAAAATTATCCAAATAATCTGTTATGCAAAGAATTGCTTTTAATCTTATTCACTGATGTAGTAACGTAATAAAGTGACGTATGCAGCCGTTCATTCAGGTTTTTGATAATCAAATACTGACGATGAATAACACAATGTACAGCGAGTACATTGGTAAAGCTTCTTTCAAATGCCCTATGAAACCCTTATGACGACCAGTCATGACTGAAGCACCATCAGTAGCTGCTGACAAATTACTATGAAATGGAACTTCTCTTTGAAGAAACATGTTCATTTTGTTAAATATCGCCATTTATATCAGTTTCCGAATTTTAAGCAAATAATAACTTTTGGCAAATTTTTTTCTTCTTTTATGAATCGGACATAAGAGTAGTAATTTGTTATTTGGAAACGTTGATTCATGGCATAGAATGGAAAATTTACAAATATTTAAGTATTTGTATAATGATATCTCAACGGCTTTAGCCATTTCATCTATTCTTTGTACACAATTATTACTCAGAGGAATATTTCTAATATACCTGGCCATGTTTTATGATGAAGAACAGTTGTTATTACCTCTCTGATTGCCGGCAAGATTAATTCCTCGTCAATTGTGTTTGGTTTTCTTGCTTTTACGATTAACATTTCAATATCATATGAAGCTCGTAGTTCGCCATCTTCTTGTTTAGAAGACAATCATAAAAGTTTAATACAGCTCGCTGTTTTAATTTTTTTTCTAGGCCTTGAAAATAAGATAAATCTTTGTCATTTTTATCAGCAAGCATTTTATTCGAAAGTTTTTGTAATCTAGAAGGCTTCATGGCTTCAATTGAAAAAACATTTTGGCAAATTAAACACATAGGTAATGATTTGTTTATACTAGATTAATTTATGACACGATATTTCAATCGGTAAATTAATTAGAAGTGGTATAAATTTACATCGCTTCTAATGATTTGTTTGTTGGAGAATGCATAAATCCATATTTCAAATATTCGATACTATACTGCCGGCATTTCTTCTTAGATTCACACATTTCAAAATACAAAATTCAATACAGTTTAAGTTTAAGTATATTAACTTTGCAACATATTTATAGATAGGTATAAAAATAAAGATTACAAAGTCTTTTATAGCTATCACTCGGAATAAACGGATTTCTTGAGCAGGTTCAAACTACAGTTTCGTTTCGAAATCTCTATTCTTATTAAATCGCCGTATTTCCTACACGTTTCGAAATACCAATTTTTAAAAAATAACTCTAGTTATTAAAATTTTAGTGAGTTTAATGTATCAAATTCTGCACTAGTGATCGTGATATTTTGATCAATGCGTTTGTTACTCAGTCAGAAGGTTAAATTAAATTTTTATTTCATCAAATACGACAAAATGAAATTATTCGTCGTTGCAAGAATTAAAAAAATACAGCGTTCAAAGCAAAATCTTACAAAAAGCATACACCTGACCACAAGCGAAGGGCAAAGAAAGGGTCGCACGCCATTCGATCGAATTTAAATTTCTCCTTATTTGCAAATTGCGGCAAGAGAGAGCAGACCCCATCTCTAACCTCGCTTTAATAGATTTTCATTTAAGCTATATTTAAGATTTTTATCATGCGCCCGGGCAAAGCCGGAGATACGGGTCAAATAGATTTATTACATTAATTTCTTAAAGAAGTAGATACGTCATGCCCCCCCCCCCCCATTTTCTTCTGGCCTCGTCACCGCCCCCCTTGACTCCCTTAGCGCCCCCCATTTTCTTCTGGGCCCGTCACCGCCCCCCTGGAAGTCTCCAACGCCCACTGGGGGGCGGTACCGACCCCGTTGGGAACCTATGCTCTATATGATATCCCTTCAAGCATCATTTTTGAAATAATGCTGCTTGTAAGGGTAAAGCAAAAATCTTTTTATAAATACAGATTCTGACTCTCCAAACATTATTCTAGCCAACTGTATAGTCGAAATTCCCTAAATCGTAACTTCATTTTTCGACTTTTGGCCAGCTTTTTGGGTTTTTGCCCCACTGTGCACCGGGTGCAATTTTCTCTTCGCAGGAAATTGATTGTGAATCAGGAAAATCAGCTTTTGGAACAATAAAAATACAATTTTGAAGCAAGAAAATTAGTTTTTAGAACAGAAAAATTCATTTCTGGCATTAACTTTTTTTTGTGTCCCTTTGGCAGAATTTGCATTTTTTCGATCTCTTGACGAAATTGCCGTTTTTTCGCGAATTTTTGGTAAAATTTGCCGCTTTTTGCGAATTTTTTGACAGAATTTTCCGTTTTATTGCCATTTTTGGATGAAAATTGTCGTCTTTTGCTAATCTTTTGACATAATCTGTTGTTTTATCGGGATTTTGTGACAAAATTAGCCATTTTTTTGCTAATCTTTCCGGAAATTAGTCGTTATTTCGCGATTTTTTAACAAAATTTGCCGTTGTTTCGCGATTTTTTGACGAAATAATGCGTCTTGTGGGACGCGTAAGCAGTGGCGTAGCTATGTTTTTTGGCGCCCGGGGCCAGCAAGAAATTTTGCGCCCCCACCCCAATATAGATATATAACAATTTCTCTGAATTTGGCGCCCCTAGGCCTCGGCGCCCGGGGCGGACGCCCCCCTTGCTCCCCCTTAGCTACGCCACTGCGCGTAAGAGCTATTTTTTGCTTTCCGTCGCCGATTTTTTTGCGTAATCTACGCGCGTCCGCATCATTGCTGAAGGGCTGCGTTTTTTCAAATGTGGGGAAAGAAGGGCGCTATTTTTTTGAATGAGCGACAAGAGAGGCGCTTTTTTTAGGGGCGGAGCGCCCCCCCCCTGAAAACCTCTGGGTGAAACTCTGCTCCATATATTCTTAATGGCTTTTTTATTTATAATTTAATCCATATGTAAGTAAAATAGAAAATTAAATATAAATAACATTTAATATGTTACCAAAAAAAAAAAAAAAAAAAAAAAAAAAAAAATCTAATAAACGGTGAAGTAATTTCTTCTGGCGTAATTTTCGAAATATAGTTATCAAGTTTATTTGCTTCAATTTTTTCGGCCTTTTTTTAACAAGTTTTTTTTAATTATTTTTTACATGTGAAGAATATCGATTTCGGAAATATAGTCTTATATCATCTCTAAGATAGATATCAGTTTCCCAGTCAAATTTATATGCATTTTACTTCCGACAACTTTTCTCTATATTACGGCCAATGTGGAAGAAAGTTTCAAACGCATTTTAATCGTATGAAATTTAAAATACAGTCAAGTCTCTATATAACGAAATCCATTGTTCCAGTAAAAAATTTGTTATATAGTGAAATTCATTGAATAGAGAAAGCCATTAAAATTCCTATTTAATGTGCAAATTTTCAAGAAGTCTTATTTTTTATACGTTTAATTAAAAATTTTAAGTGTTTAACTATAAATATTAACGTAATATCCTATATTTCTTAATTATTTGAACAGTTTCAAAAAAGAGAATAGACATTTATTTAAAAGTTTAATAAAAATCACATAAGAAAAACTTGCATTAATTGTAGACGAAGAAATCTCCCGTATTTGGTTGTTTTGATTCCAAATTTATTACATTCTCGTAAAAATTTTCACATTTTAGCAAGGAATGAAAAATTGCATCGGGATCATTTCCCTCTATTTGAAGACCTCTCCTAAAGATCAAAAGAACGTATTATTTTACTGCGTGATGCTTTTTCTCTTGTAGGTTTTCGTTCTCATACTCATTGTTATTCTCACCATAATTGCTCATAAAACTGCCAAAAAAATCTTTAATCAGTAGGATACCTTGCAACAGTGAAATTGTCATCCACTTCTAAAAAATCAGAGAGAGCAACATTTCCTTCAACATTTCCGCAATCCTTAATTAATTTTCATTAATCTTTTAATTCTACTCAAGTCACGTCTTCTTCGTCCTAAGAATCCACATTATCTTTCAATATAGAAAATCCGACCTTTTTGAAGCAATTGTAAATTGTTTCTTCAGTTACATCCAATCTCCAAGCTTTATAAAGCTCCTCAATACACGTTTCTAAGGCTAATGATGTCTTCTATAGAATCATTTTTTTCAAATTCAATCACAGTTAAATTCAGTTTCAGACACTTTTCTCCGGGAATAAAAGGAAAATTGCTTTTTTTTTTTTTTTTTTTTTTTTTTTTTTGCCATTGAAAACACATCTCAAATTTTCGGGGCGATCTAATTGCTCTGTGAGCAAATGTCCCCCCAAGCCACCCTCTGAAATCAACACTGACTTCATTTACCACATTGATCCAGCTTTTATACGTGTAACAATTAAATTGACACTGTATCTCGAAGGTTGTTAAGAGATATGTGGGAGGGGGGCTGGTGGAATGAATTCGTTGGACTTAAAGAACAAGGAAATTCAAGGTAGAGAAGCAATATATAATACTCAGCGTCATCCTTTAACGGTAAATCAAAAATAAATGATAGAAATTTGATTCCATGTGATTTCGAAGCTTCTTTAAAACTGAATAAATAAAGAACATTTTATGAAAAAATTCGTTATATGGAGATACATATTTCGCTAATATAGTGACTGTTTTTAATGTAATCATGAAAAAAAAGGGACCGTTCCTGCTAAAAATTCGTTATATAGAGAAATTCGATGTATGGAGTTTCGTTATAGAGAGACTCAACTGTGTATAATTTTGTCGAGTTACTTCAATTTTTTATGAAAATCGGATGCGTAGATCAATTACAGGAACAATTAAAAGTATTTCGTTACAATCAAAACGGTCAATGAAGAAAAAATACTTTCAAGTACATTTCACATTTTATGAATATGATATACGTTGATGAGGTGGAATAAAAGTTACTTCCTTTATATTTTTCAGGAACACAAAAAATATTTCGATCATTATGCTATTTGCGAAATACTGTCTACTATAACAGCAAGATCTGAATATTTTTAAAACTTCGTTATCATACAAACGTACCTCATTTGCTACGCTTCACGCACAATTTCCAACTTGTTTAGCCCCGTTTCCAATGCAGTTTTTCAAGACATCTCAGAACTTCGTCAATCAGTGAATAAATTATCGAAAATTTTATAAATCATTCTCGAAAAATAAATCGTGAATTTCTTCAAATAATCACAGAAACAATATGAAATTTCGTCAAGCAGTTGTGGGGAATGAATATCGCAAATTTCGTCGATCAAGGGTAGAAATTAATAGTGAATTTCGTGAAAGATCGTGAAATAAAATCTAGAATTTTTTCGAGCGATCGCTGTAATATAGATTAATCGATAAATAGTATCGATAGTCACAAATTTCAGCAAACGATTGCAGAAAAAAATCGCGAATTTCGGTAAGCGATCTCGGGAAAAAATCGTGAATTTCGTCGAATAATCGCGGAATAATGTCGCGAATTTTGGCAATTTTGTCCAAGAACGGATTTTGTTAGTTTATACTCCTAGACACCAGAAAACCCTACACAATTCTAAAATGTAAATTCTAAAAAAGAAAACGAAAAAAAGTTCTATTTTTCTTTTTATTCAAATTAGTATCGAGCTTTTTCAAGTCGCGTTCACAGTACAATCCGTTATTCGAACAAGAAAAAAAGGATTTCTTGTGCTCGCTGAGGCCATTCTCCACATCTGACAAATGTTACAAGGCCCTTTCAACGTTCGCTGTTTTGAAATATATTCTCGCTTTGAAAACCTGTAGACGTGGAGTGTTTTCTGTAACATTAATAAAGAAGATTAAAGATTGTTTCTGAGAAATGATCGCAGCATCGACCAATAGATAAACTAAAAAAAAAATTTCTGAAGAAATAAAAACTGTACTCTTTAACATACATATAAATTTAAATACATTTGCTTTAACCCTTCAGAATAGGATATATCGGAGCAATTTCAATTTCCAACACTTTCCAAGAAAGTGCTAAAAGTGATTCCGTCTTAGACAGAGTTTACAGTATTTTGTTTTGAGTTTATAAATGCAACTTTGTTTTTCGTTCTTTCTATAATTTATATAAATGTTTGTTCAAGAACGTTTTTTGTCAATTCATACTCCTAGTCACCAGAAAACAGTACATGATTCTAAAATGTATTTAACGTAAGTATGGATACTCTATTCATGCTGGGAATTCGATTCAATGATTGAACGATCGATAATCGATTAAATCGAAGTGTTACATTCATGGCGTGGAAAAATATCGCATCTTAATACTTGCATTTCAACTTATATCATTTCTTTTCTTTAAATTTCATTTATTTCCTGATCTAAAAAAGGAAAAAGAAAATTCCGGAATGATTTTTTTTTCTCCTCGAAACCATTGTATGACATTTTCACCTAGGGGCGTAGCTACTGGGGGGGGGGGGGCGTAGGGGGCGTCCCCCCCCCCCAATGTCGGCAACTTCGATGGCAGTCGGCAAATTCTAGGTAGTCAATATCAGTCAATACAACTATAAAACACCCGATTTTTTTTTTTTTTCAATTTTACATGTTTTTACTTAAATCAAAAACTAAAAAACACCAATCCTTTGCATTTTTCTAAAGAATTTCTTCCAAAAATCCGAATTTTGCCTTATTTTTCGAATTTACGTGACAGCTGAAAATAAATTGAGAAAAAATTCGGGAAAGACTAGTCTTTCTGAGAATCCGCAGTAGATTAGTAGAGTTCTAGCAGATCAACTAGTATTAAAGATGTTGACGACTTCGGTGAAGATATTCATATTTCTCGTGTGCATGGACTTAACCCACGAGTGGCAGCAATCACACCTCGACGATTATGTAACCGTCTGAAAAAGACTGTTTATTGGATGAATGGTAAGTTGAGTAAAAATGTTCTTCATTCTTATTGGACAGAAAAGCCATTACACAGACAATTATGTCATTGACTTTGTAGCTAAAATTCTAGGATTGGACAGAAATCGATTATCTTATTAAAATGCAACTGATCTGCCAAATTCATAACTTTGTGGAAACTACTTGCAAAAACTTTATTTTAGTATTTAATTGGTAGGTTTATTACTGCGTTTTCCTGCTCCCAGTCATCCATGTTTATCATACCTTAGGGTACAAAATATACTTGCTCGGGCCCGGGCTTGATCTGAGGCCCGTACCCGGCCAGGCGTAATAAAGGCTATTTTCAAGCGGGCCAAGTCGGCAGAAATAAGACATTTTTATCAACGGGCTGATAAACGAAATATACGGACCGTACCAGCAATAAAATTAAACGGACCAGCCCAGGCCGGTAATAAAAAAAAGAAAAAAAAAATTGGTGGGCCTGTTGGCCCGATATAAAAAAGTAAACAAAACCTGTAAAATATTGTCTAGTTTCAATGAATATGATTTTCGTGAGAATAAGTATAAATGTTCGTCATGAACCAATTCTAATTTGACAAATCAATACAGAAATGTAGCATGTTCACCGTAGAGGTCGGCATCAAGAATAAAGTCTAAACTGAATTTTTTTTTTTTTTTTCTTTTTTGGCAGACTCTGGCAGTGCTGAAATCAGGCTTGCTTTTTTCTCGAGACGGGATGGAACTGTACTTAATTGTTCTCAGGATGTATAGTGCAGGGAATATGTTGTGTAAAAATATTAAAAACTATAATCTTCTGTTAAAGTAATCTTTGGAAATATATTGTAAGGTAGTCAAATGTATTGCTAAACAACACATTTTTAAACTATTTTTTAACTGTAAAGGATTAACGCTGAGAAGCCTGACTATTGAAGCGATTTGGAATCCAATAGCGTTTCCCTTTATTTATTTTTTTCATAAATAATTTATAAATAAATTAATTGCTGACATAAAAGAGATTCTTGTTATGGCTTCACGTTTTTCTCCTTTTTCATGATGTCGCAACTGGAAATTCGTTTCAAAACGCTTTCTTTAACATTATTTTATCTAAGTTGCATTGTCTTTACCAAAAAATGAATAACGTCATTCGATTAAATAGTTTCTAAATGAGAACACCTGCCAATCTTATGCATTTGAGAAACGATATGATGATATGAATTCAGAAGTGTGTTTTCAAAAATAGTTCTTTTGTTTTGGGAAACACCTTAATAAATGTCGGAGAAATATTTTCACAAATCTACTTTTTATTAGACAGCTTCAAAAGTATTCTAAACTACATTTTTTTATGAATCCTTATTTGAATGTTGAAACGCCAAGGAAAAATAGTCATTAATGTTGCTTTTATGTACTTTCTGTCGTATGAACGCATCGTAATTTTAATACTGTAAATTTATTATATAAATATGTATGCGATATTCTTAAAGGAATCTTAATTGTAGTTAAGTCAAAATTTTGAATTTTTTTTAAAATAGAAAATGAATTGGGCCAGATCGGGAAGCGCTGTGCCATGTACCAGAGCTCGAAAAATCTACATGCCCGACATCAGTGTTGTTAGACGGCGACTTTTTAAAAATTCAGATTGGCACCACTTCTTTGGATTGGTAAAATTACGTTTCGTTTAATGACATATTAATCAAGAGGAATTTTATCCTTTAATAAAAGTGGTGCCAATCAAATTTTTAAAAAGTCGCCGTCTAACAACACTGATATCGGGCATGTAGATTTTTCGAGCCCTGCCATGTACTATAAATATAAACATACTGAACTTTAAATTTTTAGATTTATCCAATCTTCGGTCTTACTTAATGCCGGTCAAATCAAAGCCGGTCCAAGAGAACTATCGTTCGAGCCGGGCTTGGGCCTGAAAATTCCAGGCCGTAGTGAAATTCTGACTCTAATACAGGAAAATACGATGATAAAAATCTGGTCTGCAGGTGGCTGCAAATCTGGCTGCAAATATTTTGAATCCAAGTGCGAGGCCTCGTGCTTAGCGAGGCCCTGTGCGGCCGCACCTGTCGCACATCCCTAAGGACGGCTCTGGCGAGGAACCGGATTTTTGAAGGAATATTACTCCATCAGAGTTTCCCCCAGATTTAAAAAGGGGCAGGGCGCTACTTTTCTGAAAAGAACACTTTTTACATTCTTCAGGGCACCTTTTTGACTTTTAAGGACACTTATATTCAGGATTCGTAAAGACTCCTTAGAAACTACTTAGAAATGAAAACGTTCCCAAGTAGTATTTAGAACTATTTAGATAAACAAAATACTCCTTAGAAACTCTTTAAATTGTAATGCGGTTTTGCACGCGAGCAATATTGCTCCCGAGAAAAAAAAAAAAAAAAAAAAAAACTCGTGATTGTTAAACGCACGGTAAATCTTTTATGCACGTCATTCATAAGAAGCACAGCAGTGATTGGTTGGGGTCATACTAATAGCCACCAAAGTTATTTACTTTTCACAGCCATAAAAGAGAAAGAAAAGTGAAAAGAATAATCCAGATCCACCTCTAAGCATCTAATTTCAAAAAATGATTACTGTTTAATTCCTTCACAGTTAGATATACAACTTTGATTTCTTCTTCATAATACTATTCGTCATCCTCAATTTTGCTGATAATGGTGGATTCAAGCCCGGGAGCAGAATCGGCGCAACGCTGCGACGCCCATCGCAGACTCTTGGGAAGGTCTGCAGACTATTTTTCAACTGTTAAAAATTTAGCAAAAATTAAAAATTTAAGTCCTAAATCCAAAAACTCGAACATAAAATGTATCGCGAATTTCGACAAACAATCTTCGATAAGAAATGAATTCCGTCATAGATCGCGAAAAACACGCGAATTTTGTCCAAAGATCGCGAAAAAACGGCAAATTTCTTAATAAGATAGCGAAAAAAAGGTAAGTTTCATCAAAACATCGCAAAAAAGGCAAATTTTTTCAAAAGACCAAGAAAAAACGGCAGTATCTGTCAAAAAAAAAAAAAAAAAAAAAAAAAACGGCAATTTTTCTCAATAACTTGCGAAAAACGGCAAATTTCGTCAAAATATCACGAAAAATGGCAAATTTCTTCAAAAGATTAAAAAAAAAAACGACTTAATTTCTTCAAAAGATCGCAAAAAATAGCAGTTTTCGTGAAAAGATAGCGAGAAAACGGAAGTTTTCGTAAAAAAATTACGAAACAAATGCGAATTTCTTCAAAAAATCGCGAAAAATCTGCAAATTCTATTAAAAAATCACGAAAAATAAAAGGGACATTTCCTCAAAAGATCGCAAAAAACGGCAGACCGTTAAAAAACTACGAAAAAACTGCAGTTTTCTTCAAAAAATCATGAAAAAACGGCAAATTTCTTCAAAAGGTCGCGAAAGAATTCAAATTTCTTTAAGAGATCGCGACAAAACGGCAGTATTTGTTAAAAGATCGCGACAAATGGGCAAATTTCTTCAAAAGATTGCGAAAAAACGGCAAATTTATTCAAAAGATCGCGAAAAAACAGCAGTTTTCGTCAAATGATCTGAAAAAACGTCAAATCTTGTCAAAAAAGCGCGAAAAAATGCAAATTTCGTCAAAAGATCATAAAAAACCCGCAAATTTGTCAAAGGGGAGACCCCTCCCCCTCTTTCGGACAATGTATGAGGTGTTAAAAATTTTGAGAACAAAGGCAACTTCTATTTAAAAGTATGCTTTTCTTTTATGTCTATCACAAATACTTGGGAGGTTGAGTGCATATAATGTAATGTGAGGGATCGGTCTGCAGACTGTTTTTTAAGTTTTAACTTGTGTTGCAGACTGCAGAAAAAAATTCTGCTGCTGGATGATTCTCGTCCGAAATTTTCGAAAATTTGAAATTGGGTTATCAGTTCCGCATAGTTGCCAACTTGCACGGTTTTGCGCGCGGAAAAAACAATCGCGGAGAAATGTAAATTTCGTGAAAAGATCGCCGAAAAAGCATCCATTTCGTCAATATTTCGTGGAAAAACGACTTCATCAGTGTTTTTGTCAACGAACTTTGTCAAAAGATCGCTAAAAAACGTGAATTTTCTGTGCGGATCGCACTAAAACGGCAATTTCACCAAATATCGCAGATAAAACGCTAATTTCGTCTGAAGACCGCGGGAAAACGTCGATTTCGTCTAAAGATTGCTGATTTCGCCGATTTCATTGAAAGATCGCGGGAAAAACGCCGTTTTCGATTAAAGATCGCTTACAAATATTTTGTCAAAAGATCATTGAAAAAAAAATTACCGAATTTTACCCCCGATTTCATCAAAAGATCACAAAAAAAATGCCGAATTCGTCAAAAGATCGCGGGGATAAAACGTCGTTTTCAAGAAAAGATCGTGTAAAAATACAAATTTTGTCGAAAAAATTTCGATTTCATAAAAAAAACACTGGTAAACGCCGACTTTTTCAAAAGATCTCAATAAATCGCCGATTTTGCTAAAATATTGCAGATAAATCGCTGATTTCGTCTGAAGATCACAGGAAAGCGCCGATTTCGTCTGAAGATCGCGGATAACCCCTCCCCCTCTCGCGGGGGGTAACTCGCGGAATCCCTGCGGAATTGGGGCTGTGCAAGTGCATGCCACATAAATAACAACAAAAGTGGCAAGTCCTTAAATTTTTTTGGACTCCTTGGATTTTTTCTTCCCAACTCTGTATGAACCCTGTTTTATAGAGTTGAATCTAGAATGTAGCGGTCCAAAAATTCGTGAAATTTCGTTAAAGAATCCAGAAAAAAATCCAAAATTTTCATCAAAAATTAAAAAAATGTAAATTTTGTTAAAAAATCGGGAAAAATGGCAAATATTGTTAAAAGATCGGGAAAAAACGGCAAATATTGATTAAAGATCGCAAAAAAACAATCAATTTTGTTAAAAGATCGCAAGAACAGTAGGTTTTGTAAAAATATCGCGAAAAAAAAGCAGATTTTGCGAAAAAAATCACGAAAAAATGACAAATTTCGTGATAAAAATCGCGAAAAAACGGCAAATTTCGTGAAAAAACGGCAAATTTTTCTAAAAGAAGTCAAAAAATGGCAAATTTCTTCAAAAGATTTCGAAAAACCGACAATTTTGTCATGAAAAAACGCAAATTTCAAAAAAGGGGGTGCGGAAAAAAAAGCTCATAGTTCGTAACGGGAGTGGAATCGCCCCCTCTTTTCTCCCACCTGCGTTGTAACCTTTCAGGAAATTTGCTGTGAATTTTAGTTTAATTTTTTTTTTTTTTTTTTTTTTTTTTTTTTGGCTTAGATTCTGATTTTGCTTGGACCTCTGATTCTAAGAGATTTTTTCCAAAATTAAGAAAAAATAAGGCAGTCATTTCCGGAATTTAAAAAAAGTCGGTTCGGTCGTAATTCTAAAAATCTTTCATAAAATATATCGCGCAGTCGCCCCGTGCGTGGAAATTTAGGGGGTGCCAAATTTATACTACGAACGTCATTTTTGGACTGTCACAAGAAAAAGTTGGGGAGGGGGTGTCAAATTCTAATTAAGCACCGGGTGCAATTTTCTCTTCGCAGGAAATTGATTGTGAATCGGGAAGATCAGCTTTTGGAACAATAAAAACACAATTTTGAAGCAAGAAAATTAGTTTTTAGAACAGAAAAATTCATTTCTGGCATTAGCTTTTTTTTTTTTTTTTGTGCCCTTTTGACAAAATTTGCATTTTTTGTGATCTCTTGACGAAATTGCCGTTTTTTCGCGAATTTTTGGTAAAATTTGCGGGTTTTGCGAATTTTTTGACAGAATTTTCCGTTTTATTGCCATTTTTTGATGAAAATTGCCGTCTTTTGCTAATCTTTTGACATAATCTGTCGTTTTATCGGGATTTTGTGACGAAATTAGCCATTTTTTTCGCGAATCATTCCGGAAATTAGTCGTTATTTCGCGATTTTTTAACAAAATTTGCCGTTATTTCGCGATCCTTTGACGAAATAACGCGTCTCGTGGGACGCGTAAGAGCTATTTTTTGCGTTCCGTCACCGATTTTTTTGCGTAATCTACGCGCGTCCGCATCATTGCTGAAGGGCTGCGTTTTTTCGATTGTGGGGAAAGAAGGGCGCTATTTTTTTGAATGAGCGACAAGAGGGGCGCTTTTTTTAGGGGCGGATCGCCCCCCCCCCCCTGAAAACCTCTGGGTGAAACTCTGCTCCATATATCCTTAATGGCTTTTTTATTCATAATTTAATTCATATGTAAGTTATATGTTAGTAAAATAGAAAATTATATATTTATAAATAACATTGAATATGTTACCAAAAAAAAAAAAAGAAAGAAAGAAAGAAAGAAAAATCTAATAAACGGTGAAGTCATTTCTTCTGGCGTAATTTTCGAAATATAGTTATCAAGTTTATTTGCTTCAATTTTTTCGGCCTTTCTTTAACAAGTTTTTTTTATATTATTTTTTACATGTGAAGAATATCGATTTCGGAAATACAGTCTTATATCATCTCTAAGATAGATATCAGTTTCCCAGTCAAATTTATATGCATTTTACTTCCGACAATTTTTCTCTACATTACGGTCAATGGGGAAAAAAGTTTCAAACGCATTTTAATCGTTTGAAATTTAAAATACAGTCAAGTCTCTATATAACGGAATCCATTGTTCCAGTAAAAAATTTGTTACATAGTGAAACTCGTTGAATACAGAAAGCCATTAAAATT
The DNA here is from genome assembly GCA_964019185.1 of Maratus speculifer. Classification (NCBI taxonomy): domain Eukaryota; kingdom Metazoa; phylum Arthropoda; class Arachnida; order Araneae; family Salticidae; genus Maratus; species Maratus speculifer. The sequence goes on along the minus strand of OZ025295.1, from coordinate 297,995,391 downwards.
CCTATTTAATGTGCAAATTTTCAAGAAGTCTTATTTTTTATACGTTTAATTAAAAATTTGAAGTGTTTAACTATAAATATTAACGTAATATCCTATATTTCTTAATTATTTGAACAGTTTCAAAAAAGAGAATAGACATTTATTTAAAAGTTTAATAAAAATCACATAAGAAAAACTTGCATTAATTGTAGACGAAGAAATCTCCAGTATTTGGTTGTTTTGATTCCAAATTTATTACATTCTCGTAAAAATTTTCACATTTTAGCAAGGAATGAAAAATTGCATTGGGATCATTTCCCTCTATTTGAAGACCTCTCCTAAAGATCAAAAGAACGTATCATTTTACTGCGTGATGCTTTTTCTCTTGTAGGTTTTCGTTCTCATACTCATTGTTATTCTCACCATAATTGCTCATAAAACTGCCAAAAAAATCTTTAATCAGTAGGATACCTTGCAACAGTGAAATTGTCATCCACTTCTAAAAAATCAGAGAGAGCAACATTTCCTTCAACATTTCCGCAATCCTTAATTAATTTTCATTAATCTTTTAATTCTACTCAAGTCACGTCTTCTTCGTCCTAAGAATCCACATTATCTTTCAATATAGAAAATCCGACCTTTTTGAAGCAATTGTAAATTGTTTCTTCAGTTACATCCAATCTCCAAGTTTAAGGCTGCGAGCGAACAGCACTAGTTTTTATTACACTTAAAGAGCAATCAATCAATCTTTGTTTTCGAACGGAACAAGGGAGAAACCTCTTTAAATGATTTTTGAGGGACTGACCTTACCAAATTGACAAAGGAAGGGGAACTTTTATCTACACCATCTTCAGTCGTAAAGCTGTCAACTGATTTCGCGTTAGATTCCTCTCTTGAAGTTCAGATTCAGTGCACTGAAAAAGCACTTTTAGATCAAAGCGCCGAAACGAAAGATCAAAGATAGCGCAAGAAGTTAGTGCTATGTGCGTGGACCTTTAGCTCCTTTTACCCTAATCTCCGGAAATAAGGGTTTTTTTTTTTTTTTTTTTTTTTTTGCCATTGAAAACACATCTCAAATTTTCGGGGCGATCTAATTGCTCCGTGAACAAATGTCCCCCCAAGCCACCCTCTGAAATCAACACTGACTTCATTTACCACATTGATCCAGCTTTTATATGTGTAACAATTAAATTGACACTGTATCTCGAAGGTTGTTAAAAGATATGTGGGAGGGGGGCTGGTGGAATGAATTCGTTGGACTTAAAGAACAAGGAGATTCAAGGTAGAGAAGCAATATATGTATAATACTCAGCCTTGAACGGTAAATCAAAAATAAATGATAGAAATTCGATTCCATGTGATTTCGAAGCTTCTTTAAAACTGAATAAATAAAGAACATTTTATGAAAAAATTCGTTATATGGAGATAGATATTTCGCTATATAGTGACTGTTTTTAATGTAATCATGAAAAAAGGGGACCGTTCCTGCTAAAAATTCGTTATATAGAGAAATTCGATGTATGGAATTTCGTTATAGAGAGATCAGCTGTATATAATTTTGTCGAGTTACTTCAAATTTTTATGAAAATCGGATGCGTAGATCAATTACAGGGACAATTAAAAGTATTTCGTTACAATCAAAACGGTCAATGAAGAAATAATACTTTCAAGTACATTTCACATTTTATGAATATGATATACGTTGATGAGGTGAAATAAAAGTTACTTCCTTTATATTTTTCAGGAACACAAAAAATATTTCGATCATTATGCTATTTGCGAAATACTGTCTACTATAACAGCAAGATCTGAATATTTTTAAAACTTCGTTATTATACGAAGGTACCTCATTTGCTACGCTTCACGCTCAATTTCCAACCTGTTTAGCCCCGTTTCTAATGCAGTTTTTCAAGACATCTCAGAACTTCGTCAATCAGTGAATAAATTATCGAAAATTTTATAAATCATTCTCGAAAAATAAATCGTGAATTTCTTCAAATAATCACAGAAACAATATGAAATTTCGTCAAGCAGTTGTGGGGAATGAATATCGCAAATTTCGTCGATCAAGGGTAGAAATTAATAGTGAATTTCGTGAAAGATCGTGAAATAAAATCTAGAATTTTTTCGAGCGATCGCTGTAATATAGATTAATCGATAAATAGTATCGATAAATAGTGACAAATTTCAGCAAACGATTGCAGAAAAAAATCGCGAATTTCGGCGAGCGATCTCGGAAAAAAATCGTGAATTTCGTCAAATAATCGCAGAATAATGTCGCGAATTTTGCCAATTTTGTCCAAAAACGAATTTTGTTAGTTTATACTCCTAGACACCAGTAAACCCTACACAATTCTAAAATGTATTTAACGCGTGCATACCCCGTCATCCTCGGAATTCCATTCAAAGATCGAGCGGTCAATAATAAATTAAAATCATTTATTGATTAGTCTAAGGAAGAAAAACAAATTTCTGGAATGACTTTTTCTCCTCGAAACCATTGTATAACATTTTCACATAAAAAACTAATTCAACCGACAAATTTATCATTTTACAATTCAAATATTAACGCAAATTCTAAAAAAGAAAACAAAAAAGGTCTATTTTTCTTTTCTTTCCCATTAATATCGAGCTTTTTCAAATCGCGTTGACAGTACAATCCGTTATCTGAGCAAAAAAAGAAAAATTTCTTGTGCTCACTGAGGCATTCTCCACATCTGACAAATGGCACAAGGCCCTTTCACGTTCGTTGTTTTGAAATATATTCTCGCTCCGAAGACCCGTGGAGTGTTTTTCTGTAACATTACTAAAGAAGATTAAAGATTATTTCTGAGAAATGATCGCAGAATCGACCGATATTCAAACGGAAGATTTTTTTCTGAAAAAATAAAAAGTTTACTCTTTAACTTACATATAAATTTAAATGCATTTGCTTTAACCCTTCAGCATAGGATCTACCGAAGCAATTTTAATTCTCAACACTTTCCAAGAAAGTATTAAAAGTTATTCCGCCTTAGACAGAGTTTACAGTATTTTGTTTTGTGTTTATAAATGCTACAATTGTTTTTCGTTCTTTCTATAAATTATTCTAAAAATTATTTGTTCAAGAATGGTTTTTGTTAATTCATAGTCCTAGTCACCAGAAAACAGTATTTAATTCTAAAATGTATTTAACGTAAGTATGCATACTCCATCATTCTCGAAATTCGATTCAAAGATTGAACGATCGATAACGATAATAGATTAAATCGAAGTGTTACGTTCATGGCGCAGAAAAATATCACATTTTAATAGTTGCATTTCAACTCATTTCTTTTCTTGGAATTTCATTTATTTCTTGATCTGAAAAAAGGAAAAAAGAATTTCCAGAATGATTTTTTTTTTCTCCTCGAAACTATTGTATGACATTTTCACATCAAAAACTATTTCTTTCGACAAATTTATCATTTTACAATTCAAATATTAACGCAAATTAAAAAAAAAAAAAAAAAAAAAAAAACAGAGGGTATACGCTGAAAGTAGAGAGTATACCCTAGAGTGTATATATTTATAGTTTTCTTAGAAAACAGAGGGTATACGATGTTCCTTTAAAAATTCCAAAGGGTATACGGCGTATACCCTCCACTACATTCCTGGATACAAGGCCCTTTCGCATTCGCTGTTTTGAAATATATTCTCGCTCTGAAGGCCCGTGGAACGTTTTTCTGTAACCTTACTAAATAAGATTAAAGATTATTTCTGAGAAATGGTTGCAGCTTGCAGCATCGACTGATAGTCAAACTGAAGATTTTTTCTTCTGATGAAATAAAAACTTTACTCATATATTTAACATACATATAAATTTAAATACATTTGCTTCAACCCTTCCAGCATAGGATCTACCGGAGCAATTTTCATTTTTAACACTTTCCAAGAAAGTTGAAGTGTGTTTATGAATTCGGAATGACACGTAAAATCCCATTAGATGTTAAAAATAATTCAGATTTTGGACAGTAATTGAAAAAACTTAATTAGAATTTGGGAGTCCTTAAAATTAGGTCTCCTGGACTTATGCCCGAATGCAATGCCTTAAATCAGGCACTGAGGAGAAATAGGTCTATCTACGACATACAAATAATCGAAAACAATGGTTGGATATGGGACTATCGTTCCATAATAAGGGTGATTTGAAAAGAGGTTCATGATTTCCGTCTGGTGCAATTTTGATAAATTCGTTTATTTTGAAAACATTGCACATGATCGAACATCTAATTCTGAAATTTATTGTGAATAGCAGGACAGGGTATATGCTTTTCTGAAAAGCAAATACCCTGTATTGGTCAGCACATGGAAAGCTCTCCAAGAAGACAATGCACGACCGCCACACGTCTCTCGTGACTCTTAATAAAATAGTGAGCTTGAAGGAATTGATTTTTTTCTTTCTCCCACATATAGTCCTAATCTTGCTCCTTCAGGCTGTTAGATGTTCCACTCTAGTTTTTAGACATAAGACATAATTTTTTCTAGACATAATTTTTTCGGAGAAGGTATTTCTCTATTCATTTTTTTCAATTTTTTAAACAGTTAAACACCTTTAGAAAGTGATAAAAATAGAATGTACATTTCTACGCATATGTTATACTTCAGTACAATTACCATCAAGGTTGACGGTTTTTTCATAACGTGAAACAAACTTTTATATGCCCTTGTCATAAAAATACTGTGATGCCAATATTACGGTAAAAACAAAAACGTTGAAAGAAGTAAACGAAAAATTTGATGAAAATGCTTTGACGGTGTTGTAATGGTGATTATTCGGTTCTCCGTACGCTTCTCTTCAACTTAAAGTGCTATTACACGTAAAAATTGCAAGCGACAAAAATCGCCTGCGTTTTTTCGTTTTCTTAAAGTGCTATTACACGTGCGCTGCTACAGACGTCAAATCGCAGGCGTCTCCATGTTATCCTATGGGACCAGAGGAGTCGTTTGGTTAGCGTGCGATTCTCTTGTGTCGAAGCGTCTTTGACGCCTGGAACGAAGCGAGTCGCCAGTAAGAGCCAATCAAATGCTTGGAAATCCAAATGAAGGTAAAGACTCTTCTCGAACAGCCAATGAAATGCTAAAAATACGAAAAAACGCCGGCGATTTTTGTCGCTTGCAATTTTTACGTGTAATAGCACTTTTACGAGAGCAAAGGGGCGGTCGCCCACTTCATTCTTCACCGTGAATGAAGTAACTTCTTTTATGGAAATTTTGTAGCCTAATCCATGGAGACTTTGCTCTATGCCATCGAATCGCTCATCGCATTTGTTCGCGAATTTTTTTGATTGTTTTAGTGTTTTTAACATTCAAAAAGCTGATGACAGACCATAACTTGCATGGGGCGGGATATACATTAAAAAAAAAAAAAAAAAAAAAAAAAAAAAAAAACATTTTAAATACTTAACATAATATGCATCCGATGCAATATGCATGGCCATATTATGTTTATATGCGCCATTTCTATTCATGGCCATTGAGTATCGATGCACATGCGTCAAAATCCCGATTGTAGTCTTTCTAGGCATTAATTGAAAACGGAATTTATTTTCTGTATTACCTGATAATTCACTTATTAGATAGAATTTTTCAATTCTATGAAGAAGAGAAACAAAAATGTAATAATAAAACAAAATCGAAACTGTGGATTCACTTCTAAAATAAAATATATCATGTATCATCCATTAATCTTTTACATTCTGACTCTGATACCCCTTTTCTGCTATAAATAATTCGAAAAGTTATTTTACGAAGTTGGCATAAAGATGTGTTTCCGAAAAGAAATATTTATATTCTGGAAAATGAAAAAGAGAAATGCGAAAAATGTGTGATCGCTGTATCAAAGTAGAAAAATTTATTCATTTTTTCCAAAAGGATTCTTGAGGTTTACGGGTAACACGGTTTTGAAATTAGCAAAAGAAAAAAGATCTTTTTTTTTTTTTTTTTTTTTTTTTTTTTTTTTTTAAGAGAAAACTTACTCCATTATTTATTTATTTTACATGTCAATATTATTGGTTTTTTTTTTTTTTTTTTTTTTTTTTTTTACCAAGAAGTTACCATTTTAATTGCTATTTTAATATTGAACCAGATTTTGGTGAATCCGAAATAGAGATCTATCTGCAAATATGAATAACTTAAAACCTTGGAAGACATCAGAATCGCTAAGAATAAATAAAAAGAAATATTTATATTCTGAAAACTGAAAAAAAAAAAAAAATGATGTGATCGTTGAGCAAAGATATAAAAGATTATTCATTTTTCCCCGGGTATTTTTCAGATTTGTGTAGTAACACTGCTTTTAAATACTCCAATCTTAAAATAAATAAATAAATAAATAAAAGAAAGTAAAATATAAAAAAATTAGAGAGAAACTTTTCTTTATTATTTATTTCCAAGCAGAAATAACAAGTAGCCTCTTAAGCCCTGTTCTTGTTAAGAGGCCTACTTCAGTCAAGCTAAAAAGACCCGATCGCTAATACTAATCCTATGGCAAAAATTTATAAAAATATCTCGGTTGAATTTAAATATTTTTAAATTCTGAATATCTGTTAAGAAAATCGAAAAAATAAAACACGCCCATTGTACAGATCGATCTCACCTATCAAATACAAAAAAATAATCCTTTAAACATAAATCTGTGCTATAGGATTAGCATTAATGAACGGATCATTTCAAACCTCCCAAGTATTTGTGATAAACATAAAAGAAAAGCATACTTTTAAAAGAAGTTGACTTTGTTCTCAGAATTTTTAACACCTCATACAATGTACGAAAGAGGTGGGGGGCTCCCCTTTGACAAATTTTGCGGGGTTTTCAAGATCTTTTGACGAAATTTGCATATTTTTTCACGCTTTTTTGCAAAATTTGACGTTTTTTCCGATCGTATGACGAAAACTGCTTTTTTCGCGATCTTTTGAAAAAATTTCCTGTTTTTTTCGCGATCTTATGAAGAAATTTGCCGATTTGTCGTAATCTTTTGACGAAAGCTGCTGCTTTTTCGCGATCTTTTGACGAAAACTGCCATTTTGTCGCGATCTCTTGAAGAAATTTGCCGTTTTTTCGCGACCTTTTGAAGAAATTTGCTGTGTTTTCGTGATTTTTTTGAAGAAATTTGCAGTTTTTTTCGTGATTTTTTTGAAGAAATTTGCAGTTTTTCGTGATTTTTTAACAAAAACTGCCGCTTTTTCGCGATTTTTTGAAGAAATGTTCCTTTTTTTGTTATTTTTGATGAAATTTGCCTTTTTTTCGCGATTTTTTTAAAAGAAATTCGCCGTTATTGCGTGATCTTTTTACGAAACCTGCCGTTTTTTCGTGATTTTTTGATGAAATTTGCAGTTTTTTCGGGTTTTTTTAACGTAAACTATCGTTTTTTCGCGATCTTTTGAAGAAATTTGCTGATTTTTTTCGCGATCTTTTCAAGAAATGCTCCGTTTTTCGTGATTTTTTGAAGAATTTCGCCATTGTTTCGTGATTTCTTTACAAAAACTCGTTTTCTCGCGATTTTATCAAGAAAACTGCTGTTTTTTCACGATTTTTTTAAAGAAATTTGCTGGGTTTTTTTCGTGATTTTTTGAAGAAATTTGCCGTTTTTTCGAGATTTTTTGACGAAACTTACCTGTTTTCGCGACCTATTGAAGAAATTTGCCATTTTTCGTGATTTTTTGACGAAATTTGCAGTTTTTTCACGATTTTCATTCGAAATTCGCTTGTTTTCGCGATCTATGACGAAATTGATTTCTTTTCGAAGATCATTTGTCGAAATTCGCGATACATTTTATGTCCGAAATTTTGGATTTAGATCAGAATTTTTTTAATTTTTGCTAAATTTTTAACAGTTGAAAAATAGTCTGCAGACCTTCCCAAGAGTCTGCGACGTGCGTCGCAGCGTTGCGCCGATTCTGCTACCGGGCATTAAAATATCGCTAAAAAAACGGCAAACTTCTCCAAAGGATCACGAAAAAACGGCAGGTTTCGTCAAAAGATCGCGAAAAAAAGCAGATATCGTCAAAAAATCGCTAAAAACGGTATTCTTTGTCAATAAATGCGAAAAACAGCAAATTTCATCAAAATAACGCGAAAAAAACGGTTAATTTCGTTAAAAATCACGAAAAAGAGGCAGATCTCTTAAAAAAATTGCGAAAAAACTGCAAATTCCGTCAAAAAAACGCGAAAAATGGGAAATTTCGTCAAAAAAATCGCTAAGATACAATAAATTTCGTTCAAAATCGCGAAAAAACAGCAAATTTCTTCAAAAGATAGCGAAATCCATTGACCAATAGCGGAAAATATTACTAAATTCATCAAGTGGTCGAAAAAAAAGAGAAATTTTTTATAATCATTGATGAGGGGAAAAAAATCATAAGTTTGAACGAAGTTATGGTTTTCTGTACATATAAAATAATTGTTAACTCTTTAATATTCTGATTAGAATTGCATGAAGCCAAATTCTATTATTGGGCAAAATGATGTTAGTGTAGTATGAAATTGTACATATTAACAGGTAACGAGGTAGCTATTCGTTTACACCAATCCAACTATGAAAATGCTGTATTTATTATAGAAAATGCTATAAATTTTTTTAAGGGGACACTAGTACCTTTGAAATCATCTCTTCAATTTTGATTAATACTGTAATATATGCGCAGAGTTTTCCCCAGAGGGTTTCATGGTAGTGCTCCGCCCCTCCTGCCCTTTAGTTTAAAAAATAGCGGTCCTCTGGTCGCTCATTTTTAAAAAAAATAGCGCTCTTCTTGCCCCACATTTTAAAAAACGCAGCCCTTCAGCAATGATGCGAACGCGCTATAGCGAGTAAATTACGCAAAAAGTCGGTGACGGAACGCAAAAAATAGCTCTTATACGTCCGAAAGGAAGCGTAATATCGTCAAGAAATCGCAAAAACAGCAAATTTCGTTAAAAAATCGCGAAAAAAAAACGACTAATTTAAGGCAAGATTCGCGAAAAAATGCTAATTTCGTCACAAAATCCCGAAAAAACGGCAGATTTCCACAAAAGATTCGCGAAAAGCGAAAAATTTCGCAAAAGATCACGAAAAACGGCAATTTCGTCAAACAATTGCGATAAAACGACAGGTTTCGTCAAAAGATTTGCGAAAAAACGGCATATTTCGTCCAAAAATCGCAATAAAATGGAAAATTCTGTCAAAAGATTTGCAAAAAACGGCAAATTTCGTCAAAAATTCGTGAAAACTTCGTCAAAATATCCCGAAAAAACGGCAAATTTCGTCAAAAGATCGCAAAAAATGCAAATTTTGTCAAAGTAGCACAAAAAAAAAGTTTAGGCCAGAAGTGAATTTTTCTGTTCCAAAAACTAATTTTTCTGCTTCAAAATTTTATTTTTATTGCTCCAAAAGCAGATTTTTCTGATTCACAATCATTTTCGTGCGAAGAGAAAATTGCACCAGGGGCATAATTAGACAAAATTTGCAGTTTTGGATTTAGGTGACTAAACTGATGACGAATTTGGCAGATTACATTTTTTCGCCGCTCCCCCCCTCCCAACTTTTTCTTGTGACAGCACAAAAATGACGTTTGTAGTATAAATTTGGCGCCTACTAAATTTCCGTGCCCGGGGCGACCCTCCACAGCTCGGTTCTGTTCACAATCCGTCACAAATTTGTACTTTTTTGCGATCTTTTCACGAAATTGTCGGGCTTTTTTTCGTGTTTTTTTAAGCAAAATCTGCCGTTTTTTGTGATCTTTTAACAAAACCTGCTGTTTTTTGTGATCTTTTAATGAAATCGGCTGTTTTTGCGATCTTTTAAGAATATTTGCCGTTTTTTTCGCGATCTTTTAACAAAATTTAACTTTTTTCCTTTTTTTCAATTTTTTGACAATTTTTTTTTTTTTTTTTTTTTTTTTTTTTTTGACGAAATTTCTGTATTTTTACGATTTTTTTGAACCGCTAAATTCTAGATTCAACGCTACAAAAGTGCCCTTAAAAATCAAAAAAGTGCCCTGAAGAATGTAAAAAGCGCCCTTTTCAGAACAGTAGCGCCCTGCCCCTTTTTAAACCTTATTAAACTGTGATATGCGTATACGTTATATACTGTAAAGGCATACAAAAACGGCAAATATTGTTAAAATATCGCAAAAAAGTCCGATTTCGTTAAAAGATCACAAAAGAACAGCAGGTTTTGTTAAAAGATCACAATAAACGGCAGATTTTGCTTAAAAAACACGAAAAAACGACAAATTTCGTGAAAAAACTATAAATTTGTGACGGATTGTGAACAGAACCGTGCGGGGGGGGGGTCGTCCCGGGCACGGAAATTTAGTAGGCACTAAATTTACACTACAAACGTCATTTTTGTGCTGTCACAAGAAAAAATTGGGAGGAGGGGGGCATCCAATTCTAATTATGCCCCGGGTGCAATTTTCTCTTCGCACGAAAATAATTGTGAATCAGGAAAATCTGCTTTTAGAGCAATAAAAACAAAATTTTGAAGCAGGAAAATTAGTTTTTAGAACAGAAACGTTCTGGCATAAACTTTTTTTGGGTGTTATTTTGACAAAATTTGAATTTTTTGCGATCTTTTGACGAAATTTGCCGTTTTTTCGGGATATTTTGACGAAGTTTGCGTGTTTTCACAAATTTTTGGCAAAATTTACCATTTTTTACTAATCTTTTCACAGAATTTTCCGTTTTATTGCGATTTTTGGACGAAATTTGCCGTTTTTTCGAAAATCTTTTGACGAAATCTGCCGTTTTATCGCAATTTTTTGACGAAAGTTGCCGTTTTTCGCGATTTTTTGTCGAAATTTTTCGTTTTTGACAAAATTTTCTGTTTTATCGTGATTTTTCGATGAGAATTGTCGTTTTTTCACGATCTTTTGAGGAAATCTGATGTTTTTTCGAGATTTTGTGACGAAATTTGCATTTTTTCGCGAATCTTGCCTTAAATTAGTCTTTTTTTTCGCAATTTTTTAATGAAATTTGCCGTTTTTTTGTGATTTCTTGACGAAATTACACTTTCCGTTGGACGCATAAGAGCTATTTTTTGCGTTCCGTCGCAGACATTTTGCGCAATTTACGCGCTTTAGCGCGTTCGCATTAGGGATGCAACGGATACTGATTTTGCCGGATATCGGATACCGGATATCCGGTATCCGATTTGCCTGCCGGATTCGGATATCCGGTACTGAATATGTTTTTAGTTATGGTGAATGTTTGTTTATTTCTTTATGCAATGCCATCTCAAATAATAAATTGCAAACATGTTTCACACACCATTGCAACTTTTAAACGTATTGGAATATAATTTACAGAAACTATGTATCTTTGACTATCAGGGCTTGAAATTCAGGTTTTCCCAGGCAGAGAGAGTTTTCCTCATAAAGTCATAACATTTGTAAATGCAGGGGGTTAAACTATATAAGAAGGAAGAAATTAAAAAAAAAAAACTATTATTTTTTTACATGCCATTTAAATATTTAATTTATACCAGCATGACAAAATTCCATTAAAATAATTTAAATCAACAACTTAAGATAATTATCCAAAATGTCTATTTTAATTAAAACAAACGAAAAGAATCAAGCCTTATATATATCATATCTATTTTTCAATTGCCATTCAGTGTTATGAACAATTAATAATTGAGTTGCTAAATGAATATTTTAATTTAGATTTTATTCGATTTTGTGTGGTTTAGAATCTTTTGTACGTTACACTTTTATTTATTTATTTATTTTTTTTTTAAATCTGATAGGCATTCATTTTTAATTTACTTGCAAGAATAATACATTTAGATGATTGTATTGTCAATATCCTGCGGTGATTGCATACCACTTAGTGGAATTATCGTCAATACTGTAATTTCTGACATTTTAGCTAATTGAATTATGTTCTTCTATGCAATGGAATTTTAAACCCATATGAAATTCTGAAAAGGGCATAATCAGTAGATTTCTTCTATTCCATGAGAAATGGTTTATTTAAAAAGGTCATGTCCTTATTTCTGTGAACTATGCACATAAACTATTTATTGTTTCTAAATGTGTTTCCTTAAAGTTTGCCTTTTTTTTTTTTTTCAATCATTTGGAAAGCGGTTGATGTTATCGGTTGAGAATGGACCTTGTGGTGTCTGCATTTTATTTTGTTTATTATTGGTCCAGGAAATCCATGACATATGTAGTATGTGACTCTTATTACATGATGTCGGGATAAACCCGACACATTTTCGCGGCTCGCTGTAGTAGTACAGTACAGAAAAAAATAAAAGACATATTATATAAGAATGCAGGATGTAGACCACACAAGATAGTTTGAGGTGCACGTGCATGCGGGAATTCGTCAAAAGGATAGAATTTCCACGATTTAACGACTTTTGTGAAACGGGGTGTTTGGTAAGGGGTTACAGAACTCTGACTAAACAGTCAGTTAGCCAATAAATTTGTCAAAAATGTTTATAAGTTAGACTGGAAAAGATTGAATTTCCAGTAAACAAGAGTAAGAATCTTCGCGCAGATGGGAGTTCAAAGAAATAAATATGTCCACTGTGGTATTTGAATGTCTGCAAATTTAGTAGTGGGATTAACATGTTAGCTAAAAAATGTCGCATTCGGTAACACGATTCTCACATTACATCGTAAAAGGGGTTTTAGCTGTTTACTTGGATTTGTTTTCAGACCACCTGCATATGGAAATGCGCGTTACTTGAAAAATTATAATGATATGCAAGAGAGAGAAATTTTATAGGAGGATAAGATTTTTAGAAGGGATTTTCAGGCAGGGAGAAGTTAGTAAAATGGGATGTCGAGAAAATTAGCGGAATGAAAAGTTAGAGGAGAACGGTCTTTGAGAACTGCGGTCTTGGTGCTCTCTCTGGGACAGAGAATAAGTTGATGGTTTGGATATGAGCACCGGTAAGGGGATGTGCCTGACGCCCGACGAGGACGTTCCTAGTGTATCTAAAAGGTGAGTGGGTTCCTTCTTAAGTATTTGAGCAACCTTATCATATGCAAATTAAATTATATATCTGTAAAGTTAGGCATCCTTAAAATCCTGTATTACATTATTAATCAAATTCCCAATGAATGTTTTAGAAGACATAAAGTCTACAGACATAAGGTAATAACGACACTTTATTTATAATTTAAGCATGATAATTACACTGTTATTCTTCCAATACATTTATTGGGAATTTGATTAATAATGTAATACAGGATTTTAAGGATGCCTAACTTTACAGATATATAATTTAATTTGCATATGATAAGGTTGCTCAAATACTTAAGAAGGAACCCACGTCGGGATAAACCCGACACATTTTCGCGGCTCGCTGTAGTAGTACAGTACAGAAAAAAATAAAAGACATATTATATAAGAATGCAGGATGTAGACCACACAAGATAGTTTGAGGTGCACGTGCATGCGGGAATTCGTCAAAAGGATAGAATTTCCACGATTTAACGACTTTTGTGAAACGGGGTGTTTGGTAAGGGATTACAGAACTCTGACTAAACAGTCAGTTAGCCAATAAATTTGTCGAAAATGTTTATAAGTTAGACTGGAAAAGATTGAATTTCCAGTAAACAAGAGTAAGAATCTTCGCGCAGATGGGAGTTCAAAGAAATAAATATGTCCACTGTGGTATTTGAATGTCTGTAAATTTAGTAGTGGGATTAACATGTTAGCTAAAAAATGTCGCATTCGGTAACACGATTCTCACATTACATCGTAAAAGGGGTTTTATCTGTTTACTTGGATTTGTTTTCAGACCACCTGCATATGGAAATGCGCGTTACTTGAAAAATTATAATGATATGCAAGAGAGAGAAATTTTATAGGAGGATAAGATTTTTAGGAGGGATTTTCAGGCAGGGAGAAGTTAGTAAAATGGGATGTCGAGAAAATTAGCGGAATGAAAAGTTAGAGGAGAACGGTCTTTGAGAACTGCGGTCTTGGTGCTCTCTCTGGGACAGATAATAAGTTGATGGTTTGGATATGAGCACCGGTAAGGGGATGTGCCTGACGCCCGACGAGGACGTTCCTAGTGTATCTAAAAGGTGAGTGGGTTCCTTCTTAAGTATTTGAGCAACCTTATCATATGCAAATTAAATTATATATCTGTAAAGTTAGGCATCCTTAAAATCCTGTATTACATTATTAATCAAATTCCCAATAAATGTATTGGAAGAATAACAGTGTAATTATCATGCTTAAATTATAAATAAAGTGTCGTTATTACCTTATGTCTGTAGACTTTATGTCTTCTAAAACATTCGACTCTAGAGCCTGGGAAACGTTCTAATGCAAATAAACAAAACAAAGTAATGTAAAGCTACGAGTAGTCGGACAATGAGTCATGTTTTGATCATCATAAAAATAATGTTTTTACTGTTTTTCATTAACTGAATGGGAAACATTTAAACATCTTGCTTTGGACAATAGATGTCCTCATTTTTTTTTTTTTTTTTTTACAAAATTCTTTAAATTTAGCAGAATTTTTATTTGAATAGGAAATAAATGTCATTTTTAATAAAGAAGAAAATAAAAAGTTACAAAATGGGTAGATGCAAATTATCAGACATGGAAAAAAAAACGAATCCAAACAGAAACATCGTATGAAAGATTATCTTTTAAATGAAAAAAGAAGTATGATTATCAAGCCCATTGATTACAAAATGTGCGATGATTTCGAAAAATGAAAAAAAATCTAATGCTAAACCATTGATTGTAAAAAAAACATGTTTTTTTTTTTTCCAATGTGCAACACAAGATCCAATCTCATTTTGTTTAATGCTGATTCCAGGCTAATTAGATTGAGCTCAGACTCTAGTGACCATTACTGCCCTTTTAGAAATTTCTTGTTTCGGCAAAAGAGACAAAATAAATTAGAAAAAAAAAATTCACGAAATACGGAAATCGGCCATAGAAAAAATATCGCTGATTTTGTCCACCATGGCAAAAATAAATTTTTAAAAATAGTCAATCGGTCTGAAAAAATTTTAAGTTTGGGGGAACTTGGGCAGTGGGAAAATATAGCGAAATTCATCAGTCATTTACAGTAAAATATTGTGAAATTTGTTAGTCTGTCACAAGCAAATATCATGAAAATCATCAGCAGGAAACAGAGAAAAAACACAATTTTTTCAGCTGGATACAGGAAAATAAATATTAATTTCAGCAGAATGTCACTAAAACAAAAAGGGAAATTTTCCAATCAATCGCAGAATAAAATAGCTAAATTTGTCACATTCAGTTGAAAGAAAAAAATTGTGAAATTTGGCAATCGATCTCGAGAAAAAAGTTTGCGAGGCGAGCAAGCGAGAAAATTGTGAGAAAAATTGCAAAGTTTTTCAATCAAATGCAAAAACAAATCATGAATTTTGTATAATTGCCGTAAGAGAAAACTGTGAGATTTGCCGATTGATAGCGGAAAATATCACAAAAATAGTCAGTCAGTCCTGAGATTTGATCGCCATTTAACAAAAGAAACAAAAAAAAAAAAAAAAAAAAATTCAAAAAGGGATTTTTTTTTTTTTTTTGGTAACAGGAATGTCTTGGCCATAAGATTTTTTAAGGCATGAATCCAGCCATCCCATGCCAAAGTTTAAGCCCTGTATGTGTATATTAATAATATTGAATGAAAAATGTACTTCAAACATTTAAATATTCTGCTTATTTGTCAATGAAATGCTGATAATGGCTAATAATTACAATGAAATGTTGATAATTGCTAAAAATTTGTACAATGAAATGCAGATAATTTATAGAACAAATTTTACACATTTATCAATATGTTTATTTTATAACTGTAATTTCACAAAGAAATACATAGCTTCCATTTATAATGTAAACAAAAAGGCTTACGAATATACCAATGGTTGAAGAGTTATTTCCAAACATGGGTTTACTTAATGATTTTTTTCATGTTTTAATTATTTAATACCGTTTTACCTTAAGCTACATTTAATTTTACTTTAAGTTAAATCACTTTCAAATTTATTAGCAAAAAAAAAACTTTTAATTTTAAATATTTATAATGAAATCATGAAAATAACTAGTTGAATGCACCAATCCTAAAACTCTCTTCTATTCCATATATCTGAATGTTTAAAAAAATATTTACAAATACAGTCGAGTCTCTATATATTGAAATCCATCGTTCAGTTAAAAAATTCGTTGAATTGAAAACGTCAAAAAATTTTGTACTTTATAAGAAAGCATTATGCTTATTCCAAAGGAGTTTTTATGCAGATGCAGTAGAAGATAACACCAGCATAGATGACATTTAGTAACAATTCTTCATTCAAATGATCTCTCACAACAAAAAATATTCCAAGTCGCCACAAGCAACAAACATAAACTCTAAACTCTAAAAGTAATGAGAGTTAGTTTAGATAGATGAAAACCTGCTGAAAAAAAACAACCTTTTCTGCAATTGCCCCCTCACCCCTTCCTTATTGCTGACTTACTATCCAAACCAAGAGATAAACACCATTTTCAAGACGATAATGGAATAGTTTTATCTTTTAGGATGCTTTGTGATTATTGCAAATCGTTCTAATAGCAAGCAAATGTTTCACTCTTTTCGAAGAACGCAAGCTCACCTTGGCTAAAACAAAGTCAAGTATAACCATGCAATTTTTTTTTTTTTTTTTTTTTTGGGGGGGGGGAGGGTTGAATGTCTTTTTTTAGACATGAGGAATAAGGTAGAGGATGCTATGTAGCTATGACTTTTAAACGAGAAATCAATGAAAAAAATTTACTCTACAAATAATTTGAAGCGTTTTCCGAATATATAAAAGAACATTTTTGAAAAAATTCGTTAAATGGAGATATATATTTCGCTATATGTAGATTATTTTTAATGTAATCATGAAAAAAATTGACCGTTCCTACAAAAAATTCGTTAAATAGAGAAATTCGCTGGATAGAGTTTCGTTGTAGAGAGAGTCAACTGTATTAATACTACTTCAATATTGTTAGTTCAGTACTATACCAACTTTCATTTTCATCTAGAATTTTTGCTGCAGTCAGTTAATTAGATTAAGAATGAGTTAATCTCTATCATGATATTTATTAAAATCAATATTCTTTTCTGTTCTGCTATACATCAGTTGTTTGCGAATAGGCAATTTTAGAAAGATACGAAGTTCGCATCGCTGCAAGAACCGCCAATTCTCTGTAAGGATTATGAAAAATCAAAATTATTTTACAAAAATCATTATTACAATACCATTTTTGGGCAAACTATTTTCAAATTGAAGGAAGACCAGACAGTCATTCCCAGAAATGTATCCAAAGAAATTTGGTTCAATTCTATGCATAACTTCATACAGTATTTGATGGTAGAACAATGAAAATGGCACAAAAATTGCAATTACAGCACCGCCTTACAGCGAAATGTTTCCATATTGAAGAAGAACCTGCTGGTTACCGTCAAAAATATGCACAAAATATTTGGATCATTCTATGCATAACTTCATACACTTTTTGATAGTATGATGGTGACACTGGGACAGACAGATGTTTTGAATAAACATGTTTTTGGGGATATTTGATCCCTAAAACACGCAAATTCGTCAAAAAAAATTTATTACAATAATTTCTTTTTTGAAAGACAGAAGAAATTAAAAATAGGTTTGTTTAGTTGTGTAACTTAAAAACCAATTAACCCATTGTTTAAATTAAAAGAAAGAAAGAAAAGTAGTAAAATCCCAGCTTAATAAACATCTTCAAATTTTATGAAGATAGAAAACCAACATTTAGAAATGCATGTAAGGTAGCAAACAGCTGTTTCGAATCTATTACCATTCGCTCCCGTAATAGGCATATAAGACTGTGCTTCCCTGTCGCTTTGCTCAGCTTAGCTTTTTCTAGCATGCTGAGTCTTATACTGATGAAGAATCTCGATAGTAGATTCGAAACGGCTGTTTTCTATTCTTTTCATGCATTATTTGTGCATTTTTCAATGTTGGTTTTTTATCTTTATACATTTTTTCACAAAAGCTTCATTTGCTATTTTGACTTCAAATTTTGTTTTACAATCTGAAAGTAGATACAATTTTCTAAAAGATGCAAACGTAAACTTTTAAATTTGTTACAGAGTTTAAATATAAATAATTGGAAAGCTGGCAATTCTTTAAACTTTTGAGAATTACCTTTTATTCATCGATAGGGAACTTATAATAATATTTCATCTTTTGCATTATAAACAAAAGTTTTTCGCATTGATCAAACGATTACTGTTATTAATATATATTTGGTTTGTTGCATTCTGCCGGATATCCGATCGGATATCTGATAGAGAAGTCGGATATCCGGTGATTGTGATTCGGACGTCCGATGATATTTCGGATATTGAAAAATCAGCCGGATATCGGATATTGGCCGGATATCCGTTGCATCCCTATAGTTCGCATCATCGCTGAAGGGCTGCGTTTTTTCAAATGTGGGGCAAGAAGAGCGCTATTTTTTTATGAGCGACCAGAGGGGCGCTAGTTTTTCTATGAGGGGCAAGAGGGGCGCTATTTTTTAAACTAAAGGGAAGGAGGGGCGGAGCGCCCCCCTGATACCCTCTGGGGAAAACTCTGCGCATATATTACAGTATTATTCAAAATTGAAGAGATGATTTCAAAGGTACTGGTGTCCCCTTAAAAAAATTTATAGCATTTTCTATAATAAATACACAGCATTTTCATAGTTGGATTGGTGTAAACGAATAGTTACCTCGTTAACTGTCGATATGTACAATTTCATACTACATTAACATTATTTTGCCCAAATATAGAATTTGGCTTCATGCAATTCTAATCAGAATATTAAATACTTAACAATTATTTTATATGTACAGAAAACCATAACTTCGTTCAAACTTATGATTTTTTCCCCATCAACGATTATAAAAATGTTCTCTTTTTTTTCGACCACTTGATGAATTTAGTAATATTTTCCGCTATTAGTCAATGGATTTCGCTATCTTTTGAAGAAATTTGCTGTTTTTTCGCGATTTTGAACAAAATTTATCGTATCTTCACGATTTTTTGACGAAATTTGCCATTTTCGCGTTATTTTTCAACTGTTAAAAATGCAGCAAAAATTAAAAAATTTCTGTCCTAAATCCAAAAATTTGGACATAAAATGTATCGCGAATTTCGACAAATGGTCTTCGAAAAGAAATCAATTTCGTCATACATCGCGAAAACACGCGAATTTCACTCAAAAATCGCGAAAGAAACTGCAAATTTCGTCAAAAAATCACGAAAAAAACCGGCAAATTTCTTCCAAAGGTCGCAAAAAAGGCAAGTTTCTTCAAATAATCACGAAAAAAACGGCAGGTTTTGTCAAAAAAATCACGAAAAAAACAGCAAATTTCTTCAAAAAATCGTGAAAAAACAGCAGTTTTCTTGATAAAACCGCGAGAGAACGACAGTTTTTGCAAAAAAAATCACGAAAAATGGCGAAATTCTTCAAAAAATCACGAAAAACGGATCATTTCTACAAAAGATAGCGAAAAAAAATCTGCAAATTTCTTCAAAAGATCGCGAAAAAACGGTAGTTTTCGTAAAAAAAATCACGAAAAAACTACAAATTTCTTCAAAAAATCACGAAAAAACGGCAAATTTTCTTCAAAAGATTGTGAAAAAACGGCAGGTTTCGTAAAAAGTTCACGAAACAACGGCGAATTTCTTTTAAAAAAATCTCGAAAAAAAGGCAAATTTCATCATAAATAACAAAAAAAGGGAACATTTCAGATCGCGAAAAAAAACGGCAGTTTTCTTTAAAAAAAATCACGAAAAAACTGCAAATTTTAAAAAAATCACAAAGAAACGGCAAATTTCTTTAAAAAGTCACGAAAAAAACGGCAAATTTCTTCGAGATCGCGACAAAACGGCAACTTTCGTCAAAAAATCACGACAAATAGGCAAATTTTTTCAAACGATCGCGAAAAAAACGGCAAATTTATTCAAAAGATCGCGAAAAAAAACACTTTTCGTCAAAAAATTGAAAAAAAGTCCAGTTTTGCAAAAAAGCGCGAAATAATATGCAAATTTCGTCAAAAGATCGTGAAAAACCCGCAAAATTGTCAAAGAGGAGCCCCCCCCCCCTCTTTTGGACATTGTATGAGGTGTTAAAAATTCTGAGAACAAAGGCAACTTCTTTTTTAAAGTATACTTTTCTTTTATGTCTATCACAAATACTTGGAAGGTTTGAGTACATATAATGTAATGCGAGGGATTGATCTGCAGACTGTTTTTTAAGTTTTTACTTGAGTTGCTGACTGCAGAAAAAAATTCTGCTGCTGGGTTTTAATGAAATTTGTCATATTTTTGTGATTATAGGGAAAAATCGTTTCAAAGGAATTTTAAAGATGTTATACCCTGTCAAACATATTAAAATTTATATGATTTTACGAGGTGCATTAAAATATGCATTCTATAAAATATGAGGCGAAAATGTAGCAATTATTCATTTACAGAGCCACACAAAATAATTCCATTAGGTGTAATAGTAAAAGGGGGAATTGTGTGTGACATATTTTAAATATATTAAACTGTTTCATGTATAATAAAATTGATGTATGTAAATGAGTCTTAGTATAAATCAGGGTTGGCATTTTTGCCGGCAAAAAGGTATTTTTGCCAGGACAGTGGCAAAAACTGGAAAAAAAACAGGGGAAAATGGAAAAAACCTGCAAAAATGGAAAAAACCTTTTTGTCTTTAATGTGTAATAAAATCTGCATGCTAATAAGGATAATAATGGTATAAACAAGTAAATTTAACAGTGTACTATTTAACATTTTAATTTAATTTGCTAATTAATTAATATTAAATAACTTAAATCTTTAAAAAATAGGTGAGATTCACTCTTACTTAAGAATTAAGAACAAAATAAAAAATTACATACCTAATTTTTTTTTCTTAAGTCAGGGATATGTTTAAGAAAATTTTAGGTCCTTTAAAAGACCCTTCATAAAATAATTTACTTTAAAACAGGATTCTTTACAAAATTCTTTAACCTCAAACAGGACCCTTCATAAAATTATTTGTCTCTGAAATAGACATTTCACCTTCAAATTGAACTTTTCACAAATTTAATCATTTAAAAATAAAATCTGCCTTGTTAATAAACAACTGAACTCATCAAAAAATATATTACTTAGTTTCTTTATATGTGAAGGATAGAACCTGAAAACACTGATAATTTAAAATTCACAAAACTATGTCTAGAATTTTCACAAAGCCAAGAAAAACTTCAAACTTAACAAAAACAGGAACCCTGTGAGAAAAGTCTAGACAGACCCCTGTAAGTAAAGTATTTTATCAGTCATTAATATGTATATATATTTTTTAATTATCAAAAGATTTTATACAATTCTGTTATTTTTGTTTTATGTCATTAGACTTAAGAAATGTAAATATCGTCTTTGGTACTATTTTATAACTATTTATCTGATGAAATTAGTTTGTTAAAGATAAAATAAGTAAATTAAATTGAAAATTATATTGAAAAAAACTTGTGGCTTATTAGGAAACTAGATTTTTTTCTGTCACTTTTACTCTCCAAGAAAGGAACAAAATTTTAAATTATTTAGATTTACTTTCAGTAAGTAACTGTTGTCACTTTATCTTTTTGTATTATATTCCCCCTTCCCCCCACCATAGCAGATGCTTGTCATATATGGCTAAATCTTTTGAAAAATGAAGAGTTAAAACCACATTTTTCAAAACTAAAAAAGATATTTGAACAAGCAAATTTTGCCAAGTCATTTTGTAGAGTAGTTGTTACATCGAAAGTACAGAGATGAACTTCTAAATTATGAACAAAAAGAAAGCTGTTAAGCATGGTTATCTAAAATCAATCCCGATTTTATATCTTATATTACTAATTTTAAGCTCAAAGAAAAACACTTTCCTAGCTCATATTTTGCAGAAGTGATTAATAGTGTCAGTGCCTGTAATTGGTGGAGAACTATTGAATAAGCTTGTGCAATTTCAAAAAACTTCTGTTCATTAGTAGCACACCTTCAAATATGCTAGCAAGTAGTACTGCTATTGAAAGATTGTTTTTATTAAATTAAATTTAGGTTACTACAACTGTTTCTTCGAATTTCTAACATATATAAACTACAAACATAAATTCTTTACTCAGTCTCAACAGTTCTATTATGTGAATTAATAATTGTATTATTAATAATTGTATAAACATGAATAAAGAAGTTTCTATTTATTTATATAAAATTGGAATTTTTTTCATTTATAATCTTGTTATAAAAGTTAGTATTTTTTCATAAAGTGCATAATTATACTTATTTAACTTAAAAGTTAAAATAAATTTAGAATAATATTGATTCTTTAATTAAGTATGCAGTTTATTTTTTTCTTTCGTGAAATATTTTTTCTTTCTGGGGAAAAAAATTAAATGGACAGCCTATTTTTGCCACCTTTTTGGCAAAAACCTATTTTTGCCGGGACGGTTTTTACCAGGTTTTTTCCGCGGTTTTTTTTCACCTTCGGCAAAAACTCGCCAACCCTGGTATAAATTATACCATACTGCCTTCCCTAATATAAAGTACATAGCATTTACAGGGACACACAAAAGATTTCAAATAGTACATTTTTTTCGAAAGTACTGTATATGTATCCGATGATGGCTGATGGATGTATAAAATGCATTTTAAGTATGATATGCGCTTATAAGTTTCACTAAATTTATGCATATTATATGGTGCGTATAAATGCTATAGTTAATATACAGGACTACCCAAAAGAGCTCGCCAACGTTACTGAATATTAGAATAAATTATTAAAAAGGTGATTCTTAAGTAAATTATACATTTTTACGCTGAACTGCATTGAATTTACTAAGAAATGTTTGCAGAATTTAGATAAAATGATATACAGGGCCACGCAAAGAATTGGGTACATGGAGTCTATGAACGATAATCTATCAGAAAATGATTTCAATCGTTTTAAGAATGTTTTAAAATAAATTTTAGCTTAACATTGATATATATATATGATATATATATGATACTGAGTATAATAAAGGTACCAGACAAACTACAAGGCTGAACAATGTATTCAAGTATGTTTCCATCTATTAGTATAAATTGCTGAAAGAGAAATTTCAAGCTACTAGGCATTTTTTTTTTTTTTTTTTTTTTTTTTTTTGCTAAACTAAATTTTCCCATTATAATGTATGTATATTAGCTGTCAGATTGAATACAGGGCTGTTCAATAGAACTGGAATACATATTTGGCTATATTTGGATTTATATCCTTATTTACCTAATTAACGAAGTTTCGTTAAAGATTTCACGAAGCAGGGTTCGTGATTTTTTGATTTTTTTAATAAAAATCAAAACAATCGGATTTTTTTGATTTAAATCGGATTTTTTTTATTTAAAGCAGATTTTTTTGATTTTTTTTTTAAATTGCCACACATTATTATTATTTTATGACTTTTTGTTTAATTTAAATAATATAAAGTTTTCATACATAGACATACATATTATACGTATTATCTATTACTAATATTACACAATTTACATAAATGATTCATATTATTTCAAGGTAAAATTTTAGGCTATGAAAAAAATCTTGATTACACAAAATGCATGAAAAACTACAAATCAGATGTCAAAAATTAATTCAACCTTCAATATTTTCATTAAAATAAAAAACATCTGCAACACATAAAAAATTTAAACAAAATTGGAAAATTTTAACTAAGTTTTTAACTTTTTTTTTTTAAAGTGTTGACTGAGAAAAATGAGTTCAATTGCTGCCATCAAAATACTTAAGGACACAAAATGAGATGTCATCACTAATCGACTGAATTGTAGTGTTGGAATTTGCACAAGAAAATTTTGAATAGCAATTTTATTTTACTTGTGGAATATTTATCATCTTATAAAACTAACTATTTAAACTCACTAATAAGAACTTGGAATCCCTAAATAAAAATTCAGCCAGAGAAGGAATGCTACAGTGTTGCCGCATCTGGATATTTTTTTATTGGGGGATTCCAAATTCTCATGTGTATGTTTAAGTTTAAGAAGTAATTAATCATAAATCAATCAGTATGTTCAGTGTTTTATATGATGATTGATATTCCACAAATAAAATAAAAGTAAATTGCTATTCAAAATTTTTCAGTGTGAAGTCCAACATAATTGAGAAGTAAGTCAATTAGTGAATACCTCACAATTTGTGTCCTCTGGCCTTGAGCATTTCGATGGCAGCAGTTTAACAGTTTTATCTGTTGATTTTTAATTTCTGAAAGTATCAAACCAAAGGCAAAAAACATTTATTCGATTGAAGCAGATAAATCTATTGCAGTAAAAAGCTAGTTGATCATTAATTCTCTTTTTAGTATGAGCTTTTTCGATAATTGCAACAAAAATACCTTTCACCATTCTAAAGGGCTGAGATCAATTATATTAAATAAATAAATCAATTGCTGATTCAGATTTTGCTCAAATCCTTATATAGCAGGCTTCACCAAAGTACAGCACATAAAGTCATAGAATTTTATTTTACCTCAACTTGCAAAAGTTTTTCTAAATACTAATGAGTAAATATTCAAATATTTAGTATATTTCTGTTTAGATTTCTTTACCGTTGCAAGATTATTTTATAATTTGATTCAAATGAAATTTGAAAGCATTTTTTTTTCTAAACTTTACATTTATTTTACTTTTTTACTAAGCTTAAGCTTTATCTTTCTGAAAGTTGTTTTATTGTATATGGTATATAAAACTAAATTATATTAAAGCACATTATTATGTTTTTTCATCTGAAATTTATTAAAAAATAACTTAAAAGAAAATTGATTTAAATCAATGATTTTTTTTAAAAAATCAGTTGATTTAAATCATGATTTAAATCATGATTAAAATCAAGCCGATTTAAATCAACGAACCCTGTCACGAAGTGTTGGAAAGTGCTTCATAATCTATGCTTAACGCAGGGTTTTTCTTACTTGTATTATTTTGTATTGAAATTCTTTTGTATGGCCCTGTAAATGAATAATAACTATTCTTTTCGCTGCATACTTTACAAAATGCATATCTTAGTGCACTTTGGTGATGCATATAAATTTGAAGATGTTCGACAGGGTGTAACATCTTTAAAATTTATTTGAAACGATTTTTCCCCATAGGCCGTAATGTAATGGAAAATTTTTGACTGTCCCTGTAAATAAACTTATCATGGCAGAACCTTCATTTTCAATAGGGTTCGTGCTCGGGTAAACGTCATTAATGTCTAAAAATTTCATGACAATCGGAATATATTTACGAGAGTTAGAGCGCGGCCAGACGGCCAGACAAACCGAATGCATAAGCACTTTTCAACTTTGTTGGAAAGTGCTAATAAAAATGAAAGAAAAACCAAACAAAATTATTGATTTTTTAAAATAAATATTAATTTTCAATAACATCGATTTATTTCTTTTGCTGTTTAGTAAACACAAATTAGCACATGTTAGTATATTGCATAAATTGCATGCATTATTAGTCAAACACAAACATTGAGTTTTTCCGTGTTTTGAAGTTAATTCGCATTCATCGTTTTTCCACATCCATCGGTTTTTTTTCGCACTCCTTGAAACAGGATGGATCGAGGTTCTATTGTATACACATATATATACATATACATATATCACTCGCACACAAACATATGTATATAAACATATGTTATAAATCGCGTCAAAAAAAAGTAGCCTTAGCAAAGGGGATTGTTCTAAGAGTTCCCTCACGTATTTTACGGGAAAGAAAGCATTGTGTATGCGGACAGCAAAAAGAAATTAGCTGAAACTTAGTTTATTTGATATTAATTATAAGCAGATCGTACGTTAGGGTCACTCCTATGGCAGTGAGTATGAACTTCCGTGTGATTTCAAACATGCCACACGCTGATATGTAAACGATATCTTCTTTTTCGATCCTTTCTAGGTAAAAGATGACACTTCGAGAAAGGAATGCCTTATCACCATATTTAGTTAAATAATATTTTGCCGTTTCTCTTATTTGTAACAATTTCTCTGGGATCATAGAACAACTAATAGAATAGGAAATTATTATAAAAAACCCATATATACCATCAAGTACTACCTCTGTGATATTACTTACATCACATAATTTATCCTTGTGCAATAAAGCATATAGGAATATTACAAATATCATTTCTAAACCATAAAACATTAGTACAAGCGAAGGATATGATAGAGCTTGGTCAAGGCTTTTTAAAATTTTAACGATCTGAAAGAATTCTTTCAACAAATAGATGATGGCATTTATCTTTCCTTCTTCAGCATAAATATGAAGCAAATTGTCGTAATTCCTTAATACTTCATTACATCTGTAGAATATAATACACAAAGAAAAGGTAATTAATACGAAAAATGTACAAAAAGAATAGTAAATAATGTTGCAATAAAATGTTAAAAATCGAATCATAATTTTATCGTGAACTTCATGTCCAAATGTCCATATATCAGGTTCGGTTATTTTATTTTCGATAGAAATTGCAAGGGCTACTATACATGGTGATAAAAGCAAAGAAATTGTAAAATTTTTTACTATGCGTTGTTGAAAGTTATCTCCTATAAAGTAAATTTGTCTATTGCCTCGTGTAAAGCATTCTTGATTATTGCCTCTTGTTAAATATTTTCTGTATCGATACAGTTTTTGTAAGACAAAACTAATATTTTTACCTTGCTTGTTTAAAAGATATCGAATAAGAAGCGATTGAAAAGGCAATGAAGCATATATAAATACTTCTAGACCAGTTAAACCGTGCCTGCTAATAATATAGAATTCTGCTATAATCCAGTGAATCATGAAAATAGAACAGAATGTTTTAATAACAATCGATAAATATTTTTCGGTCGAATTTAGGCAGCATCCTGATATCCTAATACCCAGTATAGTCAATGTCAGCCACATAAAATTATCTTTATTTGCCATAATTATTTTTGATAATTTAATAAAATAAAATGAAGTAATTTCCTTTGCATTAATATTCGAATTTATTAAAGCAGTATTTGAAAAGAATTTCAGTTTTTTAGCAAGGTTTTCAGGGTACTTTTTTAAGTTTTTATATTTCAGTTCAGAGATGTATTTGTTTTCAAATATATTCAGTTCTGCAAATTTTTAAATCCAAATGACTAATAGAAAAACACCTTGCTTTAAGACAGTCACATAATTTCAGTCAATGACGTGTCTACTTGTTATTCCAGAATGAAATTGAGCCTGGTAGATTTGTTTTTAAAATTGCACAGTTTGCAGCTTAAATATAAAAGTTTTTATATTTTAGTTTATAGATGTATTTATTTTAAAAAATTTTCAATTCTGTAAAATTTTGAAATCGAAAGAATCATTATAAAAACATTATTATCGGCATATTTCAGTTGAAATTTCTTATACGA
Organism: Maratus speculifer; assembly: GCA_964019185.1. Lineage (NCBI taxonomy): Eukaryota > Metazoa > Arthropoda > Arachnida > Araneae > Salticidae > Maratus > Maratus speculifer. The sequence goes on along the minus strand of OZ025295.1, from coordinate 297,967,991 downwards.
ATTACAAAATAAATAGATAATATAAATATTCACATACTTCAAAACTGGACATATCCGGCATTACTTAAAAAAAAAGTCTATAAAAACTTTTTTTTTTCATGGACATATTACCAGTTTGTACCAGTTATTTTCTCTTTACTTGGATAACCTTTCAGTTGTATTTGCAAGGCAATGCAAGACAACAAAAAAGAGCTTTGAAAATCTTATAATAGATTTTATATAATAGATTTATTCGATAACAAATGTCGAAATAGATAAAAATCAATTTTCACCATGAAATCTGTTAGTTAAACACTATTTTTAATTGCATATTCTAGTATTATTATGACGAAATCTTTCAAAAACAAATTTAAAAGTAAAATGAATAAAAATCAATAATAACAATTCATATTACTTTTACAGTTCCTTTTAAAAATAAAACATAATAATGCTAAATCGTCATTCCGTGTATACCTTAATAAATAGAAACGAATTACATAAAACGGTAAATACTATTCATGAATTGTGTTTTTTGTTACCTATCTGTTTCTTTTTTTCATTATATGACAATGATGAATGACAAATTTCATCGCCGTTATTATATGGAGAAACATATAATTTAAATAGATCAATACAATATAACATTACATTACTTAGTGAATAAACACACCTTTTTAAACATAAACAAATAAGAAAAATCATGCGTTAAGCATATATTATGAAACACTTTACAACAGTTTCTGAAATCTTTAACAAAACTTCGTTATCTAGGAAAATAAGCTGTTACTGTCTGTAGCCAGATATGTATTCCAATAATTTTGAATAGCCCTGTATTTGATACGTCGGATTATACAGTAAAACCTCTAAATAACGGACACCCCGGGAACGCAGAAATTGTCCGCTATTGGAAAAACCTCAGAGATTCAAAAACCGCTAAGAAATGCTTAATGTTTCTTTAATTAACTTTTATATGTCCTAAAACCTCTATTATATAATTAATCAGAAATTTAAATTATTTTTAAGCAATAAAATCGAAATAAAATTGTGCACACTTTTATCCACTGTTTATTATATACTGTGAAAAAAAAAAAAAAAAAAAAAAAAAAAAAAAAACTGTTACAAAAGTTTATTTTTGCTTGCAATTACATGTCATTTGTTTTTCTGTGTGATGTTACTGGACATTGTATAGTTCCGGGTGAGGAAGCAGGGATTGCAATTTTTTAATCATTAAAAGCATAAAATCTCAAAATGTTCTTGGATGACATTTCAGAAATCTGGGAGATTATTTCTCCCGGGCGACCCCCTGAATGTAGCACTGAACGTTGGGGGGGGGGGGGGGGGGATTTTCCCCAGCTCTTTAACTACATTTAACTGTGATCACAAAATTTGCAACACGTTGTTCTGATAAATTCAGAAGCTTTTTTACTTTTTTCATTTTTTTTTCTGTTTAAAAATACTTTTTCATCCTTTATCGCCGAATAAAGTGTCCGCTATTCGGAATGTCCGTTATTCAGAGGTTAAACATACAAAAATTTAAGTTTTGGGAGTGGGGATTGGAAAATTGTCCGTTAAATAGAGGTGTCCGCTATTCGGGAGTGTCCGTTATGGAGGTTTTACTGTACTACATAATGGGAAAATTTAGTTGAGCAAGAAAATGTCTAACTGGTAGAAATTTCTCTTTCAACAATTTATTCTAATAGATGGAAACATACTTGAATACTTTTGTTCTGCACTGTAGATTGCCTAGTACCTTTATTACGCGCCAGCATTTTGTTAAAATTTAGTTCAAATAAAAACACTTTAAAAACTACTTAAATCACATTTCCAGAAATTGTCATCCATAGGTGACCATGTAGCCAGTTCTTCGCATGACCCTGTAAATCATTTTATCTATCTTCGACAAGCATTTCTCAGTAAAACTGAAAGAAAGCAGTTACACGTAAAAATGCATCAAAAAGCACCTTTAAATAAATTACGCCCATATTAAGTTACCTTTACGAGCTCTTTTGTAAAACTCTGTATATCAACTATAGCATTTATACACCTGTGCACACTTTTAGTGAAACTTAAAAGCGCATAGTATAATTAAAAGTGCATATTATCCACCCACCAGCCATCATCGATAATACACAGTACTTCAGATAGAATATATTATTTGAAATCTTTTGTGTGACCCTGTAAAAGCTATGCACTTCATATTAAGCGTGAAATATTAAGTCTCAGTGGTGTATATCAATTTTATGCATGAAATCGTTTAACTTAATTAAAATATGTCGCAAATAATTCTTACTTTTATTATTGGGTGATGGAATTATCCTGTGCCACCCTATAAATGAAAAATAACTGCCATTTTCACAGCATATTTTACAGAATGCATTGCATATATTAGTGCACTTCGCTAATTCATATAAATTTGAACATGTTTTACAAGGTGTAACACCTTTAAAATTCATTTGAAACGATTTTTTCCTAAGGCCGTAATGTAATGGAAAACTTCTGACTATCCTTATAAATAAACTAATCATTGGTAGAAACTTCATTTTCAATAGGGTTTGTGCTAGAATAAACGTCAATAACATCCAAAAATTTAATGGCAAACCAATTATATTTACGCGAGTTAGAGTGCAGACAGACAAATCCACTACAAATGCTGTACATGTCGCATGTCATGCTGTAACTATCGTATTTATGAACCGATTTGAATGAAACTTGGCATAGTACATACAAATGTCTCGACAGAGTTCGTTCGCTAGTATCATCCGCCATCTTGTTTCAAAATGGCGGCCATTTAATTTTTTTTAATTTAAAATTTAAAATAAAATGCGAAAAAATTAAAAGTTGAAAAATATTTTTCTTTTATGTGTTAGAACCTAAAACAAAGATTCCAGAACGCTTTTTATTTTGTTTATATCTTAAAAAATGACTGACAAGGAAGGTCTCCATACGGGCATACTCAGAAAAATCTGAAAAAATTACAGAATGTTCTTCTCATATAGTTATATATGTTTATAAAAAAATTTCGGCGGAACCTCTTTATAACGTCCGTAAAAAAATAATAAAAATTTCGTTTATTTGGCGATTTATCTCCGTTTGGCGAAAAAACGAAATTTTGAAAAATACGCTTTTACACTTCGAATACTTTTTAAATAAAAAACTTTCTATGTTCAATTTATTTAAATAAGTTTAGTTTAAGTAATTTTAGTTTTGCATTTTTACTTTACTCTAAGTGTAATTTTGTCATATACGTTTATATGTACTTATAACAAAATGAAATTAATATATTTTATCATTTAAAACACAATTTAAATTGATTAAAATTGTTCCAAATTGAAAAATACACTGTTAAAAATCTGCTGCATTTTGTTGCAACGCACTCCCTTGCTTGTATAGAAAACGGCTACTTGGCCGTGAAATGGAGCTTTCTCATTGGTTGGAATAGAGATATTATATACAAGCGGTGGAGTGCGTTGCAACAAAATGCAGCAGATTTTTAACAGTGTATGACACGGTCAATTCACCGTGCTATGGAGCATTCTCATTGGTCAGAAGAGAGACATTCTATAAAAGTAGTGGAGTGACGTTGCAGTAAATGCTGTAGATTTTTAACAGTGAAGTCAATTAAAATCAATTTTCAGATTCGTTAAAATCGTCTGCTTTTGGTGAGGAAATGCACTGCTCGCCAAATCCCGCGTCGCTTTCAGCTTTTCACGCCAATTATTCCAAACTATTTTATTTTTTTACATATCTAATAATGTAATTCCGCTGCTAATTTTCACTGATCCTTTATTACCTACATGAATAGTTTGATTCGTATTTTTTTCAAAAAATTCTGAGTATGCCCCCAATGGAGACCTTCCTTGTGAGTTTTAGCACTTTGAATTTCTAGTGTGGCTGGCATTTTGAAAAGATCTGATATTTCTCACGTGATAACACGCATCTTTGTGAACCGATTTGGATTTTAACTTGGTGTGTACATAGTATATACTGAAGTCTGAACCGAGTTCGTTAGTCAGTTTAGTCCATCATCTTGTTAATGTTTTGTCATCGGTTTTTAAAAACAGAAATTTGTGCCTTATTAAATCGAGAAAATGCTCCGATTAAATATGGCAAATTTTACAATAAAATTTGATTGGTGGGGATAAACAAGGATTCTGAGCATTTTTTTCGGCACGTACATGAGTCGCGCGTCCCCAAGGGATTAATGATAGTTCTGTTAAATAAAAAGATTGTAATTTTAATTTTATGTTCTTCATCACTGTTTTTTTTCTGCATACATTTTATTTGTGTTTCCTAAAATTTGTCCAATGTCATAAAAAAGCGCAAGTATATAACACCCATTTTCGAAACATGTAAACTATTTTCATTAAATGCAAGGCAACTGTTTATTATTAGGTGTTTTCCCGTTTCAATGGATCTTTAAAAAAATATTTTTTTTTCATTCAATAACGAGAATTTTTATGATGCATTCAAGAATTGATTTTCTTTCCATTTGTTTAAAAAGTTCATCTTCTCACATTCAGACGCCTAAGAATTGAATACTGTTTCCTGTTTTCTTATAAATGCTATATATCAAGAGTTATAGTCATTTACTACTCGTCGATTAGTATTTTGTCCATAATTGCCATGAAAATCAAACCGACAACGTTAAATCTGCCATCATTTTTTGACAGATTATTTTTCTGTTGCAGAAAAACATAAAATGCTGTTTGATTTCTCATAGTCTAAATATTTTTTATAAATAAAATTATTTCACGAATATGTCAAAAAGTAGCTTTTTTAGATTGGAAAACAACTTTATAAAACACAATTACATAGTTTTAATCTTTGAGGCTGAATGCTGGTAATATCTGCTGATTTTATGCATTTATTAATAAAAATTACTCTGCAAATGTGTTATGCACCATACACCAAATAATTGAAGATATTTTTGTCATAATCTTATAATGAAACTTAACCTTAATCATGCTTTTTTAATTGATTTTTTTTATTGTTATATGACAAATAGAAAAAAATGTTTTCATTGAATGCAAGAAAAAAATTAGACAGAAAAAGAAGAAGAAGAAAAAAAACCTTTCTTCTATTTTTCTAATATAGCTCATGCCAACACCCATAACATGAAACAGTTACTGGCTTTCAAACTGGCTTTTCAATTTTTCTTATTCCACGTGTATAAATTGACATTTTTTAATCTTTCTAATTTTCATAGTTTCCAAGTGATGCTTCATCAATAACTAAATTTACTGGCAAGTACGTATTAACAGGTAAACCATTAAAGCCCCTGTCCTCTCTCGAGGAAATGCTCGCGAGCTAATGCTATTCCTATGGAAAAGCACTTTGACATTTTTGATTTTTTTTTTTTTTTTTTTTTTTTCATTGGATAGCTGAGGTGCATGCCGACAGCGCACCTTTTTTACCTTTTCGATTTTGGTTGCAGATATTTTTTACAAAGTTAGTTTCACTTTCAAAACCGGTTTCGAAACTATTCGAAAAATTCAAGTAAACATTCTAGTATTTCTCATATAAGTATTCACATATGTATTATTCATTAACGCTACATGTGCTAGGGATGAATCATTCAGATCATTAATTTCTGAAGTTTGCTGCTGTTTTAGTTCATCTTGTTGAAACATTTGTATAATGAAAGAAATATATATTTAGTAAAGGTTTAATGTATAAATAATCGCTTATTTGTTTATTTTTATTAAATACATGTATATTGCAATCAATTTCGTGTACATTAATATAAATTAAATTTTCTTCATTTATTCATATGATAGTAATTCCTCTGAGGAGTACATATCTGTTAATTTTTTTGAAAAGTGTGAAACACAAATCATTCTACTATGATAAGCATTGTGGTAAAATTCATATAGTTTGGTTTCGAAAATAGGTTATTTGAAATATGAAATGTTAAAATTAAACATTGTATTCATACATGCTATGTATAATCAAAAACTATAAACATATTATTAATATTTTTAAAACTCGATGGACGATAATTCAGAAGTGCAAGATGAAACATATAATTTGATTAATACTGTGGAAGGACTAACTCAAGATTAGTCATGTATACTATATATCATTAAAACTATAAAGATAGGATTTATATTTTAAGCAACTTGATGGACGATAATTCAGAAGTGCAAGATAAAACATATAATTTGATTAATACTGTGGAAGGACTAACTCAAGATTAGTCATGTATACTATATATCATTAAAACTATAAAGATAGTATTTATATTTTAAGCAACTTCATGGACGATAATTCAGAAGTGCAAGATGAAACATATAATTTGATTAATTCTATGGAAGGACTAACTAAAAATTAGTCATGTATACTATGTATAATTAAAACTGTAAAGATAGCATTTGTATTTTAAGTACCTTGATGGACGATAATTCAGAAGTGCAAGATAAAACATATAATTTGATTAATACTGAGGAAGGACTAACTCAAGATTAGTCATGTATACTATATATCATTAAAACTATAAAGGTAGTATTTATATTTTAAGCAACTGGATGGACGATAATTCGGAAGTGCAAGATGAAACATATAATTTGATTAATAATATGGAAGGACTAACTCAAGATTAGTCATGTATACTATGTACCGTTAAAACTGTAAAGATGGTATTTATATTTTAAGCAACTTGATGGATGATAATTCAGAAGCGCAAGATGAAACATATGATAAATTGATTAATAATATGAGTAGATTAGACTTAATACATTAGATAATTATGGCAGTTAGAAATTTCGTGTAGGAGCAATGGGTATAAGGTGAAAATCAAGTAGAATTCAATTGACTTCAACTCTATAACCGTTCCAAGTTAGTATTTATCTCACTTGTGTAATGTGGAAATATAAAAGGTGAAGAATCAAGTTTGATGTAAATAAATATTGTGGTATTGGTTTGAAAACCAAAAAGTATTGAATTTTATTGAATTAGAAAGTATAAAATTTGATTAAATAATGTTTTGTGTATAAAAATTAAGTTTGAATGTGATAAATTAAGAGAATCAGTTTGTAAACTCTCATTTTTATAAGTACTACTATGAAAATATTTTTAAATACAGAATTTCCGCTTATTGGTGAGATTAGAGACTAAAAAAATATTTTTTTTTGTTTAATTTTGAATTTTTATTGGGTGTACGTAATACAAGAATTAAAATCTTACAAATTCGGTGTTAAATTTTTCAAGAAATTGTGGTTTGTTATAATCCAGAAAAAGGTGTGATTTTAATAAATTTGTAAATATGTGCATGAATTTTTTTAAATTATTTCTCTAACTTGTCATTCATTTGTAATTTTTTTTTTAACTTTGTAGAAAAAACATTTGAATTTTTGGTAATTTGTACCATTTTTTGTTCAACAGTTGATTTTATGGACGGTATTCTCGTGACGTCACAGTGGGAATCACGTGGTGTAAAAAAAAAGTCTGTTAGCGCGTTTGTGTCATTTGATACAGCTTAAATACAGATAAATACATGCGTAAAATACTGCAGATTGATTCTATACGAATTATTTTTGATAAATATTTATATACTAATTAAAACCATATATACTTATTAATTAAAATTATAAAATTTTTATTTTATAAATAAAATGAAAAATGTGCATGCAATTGCTTTAAAATAGAGATAAGAATTAATGTCTAACTCATACCTGTTCTTGAAAAAATCTAAAACTTCATTTAAAAATAAAATATAAGCATAAATTTTCTTACCACAATGCTTTTCAATGGCGCGCTTATGAATGTTATTCCCAAGCAGGCGAATTTTCGTAGCCTCGAACCAAAACGAAGAATATGGTCCATTGATTATTTGTATTCTCATTCGACAGTGATTTCACGTATGAGGTTATTAAATATTAAATAACTATTAATTTTCTTTACTGTTTCAGTATGTAGGCATTATGGTAAAAGTAAATTCTTCGTTAGTTTTTCTAGAAATTTTGTTAAAACTGGATTTTTGTAAGGAGATGGCGTAATTTCATTTACAGTTTTTGGAAAATTAATTCAAAAGTGGATGTCTGTTATTTTTAAAAGCAATGGTGTAATGATCTGCACAATGTTAATGATAAAAAAATTAATCTAATTTGGTTAAATTTTCAGATAGTTTGATATGAAATATGAAATGATTAGAAAAATTAAAGATTGTATTCGTGTATGTTTTGCATTATTAAACTGTAAAAATAACATTCAGATTTGAAAAATGTTGTGTGATAATTCAAGTATTTGTGAACTGTAAGGTGAAAACATATTATAATTTGATTAATACTTAGTAGATAAATGATATTTTTCCAATATGTAAAGTGATTGTAGCATTTAGAATATATACTTTTAAGGAATGCATAATTGGATGCGTCTTTTTTCGTTAAAAAATCATTAGTTTCCTTTGTTAATTGTTCAATTATCGAAATTCTTTAAGGTAATGACTGTTCAAAAATAAAAAAAAATATGTTTAAATTTTTCTTTTAAGAAGAAATCTCGTCTAATAGTTAATCTAAAGAAATCATATTTTCATTGTTTTGTTTAATTAATAATAGTCATTAAGGGGTTGATCATTCAAAATTCAAATGCTTGTAATTATCACAATTATTTGTATCTTTTAAGTCGTTATTCTGATTTTTAACTTTAAGAAATATAAAGAAATCGACTAAAAATTCATATTTTCCATTGTTTTTTCTTAATTAACAATACTCATTAAGGTGATTGCTGTTCAAAAACTAAGATAAATGTTTAAGTTTACTTTCTTAAGTTGATATTATAGTTGAAAAATTCTAAAGAAATCGGTTAAATTTAATATTTTCCGTTGTTTTGCTTAATTAATAATGCTCATTAAGGAAATAGCTGTTCAAAAACTGGAATGCATGCTTAAGTTTCTTTCTCTCAAATTGATATTCTGAAGTTTCAGTTGAAAAAAATCGAAAGAAATCGGCTAAAAATTTACAGTTTTCACTGTTTTGCTTAATTAATAATACTTATTAAAGTGATAATCACTTAAAAACCGAAATGTATATTTAAATTTCTTTATCTCAAATTGATATTCTGAAGTTTGAGTTGAAAAAATCGTAAGAAATTTGTTTTTTTTTTCAAAAAACTCGATATTTTCCATTGTTTTTTACTTATTTAACAATTCTCATTAAGTTTATAGCTGTTGAAAAACTAGGATGTATGTTTAACTTTCAACTTTTAAGTCGATACACTGATCTTGTAGTTGATAAAAATCTTAAGAAATCAAATAAAAACTTATATTTTTCACTGTTTTGCTTAATTAAAAACACTCATTAAGGTGATAACCACTTAAAAACCGAAATGTATAAGTTTTTTCTCTTTAAGTTGATAAAAATCGTAAGAAATTAGCCTTTTTCTATAAAACTTGATATTTTCCATTGTTTTTTATTTAATTAACAATACTCATTAAGGTTATAGCCAGACTTGTATAGAACCAAAAACTTTCTGCGCTCATAAATATTGAGTCAAAACTTTCTGCAAATTTAATGTTTAATAAAATTACATGTTATATTATTTTGACATGGATGAAATTTGCGTATTTTGTGCAATTCACGGACGGATTTCCCATATTTTAAGCAATTCACGGATGCGGATTTCCCATTTTTTTACGCGATTCACGGACGGATTTCCGATTTTTTGCGCAGTCTTTGCATGAAATTCGCGTTTTTTTGCGTGGCCCTTTGTTGAAATCAGAATTTTTTTACACGGTCCTTTGACGAAATTTGTGTTTTATTAAGAAATTGATAGTTTTCTGATAACCTGCTGTCGAAATTCGCGATTTTTTGTGTCCAAAATTTTAGACTGATGAGTTTTTAGTTTTCTGCATCAAATGCTTTTCATTTTGGAAAATTCGATAATAGGCCCTGATTTTATTTGTACACTAACAGTAAATAAATCGTAAATAAAATTGGGGAAATATTTTTAATTTTTGACACTAAAAAAAGTTACAAAAACAAAAAATGTTTCTTTCCTAAAATTTTCTGCAAAATTCATAAAATTTTCTGCGCACGGCGTGTGCGCGTGCGTCTATATTATACAACTCTGGTTATAGCTGTTGAAAAACTAAGATGTATGTTTAACTTTCAACTTTTAAGTCGATACACTGATCTTGTAGTTGATAAAAATTTTAAGAAATAAAATAAAAATTTATATTTTTTACTGTTTTGCTTAATTAAAAATACTCATTAAGGTGATAACTACTTAAAAACCGAAATGTATAAGTTTTTTCTCTTTAAGTTGATAAAAATCGTAAGAAATTAGTCTTTTTCTATAAAACTTGATATTTTCCATTGTTTTTTATTTAATTAACAATACTCATTAAGGTTATAGCTGTTGAAAAACTAAGATGTATGTTTAACTTTCAACTTTTAAGTCGATACACTGATCTTGTAGTTGATAAAAATTTTAAGAAATCAAATAAAAATTTATATTTTTTACTGTTTTGCTTAATTAAAAATACTCATTAAGGTGATAACCACTTAAAAACCGAAATATATAAGTTTTCTCTCTTTAAGTTGATAAAAATCGTAAGAAATCCGTCTTTTTCTATAAAACTTGATATTTTCTATTGTTTTTACTTAATCATATATATAAAACCCCTCCGTGTATGACGATTCCGGGGACAACCCATCCACGAGAAAAATAAATCTATTGCAACTGCGTCCATGTTAGGCTTAACTATTCCGAGCTGTTCACAAATATTCTAACTTCTTCACATGTATAACTTATGAAGATATACATGTGAAAGATTTATTCATTACTCATTTTCTTTAAAACCTACGAAAGCTATTTAATTATAATGTTTAAGTTCTAAATAAAACAACCAGCAATTACGGAAAAAACAAACCAAACAATGTAAGCAAATCAATACTGTTGCCATTCAAGAATGGCAAATTCCGTGATTGAATCTTTAGAATGGCTCCTTTGTCCTTTGTAATATCACGACTCAGGAATGATTAGGCGAGTTCGGGATCTATGCGCGCTGAGCGCGCGCTCTCAGGAGACAGAATACGTGGAGTGGATCTTACAGCGGAATAGTACTCGGTAAAAACACCTGAGTTCGCACGCGAAGCGCCTGTATCTCCCAAACACGTTCATTGTTTACTCTTTATTGTTGACATTGTTTTCGATCATAGAGTGTTTTCTTTTAAGTATTAGCTAAAAAATGGGCCAAAATAGTAAATTTTTTTAATCCATTTTAGATATTTTTATTATTTTCTTTCAGTATTTTTCGATATATTTTGGCTGTAGTTTCGCAATATATTCTTTTATAATTGATTTTTTTGCCGTACTTTATTCTTTTAAAATTTATGTATTTACGATTTGTTCACTACAATCTCCCCATCCACCAGACAGTTTTATTATAGTTTTAAATGCAAATTTTTGTTAAAATTTTCTTTTTTTATAGATTTTTTCCCCATGTTTAACTGCTGTATTTTTAAAACTTGTTTAAGCCAGTGGCTGATTGACCACAGTTGTATTTTTTTATCATCCCTTTAAAAATGCAAACACGTCATTTTGACGGGCTGTCTTCTAGTTAACAATATTCATTAAGTTTATAGCTGTTGAAAAACTAGGATGTATGTTTAACTTTCAACTTTTAAGTCAATACAGTGATCTTGCAGTTGATAAAAATTTTGAGAAATCAAATAAAAATTTATATTTTTCACTGTTTTGCTTAATTAAAAATACTCATTAAGGTGATAACCACTTAAAAACCGAAATGCATAAGTTTTCTCTCTTTAAGTTGATAAAAATCGTAAGAAATCAGTCTTTTTCTATAAAACTTGATATTTTCTATGGTTTTTACTTGATTAATAATACTCATTAAGATGTCTATCAATCAAAATTCAAATATATGTTTAACTTTCTGCTGTTAAATTGATAATCTCATCTTGTAGTTGAAGAAATCTAAATAAAATGGTTAAAAACTGAGATTTTCCATTGTTTCGCTTAATTAACAATACTCATTAAGGTTATGGTTGTTCAAAATTCAAATCTAAATTTAATTTTCATCTTATAGTATGATTCCGTGTTGAGGTGCGATTGATAATATTTTGAATAGAGGTCATTCCCCTCTCCTGTTATAGAAGAACTGCTGCTCCGCATGAGCCCGTTGCTGCGTGCTGCGGCGGAGGGTCGGTCCCTCCGGCTGTCCTAGAACTCTTATTTTCCGACTACTCGTAATTTTTTTTTAAATATTGTAAAAATTTCTTCTTTATGGGAAAAAATATTTTCAACAAAATGAAGTGCATACAATATGTAATTCCAAGTATGCATAACATGTTTAAATCTTGAAGTCCTCCGTTGAAATCTACAGTTTGACATATTCCTTCTTCTTCTTCTTTTTTATTTTTTTTCTTTCTTAAAAGCAAATGTTTTCTCTAAAAAAAAACTAACGAAATTTCATTTTTCAGAACCAGAAAACCTATTTAAGGAAGAGATAAGCGTTGAATATAAGCTATATTTTAAAATCATGAAGTTGTTCCATCATCAGTTTAAAAAAGTCAACAATTCTGTGATGAATTGAAAGGGGTAAAAAATAGGTTGTAAAATAAAATTAATCACCTTTTGAATTAGGTCATTCATTGGCCATTTACATTCTAACCCTGACAATTCTTTTCTGTGAGAAATTGTTAAAAAAACTCCATTCCAAATAGCTCATATACATATACTATGCATATTCCTGTTTATTTATGTGTAAATTTCTCATATTAATCTTACAAATATCAAGAGACTACAAAACAGAAACTAGTCGTTGGGGCCACCGTAATACTTACCCATCATGAATATGTATATGAAAATAAAACATGTTAAAACTATTTATACAATGCATTGCAATTCATAAACAAAATTTAAATATTGTTAATATACATAGTAATGTTACATTAAAGAACTGTTGATTACCAATTTCGACAAATTATATAAAACGCCAAACTACTCAAGTAGTACCGAACTGTGTAAAAGAAACATCCTTATAACTCCAAAAATAATAATGCTATTAACTAACAATTAACTGCGTCGGATTAAGCGTCTCATTTCCAATTAAAATATACCTTTGAATTGAAATTTGAATGAAATACAGGGTCATGAAAAATCGAAGAATGTGGAAAACAGGATTACAAATATCTCAGCAACTAATAATCCGATTGACTTCGTTCTATATGCAAAATGTGTGTTATTTTATTGCCTTTTACGTCCATTCCTTAGAACAAAAAAATTCGAAAATTTTTATATACCTTTCACCAGAACGAATTTTTCGAGAATCCGAAAAAAATAGTTCCGGATAATCGAGGTTTCTGATATTAAATAGGGTTCGTCCCATTCTTACATACTAACTACATACAAAATTTCAAGTCTCTATCTCAATTCGTTCGGGAGATAGAGCGTTTACAGACAGACAGACAGACAGACGGACGGCAAAATTTTTTTTCTAAAAATGTTTTTTGGAATCTCCACTATCTAAAACGTGTAAATCCGTCAAAAAAAATTTTCGATTTTCAAAACGATTGCAAGACTTACCCTATACTATGTATGATGGGTAAGTAAAAATATCAAGAGACTACAAAACAGAAACTAGTCGTTGGGGGCCACCGTAATACTTACCCATCATGAATATGTATATGAAAATAAAACATGTTAAAACTATTTATACAATGCATTGCAATTCATAAACAAAATTTAAATATTGTTAATATACATAGTAATGTTACATTAAAGAACTGTTGATTACCAATTTCGACAAATTATATAAAACGCCAAACTACTCAAGTAGTACCGAACTGTGTAAAAGAAACATCCTTATAACTCCAAAAATAATAATGCTATTAACTAACAATTAACTGCATCGGATTAAGCGTCTCATTTCCAATTAAAATATACCTTTGAATTGAAATTTGAATGAAATACAGGGTCATGAAAAATCGAAGAATGTGGAAAATAGGATTACAAATATCTCAGCAACTAATAATCCGATTGACTTCGTTCTATATGCAAAATGTGTGTTATTTTATTGCCTTTTACGTCCATTCCTTAGAACAAAAAAATTCGAAAAATTTTATATACCTTTCACCAGAACGAATTTTTCGAGAATCCGAAAAAAATAGTTCCGGATAATCGAGGTTGCTGATATTAAATAGGGTTCGTCCCATTCTTACATACTAACTACATACAAAATTTCAAGTCTCTATCTCAATTCGTTCGGGAGATAGAGCGTTTACAGACAGACAGACAGACAGACAGACGGACGGCAAAATTTTTTTTCTAAAAATATGTTTTTCGGAATCTCCACTATCTAAAACGTGTAAATCCGTCAAAAAAAATTTTTCGATTTTCAAAACGATTGCAAGACTTACCCTATACTATGTATGATGGGTAAGTAAAAATGGAAGAAAATCTTTCAAGGTGTCACTCACTTTAAATTTACTTATAGTTGACTTACATAATAACATTCGTTTCGTGCTTTGATTTTCATATATACGTATTTATATAACAATTGAATATCGTGGATATTATATGAAAAATATGTGATAACTGAATAAAAGCAGAAAAAATTATTCATTTCTTGATTTTTTTCCCTCCAATTTTCTCTACAATTTAAATTTAGATAATAAATAAATAAATAAAACCTATATGGCATCAGTTCGGAAGAGGGTTTGATTATCGTCTGCATTGTTAAAAATATTCTTTGCTGTAAATTGTTGATGGAAAATAAATAATGAATTTAAGGTTATGTATTTGCTCTATGGAGGAAAGAGGCAAATAGAGGTTCAATATGCAGTAAAAACGGTTTGTAATATGATGCGTGTTATCGCTCAAATTTAAATGACTTCATTCTACAAAAACAAAACAATCACATGGGGATCAAATTCATTGAGATCAACCATGCATTTTTTCACTAAATGAAATGCTTATGAAAAACGAATGCTTATATTTAAGTATTCCAAAGTAGCATTTCATTGTATTATGAATTAAAAACGGTATTACTAAAAGGTTTCTTCTTCTTCTTCATTTTTTTTTTTTTTTCTTGCGAAAGCACCACGACCAACTTCATTAGAAGCCTAGAAAGCTCTTGGTTGTTAGGACGGAATTCATGACGTCATATCATGCCTAACCAATCGGCAAAAACAGATCTTGTTTGTAACGAACGCCCCTTGCTAGGACAACTTTCTCACGAGATTGGATAGACGGAGATTATATCATTAATTCCGTCCTAAGACCCGCCTAAAAAAGCAAAAACTTCTGTGGCCTCTAATAAAGTTGGCCGTGGAAAGCATGCGGTTATAACCCTAAAATAATTATAATGTAAATTATTTTAAAGTCCCCCCCCCCTTTTTTTTTTTTTTTTTTTTTTTTTTTTTCATCACCTCTAGCCACCATACTTCATCTCCATTCTTTCTTTTTACTCTATTTTTGCCCTTTACGATGAGAAATACTCTAGCTTAACTATCCAAAAGAACTAAAAAAGCCATAAAAAATTATATTTCTGTTTTAATGAGAGATTAAAATGAGAGATATTGCCAACAATAAGATTTAAATGGAAATATTAAAACTATACTTTTCATACTTTTATAATTATTTTGGATAATCAAACTAGAGTGTCGAAAATTCATAAAATTTAGAGTATCATAATTCGATAAATTTTGGCCCTTTAAAAGAATGGGGCTTTATTAATATCTTTCTTAGATGCAGGCAGTTTCATTATACAGGGAATCCTCAAATTCAAGGGGCAAACTGTTAGGAAAAGTAAAAATAAATTTGGCATAGTAATGTAAGGTAGGGAAAAATAGTGTTCTCGAAAAACAAGAAATGTGTAGGAACTGAAAACAAACGTTTTATTGACATAACAATTCGTCAACTTGATTTGTTTGTTTCTTTCTTTCTTTCTTTCTCCAATATGATATATTAAATATATCGGGTATATATCAAAATATCGGATGTTTTTATATTTTCGAAAATATAATGATATTTACGAATCCTGATGCATGGTATATATTCCCAGTGGCAGAAAGTTATGGTTGTGTCTGAGACAGCAATCCAGAAGGATGAAAATTGTCTGTAGGAGTACGTGTTATAATTTTCTTATGTACATTATAAATATAGTTCTTTTTCATTAATATTATAAAAAGACAACTATATTCCAATTATGATATAATTTGAATTAGGGATGCAACGGATATCCGGCCAATATCCGATATCCGGCATATGCGGCTGATTTTTTAGTATCCGAAATATCATCGGATATCCGAATCGCAATCACCGGATATCCGACTTCTCTATCGGATATCCGGTAGAATGCAGCGAAGCAAATATAGATGAATAACAGTAATTGTTTGATCCCAAACAATGCCTAAAAACTTTTATTTGCAATGCAAAAGATGAAATGTTATAATAAGTTCCCTATCAATGAGTAAAAGGTAACAAGTTTAAAGAATTGGCAGCTTTCCTACGATTTATATTTAAACGCTGTAATAAATTCAAAAATTTACGTTTATATCTTTTAGAAAATTGTATCTTTACTTTCAAATTGTAAAACAAAATTTTAAGTCAAAATAGCAAATAAAGCCTTTTTGCAAAAATGTATAAAGATAGAAAACCAACATTTAGAAATGCACAAATAATAATGCATGAAAAGGTAGCAAACAATCGTTTTGAATCTACTATCAATATTCTTCATCAGGACAAAACTCAGCATGCTAGAAAAAGCTAAGTTGAGCAAAGCGACAGAGAAGCGCAGGCCAAATTACGGGAGCAAATGATAGATTCAAAATGGCTGTTTGCTAACTTTACATGCATTATTTATGCCAGATTTTCCCCCAGAGGTTTTCAGGGGGGCGCTCCGCCCCTCCTGCCCTTTAGTTTAAAAAATAGTGCCCTTCTTTCCCCTCATTCAAAAACTAGCGCCCCTCTTGTCATTCATTTAAAAAAAATAGCGCCCTTCTTGCCCACATTTGAAAAAACACAGCCCTCCAATGATGAACCGAACGCGCTATAGCACGTAAATTATGCAAAAACTAGTCTCATACGCGTCTCGTGGGACGGGTAATTTCGGCAAAATATCACTAAAAAAACCGGTCAGTTTTGTTAAAAATCGCGAAATAACGACTAATTTCTGGCAAGATGGGCAAAAAAATGGCTAATTTCGTCACAAAATTTCACAAAACGGCAGATTTCCTCAGAAGATCGTGGAAGCTTATGTGCTCGCCCGTTCTGTATGTATGTAAATGCGTAATGCAGTAACTCATGATAAAAATATCCGATTGACTTGAAATTTTAAGTATAGGTATATTCTGATAAGGTGTTTCCCTGATTAATTTTGGGAATTCCTTCGACAAGTATAAGTGGGGGAACGGGGGCTAATACTCTTCCCCTTAATTTATATCAATGGGTTTTACATCCAGAATTATCAATTTTCATTCAAAATTTAAGCATAGGATCATTCTGATGAGGTGCCTCTGTGATTAGTATTAGGTACTCATTTGATAAGTATAAAGAGATGAAACACAGGGGCTAATTCCCCACCCCTTATTTCGATAAATGGGTCTTTTATGCAGATTTATCAGATTTCATTCAAATTTTAGACATAGGATTTTTCTGATGAGGGCACCATTATGATTAGTTTTGGGAGTTCATTGGATAAGTATAAAGAGACGGAACTGGGAGCTAATTCTCCAATCTTAATTTCGATAAATGGGTTTTTCATACAATTTATCAGATTTCATTCAAATTTTAGACATAGGATCATTCTGATGAGGGCACCGCCACGATTAGTTTTGGGAGTTCATTGGATAAGTATAAAGAGGGGGGACGGGGGCTAACCCCCCGCCTTTAACTTAGATAAATGAGTTTTTCATGCAAAATTCTCATATTTCATTCAAATTTTAGACATAGGATCATTCTGATGAGGACACCTCCATGATCAGTTTTGCGAGTTCATTATATAAGTCTAAGAAGGGGGAAATAGGAGGTGAATCCCCCCCCCCCCGCCTTAATCTTGTTTAATGGGTTTTTCATGCAGAATTTATAGATTTGCTTCAAAATTTCGATATAGATTCATTGTGATAAGGCACTTCCTTGATTTTTTTTCAGAGTTCATTGGATATGTATAAATGGGGGATTGGTGGAACTACCCGTCTTAATTTAGGTAAATGATTTTTCTTGCAAAATTAACAGATTTTCTTTAATTTTTGAATACAGGTTCATAAGGATAATATGCTTCCCTAATTAGCTGAGAAGTTCTTGTTAAACATAAAAGGGATACAGACGATTATCCCAACCCCTCTTAAATTTGGTAAATGAGTTTTTATGCAGAATTATCCGATTTGCTTTAAATTTTGGATGTTCATTCTTTCTGATGAAGCGAATCTCAGAATAGTTTTGGAAGTTTAATGGTTAAGTATAAAGGGGGATAACTCCTCTTAAATTATATAAATGGGTTTTTATGAAGAATTATTCAATTTGTTATGAATTTGGATATAGGTTTTTTTTATGTGATAAAGCATATCTCTGATTAGGGAATCCAATGATTAAGTATAAAAAGGGGAAATGGGAGGACAGCTATCCCCCCCCCCTTAATTTTTTTTTCGAACAGCATTAACCCTTGAAAATATGAGGCTGTAATATACAATTAGTATGCGTAGCCTGTGAGCTCAATGCTATCAGTTTAAGAGGGCAATATTCTTTTTATTGTAATTTTTTTTTCATAATCATTTTATACAGTGAATTAACGGTTCGTGCAGCAATAGAAACTTCGTATCTTGCTAAAACTGGCTATTCGCAAACAACTGATGTATAACAGAATAACAAAAATACATTTTAATAAATATCATGATCGAGATTAACTCATTCTTAATCTAATTAATTGACTGTAGCAAAAATTCTAGATTAAAACAAAAGTTGGTATAATATTGAAGTAGTATTAATATTTTGTAATATTTTTTTAAACATTGACGAAACATCTACGAAATAGAAGAGAGTTTTGGGATTGGTGCATCCAACTAGCTATTTTCGTGACTTCATTATAAATATTTAAAAGTTTTTTTTTTCTTATAAATTTTTAACTGATTTAACTTAAAATAAACTTAAATGTAGCTTAAGGTAAACAGTATTAAATAATTAAAACATGAAAAAAATTAAACCTATGTTTGGAGATAACTCTTCAACCACTGGTATATTAGTAAGACATTTTATGTTTGCATTATAAAAAAGTGCCATGTATTTCTTTATCAAAATACTTTACAATTATAGACATATTAATAAACATGTAAAATTTGTTCTAAAAATTATCAGCATTTCATTGTACAAATTATTAGCAATTATCAGCAGTTCATTGACAAATAGGCAGAGTATTTAAATGTTTGAATTTTAGAACGGAATGGCAGGCAGGATTCATGCCCTAAAAAATCTTGTGGGCAAGACATTCCTGTTTCTAAAAAAAAAAAAAAAAGTTACTTTTCGAATTTTTTTTTCTTTGTGAAGTGGCGATCAAGTCTCAGGACTGACTGGCTATTTTCGTGATATTTTTCTCGATCGATTGACAACCTCGCAGTTTGCTCTTACGACAATTATACAAAATTGTTTTTCTGCGTCTGACTGTAATTTTTCTCACAAATTTTTCTTGTTTACTCGTCTCACAAAATTTTGCATTTTTTTTTCTTTTTTTCTGGAGACCAATCGGCAAATTTTACAATTTATTTCTTTCTACAGATTGACAAATTTAGCTATTTACTCTGCGACTGATTGGCAAATTTCCCTTTTTGTTTTGTGACATTCTGATGAAATTAATTATTTTCCTGTGTTCAGCTGAAAAAATTGTGTTTTGTCTTTGTTATTCGCTGATGAATTTCATGATATTTCCTTGTGAGAGATTAACAAATTTCATGATATTTTACTATGATTGATTGACGAATTCCGCTAGTTTTTCCACTGTTCAAGTTCCCTCTAAGTTCAAATTTTTTCAGACAGGTCAACAATTTTTTTAAATTTACCTTTGCCATGGTGGACAAAATAAGCGATATTTTTTCTACGACCGTTTTACATATTTTGCGATTTTTTTTCCTGTGCCGAAGCAAGAAATAACTAAAAGGACAGTAATGGTCACTAGAGTCTGAGCTTCTGGAATTAGCACTAAACAAAATGAGATTAAATCTTGTGTTGCTCATTGGAAAAAAAAAAAAAAAACATTTTTTTTTTTACAATCAACGGTTCAACATCAGATGTTTCATTTTTCAAAATCATCACACATTTCCTCATCAGTGGGCTCAATAATCGTGCCTCTTTTTATGTTTAAAAGACGATCTTTCATACGATGTTTCTGTTTGTATTTTTTTTTTTTTTTTTTTCCATATCTTATAATTTGCACCTGCACATTTTGTAACTTTTCTACTCTCTTCTTTATTAACAATGAAATTTTGATTTCCTATTCAAATAAAAATTCTTCTAAATTTAAAGAAGTACGTAAAATAAATAAATAAAATATGGACATCCATTGCCCAAAGCAAGATGTTTAAATGTTTCCCAATGAGTTATTGAAAATCATTAAAAGCATCATTTTTATGATCAAAACATGATTTATGTAATAAGAGTCGTATATTACGTATGTCATGGATTAAACATTAATATCCCTGGACGAATCATAAACAAAATAAAATGCGGACACCACAAGGTCCATTCTCGAGCGATAACAACAACCGTTTTTAAAATGATTTTAAAAAAAATGATGAACTTCAAGGAAACCATTTAAATAGTTGATGTGTGTAGTTCACAGAAATTAGGACATGACTTTTTTAAATAAACCATTTCTCATGTAATCGAAGAAAACTTCTGACTATGTCATTTTCGGAATTCCTTATGGGTTTAAAATTCCAATGCATTGTTGAACATAATTCAATTAGCTAAAATGCCAGGGATTTACGATACTTCCACTAAGTGATGTACAATCACAGAAGTATATTGATGATACAATCACCTACATGCATTATTCTCGCAAGCAAATTAAAAATGAATGCACACCAGATTTTGCAAAATTAAGAAAAAAAAATTAGAAGAAAAAATCAAAAACAAGTATTTCCAATAATTTAATGTATTAGAAAAGTTGCTCTGTTCTGTTTGTCAAAAGTGTAACCTATAAAAGATTCTAAACCACACAAAATCTAAATTAAAAAATTCATTTAGCAACTCAGGTATTAACTGTTCATAACACTGAGTAAAAATTGAAAAACTGATATGATATATATAAATCTTGATTCTTTTCCTATGTCTTAATTAAAATAAACAATTTGGATAATTATCTTGAGTTGTTGATTTAAATTATTTCAATGGAAATTTTTCCCGTCGGTATAAATTGTAAATATTTAAGTGGCAAGTAAAAAATAATAGGGTTAAAAAAAATATTTTTCCCCTCTTATACAGTTTAACTCCCCTGCATTTACAAATGTTATGAGGGGAAACTCTCTCCTCCTGGGAAAACCTGAATTTCAAGCCCTGATAGTCAAAGATATATAGTTTCTAAAAATATATATTTCAATACATTTAAAATTTTATAATTGTGTGTGAAACATGTTTGCAATTTATTATTTGAGATGGTATTGGATAAAGAAATAAACAAACATTCACCATAACTAAAAACATATTTAGTACCGGATATCCGATCGGATATCCGGCCGGATATCCGAATCCGGCAGGCAAATCGGATATCGGATATCCGGTATCCGATATCCGGCAAAATCAGTATCCGTTGCATCCCTAATTTGAATAAGTAAATAGTAAAATTAATATTTTTTGAAGAATTAGATTAATAATGAATATGTAAAGTGGTTCTTTAAGTTTGAAGTTAAAACTAAATCTAAAATTAAATTGGAATATAGTGTAAGTGTACTGTACATCTATTGAAAACAAGGTATAATTTCTTACCTTGCCTAACTATTCAAATCTACAGAAGAAATAAATACAATGATATTTTAAAAAAAATCTTTTATATTGTCACATGTGAAATAGTGATAAAATGAAGAAAACAAAAATAATCCCATTGAACAGTAGATACTATACTGCTTCCTTAATTTCTCAAAACATTTGTTTACTTGTTAAATCATAATAAAATGTTTAAAAAAAGTATGTTATAATAAAATGTTGAAATGTGCAAAAAAAAAATTTCAAAAAAAGGAGGGGGGGGGGAGAGAGAGAGACAAAAATCACTTAAAATATCAAAATCTTAAAATTTATTCAAAAAGGCTGCATTGAAAATTTAAAGTCACTATTTCTTTACCATAACGTATATATGTTATAGTTTTATAGCAGTGATACCTTGAAATGCCATGTAAATATTAAGAAAAATAAAAAGAAAATTCTGAATGATAATTTTTATAAATACACTGGATGTGTAGCTAAAATTTTGTTAAAATTTGCATTGCTAATTTATGGTCAAAAAACGATTTTTCGTGCAGAAAAATCCGTTTTTGGAACAGCAGAAAACAATTTTGGGACAGGAAAATCAGTTTTTGGTGAAAGAAAGAAAGAAAAATTTATAGCAGCAAAAACAAAAATTTTGTAGCAGAAAAATACATAGTTTTTTTTCCCGCCTCCTTTAAAGAAATTTCTTTTCGTGATTGTTTGACGAAATATGCAGATTTTTCGTGATATTTTAACGAAATTTACAATTTTTTTAACGAAATGTACCATTTTTTCGCTATATTTTTTTGACGAAATCTGCCTTTTTTCGCGATCTTTTGTTAAAATTTGCCATTTTCTGCGATATTCTGATGATATCTATCGTTTTTTTTACTATCTTTTGTTGAAATTGCCGTAATTTGCGATTTTTTGGTTGATATCTATCGTTTATCCACGATCTTTTGTTGAAATTTGTCAATTTTTGCGATTTTTCGATGAAATCTATCTTTTTTTCGCGATTTTTTGATGAAACTTACTTTTTTTTCGCGATTTTTTAACGAAATCTGTCGGGGTTTTTTTGCGATTTTTTGACAAAAGATTCCGTGGTTCTTTTAAAGATTTTTTGACGAAAGATTCCATTTTTAGGCGCATTTGGCGAAATTAGCCGTTTTTTCACGATTTTTTTTAACGAAATTTACCATTTTTTCGCGATTTTTTGATAAAATCTGTCTTTTTCTCGCGATCTTTTTTCCAAAATCTGCCGTTTTTGCGATCTTTTGATTAAATCTATCGTTTTTTCGCGATCTTTTAATGAAACTTACAGATTTTCGCGATTTTTTAAACGAAATTTATTGGGGTTTTTTTTCATGACTTGTTGATGAAATCTCTCGTTTTCTCGGGATTGTTGGGTCCCTTTTTTTTGACTACTACAGATCATAAATTAATTAATAAAAAAAATTCATTCAATAAAATTGTTTTTTCATATAACCATTACTATATAAACAATCATTTCTACACTCAATTTCTTAATTAGTTCAAATATTTCATCTACTTTACTAATGAGTTAGCTGAGATCCGGACTAGACTACCTTCTATATGAATTTTGTTGTAATTTAAGATAATCAAAACAAAAGGAGATTTCATAAGGATAAATACTATTAGATAACACAAGTTAAGTTAAGAAATTACAGAAATAAGAAAGATTACCAAGATAAAATTTAAAACTAATTAAAAAAAAAATACATATTCATTAAGTTTCTATACATATTAATGATTTCCAGTAAGTAATAATGATAACACAACAAAATTCTCAATCTGTCTAGATCTCAGATGTAGCATATAAGGATCTGTAGCAGTGAACCCAATATTTTGCCAATGTTGTTTTATGGGATGTCAAACTCGAATAGATAACTTTAAAGCTCAAGACCTTTGTTAAAATTTCAAAAGGTAGAAGAAAGACCCTGGAATCTCCCATCTATTTGTGGGGAGCAAAGAAAGAAAAAAATTTTTTACAAGCAATAAGATTTCTACAATATAAACACAAGCATCCCACAATACAACAATGACATTATGGCCAAAAAAGTATAGTGTTAGTACATCTATTTTAATTTCTCCATTTTTTTTTTTTTTTTTTTTTTTTTTTTTTTTTTATAAGATAAGTTAATTCATTCTAAATCATGTGAACTTCTCAACAGTTTTGCTTTAAAAATTCTATTAATTAGCTAAATATCTTTACTCAGTTTAAGATAAAAGTGTATTAATTAATCAGTGCTTATATGATTTCCAGCCTGATAAGTTACTTTAAAATTCTGAATAAAAAAAAGAAATGGTTGAAAACTATTTTTACTTTTAAACATTCAAAGAAACTACTTTAATTTCATGGTATTACAAAAATTTAGTATAGTTATTTTGACACTATTGAGATTAAAATTCAAACAAACTAATATCAAGGTAGGATAAATAAAAAAAAAAAACTAAAGAATTATACTAAAGCATATCCTTTAAATACATTCTCCTTTATTTAATTTAACATAAAAAAAAGGCATCTGAATTCACTAACACAAATTTTGTTGCAAACATATGGAAGTATTAATTCATAACAAGAATATTCAATAATAATAAAAGAATTTAAGAACAAATACAAAATACATTTCTTACCTACAGCTATTTCTACCATTCACCCATTTAGGGTATTTTCATATGTATTGTTCACGTGGATCACAAATTTTCCTTGCACCAGAGCACTTTTTTTTTTAAACTAATTTATGGCGTTTCTGTTGCCCAGATTAGATTTGGAGTAGTCTTTGAAAACAGTCTCTACGCTACCCTCCCTTCGTCTGAAACAGTACGCTGAGCTACGGTAACTTCATGAGGGCTTTGCGACATAATCGCCTATCATCCATCAGCGACACGAATCGTTAGGCTGAGATTTTTCGGCTCTTGGGTATCCACATTTTACCTTGAGAAGTATTTGAAACAACAAAAACAATCTTGGACGTTCACTGCCACATGCTAACAGTCATTTGCAGCCAAGGGGCATTTATTACGCTGCTCTTGATGAAGGCTTCCGTTAAGCACGTATCTCAATAAGCCTTAAGAGTGCGGGAGCTCGGGAAATTAACTGTACTTCTGGTATACTCAACTGCAACATCTAGGATATTTCAACTTAAAACGAGGGGCTCCGATCCCTTTTTTCTAGACCAATAGTTCGGAAGGGACATATTTCTTCAGCAAACTCTGTTATATTTTGCAGGCAACACTTCTGCGACTTCCACTTAGCGTATCTCTGGAAGTAGTGTCGACAAATCGTAGAATTCTTTTTTTGGCCTCCCCTCTCCCAGATCAAAAACAGGGGAGGGGGGGGACAGAACTTTTGCGCTTCTTCAACTAGATGCTCTCCGTTCGGCTCTATCACCAGGACTGACTTTTATTTTCAAAAACCAATTGCACGTAAACCTCTAACATACGGGGGTACTTTTCTGGGAACACGGACGCATCCCCCACTTTCCCCAACCAAAAAGGTGACTTCCCGTTGGTCAGCGCGCAAATACCATATCCAATGTCCATATAAGGAGATGTTTCTATATCTCAATCACGTGACTTACATGAGGTTTTTCACAGACAGGTGTTTTTCAGCTCCCGTTCCCATGAAATCTACAGCCGGGATTCCAAGTATTGCACACAAAAGGAGTAACAGGCACGGGGATATTTTTATGGACGAAAATGTATCTTATTCTCTCTCTGAGATGACACTATACAATTTTTTATGGGTCATAAAAAAAAGGAGTGTACTTTTAGCAATTTTACCCAGGGCTTAAGAAACTGTGTGTGTGGCCAATTATTATAGGGTACGCTATTTATTGTCTGACAACTCATAGCTTGGGAAGCACACACATCTTTAATCTTAACAAAAGGGCTTTTAGCAATTACTGCATTTCTCTGCCGAGCAGGGATTTTATGCGAGTCTTAAGGGGAAGGGGTGTGCTTTTCTTTCTAACATTCACCAACGCTTGCGAAGGCGTGGGAACGGAAAAAGGAATCACAGGAGTATTAAGGCCTGTGCTTATCTAGAAAAAAAAAGGAAAGAGGTGTTTTGAATTTTGAATAATTAAAATTTTAAAGAGAAGCAGTAATCGAAAAAAAACTGTAACAAGAGCTCCCCCTCGTTGAAAAAAAAAATAAACATTATTCGTTTTGGTCAAAAAACAAGAATTTTATTTTTTTTAGCTAGAAGATCCCAGAAGGTAAGTCGAAGAAAAGTACAAAAAAATTGAATCCAAAGTGAATGGAAAAGTGAAATGACAAGTTAATGTAGTACCCCGGTTGACTAGTTGAATTAAGATTACCGACTAGAGCAGATCACACAACGACCCGAAAAGTTGATAACTTCACCCTAACTAAATCACCACAACAACTATGCACTCCGGAATGCAATGTTGAAGTTTGGGTATAACATTTGAAAGTTAAATGTATACTAGGGCCTAAGTTGCTATTGCAAAACCTACACTATTTACGTGGCATACCAACCTAGATTTTCAAGCTGGGCATACAGTTACGAATACCAATATACTGGGATTATTTCTACATGCTACCATCTCTGTAAATATTAAGCCCTAAAAAAAAAAAGTTTCCCACAGGTCGAATGCAAGGAAGATTTGTCCAGTATAAAGAAAGGAATTTTTGAAAAATTTTGAATCCTGTGAGCAGGACTGAGCCAAAGGGCCGAAACAACCAATTCCATAAAAATCACTATAAATATATCATTGCAGCTGGAGGTATCACAGATATGTACACATATAAGTAGGATAATATGTTGTATACACATATACAATAAAAAGAACAATACCTTGCATTACATACATAGGGTATACACACACAAAAGAAGGTGAAATTAGCACTTACACTTGATTATATTCAGTGGGGACAATTACATAACGTGCGCACATAAAAAAAAAACAATATAATGTATTTTACCTTTTAAACTGAAGTACACCAATGTATGGACATTTAGAACATAACACTATATTTGCATAGGTTACCTTGTGTAACCTCGAGTGATAATTGTATACCTTTGTTACCACTGATGAGGAACTAGTTTTTATACAGACAGTAACAAAATATAAAGTCCTTACAATATCACAAATAACACCTAAAGTGAAATAATATTAACTCCACACGAGAGCTTGCCAATTTCTTTGACAAGGAATACGAGCTTTTTCAAAATACCCCATTTACACATATAAGGGGAAGGGTCGATTGTTAGAAAAATCAAACAACATAATAAAATAGATAACACAAACAATATATATATATATATATATAAGATGTACAAAAACTAGATAAGTATATCTGTGGGGGTGTACATTGCTTGTATCAGAAATCCTCTATCTCCCAAATAGAGAAACAAATTTCCAAAAATACCCCAAAAAAAGGTAAAGTTAAAAAAATTGCAAAAGTTTTTACCTTTATTTATTTTTTTTTTGTTGTTAAAGAATAAACTATATTTACACTAGTAACTATACTATATACAAAAGGGGTGCACCTGGGTTTTACAGGCATTATATATATTGCTATCATGCCTACTTTCCCAAAATTTCCTGACCAGAAATTTTTCTAAGTTCCCAAAATTAGCGTTAAAATCCACTAAAAATTAAAAAAAAGAATACAAACAGGAGGCGGAGCACTTAATTGATCCTAATATATCGTAATATTACTAACACTCCCGAGAGAAAATAAGCTGCAGGCTAAAAATCCACATTAAACAATTGCGGATCAAAATCAAAACAAAGCACTATTAGGTTTACACACTATCTAAATTTGTTTATATTGGGCCTACAATTTGTTTAAAATAAATACAATTACCTATATATATACAATCTTAAAAAAAATAAAGCTAAACAGCTCTAAAATCTATAATTAGGACGCGAATTCCTGTTTCTCAAAGAGTAATCAGCTCCCGATACTGACCGCCACTTCTGTTGTTTTGTTTTGATGCCGGATCGTTCTCGTGAACGACTCACACGGCCTGAATCACTAGACGTTCCTACTCGCATCATTTCCGCTTCGCGCCCAACGCTATCCGATAAGTCCGTCTTTCCTTGTGTTTCAACAAGCAACCTATCAACCTTTCCATCGATACGCTCGGATGGAGTTGAGTGTGATGGGGAAACGTCGCTGGCCATCTGTTTACTAGTTTCGTTTTCCCACCCGGGTCTAGTTTCGCTATTGCATTGCTCGTGACGTCTGCTCGTAGCACGGGGACCTTGAGTATCAGGTTGGATGGATGCTGTACGTGGTAAGGGTGGCGGGAATCGATTTATGAACCGATTTCTTTTCTTACGTGCAGTACAATCGAATTGAATATTCGATTCACTTGTTGTTGTTGACATTTGACTTTGGCTGTGGTTTTGGTCTGAATGAGTGTCTTCATTCTGTTTATTTACACCTGAAATGCATCTATCTTTGAATAAGGAGAGGCGATCTACATGGACAACCTGGGTTTTTGAAGGATTAGCAATTAATGCAATTTTAAAATTGACCTCACTGAGTTTTTCAATGATTGTAAAAGGTCCGTTGTTTAGTTTTGACAATTTTCTCGTATTACCAGCAGTTATAGATGGATTATACAGCCATACTCTATCTCCTATTTTTAAATCTTTAACGACCGCTGTTTTCTCTCTGTATTTTTCTTGTACTTCTGATACTTTAACCAAATTATCGTACACTTCGGCATATATTTTTTGGAGAGCGGGGATTAACAATTCACAGAATGATGGGGCGTCATTATAACTAAATCTAGGTGACTGAGAAAATAGGTTATATGGTAAATTTAAATTCCTGCCATATAAAATTGCTGCGGGTGTTAATTTTGTTGAGGAGTGCACAGCTAAAACGCATTGCTAACAGGGCAAATTTAAGTTTAGTATCCCAGTCTGATTGGTTTTCATTTACTATGTGACTAAGGGCATTTTTTAACGTAGAATTTTGTCGCTCGATCTGTCCATTCGATGCCGGATGAAAGGCAGATGTTGTGATATGTTTAATGCCGAACATTTTGTAGACATGTTTGATCGCTTCGGATATCAGATTTCTCCCATTGTCTGTTGCTATCACCGCAGGCGCGCCATAACGTGAAATGAAATCAGCAAGCGTATCTGCGATAACATCAGATGTGGTGGAATTAACTGCATAAGCTTCTGGCCACTTAGTAAAAGAGTCGATATACGTGACAATATAGGTGTTACCTGAAAATGTAACCGGTAGTGGGCCTATTAGATCTAAATGTACTTTGTTCATGGGAAACTCGGGTGTAGGCATCCGTTGAAGAGGTGCCTGCTGGTTAGGTTTGTACGCCCTCTTCTGCTGGCAACTAATACAAGACTCTACTAGATGCTTGACATCGGCCGACATTCCGGGCCAGTAAAAGTGCTTCCGGATGCGGTCAATCGTTTTCTTAAACCCTTGATGACAAGCCGCTAGAGAATCGTGTGTTAGAGCGAACACTTGCTCAATCATATCCCTAGGAACTACTAACTTAATTGGGTTACTTATTATATTCGAATCTCTAGTGTCCTCACACACAAGAATGTCATCTCTAAAAAAAAATTTCATATATTTAGGTGCTATGTTTAAATTTTGGTCTAATTTTCTGGCTATTTCACAGCACTTTTTATCGAATTTCTGCAACTCACTAATTTTATCAGTTAACCCTCTAAGCGTTTGGCCCGTAAAATTCCGTACACTAAGCTCCAGGTTTCACTGCAATATAAGCAATGTTTAAGATATTATAATTCTATAAATTTAATGAATTTTCAAAGCATTGAAGAATGATTAAGACCCTCAAGGATTACATTTATATTCCTAAATAAGATTTTTTTCTCTAATATTAAAAGAATCATATTTTATTAGCATTTAAAACAAAATGCAGAGAAAACAACATTACAACTTTACCCATTTGTAAGACGCTTGGAGGGTTAAATTTGAATGCGGTACAAAAGTAGTTTCTTTTTCTACCTGTATACAAAAATTACTGCTGCTAATCTCAGGTGTTTCATCAATTTTTGCAAATCGAGAGAGAAAGTCTGCTACACTATTGCACTTGCCTTTTATATATTTAATGGTAAAGTCAAAATCAGATAGAGTACATACCCATTTGGCTATACGTGAAGTGGGATCATGAATTTTTAACATAAAAGTAAGGGGGGCATGGTCTGTAAAAATGGTAAAATGGGTGTTAGCTAGGTAGCACTTAAAATGGCTAGTTGCCCAAACTAGAGCGAGAAGTTCTCTCTCAGTGGCAGAATATCTCGTTTCTGCACCTTTGAGTCGCCTACTAGCAAACGCCACTGGATGAATTTTATTCTCTTCATCCAACTGTGACAGAACTGCACCCAATGCTTCTCCACTCGCATCAGTATAGACATAAAATTCTTTACTAAAATCAGGTAATAAGAGGCACGGTTTAGAAATTAGAGCCTTTTTTAAATCCTCAAATTCCTCTTGGGCTTCTTTCGTCCAGGCAAAATGCCCACTTTCCTTTGTTAAATCAATTAAATTTAATGCCCTTTTTGTGAAGTCAGGTATAAAACGCCTGTAAAATGAGAGGGTTCCAATAAATGACCTGACACCTTTACGTGTCGTAGGTGGTTGCAATTTTTCAATTACTTCAATATTTTTATTTACAGGGGATACTTGCCCGCTATGAATTTCAAAGCCTAGGTATTGGATTTTATTTGAAAGAAAAGTACATTTGCTGGGTTTAAGCTTTAGTTTATGCTGCCTTAATCTATCAAAAACCAGTTTTAATTTTTCAAAGTGGGAGTCTACATCAGAAGAAGCAATGACAATGTCATCTATATATACTAAGATTCCGAGATTTCCTAAATCTCCAAAAATGGCATTCATTAGCCTTTGAAAACTGTTCCCTGAATTAGATAACCCAAAACAATTTCTATTCCACTCAAAAAGACCTTTATGCGTGATAATAGCAGTTTTATGCCTGTCTTCAGGTCGTATGACCTGTTGAAAAAAACCACTAGTCAAATCTAGTGTTGAAAAAAATTTAGCTCCACTTAAAGCATCTACAGAATCAGTAATGTTTGGGATAGGATATGCGTCTTTGACAAGATTTTTGTTTAGTTTACGAAAATCAACAGCTAGTCTATAAGAACCGTCTGCTTTTTCTACAAGTATTACCGGTGATGCGAATTCTGACATAGATGGGGAAATAATTTCAGCTTGCAGTAGAATATTAAGTTGATCTTCCATTTCTTGACGTAATTTATATGGAACTCTGTACGCTTTGGATTTTACAGGTTTATTAGAGGTTAAATTGACAACATGGGGTATGGTATTACAGCCTGGTAACTCTAGGACAGATGCTGCAAATACATCTTTATTTTGATCTAAAAATTCTTGCATTTTAGATTTTAGGGGAGGGTCTAAATGGCTTAAGTCAATATTAGAACTCCAAGTGAGATCAGCATGATCAAAGTCAGCTATTGGAGTAGTCAAATTCACATTACAACTTAAACTATTATCCGTTAGTGGTATATTAGACTTATCTATACATTTCTGGATTTTTGCAACATATGTATTTTTGCTTAGCTTTATAGTATGATTTGAAAAATTTGCAAGAGAAACAAAAAGGCCATGTTCCTGAGTACATATGGCTCTAGAAATAAGCAGACCTTGGCTTAAATTCTTCGCTAAAGGTTCTAGCATTAGAACATCATTTTCTTTTATGGAATTATTTTTATTGCACTTAACTTCAGCTATTAATTTTGAATTAGGGGGAATAGAAATCCTTTCGCATAAAAGAGCTAAAGTAGTAATTTCACTACTGTTGTTGTTATTATTGTCAAGATTGCTTTGTTCACTAGTCTGAGGTGTCCTATTTTGTAAATCACATTTATTAGCATGGACTGTTTGACTCGTTGTTTGCTGTCTAAGGTCTAAAGGCTTATTAATTTCACATTCATTTGTACTCGAGTTACTGCGTGATATATTTTGTAAACAAAAAACATGTGCAGTTTCATTATCTGCTTCATTTGCTTTAATTGTCCTGTTTAAATCTGCATTCACTTTCATACTGGGATATGTAGTACCCTGAACTGTCACATTTTTACTACTAAGATTCCCACATTTTTCTTTTAAACTTTCCTTACCCTTTTTGGTTACAATTTTCATAGGTGTGTCATTATTACTATACTCATCTCCCTGTTTATTAGCAGAAATGGGGACATTTGGCCTACATTTTGACTGATCATTACAGATATCTGCTTGTTGACATTCTAAATCTGCACTATTCACTCTGATATCACTGGTATTATTTACAATATTTATTTCTAGGGAATTTTTTAGTGGTGACAATTTTTTTGCATGACTCTCTACTACTTGTTTACATTGTGTTTCTACTGGAATATTTAAAACAACATTATTATTTTTACAATTTATAACAGCCTGATATTTATTTAAAAAGGGCATCCCCAAAATCACACTAAATTCATCGGCTAATTTACCCTGGACAATAAAGAATTCAGACTGACATAATAAATTATTAAATTTAAAATTTAAGGAAATTTTATGGTTTAAAAGCACTCTCTCGCCAGTCACCGTTAAAATAGGGGTATTGCACTCTACAATTTCACAAAAATTTAAATTAATAAGTGCTGTACTACTTAAAATATTTATGGCTGACCCAGTATCACACAGTGCAGTAAGAGAAATATTATTTACCTTTATCACAGCAGTAGGTAAATGGTAAGAATGGGGGGAGAACATACTAAAAATGATTGGGGGGGTCTGGAGGCCTATATGGAGACGACTCGACCAAATCGAAACCAGCCGTTACACGTTTAAAGCATTATTGGATGTAGTAGGGTTACTGTGTTCATCCTGACGAGTATCACCGCTCGCATTATCATCTCTATTTCTTCGGTTAGTCTCATACCCTTGATCAAAATTGCCCCTCTGTCTCCTATATCCACCTCTATTATTATTTCCTCTATAATTCTCACTCTGATAGTTCCTGCCCCTGGAATTTTGTCCACGTCCCCTGGGATTTTGATGGAAGCCCCTTCCATAATCATTTGTGTACCTGTTTAGGGTACAATTTCTTGCATAGTGGCCTGGCAAACCACATTTGAAACAGTAAAAATTTCCAGTTTGGCTACTTTCACATCCCTGGTTAAAATTATTTTGGACTTCTTTGGATTTTATTTCAACTAGACTATCAATTTTAGCTGCGAGCAGATCAATTTGAGATTTTAAATTTTGAATCTGCCTGTTATGGGACTCATTATCACTTTTCTGAGAAAATACGGCAGCACATGGTACATTCTGGGGGTTCGGTATATTCTCACTACTTTCATAAGAGTTGTAGAATGGATTTACGCTTTTATAAGCTTTTTCCTCAAGTAGGGCTATTTGGAGGACTTCCTCGGGCGTTTTTGGATTTCTAGCAATGACACGTTTTCTTATTTCAGGCGACAAATTGTTGAGTAGCACTGAGTGAAGGAGTGCTTTTCTGCTTTTTTCTACAACATCGTCTTGTATACCCTCTATGACGAGCGAGTTTAGTGACAGGTCGCATGCTCTGTCATAAAAGTCCTGTACTGTCATTGCTGGAGTTTGTTTAAAATTCATTAATTTGTTAAGCTGCACATCTGGGGTTATGTGCTGACTATATCTGTTTTTTAAAATAGAAACTAACTCCTCAAAAGACTTAATTTTGTGAATTTTTAGCAGTCTAGCAGCTGCACCAGATAATCTAGATAGCAATGCAAATTTCTTTTCCTCATCATCCCAGCCAAACATGTTGGCAAAACTGTCCAATTTTTCATAAAAATCCCCAAAAGAAACTGAATTACCCTCGCCACTGAATGGGGGAATATAATTGAGATTATCAATAAGGGCAGTTTTTCGCTGAATTTTCGCCATTTCTTTAGAGGGGTCGAGTGCCATTTTTGCGTTTTACAGTGCACAAGATACGATACAAAATTTGAAAATAATAAAGATAAAAGAGGGGGAAAAAAAGGGAATAATAAAATATCCACACACAAACTTTTACTACTTCTAAATATGGCATAAAATACCCATAAAATAGCAATGTATACCCCTATTACTCAAATTTACAACATACAACAAAATAATAAAAATAGAACAACAATACATATATTTATTTACTTTGAAGCACACTTAATATAAACACTGTTTAGTAAAACTCAGGCTCTACAGTACTGTGCCAATTTATTGTGTATTTTGCAAAAATCAGGCATTTCAACACGGCATCAACTTATTGTGTAAATTGCAATAATTAGGCTCAGAAACACGGCACCAATCTGTTGGGTCCCTTTTTTTTTTACTACTACAGATCATAAATTAATTAATAAAAAAAATTCATTCAATAAAATTGTTTTTTCATATAACCATTACTATATAAACAATCATTTCTACACTCAATTTCTTAATTAGTTCAAATATTTCATCTACTTTACTAATGAGTTAGCTGAGATCCGGACTAGACTACCTTCTATATGAATTTTGTTGTAATTTAAGATAATCAAAACAAAAGGAGATTTCATAAGGATAAATACTATTAGATAACACAAGTTAAGAAATTACAGAAATAAGAAAGATTACCAAGATAAAATTTAAAACTAATTAAAAAAAAATACATATTCATTAAGTTTCTATACATATTAATGATTTCCAGTAAGTAATAATGACAACACAACAAAATTCTCAATCTGTCTAGATCTCAGATGTAGCATATAAGGATCTGTAGCAGTGAACCCAATATTTTGCCAATGTTGTTTTATGGGATGTCAAACTCGAATAGATAACTTTAAAGCTCAAGACCTTTGTTAAAATTTCAAAAGGTAGAAGAAAGACCCTGGAATCTCCCATCTATTTGTGGGGAGCAAAGAAAGAAAAAAATTTTTTACAAGCAATAAGATTTCTACAATATAAACACAAGCATCCCACAATACAACAATGACATTATGGCCAAAAAAGTATAGTGTTAGTACATCTATTTTAATTTCTCCATTTTTTTTTTTTTTTTTTTTTTTTTTATAAGATAAGTTAATTCATTCTAAATCATGTGAACTTCTCAACAGTTTTGCTTTAAAAATTCTATTAATTAGCTAAATATCTTTACTCAGTTTAAGATAAAAGTGTATTAATTAATCAGTGCTTATATGATTTCCAGCCTGATAAGTTACTTTAAAATTCTGAATAAAAAAAAGAAATGGTTGAAAACTATTTTTACTTTTAAACATTCAAAGAAACTACTTTAATTTCATGGTATTACAAAAATTTAGTATAGTTATTTTGACACTATTGAGATTAAAATTCAAACAAACTAATATCAAGGTAGGATAAATAAAAAAAAAAAACTAAAGAATTATACTAAAGCATATCCTTTAAATACATTCTCCTTTATTTAATTTAACATAAAAAAAAAGGCATCTGAATTCACTAACACAAATTTTGTTGCAAACATATGGAAGTATTAATTCATAACAAGAATATTCAATAATAATAAAAGAATTTAAGAACAAATACAAAATACATTTCTTACCTACAGCTATTTCTACCATTCACCCATTTAGGGTATTTTCATATGTATTGTTCACGTGGATCACAAATTTTCCTTGCACCAGAGCACTTTTTTTTTTAAACTAATTTATGGCGTTTCTGTTGCCCAGATTAGATTTGGAGTAGTCTTTGAAAACAGTCTCTACGCTACCCTCCCTTCGTCTGAAACAGTACGCTGAGCTACGGTAACTTCATGAGGGCTTTGCGACATAATCGCCTATCATCCATCAGCGACACGAATCGTTAGGCTGAGATTTTTCGGCTCTTGGGTATCCACATTTTACCTTGAGAAGTATTTGAAACAACAAAAACAATCTTGGACGTTCACTGCCACATGCTAACAGTCATTTGCAGCCAAGGGGCATTTATTACGCTGCTCTTGATGAAGGCTTCCGTTAAGCACGTATCTCAATAAGCCTTAAGAGTGCGGGAGCTCGGGAAATTAACTGTACTTCTGGTATACTCAACTGCAACATCTAGGATATTTCAACTTAAAACGAGGGGCTCCGATCCCTTTTTTCTAGACCAATAGTTCGGAAGGGACATATTTCTTCAGCAAACTCTGTTATATTTTGCAGGCAACACTTCTGCGACTTCCACTTAGCGTATCTCTGGAAGTAGTGTCGACAAATCGTAGAATTCTTTTTTTGGCCTCCCCTCTCCCAGATCAAAAACAGGGGGGGGGGGGACAGAACTTTTGCGCTTCTTCAACTAGATGCTCTCCGTTCGGCTCTATCACCAGGACTGACTTTTATTTTCAAAAACCAATTGCACGTAAACCTCTAACATACGGGGGTACTTTTCTGGGAACACGGACGCATCCCCCACTTTCCCCAACCAAAAAGGTGACTTCCCGTTGGTCAGCGCGCAAATACCATATCCAATGTCCATATAAGGAGATGTTTCTATATCTCAATCACGTGACTTACATGAGGTTTTCACAGACAGGTGTTTTTCAGCTCCCGTTCCCATGAAATCTACAGCCGGGATTCCAAGTATTGCACACAAAAGGAGTAACAGGCACGGGGATATTTTTATGGACGAAAATGTATCTTATTCTCTCTCTGAGATGACACTATACAATTTTTTATGGGTCATAAAAAAAGGAGTGTACTTTTAGCAATTTTACCCAGGGTTTAAGAAACTGTGTGTGTGGCCAATTATTATAGGGTACGCTATTTATTGTCTGACAACTCATAGCTTGGGAAGCACACACATCTTTAATCTTAACAAAAGGGCTTTTAGCAATTACTGCATTTCTCTGCCGAGCAGGGATTTTATGCGAGTCTTAAGGGGAGGGGGTGTGCTTTTCTTTCTAACATTCACCAACGCTTGCGAAGGCGTGGGAACGGAAAAAGGAATCACAGGAGTATTAAGGCCTGTGCTTATCTAGAAAAAAAAAGGAAAGAGGTGTTTTGAATTTTGAATAATTAAAATTTTAAAGAGAAGCAGTAATCGAAAAAAAACTGTAACAGGATCTTTTGACAAAATCTGTCGTTTTTTCGCGATCTTTTAACAAAAGATTCCATTTTTTTCAAGATTTTTTGACGAAAGATACTAATTTTTATGATTTTTTAACGAAAATAGTATTTTTTCACAATTTTTTAACGAAATTTACCATTTTTTCGTGATTTTTTGACGAAATCTGCTATTTTTTCGCAATTTTTTTGTCGGAATCTGCAGTTTTTTTTTTTTTTTTTTTTTCGATCTTTTGATGAAATCTGTCGTTTTTTCTCGCGAACATTACTTGAAATTTGCCGTTTTTTCACGTCCTGATCACATTTTTTTTTTCTCAAATTATTAATTTTTTTTTCTAAGTTGGCAAATTTATCTGCAAGGACAAAAATGAATCTGCGACGCACGTCGCGAACTTTCTGCTACCTGGTATATATTCAAAGTTACATTTAATTCTATTGTTAAAATTCTGGCTTCTGTAATAACTTCTATAAATAAGTAATGACAAACAGGAATCAGAAAGCAGGAATTCCGATTTTTCAGAATTTAGTGTCCCTCCCGATAAGAAAATAAAATTATTATAACTAGCATACGCAGCCCGCTTCGCCGGGCTTAATTTGAAAGTTTATTTAATAATTTATGTGTATGGTACGCTTCTCTCTCAGCTGGCGACGGATCCCCCGGTGACTCTACGCTTCTCTCTCAGCTGGCGACGGATCCCCCGGTGACTCTCCCCGGACCATCGGCACTCCACGTGCGTCGGGTGAGCGTCAGAACAAACTTTCAGCATATACATATGGGTGGTTGTACTTGAATGCACAGACCTGCGCGTTTTTTTCTATCTTGCTTTTATACCTCTGGACCGAGTTGGCGCATTGCCAAGATTTGCTTCCTCTGGACCGAGTTGGCGCATTGCCAAGATTTGCTTCCTCTGGACCGAGTTGGCGCATTGCCAAGATTTGCTTTCCCCTGTGCCTCAATCAATTAATTAATTATCCTCAGAATTCCTTTTATTTATAGAGATTTTTACCAGACAGAACTCGTCAAATTCGGTATTTGTCGGTAGATGCTGTGTGCATGTTCTGACCTTTGATTATTTAAAGGGCTAATTCACTCCCATGATAACACACACTCGTGAATCTATATACTTATCCTATTAATAATTACATTAAGGCCCCTGTCCTCGCTCGAGGAAACGCTCGCGAGCTAATGCTATTCCTATGGGGAAGCATTTTTCTAATAACTTTCGCATTTTGACTTTTTTGAATAATTTTTTTTTTTTTTTTGCATTGGATAGCTGAGGTGCATGCCAACAGCGCACCTTTTTTACTTTTTCGATTTTGGTTGCAAATATTTTTTTAAAAAGCACTTTCACTTTCGAAACCGGTTTTGAAAGTGAAACTAAGATTGTAAAAAATATCTGCAACCAAAATCAAAAAAGTAAAAAAGGCGCGCTGTTGGCATGCACCTAAGCTATCCAATGCAAAAAAAATTATTCAAAAATGTCAAAATGTGAAAGAGTTATTAGAAAAATGCTTCCCCATAGGAACAGCATTAGCTCGCGAGCGTTTCCTCTGAGGAGGACAGGGGCCTTAATGCATTACACTCAGAGCCGTCCTTAGGGATGTGCGACAGGTGCGGCCGCACAGGGCCTCGCGCCTAAAGAGGCCTCGCACTTGGTCGCAAAATACTTTTTCTTTAATAAGAAAAGAAAGTATAATAAAAAATCTTTAGTGTAAATTTATGAATTTAGCTTAGAAGAGATAGTGCTCTTGACATAAAATATAGTACATGTTGAGAGAGGAACTTTCATCATCAGATCGTCACCATTACTTTTGAAACTGGTTCAGTAGTTCCAGAAATTACATCTGCAAACACACAAACGCTACTTCTTTATAATGGCAAGAGAATCGAACCCTGACTCCCTATACAGTGTATAGGTGAAAAGCATTCATTTTTATTGATAGTATAGTACATAAGATTATATTAAAAGTCTGAAAGGAAAGGGCCTCGCAAAATCCTTGCACCGGGCCTCGCTTTAAGCTGTGCTCCAAAAGGACGGCTCTGATTACACTCTAATAATTACTGCCTCAGAATTTTCCGGAGTCACTTCGTTCCGTATGCCAATCCGAGGTATTTTTACTTACTTTCCACTTTCGGACACTTGACCGGGCCGAGAAAGAAAAAAAAAATGAAAATGAAAATGGACCCATTTGAAAAGGGAAATTCGTCAAATTCAAAGACATCGAAAAGCGGGAAGGATTGGGCTCGAAGCTCTGAAGCCATCGGACGACCGTTGCTTCTTTAAACTTAATGTTCGTTTCAGACTGCCGCAGAAGTGTGGAGTGTGGTGTTCCATGTGCTCAGCAGAGATCCTTTTATTTACTTTCTAATGTAATACATCATATAATTGTATGATACGGAAGAAATTCGAGATTTCTTGTTTGCATTTCAGTATTTTTAAATGATTTTTTTTCTTTTTGCACTGGAGAGCCGACATTGATCTCCCGAAAGACTGTCTTTTACTTTTTCAGTTCTGTGTGCAGGTTATTTTTGCAAGCATATAGAGGTCTGCAGGGGCCAAAATTTCCAAGCTCGGGCCTGGTCTGGTGCAGAGTTGTATAATATAGACGCACGCGCACACGCCGTGCGCAGAAACTTTTATGAATTTTGCAGAAAATTTTAGGAAAGAAACATTTTTTGTTTTTGTAACTTTTTTTAGTGTCAAAAATTAAAAATATTTCCCCAATTATATTTACGATTTATTTACTGTTAGTGTACAAATAAAATCAGGGCCTATTATCGAATTTTCCAAAATGAAAAGCATTTGATGCAGAAAACTAAAAACTCATCAGTCTAAAATTTTGGACACAAAAAATCGCGAATTTCGACAACAGGTTATCAGAAAACTATCAATTTCTTAATAAAACACAAATTTCGTCAAAGGACCGTGTAAAAAAATTCTGATTTCAACAAAGGGCCACCCAAAAAAACGCGAATTTCGTGCAAAGACTGCGCAAAAAATCGGAAATCCGTCCGTGAATCGCGTAAAAAAATGGGAAATCTGCATCCGTGAATTGCTTAAAATATGGGAAATCCGTCCGTGAATTGTACAAAATACGCAAATTTCATCCATGTCAAAATAATATAACATGTAATTTTATTAAACATTAAATTTGCAGAAAGTTTTGACTCAATATTTATGAGCGCAGAAAGTTTTTGGTTTTATACAAGTCTGGTCTGGTGTAATAATTAAAAGTTCGGCCCGAGTACTGCCCGGCTCGTAAATGTCAATCAGTGAAAACAGACCCGATCTGACCCGACTCAATTTCTACAAAAAATTCAATTTTTTCTTAACTTACAATTAGGATTCCTTTAAAAAAATACCTAAGGAGGATATATAAAGAAAGATATATTCACAGTATATTTTAAAAATTTCGATTTATTCGTAAGACAGAAAATACACAATAGCAACATTGATGATTACTTAGATTCTAAGACGTTTCAAAACATTCAAATAAGTATTCATTAAAAAATTAATGCAGTTTAGAATAAAAGAAAAAAAAAAGATGGTTAAATCATCATATTTTTGATGCTGTATAATAAAAAGTAGATCTGTGAACATATTTATCTGTCATTTATTAAAGGTTTTCTGAAATCCAAAATAGCTACATTCTAAAATCGTTTGTCAAGTATTCTTTTTCAGAAACTATGTAATCGAAATGCGCTTTTCATTTTTTGATAAGAGCAATATATCTTTGAAAAAATACAGCCAAACTTAGCTTTTTGAATTGAATTTCCGGCAACGACAGCACAGGAAATGAGAAAAAGTTGTTGTCACGTGGCAAGAATATCTTATATATCGAAAAGTAATGTATTTATAAAAAATGGAAAATGCTATTCGATTCAAAATTTCCTTCAATAATCAGGCCCGTCAA
Source organism: Maratus speculifer (assembly GCA_964019185.1). Taxonomy (NCBI): domain Eukaryota; kingdom Metazoa; phylum Arthropoda; class Arachnida; order Araneae; family Salticidae; genus Maratus; species Maratus speculifer. The sequence continues at coordinate 297,927,114 of OZ025295.1, read as the reverse complement.
TTTTATGCCTTTACAGTTAAAAATTAGCCAGAAAATGTGTCAAAGTTTCGCGCTGTTGAGCAGCGAATTTGAGAACCACCTTAAGGTATATTTCCAAAGATTATGTTAACCAGTGTTGAATTCAGACACTTTTCTCCAGGAGGGACGGGGGGACATTTGATAGCTCCTGGGGGAATGTCCCCCCAGTCCCCCCAGGGCCACCCCCTGAATTTAACACTGATGTTAACAAAAGTTCATTATCACGATTACTATTTTTATAAAACATATTTCCTGCCTTACACGTCCTGAAAATAATTAAGTCCAAGTCCAGTTCCGGCCCGGCTCGATTATGTTGAAAAAAAATTGGAAACCTGATCTCGGACCGGTAAGAGTGTGCTGAAGAAATTAAACTCGGACTTAGACACCATGTAACTGTCTCATGGTGATCTCTATCCAGGACTTATAACATTTCTGTATTGATGTTCTCAATCTAGCATCGGCTCGTGCAACACAGTCTCGATATATTAGATGGTGTTGGTTCGTGACGCTCATTTTACTTATTCTCCCAAAAGTCATGTTCATTGAAAATGGCTTATGTTTTATTGTGTTCGGTCAAACTTTTATATCGGACGGTGGGCCCGCTAAATTTTCTTATGAGCCCGGTCCTGCAGTGTCGTTCAACATTTTTCGATGAAAAAATTGTCCCGATTCTGCCGTTCGCGGGCCCGTACAGACTTCTACATGGGTACCATCACCATCTTTATTAAAAGCACACTAAACAAAAAAAGTTTTAAAAAAAGTGTTTTTGTAGAGATTAACCACAGCTATGAATGAAAAAAAAATCATTTTTAAATATTGGGTTGTTTCATTTTCTCCGGAATACTGAAAGCCCCCCCCCCCCACACACACACACACATACCCCTGAAAGTTCGAGATTTTTATGCTTTTTAACCTCTTTCGCGACGGGAACCTTTTACGAAATTTTTAATGTTTTGTCACCGGTTTTTAAAAACAGAAATTTGTGCCTTATTAAATCGAGAAAATACTCCGATTCAATAAAGCAAATTTTACAATAAAATTTTACTGGTGGGGCTAAACAAGTATTCTTAAGCCTTTTTGCGGCACGCATACGTGTCGCTCGTTCGCAAGGGGTTAATGAAGAAAAATGCAATTTGATCACTGGTGCTCTAAAATACACTCTTCTCAAGGCTCGGTGCTGCAGAAATTCCCCTTTGAAAAAAATGACTATATTCAATATTGGTGTTGGCATGTAGCAATTCAGTTCAGGATGGAAGATTTTGTTCTTTAAGCTTTTAATGTTGTGTAACATCGCTTAAACCTAATGGTGGTCGTAGATGTCGATTTTAATATTTTTGATGTACAGTCGAGCCTCTATATAACGAAATCCATCGTTCCAGTAAAAAATTCGTTATATAGAGAAATTCGATGTATAGAGTATGATGTTAAAAATAGTATTTAATGTGTAAATTTTGAACAAATATTATTTTTGATCTTTTTAATTAAGAATTTGAAATGTTTAAAAGTATATATTAACCTAACATTTTATTTCTTACTTATTTAAGAGCCCACAATAGTCACAGAAAAAGTACGCATAAAGACCCGGATGATTATGTAAAGTCTATGGGAGCGTTCTTTTCTAATATCTCGCTCAAATTTTAATATTTTTGCATGATTTTTTTGCACAAGATAGCTGAGGGCGATCCACAACCGGGCTAGTTTTTACCTTTTCGATTTTGGTTATATATTATTTATATTACGATAGTTTCAGTTTCAGAACCGGTTTAAACCGGTTTCGAAAGTTAAAGTATTTTTTTAAAGAAAATCTGAAACAAAAATTTAAAAAGTAAAAACTAGCCCGGTTGTGGATCGCCCTCAGCTATCTTGTGCAAAAAAATCATGCAAAAATATTAAAATTTGAGCGAGATATTCGAAAAGAACGCTCCCATAGACTTTACATGGTCATCCGGGTCTTTTTGAGTAATTTTTCTGTGACTATTGTGGGCTCTTAAGCAGTTTCAAAAAAGAGAAAAGACATTTATTTGAAAGCTTAATGAAAATCAAATGAGAAAGACTTACATAAATTTCAGAGGGAGAAATCTGTAATTTTTTGTTGTTTTGATTTTAAAATTACAATTGTTACGCTCTCAAAAAAAATTCTCAAATTTTAGCAAGGAATGAAAAATCGTAGTTGATATTTTCCTCCATTTGAAGGTCTCTCTTATGTGCTCTCATTGATTCCTCTCTTATATGTGTAACAATTCAATTGACTGTGTTTTGAGAAGGATGTTGAAAGGTGTGTGGGAGGTGGGATGAACTTGTTAGATTTAAAGAATAAGGAGAGAAGTAATATTTATAAAAAAAAAAAAACCCTCTCCACTGAACGATAAATCAAAAATAAGTGATGGAAAATTGATTCCATATGATTTCGAAGCTTTTTTAAAACTGAATAAATTAAGATCAATTTATGAAAAAATTCGTTATATGGAGATAGATATTTCGCTATATAGAATCTGTTTTTAATGTAATCATGCGAAAAGGGGACCGTTCTTACTAAAAATTCGTTATATGGAGAAATTCGATGTATGGAGTTTCGTTATATAGAGGTTCGACTGTAGTTTTAATGTAGCTTGATGCTGCCACCTATCAGCCTTATTCAAAGATAAATGGCATTAATATGCCAAAGATTATATTAAACCCTATAAGAAATTTTGACTTCAAGAAGAAGCTGGTTATAAGACATGCAATTTTACCCTCAATCTTAATTTTATTATTACATTGTTAGTGTCCTTTTAACGCTAAATTGTTAGTTTAATGCGCACTTTCAAGATGGTTGAAAGTATTTGTTAATACGGTTTGTTTGTTTTGACATTTCATTGATAATGGAGTGAGTAACATTTATAGTTTATTTCCAGGGACATCCACAGGAATTCTGTTACATTGTGATTCATGGAGAAAAATCGCTTATAATATTACACTATTTAAAAATATTGAAATTGATAAAAGAACAGTTACCAGTACTGAACGTTAATTGGTGGAAATGCGTTTTCGGTTGAGGCAGGGCCGTAGCTAAAGGGGTGCTATGGGCGGCTCAGCCCCCCTAAAAAATTTTGACACCCCCCCCCCCCCCTGGAGAAGATTCCAGGGTCACTAAATGAATTTCTGTTCCGAAAATTCAAAAGAAATTCTGTTCAATCTAATTTAGTTTTGAGACCCTTTCTGCAGAATTACTAAATTATATCTAAAATAAGTATTCCAACACTCCTTCATCCAGGGGTGCAGAAAATGTTTTTACTCCCAAAGATTCCCCCAATCCAAATAAAAATTTCACCAAACTTTTACGATACGTTACTATACACCCTGGAAAAGGAATTGATTAAAACTACAAAACATGTTTTGTTGATTTACATTTTGCTTGTTTTAAGCGAATTTTTTAATTAAAATAAAAAATCGGTTTTGTTGCAAAATTTTGTTGTTTTTTTTTCAAGATTTAAATTGGTGTGCAGTAGCCATAATTTTCTCAAGTAATTTTGTTTAATTCACTTACATAGCTATAAAGGATTAACACAATTTTTGGATAATAAAAGTTTTTCAAATTGAGACGGATTAATGACGTTATTATTACGTTATTATGCATTTCAGATGAAAATTGTAGACAAAAAATTAAAAAAAAAAAAAAATCAACAATATTTTTTTGTTTATTCAAACAGAATTTCCACTGACCCATACTTAAAAGAAAAGATTTGTTGGACCAAACAAATTTTTGTTGATTCAACAAAACTTTTTTCTGGGTGTAGATTTGCAAAAATTCTGTATTACCGTAGGTATAATATTTTTTCCAAACTTTCTCAATATAAGCGCAAGTATATAATATTCTGAGATCAATTTTGTAAAGGTCACCATACGGATCTTCCTAATTGTACTGGGAATTTTTCTGTCTTGAGTATTTATGCAATTCATTGTTAAAACAAATTCAATTGTATATTCTTCTGAAAAATTTCCCTGATGGCCGAAATTTCCCCCGATCCTAGATCGCCGGATCGGACATATTCTGCATTCCTGCCCTCATTCTATTTGTACATATGAAGCTAACATGATGTTTAATTTTGCACCAGTTATACACTTAAAATTTTCATCATCATGTTCTTTTCTTAGCATAAAATGAAGTTATTACAACAGTTTAATAAGAAACATAGTACTTACAGTGTGAATATGCACTAATTTATCTTTCTGTGTCAGAGAGAGATAGAAAAAAAATTATCCCCCCCCCCCCTCTCTATTTGTTCACTTCTTACTACAGTCCTGTGTTGAGGTATGCATTTTTAAATTTAACTATTTTTTCTTTGAATTTTATTTGTGTGTATATATTCTGTTGATCATGTAAAGGGATACAAAAAAGAATTAGAGTGCATTTCTATTAACAGAAATAGTTGAAGGAGAGTTTATAACTGTGTTATATACCTTTTCTAACTGAATTAAATTTTAGCATAAGTAATATATATATACAAATTGTATATATCATACACAATATTGCACAAAATAATTCAAATCAGGGTCGTAGCTAGAAGTGAATAATGCGGGGAGTCTGAGTCCCCCCTCTCCCTAGCAACGACTCTGATTCAAATATTTTTCCAACCGTAGATGCTAATTGCTGAAATTGGGTTTATTTAAATGTATTGATTATGTTTGTAATTGTTTATTTGGATATCAACTTTTACCTTATTAAAAGCAGTGAAGCATTCTGAATCTGAATGTTTCGGAAAGTATTTCAGAATATATATATCATAATGTCTGATTTTTTTTTTTTTTCTACTTGTAAGATTTCTAAATTTTAAACAGTTTGGTGCTGCCATCTATCAGTGAAATTCAAAGATGATCAATTAATTCAACATCTGTAATTTATTATTATTATTATTATTATTACTTAGGAACAAGAGCAACAATATATTTTAAAAAATTGCTAGAAAAACATAAAAAATTTGGAATATAATTTTTTGTTTTGTTTTGTTCAATCTTTTAAAAAATGTTTCATCAATAATAATGGGATGGATGAAACTGAGGATGATGCCATTTGTAAGAAGATTGTGATAGCAATAAACTAGATACTGACTATCATGGTAACTATATGATGATTGGTGACTTTTTTACGGTAAAAAATGAAATATTAAAGTATTTTTAAGAAATTTTATGTTATTTTTATATTTATTATCTTTTTTATTTTAGAATATCAAATTTGAAAACTTTTGTATACTTGTGTGTAAGCCGACATCCTCACTTTGGAATAAATTTTCTAATTGAAATACTCAATAAATTCTGCTTTTATGTTTGAGGGTTTCTTCTTTTTCTCTGTTTCTGTGTCTGTGTGTACATTAGGTTTGCCAGATTTTAGTCAGAAAAAAATTTTTTTTTGATAGACAGTAGTTAGTTTTGTTTTTATTATGTTTTTATAAACATGTTAAACAGTGGTGAATGTCCCAGTAATGTTTTCGCTAACAAGTATATTTAAAAAGAGGTTGTTATTTAATTGGTTTACTCATTGTTTTCTAATTGTATTTGTATTACATTAATTCATTAACATGAACTAATTTTGCAGTCAGGCAACAATTATGAATGAAAAATTAATTTAGTTGTACTTAACAACAAAAATAAAAACATCCTAGACTTCAATGATGTTTATGATAATTTTAATAATGGATTTTCTACAAAAATAAAGTTTTGTATTTAAGTGTAAAAATCAAACAAAATATTATAATTTAAAATACACATCATATACTAAATCACAAATTTTATAATGTAGATACTTATAGTCTATAATAATGTTGAATTCAGATGATCTAATACCACCAATAGTTTACAAATGTGCAATAAATACTATGCAATTCTCACAAGATTATGTCACCCTGATAAGAATATATATATATTTTTTTTTTTCATTTAATATACATGTGTATAACTTTTCTTTGCTAAAAAGTAAAAATTTAAAACATTTCTTTTTTAATAATTTATATACTGACTTGATACTTACAGTTGGTCTGAATTTCTTTATAGTTAGAGGGCTCTGCCCCTATGAGCTTTGCTCATCAACCACCTTTCAGATACCAGAGACTATAAAAACATGTTAACAATCAACTTTAAAAAGATTATGGAAAGTTGAATAACAGTTAAAAATCCAATGGTGATCTCCCAGTAAACAGGTTTCCGTTCTTTTCCTCTTATGGCTGTTTTGGTTTGGTTTGATTTGACATTTCTTTGAAGCTTATAGCAGCTATGGCTTTTACCTCGAATGATCCATTACACACAGAAACAAAAACAATTCAGAACTATTTTTATTTCACATATCCATTACATATTTATTTCACTACAAAAGGACAACACACCACCAGTGTCTTACCTGGATTTGAATCAGGACCCCCCCCCCCCCTCGGCATGGCAGTAGCTACCACTACTGATCACGCCACTGGGACGACTATGGCTGTTTTCTGTATGATTATATAATAGTATTAAGGGGAAAAAAATTTTAAATCAACTAATATAACAAAGTCAACAGTCTTTGTCTCCTGGCATTTTTAAGAAAGTTGTATTAAATACATTTTAAAATCTGATGCAATTTTCAACGAAGTTTTCTTTTTATATAGCCACATAAAAATACCCTTTTTTTCTTTAATTTAAAAGGAAATATTATTTGCACTATTCTAGAACTGGCAACAATAGTCAAAAAGATCAATAAAAATAGAAATAAATACTTTTTTAATTTAAACTGTTTGGCAATGTTATCTGATTATTTTAAATATGACATAATTATCCCATTTTAGATTTTATTGTATAATTCATTACTTTACAGTTTATTTTTTATGTTCATGTGTAATTACAATTTTTATGATGCAACTTTCAACATTTCCCTGCTTTTAATATTTAATCATTCAACTCTAATTTGAAAGTTTTTTTTTTTCATTCTTCGTTTATTATATAGTCATAATGAATTTTAATTTAAATAAAGCATTATTCTTTGCACTGTTTTTATATTTGGCAACAATTTAAAATAATATTTTTCCTCCTAAAATATAAAAAAATATATATCTCTTTAAATGATGAAAAATTGTATACAAAATTAAAAAAGGGGGGAAAAAGTTAAAATAATAATATTAGAATAATAACACAGTCTGCACACCACAAATTCATAATGCATATCCATAGGAAAAATGATTAAATTCCTATGAACAGTTATTGCTCTTATAAAACTTTTTGAATGGAATCATTGTGACCAACTTTAATGATTATTGCTCTTAAAATAATTCTTTGATTTAAAAACTGCCTATTCTAAAACTACTTTATTCTGATATGCATGAAACACTCAAAAATTCTTACTGAACGCCAAGGAACTGAACAAATTCATTTTTCCTTTTCAATTTCTATAAATGTGGTCAATATCTGATAATTAAATGTGGTCTATTGAATAGAAGTATTTTCATAATTTCCATGTGATCATAGTTGATGTAGTAAAACTAAGAAACTGGAGAAAAGCTTAAGGTCATATTAAAAAAAAATTGTAACATTTTTTTAAAAATATATAAAGAGGACAAGAAGTAAGAAAACCATTTCATTTAAGCCAAAATAATAGAAAAACACAGAATTTTTGATACATTTTATCATGAAAATAAATATAATATTAATGTTTTTTTTAAATGAATTTTCTAAGTCACATCCAGTAAATGCACTTTTTTTTTTTTTTTTTTTTTTTTTTAGTTACATTTTACAATTGATTTGTCAATGTTACAGTTAAGTACAATTTTGTTTTATTTTTATTTTACTAAGGGACTCAGCCTCCTACAAGCTACGCTCGTCAACCCCTGTTGATGCACCACAAACTCCAAAAACATGCTAATTTGATCGACTTTTAAAAGATTGTGAAACATGGAACTATATATATATATATATATATATTAGTGCCAATCTCCCTGTAAACAGGTTTCCATTAATTTTCCTTTGATTGGGAAATTTTAATGTTGAATCAGCTGCTGTTAAACATCTGTTGGTTATTTACATGTTTTATTAAACAATATCAGTTAAACAGTGAAATACACAGAATCTCTGCCTCCTGATATTTCTTGAACCACTGTATAAGAAATTTTTTTAAGTAAGGCATTTTAAATTTATCATTTAAATCTGATGTAATTTTCACTAAATTTTTCTTTTGCTTATTAATATTCACAAGAAAATATTTTTGTTGATTGAAAAGAAATATTATTTGCCGTCTCAGAATTCCCAATAGTTAAAAAGATCATATTGGCAATATTATTGTTTGGCTACTTTAAATACAACGTATTTTTTTTATTTTTTTATGGCAGTTAGCATCTTTTAATGAATTCATTATTTTAATATTTTTTTGCTCTTCCATCAGACCTTAAAACATAGTGGATAGTTTTACCTGTGCATAATAAGTTTAAATCATTAACAACTTAAGACAAACATTTTTTTTTCTCACATGCCAGTCAAAATATAGTTGATTTTTAATGCCTTGAAAATAAGCAAGGCCTACCCCTATGCTTGGCTTGTTCATAATTTGAAGGATCTAATAAAAAATATTGACAACAATTTTTGACCAAGCTATAGATTTTGCTGTAGAAATCCTTCTCATTCCATAAGCTTTCAAGCCAAGAATTTTCATACACTTTACTGCAGATGTTTATGTTTCACCATTCTTATCAACAGCAGAAATGAATGTTCAGTGCTTGTGATAGGCTTAGTAATTCAAATTTGTCAACAACTTTATACTTTTTCCAGAATAATATGCTACAAAACTCAAATATGTTAATTTGTTTACCTATTTGTACCATGACTTTTTAATTTCATCACTTCATAGTTCACAATCAAATGGCATTTTTGCTACATTAATTGCGTTGCATTTTCAAAATTTGTATAACCCAAACATGTTTTTTTTTTTTTTTTTCCCTCCAGAACCTTTTAAAATTTTGGGGGAAATGCCCAATTTTATTGGAAAATAGAAAAAATAGTTATGATGCTTGGGAACCTGAATAATTTAAATTTTCATTTATATATAAAAATGATTTGAAGAAAATTTAAATTTGAGAATGGGCTTCAACAAAAAGTATTGTGAAACTTTTCTTGTATTAAAATACATAAAGTTGAAAAATTTTATCCAATTATAGATAATATTTGTTCAAGAGCAGTATCCTGACTTTTGTTCCCTTGATTTATGTCACCCCAAATTTTTGTCCTTTGACTTGGAAAATGAATTCACCTTAATTTTGGACATTTCTTAAGAACATTCGTGCTATAAAAAGAAAATGCCACGAGTCACATTATAGGGGGAAATAGATAACATAACAAAAGATAATTGTAGCAACCTTCATTCTCGATCTGTAGGAGAGTGGGGAATGTGTAAATAATAACAGTGCAGAGAGACTATTTGGTATGAACAAAATACATGGTAATTCCTTGTTCATGTGATGCAAAGCAACAATTGTATTCTGACAATGGTCCAATTAAGAAAAAAAAATGGTGACAAATAAAAAAAGTAGAAAAGGATCATCTATTATGTGTGGAATAGATTTTTAATATACAACCATTTAAAAACTCAAACAAATTCAATAGAATAATTAAAAAACCTTTAAAATTATGATTAGATCACATATCAAATCAAAGTTTTAAATTAGCTTTAAAAATCCCAAATGTTGTTTGTGCTTTTCATTAAATATGATTTCAAGTGTGAAAGCTCAGATAACATACTACCAAAATAAACCAAGGAGTATTTCCATGCTTTGAAAAAAATTTCAGCTATACCCCTGCCTATGATCGAGATAATAATGAGTTCATGGTGAAACTATTTAAAACAGTGAATCTGACATTTTGAAAAAGGGTCAATTCTTATGCAACTGGACAGGAGTTAACCTTTTTTCAAGAGAACTAATTCATTTGTTCTCAAGAAAAGAGATAGATGTGGAGCAATCAATACAAATATCATTATAAAAGCAATTATTCCCTAAAGGAAAATGATTATGCATTGTAATTGCAATCAGAAAAAAATACGCTAAACTGGCATTATACTGTATTATTTTTTTCTTAACAAATATGTACATTAAATTGTCAGCTAGAAGCTAAATATAATTCTACATGTTACAAAAAGAAAAAAAAAAAAAATGCAAATTAAAATTATAAAAAGATATCATGTTAAAATAATTTCAAAAAGGAGAAGAGGGACTATGAGAAGATATAAGTTTACAAAATAAACTTATAATATTAGTTTTTTTTTTTTTTTTTTTAGCTTTGAAGATGGGATGATCATTAACTATGTGAAAACTATAACAACAAATCAAAGATTGATCTCAATTAAAAAAATACTATGAAAACAACTTAATTAAAGCAGTCTAAAATATAATAGCATAATTTTAGTACATAATCAGAATAAAATCAACTCTATGCAATTTTAAAATGCTTCAAAATTTTCAGAGATATTTTTTTAATATCCGTTGTACATATATAATACTTTTTAAAAATGACTCAAATAGAAAATTTTAGGAAAATGACATTACATCAAACAGGTCAGATTTCATACTTAAAATAGATTTTTATTAACTGGCAACATACAATTTATAAAATAATTATATATGCACTGATAAAACAGCATTGTGCCAAAATTAAATACTTAGCAACAATATCATTAAAAATCTAATAAATAGTTACAAAATCTCTTTGTATATTCATAAGCAACAAACAAAGCACCACTGGCAGGAAATGTTCTCACAACAGTTGGTCCTAATCCTTTATATAGTCCTTTAAAACCTAAAGAAAAAGAAAAATCAAACAAAAATACATACTATAACAACATATTTAAAGATATTAACATTAAAGGACAACAACAAATCAAGTTGCTAATGACAACTTTATTTTACAGATGTATTCCAACATTACATCAGCTAAACAGTTTACAATGCAATAAAAGTACAAAGTACTTTTATGTTACATGGACACCATGCCATAATGTATGCTAATATGTCAATTATTTCTACCCTGTTGGTGAAAAGAATTTTTATTATAAACCATGCATAATTTGCTATTTATAAAATGTGAATTATTATTATTTAACTTTAATCTTGGAAAGCTTTTTAATTTGCTATTATTCAAATTAAAAATACTCTTTTTTTTATATAAAGTTCAGTGTTAGAAATTGGAAATTTTAAGGGTACTACTCTGTTATCCTGTCGACCAAAATATTATCACCAAATTATAAGATTAAATGCCAATAATGGATGATCGTGAATGTCGCATTCAATATCATGAAATACAATATGTATGTTTAAAACGTCATTAAGTGATTTTTATTTCGACTTTTTATTTGTATTTTTATTAATATTCTACTAATTATTTGTTTTTTTATTATTTAAAATAAAAATTACATCAATATGTATAATTTGGTTATTAGATAGGTGAATTGTATAATTTGGCGAAATCGGTCGATGAGATAACAGAGTAGTACCATTTTAAGAAAGGCGTCAAATGACGCCTACAATTTTTTTTCATAGGTGCCAAACAGCATTTGATGGTTGCAATTTTACATTGCATTTATAATTTCTCATTTCTTTTCGCAACTATGATAATAATATTGTTTCTATTTTTATATGTTAAAGCAGAGGGAGGGTGAATATATATTAAACACTTTATCCCTCTCTTAATTAATAAATCAAAAAAAAAAAAAAAAGATTAATAAGTATATAATATTTACCCATCATGTATATGCATAATATAAAATATAAAAATAAAATGTGTAAACTATTTATAAAATGCATTGCAATTCCAAAGTAAATTTTTAACATATATTCAAATACAGTAGACTCCTTCAAATCCGCAAAGCTTGGGACCAGGGGTTGTGCGGATTTCTGGTCATTAGATTTGTTTACATTTTTGAAACATTAATTTGATTGGTAGTTAAGCAAAACATTATAAAGAATGCATATAATAAATTGAAATATTAAAATAATTAAGTAAAATGTTTAAATGAATAAATAGTTAAAAAACAAGTAATTATTACGAAAAAAGTTAAGTAAAATACAATTTTAGAAAAATAATAAAATAAAGTAAATAATTAAGATACAACACTAAATATAAATAATGATGAAGAAATCAATCTTCTTTTATTTAAAAAAAAAAAAATGTAATTTTGTCATGTACACAATTTTATCATTTCTTTGTTTTAAATATCCATGTACATTTACTTTTTTTTGTGCCCTCTAAAATCTAGCAACTAGGTCAGCTGCTTTGACTGCAAATTAGTTAAACATAAAGTAATAATACATTAAGAGATAACTTTTTTTTATATTTTACAATTATAAAACTATATATCTTCAAGCTATACCTTTATTTTACTTTTATTATACCTATATTACTATATCTCATCTTATATATATTATAAATGTGAAAGTGTGTCTGAAAATTGCAATGAAATTGGCTTCAAAACGGATGGATTAATGTTTTTGAATCTTTGCATATAGATAAGTTAAAGCCCGGAAATGAACATAGGCTAATTTTTAATTGATTTATTCAAACATTTTCCTTAATAATTCAAAATTTCATTATTTTTTATACAGAATTAATTGACAATTTTCCCATAATATTTATTCAAATTTAATCATCATTTTTTTATTGTCAAAAAATAAAATATCGGAATAATAATTTATCTTCAGTAATTAGTTTTTAATTGAAGATTTTCACATGATAAAACAAAATGAAATAAATAAATGTACCATATTCTGCTTATCAGTTTGAGGTTATAAAACCGCAATTTTATCAATTGTGACATCACAGGAATACTGTTTTTTGTATTTACATCAAGCAGACGATTATATATGTATTTTTTACACTTAAAAGAATACATATAGTTTAGCATTTTTTTCCCGCTACTAATCTGCAAAGAAATGAACATTTTTCTTTCTTTCGGTTCAAGGCTATAAAATTCAACATTTTACTATTTGTGACGTCACAGGAATACTGTCCATAAGGAACTTTAAAAATATCATTGTGACGTCATATTTGAAACAAAACATAAGTTTTCAAGTATTCATTTCTAATAGTACAAGGTACATGAATTTTGAGTGAGGGCTAAAAAGGGACGAATGTGATGTCACATATGGAAAATAAAATGGATATGCTTTGATATGCAATGGATATGCAATGAAATGAGATTGAATTATGATATCAAATGTTATTATTTAAAGAAAATTATGTTTATCGCTGAGCACGGTTAATATAAATGTTCAATTTTTAATTTTAAAATGAAATAAGTTTCTTTTTTAAAATTAAGGTTAAATATTAAATGATTAGAAAATTTCAAAATTTATCAATATCATAAATGATGTAATGATCAATGAAAAATACTTTTTATGATTCGTAAAAAGTAAAAAAAGCTCAACTAATAAGAAAAAGAAAATATTTTTGTATATAATATGATTTTTCAGGTTAGAAAATATAAATAAAAATTATTTTAAGAAATGCACTTTCGGAATTAAAACCTAAAGATTTAATATAATTGCATGAATTGGAGGAATTTACTATAATTTCCCTCAGTCAATATCGCAATAAGCATAGTGTGCTTGAAGTTTACTGGAAAGAAGTTCGTACATATCACAAATGGTAATTTGCAACCGGATTTTAATTCCACATAAAGTTTTATAGTATGCAAATCATACATACACAAATTTTCCAAAAAATACCACTTAAAACACAGTTTTGTAGTAGATTTTTCTTAACAATGTTTTTTTTCATCTTGCGAAGATAAATTGATCGATTTTCACGATTTTACTAGATCACCCTCTTATTGACATTTTCTAACATGATTGAAAAGTGTTTACGACTTTGAGCTGTCTGTATGCCAGATGCCATCTATTTGTACGTGATTTAACTGGAGTAAATATAGTCGGATTCATACGAAAATAATTTTTATAATAACTTTGCATTATGGTCCAAGAGAAAAAATCTTTGAGGTGTATTTTGATTGTGATACATAATTTTAAATGTAATGAAATTTACATACATTGTTAAGGTGCACAAGAACATGGTTACTATCGAATATGTTAGTAAGTGTGTACTTATGTCGAAGTGTAATACTTATAGTATGCCTACAGGGAGCCAAAACTTTTTCTCTTCTTTTTTTATGTTTTTTTTTTCTTCTTATATTTTGTTCTGTGAAGAAAAATCATTCGCAGCGTATTTTAATAATGTTACTCTGTTACAAAATTATTGAAATTGATATCAATTTTTGAGATGCACTAAAACAGAATTTCTATAGAAAATGGGGTGCAAAAGATTTAACATTGATTTGTAGGGTCAGAAAAAAATTAGATAACATAATAGTCTATGGGGAAAAAACATTCCCAGCGTATTTCAATTATGTTGTACTATCTCAAACATGGAAGTGATATACATTACTGAGATTTACTACAATATGCTTGCAGTTGAGTATGATTTGTATCATATTTATTGCTCATTTACAGAGACACATAACAGATTTAGGATAAAATATTGTGTCCAAAGTATGGTCTATTAGAAATGATTGCTAAAGACCTTTTTTAATCATGGTATGCATTTTAAAGTAAACTAATGCATCTTTAAGTTCATCTACATTTGGCACAATAAGAGGTGTTTGTAAAATTCAAATAAATATTATACAGGACTATACAATAAACTGGATACATGGTCACCTGTGCAACAGCAATTCCCGAATATGTGAATTCAATAATTTTAATCTGGTTTTTTTGCTTGAGTAATTTAAGCTAAATATGTGGCACATATAAAAATCCGCCTGTAATATACAGGTTTGTACAAAAGAATTCAAGCACGTTTTTGTCGATTATTAGAAATTGCTAAAGGTAAATTTTAATCTTCATTACACTTTTTCTAACTAAATTTTAACATTGTGTTTAGAATATTTACAAACATATAGAACGTATACATAGCTGCACAAAAGAATGGGCCCGCAAAGTTACGTATTTTGCATATGTTGGATATTTCTTTATTACCTAGGTTTAAAGCATGATTTTTCTTTCTTTAATATGAAATTCTGAAATGCACTACAACATGATTTCTGCAGAATATGGGGTGCGTTACACTGGTTCTACAGTATAAGGGGTTGCAATTTCATTTTCCTGATTATTCATATTATTTAACACATTTCCCTTTTATTCGTCTGAGTTTTTTTTAAGTCCTTATAAAGAAATACTACTATATTGTCTCCTATAAAATGTGTTTTAGTTATATATGTTTTAAATTATTGTTAATGAAACTTTTTGTTTAGTTAAAGCTTTATCTTATTTTAATGCTACGTGAATGACGTCACGAGTAACAGCTAGTATATATATAAATTATATATCATAATGTATTTTGATACCACAAAATATCAACATACCTTCACTTTTAAAGATTTTCTTTGTCACAGCCATCATCGAATCACGTGAATCTGATATCTGAATTCTTGATTTTATTACATCAGCAGGGAAAATTGCAACCCAAAAAGAAACACCTCCAATTCCTCCAGCAATTGTTGTCTTTAGTAAACCTAAAGGTGCAAAAACATCAAAAAAAAAAAAAAAAAAAAAAAAGTAATTATATGTAATAATAGGAACAGATATTTTTCTGTGTCTTTGTGTGTACATTTTTAAAGTGGCAGAGCTACAAGCTAAAATTCATGTTTGACCCTGGTCCAAAAAAGGCTAGTTTTGGCACTGAGACCCCCTTCATTAAAACCAAAAAATTCAGAAATAACGGAGAACAAACATGTAACAAAATGAAACATAGTTTTCTCTTCACACACCAGGTTCAAGGGGGAGGGGGAGTCATGCAGTGGCATGGCTTGTGTGTGTGTGGGGGGGGGGGGAGGAGGGGGTCTGCCCTGGGTGCCACCCTTTAAGAGGTGATACCCAATCTTTATTTGCAAATAAAAAATATAGTCTTACAGTGGATTGCCAAATTATTAGGGACAGTCATGGAATATAGGTTTTTTGTACAATATTAGGATATAATTTGAAAATAAACACTGTTTTTAAGTTAAAAAAGCTTCATTATTATAGTTCGAGTATTCACGTATTGTTATATGAAAGAAAAAACCCAGCAAAAATATAATATAGTCAATTTACCAATGTTAAGTAAAGAATATTAATATTTGGTGACATTTCCTTTAGCTTCAAGGAGTACTTTGATGCGTCTAGGCATGCTCTCTTCGCAATTTCTGGCACTTTCTTTTATTTTAGGGTTATCATGCCATACATTTATTAGTTTTTGGATGAGTTGTACCTTGGTTGTAATCATATTTTTGGCGATTTCCCCTTGGTGATCTTCCATAAAATTTCTGTGGAGTTCATGTCAGGGGAATTGCCAGGACAAGGTAAAACTGGGATATTGTGGTCTTCCCAAAACTTTGAAATGCTTCTAGCTTTATAACAAAGCACTGAATCATGCATAAACATAAACTCTTCACCACTTAGGAACCATTCTTCAATTTGTGGAAGCAGCTGAGTTTCAAGAACATGCCTGTACTGTTCTTGTCTCATGATTGCCTAGACATTGTAGAGGCGTACAACTCTTTTAGCGCTTATGACAGACCACATCATTACTTTATCAGGGTGTTTAACACTATCCACGATGCAGTCATGGCGGTATTTTGCGCCTGGGCGTCGCCTGACAAAGCTGCTTTTATCGGCTAAAATCTCAAAAATTGATTCATCTGAGAAAAGACTTGAAAAAAATTAAATATGTTAATAATTTAGAAATAAATGACTTTAAATGACATAAATAATAATTATCTTAACAACTCACCTTACTCCTGTCATCAAATGTGTTCTGGCGGTGTTCACGAGCCTACGCAAAGTGCTTCTGTCAACTAGGGTTTCTTGCCTGGCCAATGCAAATTCTGTCAACCCTTCCTCTGCTAATGTCCACAGCACAGTTTTCTCAAAACTGGCATTCCAGATTCTTGAATAATGTAAATAAGGAGTCCCATCTTTTTCTTTCTGTTTCCTAAACAGATATCCCTGATTTTTCTATCGGTATGTGGAGTTCTTATGCATTTTCTTCCACTTTTACCTCTTCATTTGGGTGGAAATGGCTGGTTTTTGTCCAGATTTATTTTTATCCTGTTGACTACTGACTTGGAAACTGAAGCAAGTTCTGCTATCTTCCCTTTTAGAATGTCTCGTATGCAGAAGAAGAGGTTTTACCTCAGATTTTTTTCCTAAGGGACAATCCATATCCCCAATCCCTCAATCCATACTGAAATCTTTAAAAATTAAAAATAAATTAAATCGTAAATAATTTTCAAAAAAAAAAAAAAAATCTAATCAATAAAGAAAGATAATACTCGCATATTATTCTTAAGTTTTCCAAAAAAAACCCCCCAAAGAATTTTGTTTAAGTTAAAGGAAAGCATGTTCCACTATTGCGTGTAAAAAGACTTAGCGTCTTTCCCGTTATTAAAATATTTATAGAAAGCAAACAAACTTTGTAACATACTAAAAGTACTTAAAAGTTGAGTTTTAGAGATATTGACAATGGTAAAATACATTCCTGCAACACTTAAACCATATGCAGCCGCAGCCAAGGGCACCCAAAGTGTATGACTAGCAATAAATGTGACTGTCCCTAATAATTTGGCAACCCACTGTATAAGATTATGGAAAGGAATTCTGAAATAAAAAGAAATTTTTAGCACACAATGCAATAAAGTTAATTTTCTTTCCTTTGAGAATATGAAATTTTTATAGGGAATGGTGTATCTGAATAAGATATGCACCAGGGAACAATAACCTACCTATCCAATGAGTGGGTAGCAAAAGCAAATTTTAAAAGAAAGAATTTTCTTCTACATTATAGACAACACATTGTCTTATGCGGACTATGGTTGAGTGATGACTCGCCCCTGTAGTTTCTTTTATGCAGGAGGATAAATTGTAAATTAGGAATGGTATGGTCATTTGTTATAAAGTAGAATTGTGATTGAAAAAATATGACGGATCGAAAGGGGGAGGGTGACACCATTTACATCCGCCTCGGGTGTCACCCATCCTAGCTACGCCACTGACTACAATGTAAATATGCAATATGCATTAATTTATCTTTCTGCATCACAGACAGAGAGAAAAAAAATATATGAGCCCTCCCTAATTATTCACATCTCACTACAACCCTGATTTTAATATTTTGTTTTGCATTTTTAAAATTAAATTTGTAAACTTCATTAAATGTAAGTTGTATGGATAGATAGCAGCACATAACTAATACGAATTCTTGTGCTACCTCTGTATGATATAGGCTGTTTTATAGTACTTTCGATGATTGTGAATACCCGATTTCTAAACAGTAAGGAGTAATGAAATGAATACTTTCTGATGGATAGAGAATTCGAAATTAACAATATCATATGGGTATTCATTTTGTCGTTATTTTACAGCACTAATCCCGGACGAATACTGGAGGACTAACTCACCCAACTGACCTCAGCAATTACATAATCTGGTTCGATACTCTGGATCAGCTCAACAGAGTAACTCGAAGGTTAATATATATGGAAATGCAGAAAATGTTGCATATGAAATTATATAATAGTTTAAATTATAGCACAATTATTCAATCAATAAATGAATTATAACAGATGTAAATTTTCCAAGTGAGTGAAAAAAATCTGGGCAATGATTTGAACCAGGGATGTATTGGCTGAAGCCACCAATGCTCTTCCAACTGAACCATCCCGGACACGAACACTGGAGGACTAATTCACCCAACTGACCTCAGCGATTACACAATCTTGTATGATACTCTAGATCAGCTCAACAGAATAAATCAAAGGTTAATATATGGGATAGCAGAAAATGCTGCATACGAAATTATATAATAGATTAAATTATAACACGATTATTCAATCGGTAAGCAAATTGTAACAAATATAAATTTTCTAAGTGGGTTAAAAAAACAGCATTTTTTGCAGTTCCATACATTAACTTTCGATTTATTCTGTTAAGCTGATCCAGAATATCAGGCCAGATTGTATGATATTGAGATTAGTTGGATGAATTAGTCCTCCAGTATTTGTCCAGGAAGGCTCAGTTGAAAGAGCAATGGCGAGTTCAGCCAACCTGTGGTTCGAATCCTGGCTCAGACTTTTTCACCCACTTGGAAAATTTACATCTGTTATAATTCAGGTCTTGAAAATTCTAAAAATTGTAAGGTTCCCAGCTGGGAACCTACATGAAAAGTGTAGGTTCCCAGACGAAAAGTGTAAGTTTCCGGAAATTTTGTGTGAGTATTTTAACAAAATTTGCCATTTTTTTTGCGATTTTTTGACGAAACCTGCCGTTTTATCATGATGTTTTAACAAAACATGCTGTTTTATCACGATATTTTAACGAAACTTGCTGTTTTATCACAGTATTTTAACGAAACCTGCCTTTTTTCACCCCCCACCCCCAAAAAAATTAAATTTGCCTTTTTTGCGTTTTTTTAATGAAATTTGCGTTGTTTTCCGTGATTTTTTGCCGAGTTTTTGGACCATTTTGTGCGATTTTTTGACAAAATTTTTTGTTTTTCATGATTTTTAACGAAATTTGCCGTTTTTTCGTGATTTTTTGAGGAAATCTGATGTTTTATCGCAATATTTTAACGAAACCTGTCTTTTTTTTTTTTTTTTAAACATGAAATTTGCCGTTTTTGCAAATTTTTTAAATGGATTTTGCGTTTTCTGTGCTTTTTTTTTTATGAAATCTGTTGTCTTTTTTCTTAATAAAATTTGTCAATTTTCCGCAAATTTTTGACGAAATCTGACGTGTTATCTCAATGTTTTAACGAAACATGGCGTTTTATCGCTATGTTTTAAACAAAACCTGTCATTTTATTGCGATGTTTTAACGAAATCTGCCGTTTTATGCGATGTTTTAACAAAATCTGTCATTTTATCGCGATGTTTTAACAAAACCTGTCGTTTATCAAGATTTTTTTTAATGAAATTTGCCGGTTTTTGTGATCTTTACTGGTAATATTTTGACGACATTACGCATCCCATGGGCCACTTAAGAGCTATTTTTTTGCGTAATTTATGCATTATAATGCGTCGCTGGCAGACACGGCGAAAAGTTAGGTTCCTGGCCAAGAACCTGATTGTAAAAATATACGTTCCCAGAAAAGGAATTCTGGGTTCCCCGGGATCGCTATTTTTTGAGCCCTGTATAATTCATTTACTGACTGAATAATTGTGTTACAATTTAATCTATTACATAATTTCGTATGCAGCATTTTCTGCAGTTCCATATATATTAACCTTCGATTTATTCTGTTAAGCTGATTCAGAGTATTGAACCAGATTGCGTGATTGTTGAGGTTAGTTGGGGGAATTAGTCCTACAGAATTCATCCAAGATGGCTCAATTGGAAGAGCATTGGCAACTTCAGGTTTGAATCCTGGCCTAGACTTTTTTCACCCACTTGAAAAATTTACATCTGTTACAACTCATTTATGGATTGAATAATCGTGGCATAATTTAATCTATTTAAAGGTTTTAGAAGTGAATTTTCATTTTTAGGAAATTCTGGGAAAAGCTAAGTATTTTTAATACAAGCTGTCAATACACTAGAAAATATCATTTTGTGTTATTATATAAAGAGTGAACAGCTGGTATGTGATTTTTATTCTTTTGGTTTTCTCAAGAACTTTTGATTAGTATTGAAAATTTAATGTACTTAAATATAAAAGAATAAACTAGAAATCATTATAAATGAGACCCCTTAGAAAGACTTTCATTAAAACTGTACAAATTCATGATGTGTGTGCAGCAGCACCAGTGTATGCTGTTGAAGGCAGCAGCGACCCAACTCTAATTCTGTTTGGATAGATTTTCTTTCAAACATATAAAATCACACAAAGTTGAGAACATTAGAAAGATTTTCTTTTAAAAATATAACCAGACAGACAGACTAGAAGTTGTGTAACATTTCCCAGAATATTGTGCTGAAGGCAGTGAGGTCTCCATCTAGATGTGGCATGATTTAAACTAGGGAGTTTTAATGAGGGTATAAACAATTGCTTTTTTCAACAATTCAAATGCAATATTGTCATGTTTTACAAATTTTAAGTATTTCAAATTATTGGATATAAAGAATTTTACTTGAACAACAAGAATTTACAAGAACACTTTATCTCAGCAATAAGCATGAGACACAGAAGATCTAACAAGGAAGGTCTCCATTGGGGGCATACTCAGAATTTTTTGAAAAAAAAAATACAAATTAAACTACTCATGTAGGTAATAAAGAATCAGTGAAAATTAGCGGCGGAATTACATTATTAGACATGTAAAAAAATAAAATAGTTTGGAATAATTGGCGTGAAAAGCTGAAAGCGACGCGCAGGATTTGGCGAGCAGTGCATTTCCTTGCCAAAAGCAGACGATTTTAACGAATCTGAAAATTGATTTTAATTGACTTCACTGTTAAAAATCTGCAGCATTTACTGCAACGTCACTCCACTACTTTTATAGAATATCTCTCTTCTGACCAATGAGAATGCCCCATAGCACGGTGAATTGACCGTTTCATACACTGTTAAAAATCTGCTGCATTTTGTTGCAACGCACTCCACCGCTTGTATATAATATCTCTATTCCAACCAATGAGAAAGCTCCATTTCACGGCCAAGTAACTGTTTTCTATACAAGCAAGGGAGTGTGTTGCAACAAAATGCAGCAGATTTTTAACAGTGTATTGAACATAGAAAGTTTTTTCTTTAAAAAGTATTCGAAGCGTAAAAGCGTATTTTTCAAAATTTCGTTTTTTCGCCAACTGGAGATAAATCGCCAAATAAACGAAATTTTTATTATTTTTTTACAGACGTTATAGGGAGGTTCCGCCAAAATTTTTTTATAAACATATATAACTATATGAGAAGAACATTCTGTAATTTTTTCAGATTTTTCTGAGTATGCCCATATGGAGACCTTCCTTGTAAGTCATTGTTTGTATGTTACAAAATTTAGCATGTGTTACCATATCTAGTGTCCAGAAGAATTATCTTAAAACATTGTCAACATATATAAAGATGTGAAACTAGCAAAGATAAAATAAATTAAAAATTCTCAACATTTTGCATGATTTCAAATTATTGAATATAAAGAATTTTAGTTTTAACAGTTTATCTCACAATCAACATGAAAACAGTGAGCCTATGTCACATTTGTATGTGTGTAAGATGAAAATTAACATGTGTTAACATATCTAATGTACAAAAGAATTATCTTAAAACATTGTCAACATATATAAAGATGTGAAACTAAAAGACAATGTAAATTAAAAATACTCAAGATTTTGCATAAAGTATTATAATAATTAATAACTGCATGTTAATCTCACAGATTTTGGTCAATCAGTAAAAAAAAAGTTCCTTCACAAAGAGATTAATCTTTAAGAATTTCAAAAGAATACACAAAATATAAAGTTTAATAAGAGGGCCTTTTTCTAGCTGAAGATAATGGACTGACTTGAAGTTATTACTCAAAAAACAAAAATTGCAAAGACTATTTGATTAGCTGAGGTATTCCATTTGAATCTTTTTTTAAAAAGAAAAGAATACAAACAATTGATTACGAAATTTTTTTTGTCAAAATGTTTCACCAAAACTAAAAAAGCAAAACAGTAGTTTCATTTGGTATAAGTAAATAAATAAACAATAATAACAAAAAACTTGCTCAAAATCCATAAAATAAGGCCTGCAAGTAAAAGAGTTACAGTGTTAGTTATTATAATGTAAATTAGTGATGTTACTAATAGTGATGTAAAAATAAATAAAAGCTTTATTTTACAAATTATGTGTTTTCTTTTCTCATTTTGAACAAAATATTGTGTTCAATTCTGCATGAAAATAAGAGTAAACAAAACCATTATGAGGTAATCTTGCCTACCTCAAATTATGTAATGTTTCTGAAAATAACAATAATAATTTATTCCTTTAGTCATTTGTGATGTCACATGTATATAATGAATTAAATGTTAAAAAATATATATAGAAAAGCAAAGATAAAATAAAAACTGTGATTTTTACACTAAGTTATCCAAATTATGCTTACCTATTTCGTTTTTGGATTTCCCAGGAGGTGTCATCAAAATTCGGCTTAACTCATAACCACCAAAGAAAAAGAAGTATCCAGGCATTTCTCGAGCAACTGTAGGTCCAAAGCCTCGAAATAACCCAAGAAAGCCATCTCTTCTTACAATATCTTTAGCTAATGTCCATGGACCACTAAAGGAAAACAATCAATAATTTAATTTTTTACATATCAAAATAAATATTTAACATTAAACAGGCAAAAAAAAATTAAAAAAAAATAAATAAATAAATAAAAATTAAAAAAAAGTTACTTGGAGACTTTTATGAAATAACCAATAATATGAGTATATTTTGTAGTGTGAGGATTTGACATCTGAATTTTAAAAATTGATTGGTAATCTTGGACTTAATAAATCTTCAGTTTTATTATAGACAATATATTTTAATGTAATAGAAATACAAATTCAATTCTTAATGGAAGTTAACAGTTCTCACATATGATTCTATGTTTGTTCTTTTTGTTTGAGACTAAGTTTCTCCAGGAATTAATTGCACTAGAAATCTAGCATGTTGTTGAGTTTAATTTTACAGATCAAGAGACAGGAAGTCTCTTACCAGGATGGAAATTGCCAGTTTTATCACTATCTGCAAAGTCCTTCCAATCAAATCCTTTCACCCTTCATGCTATGGGCCTTTTTGGGGTTTTTCCCAATCCTCTCTGCAGTCAATTACAGGATCATTCCACCGTAACTCATGTTACATTTTGAACTATTTTCAGTAATTTTAGTACTATAACATACTCAAATTGTAAATTTGACATGGTTTTCTAATTAAACGTATTCATGGCCCAATTTAGATGAAAATTACCTAATTTTAATGTTCTTTCTTAAATTTTGTTAGTTTTATTTACTATGGTAACTGCCATTACTGATAAAGGGATGTAAGTTATCATATAAAGTGTAATTTTCATAATCATTTTTTATGTAATTTTCATCCAAATTGACCCTTACATAGGTCTCAT
Source organism: Maratus speculifer (assembly GCA_964019185.1). NCBI lineage: Eukaryota > Metazoa > Arthropoda > Arachnida > Araneae > Salticidae > Maratus > Maratus speculifer. Next base: position 297,903,008 of record OZ025295.1, on the reverse strand, counting down.
TGACAAATCATGTTAATTTTACATTTGAATATTTTTTAAATATATTACTAAAATTACTGCAGTAAATTTTTCTAAATGTAACGTAAGTTACCATGGAATGACCCTACACTGTATTTTAAAATACAGTAGACGCTCGTTTTTACGAACCTCTTTTTCGCGAATACTTCCAGTTTTACAAACTAGAGCGTGGTCCCGAATACACTCCCATAGATGTTATGTAAATTTTCGCTCCCATTTACGAACTACAAATTATGAAAATCTCTTTTTTGCGAACTTAACTTTTATAATTCTATTTAACGTCATGTGGTTTCATTGTTGAAAGGGGAAATGAAATCTTTTAAAATATTGCATTCTGTAATCATCTATTTTCTCATACCTTCTGGACTACTCAATCTGTGAAATCTCGTTAGATTGGGCCAGAACATTACAGAATTTCAGTATGTCGCAGTTGAAGAAACGCACATGCTTATTCGTTGAGGTAAAGAAGAAAATTTTAAAAGAAGTAGATGAGAAAATCTTAAATAAGACAGAAATTTCGATAAAGTATGGAATTCCAAAGAATTGACTCTTCAGAATTTTAAAATCTCAAGAGAAAATCGTCGGAAATAGAATAATCCAATAAAAACCCCTCTCGTAAATATTTCAGAGAAGCAAAACACCCCCAATTGGAAAAAGCTTGAAATTCTTGGATGAGGAAAATGAGAGGACTGAACATTCCCATAGATGGTAATTTCCTTAAAGAACAATCAAACTCTTTTGCTTTGAAGCTGAACATCAAAGACTTCAAGGCCTCAGATGGTTGGTTACAAAAATCCAGGCACGGTTTGAGCTTCAGAAAATTGTGCGGTGAAAGTGGAACAGCAAATACGACTTTGGCAAATGAATGGAAAGAACGCGATTTAAAAGCATTGCTAACTGAATATGCTCCAGAGGATGTCTTTAACGCAGACGAAACAGGTCTGTTTTTTTTATGATGATGCCGGAAAAAACACTTACCTTTAAAGGTGAAAAATGTAGCGGAGGCAAAAAGGCTAATCAGAGAATCTCGATCTTGTTGGTAGCCAACATGAATGGAACACAAAAACTGCCCTTGCTTTCCATTGGAAAAAATTTGAAGCCTAGATGCTTCAGAAATGTTAATAAATTACCAGCTGCATACCATGCTAATCAAAATGCATGGATGACCAGGCACATTTATGAAAAATGGTTAAGAGACTTAGATCGCCAATTTTTTTTGGAAAAACGTAAAATTCTGCTAATTGTGGATAACTGTCCGGTTCACGTTGAAGTCTCAGACCTTAAATCTATTCGTGTGGAGTATCTCCCACCCAAAGTAACTTCAATTTTACAGCCAATGGATCAGGGTGTTAATAACAGTTTCAAGCGGATATATCGAGAGTGCTTCTGCAAAGACTAGTCATGGGATTGGAGCTGAATCAGCCATATGAAATTGATGTTTTAGGTGCAATACATTTATCAATACGTGCTTGGAATGATGTTCAGGCGACTAAAATATCTAAAGCATTTCAACATGCAGGCTTTAGTAACTTAACTGAAGAAAACCAAGATAATTTAGCCGACGATATCAGTGGAGATGAGTTACTCATAAATGAACTTCGCAAAAGAAATCCACTGTTGCCTGAAATTTCATTCCAGGATTTTTTAGTGTAGATTCAGACGTGATTTGCACGGAAGAAATGTCAGATGAACAAATTATTGCTAACACAATAAATGAAAAGGAAGAACTTTCAGATTTGGAACAAGAAGAAAATGAAATAATCCAACACCCGACTGTCAAACAAGCAGCTCAGTGGTTGTCATGGCTAAGGCACTTTTTTGAAGAGAACAATAATTGTGAAATGATTTCAAGCATAGATAAAATGGAAACATGTAGTTTCCAAAATGTGATTTTAAGACAAAAAAAGATAAGTGATTATTTCCATTCCTAATTTTTTATCTATGTATTTTCATGCATTAAGTACTAATACAGTCTATGTTTTCACATGTGATGTTTTCAAAGCTTAATAACATATTCTTCTGAGAGCTAAAATTTTTTCTGTGAATAAATTTGTATTTTGCATCTTCTTATATATTTAAAAAATACATGTATAACTTTATTTTAGAATAAATAATCTTAAAATATTGCATCATCTATGAAGAGGGGGGAAATTGATAACAACAGACATAAATAATGTACATATTCATGTCATTTTTGATGGTTTTCTATTTTACGAACTATTTGAGAGTTCCCTACGAGTTCGCAAAAACGAGCGTCGACTGTAGTAATAAATAGAGGGGCTTCCAACTGCGCCTCTTCTTCCACTCTCTTTGAAGAGAATGAAGGAATAGGTAAAGATAAAGCATTCACTTATCATAGCTCCCAATGACAAAAGAGTTCATTAGTTTTTCATTGGCAGCCTTTCTTTTCTCTAGGAGCCTGGTAATGCCCAGCCCAGAGATGTTAAAAAATGAGAGAGAGAAAGAAAGTATAAACTCTAAGTAGAGGCATATGCTCAAGGCAGGGGAGTGTATATACTATAGCTTTCTCGAGAAACAGAGGGTATATGGTGTATCTTAAAAAAACAAAGAAGGTATATGGCGGATATCTTCCACTACATCCCTGGTGATGTCAACTCATGTCTTAGTCCAGCAGAAACTGTTCTCTCACAGAGATTGAATATAGGATGAAACCATTAATAAGTAAGATAGCAAGTGGTATTTTTAATGCCAAATGGTATAGAAATGTTAAACTCTGCGCTGCCGACATTTTGTCTGTGCTAGAAACCTTGTTAGCTCCCCATGGGAAACTGGTGTCAGATGTAAAGTCTAGCAGTGAACTGAGAAACTAACTATTGTTAATCAATTGAAGACTTTACAAATATATTCTTTAAATACAGAAATTTTATAAAGCTAAATTCTACCATAACTATATTATAATCGAAAACATGTCCAATAGTGATGCTGACATATCGGTGGTTGCAAAATCTGACTAATAAACATTACTTTAAATTTTATTTTTACTTTTAAGCACAGCACAATTTATGATTTTACGCATTCAAATAAGAAAATAACTGTACTTTAAAATGCAGTTTCGTAGAAAACTGTATCTCAACCTACAGATTTTTCATAGTCTTTAATTATCATGTATGATTTTTTTAAATCTCTACCTTTATCACATGCAACCTGATTCCAAAAGATTATAACTGATTTGCATTTAAAACAATATAAATAATTCAGCATTTGTTTTCAGCTAATATTCCATAACAAAATTAAAACTTCAAAAAATAACATAATATAAATAAAATACAAAATTAACAGACATGTAATCCCCCAAGAAGCAGAATTTTCTGTGTCTGTCTGCAATATAGTAAAATTTATCTGCGACCCAACAATGCTTGACAAAGCCTACTTAAACAATATACCATCAAACAAGAAAAAATTGTCTTTGTAAAGAAAATATAATAAAATTATGAAACAAATACCATAAATCTAGAGACAAAGTAAATTTCAGCTTTTTTTAAAGCCCAGCCCTTGATGAATTAATCTGCAACGCTTAAAATAATCTGCAGTGCCTGCTTCTGTGCTGGACAGTTTCTGCTACTGGATGTAATCCAATTAAGTGATTTGACAATTGAAAATAACTGAATAAAAAAGATGGCTGAAATTAATGATCTTTGACTTTTAATTCCTGGCAAGTGGTTAATATGAAAGTATCACTTTTAATAAAAATCAGAACTTTATTTTAATACATTAAATTTTTTAACATAAAAATGTTTTTTGATCTTGTTAGTAAATAATCTAGAAATCTATACCAATAAAATAACAAATCGCTCTATCTGTCTGTCTGCGATGGCTAGCGAAAACTGCGGCATGTGCAAGGCTAATTTTTTTTTTGTGAAGATTACGTAAGGCCTCTCCTAATGTACCTGAACCTCTGAATTTTAAAAATCTAATAATTAGTTGAGAAATTAATTAAAATCTCTAAATTAGAAGAAAGGGAAAGTATTCATAATTCAATAAGAGCATAGATTTTTATCAAACTGCAGAATATTTCTTTGAAAACTCAAAGAAAAGCAAAAAGTTTAATGTAAATAGAGGGTCGCCATGGCGATGAATGTACTGGGATTTTTTATAAAGGGTTGAACTTTAAGTTCTTCTGGGCCTAAAAATTCAAAAATTAGATAGCTAGATGCAAAAAAAAAAAAAAAAAATTCCCCTTTCAAAAATTTAAAAAAAAAAAAAAAAAAAAATCATTCTCCTGCAAATAGTTGAAAAATCCATATAAATCTATTTATAAAATCTAATTTTATTTCCATTCAAAGAAACAGATTTTTCAGAAATTTTTCTGAATGAGAGCAGGTGTTTTGCAATGCAGACAGCTAAGCACCAGCCAGTAGTGGCATTTTTAGACAACCTGTAAATATTTTTGAATATTAAATTTAGAAATTTAATTTTTATAAATTCAGATGGAGAATTTTATTTCAAATATGTAAATTAACAGTCGCTCAATTACAATCTTAGATATTAATTATTAATTCATCGCTTGAAAGATTTGTGCTATTTAAAAGCAAGTTTTATAAATCACAAATTATTTTTATACTAGGATTCTTTTATATGGTGTCAAATTAAAGAAAAAATACACCATTTAGAAAATTTCAGATTCATTTAAGAATATTATTATGGGTCCGGGCAACACCTTTTTTTTCCGTGTATGCACAGCACTTCTGCTAAACGGTACCAACAGGTAACAGGGATTCGGTTCAAGATTGGTTTTTTTTATGAGATTTTGCAGTACAAATTGCAAGTTTATTTATGAAAATTATTATGGAACCAGGTTAACGCTGGGCAACTCAGCTAGTATATGTATAAAATGTAAAAAATCTATTAAAGATTTCAACAAAAAAATTCCATCTATGTTCTGAAACTCTGAAAGTGCAGGTTTGGATCACTAGCAAAAATAAAGTAAAAATATTAATTTTCCTTGAAAAATACTATATGTTTAGCTATTGTTATTTGTCTTTCAATTAAAAAAGTGTACAATGAAATCATTATTTAGCAAAACAATTCCCTTAAAAAGGAAGACCTAAGCAATAAAATTTTAATAAACATAAATGAATTATATTTAATATTACCCATATAAAGTAAATAACATCCCATGAATAATCAAGCATTTCAAAAATTTTGAGTTTTTAATAAAATAGTGGCATTTATAAATTATAATTTTACATTTATAAAAGCACTTCTAACAAATTAAAATAAATGCTCGTTTTATGTGCTTTCTTAAAACAAAATGTATAAAATACACAGTAAAGACCAATCTCCTGCTATAAGAATGAAATTTCCCAGTTTTGCCCATTAATATATATTCAAAAATGATAAATTAAAAGATTCAATTATAATCATAGTTAAATTTAGGAAGCAATTAAAAAAAATTTAATTTAAAAATATATTAACATAATTTACACTTAAGTTGTCCTTCAATACATAGGCAAAAAAAAAAAAAAAAAAAAAGAGATAAATCAAAATGACTTAATGATAACCATTATTGAATTCATGAAACAATTCAAAAACTTTCTTAAATTAAAAAATATTAGGGATGCACCGAATAGTGATTTTGGCCGAATACCGAATATTCGGCCAACAGGTGAACCGAATACCGAATATTCGGCTAGCCGAATAGTAATTGTTGGGCTGAATACCGAATATTCGGCTTTCCAAATACTTTTTATATTTCAAAATTTAAAGGTATTAAAATGTTACTTTTTAAAACAATTTTACATAATATTTAATAAAAGAAACTTACATTTTGATAAACAAGAGCTTTTTATTGAGCATTTAGTATTGGAAAAAAATCTGCCTTGAGTTATTTAAGAAGCGTAATTATGAAACTTTAATAAAATTTTCTACGAATCAAAACAAACATTTTAAAATCAAATAATGAAAAAATGGCCAAAGAAAATTTTTACAGTCTGATAATTGTCCTTTTTAAATAACTCAAGAAAGATTTTTTTCAATATAAAGTACAAATACTTTCAACTTAATTCTGAATAAAGGCATGTTTGGCTCATAGTTCTTTTCTTATGAATGGTGGTATTTTCCACCCTTCACATCATATCATATTTTATAGAAATCAAAGTATGTGAGTTGAAAATATGTCATCTTATTTATTGCTAATGTAATAAACGGACACACAAGTTTTGACCTAGAGTGAGATGAAATACAATGTACTTATGACTCAATAAGTTGATTATGATTATGGTTTCATGAACAAAAATTGTCTGTCTTGATAGCTATTACTAATCTCAACAGTTTTTTTTTTCTTTTAAAGGACTTTTATTTGGAGAAAAGCAAGAAACAGATTATTGACTAAACAAAGTTTAGAAACTTGTATCTGCACATAATTTATTCCTAAGGAGAATCCTAATCAATCACCATTTTAATCCTTCTCATGGTTAATTTTCTTAAGTTATACTTTACAAACAGCAAATAAATAATGTAAAAACATTCTATTTTATTTAAAAATGATTTTGTTTCTAATTATTTTAAATATAAATTAAAAAATTGACAGTTAAAAGTAGAAATAGTGAAAAGTTTTTAAAAGGTTTTATTAAGTATTGGATTCGGCCGAATACTTTGATATTCGGCCATACCGAATATTCGGCAGGCCGAATAGTTTCATATTCGGCCAAGCCGAATATTCGGCTCAACCGAATAGTTTAATATTCGGCCTAACCGAATATTCGGTAACATGGCCGAATAGGCCGAATACCGAATATTCGGTGCATCCCTAAAAAATATATTAACATATTTTACACTTAAATGGCCTTTTAATAATATGTGGTAAAAAATAGCAAATCAAAATGATTCAATGATAATGATTCTGAAATTTTTGACAACAATTCAAAAACTTTCTTAAATTTTATAAAATATTAACACATTTTACACTTGTTTATAACATACTGATACCTAATGAAATTAGTACATTTTCTTGGATAACTTGTCAATTCCCTGGGTCTCTCTCATAGCTTGAAGGCGGCACTTGATAAGCTCTGTTGGACACAAGGTAAATGCACAAAAAAATGCAGCCAAACTGCCAGCACAAGCATTTTCGAGAGGATTTAATAATTGAATAGATTCTTTCCGTACAAAAAACTGGATGGCATTTTGGCAAAGTCCATAGGCACAAAATAAAACAGAATTTTCTGCAACATTTGCAACTAAAGCTGGAACAGTTCCAGAATAGAGACCTCTAATTCCTTCTTTGAAAAATGTCTCTTTGAAGCAAAATAAGCTATTTCTGTATAAATTAGGAAAAGTCTGCATCTTCACTTTCACTGTATCTAAAGGTTGCCCAACTAGAACACAAGCTATGCCACCTAGGAAAGAAAGAAATCAAAAATTTTTTAAGTGATATAAATGGAAATGTTATTTTTAAATGATTATTAAATACATGAAAGTATTCACATTGCTAATTAAGCTTAAATCAACAGTGAAAAATGCAAAAGTCAGATATTAAACTGAATAATGCTCCAATGTTCTACCGTTATACAATGAGGACAATATTCAAGGTGTTGTGAGGATATTTTTCAAATTGCCCTGTCTAATGTATGCCAAAGCATAGAAGAAACTGGTTATGATATGGCATAAGGATTCTTTATAAAGTGGATTCCCCCCCCCCCCTTAATTATTTACGATTCCATTTGTAAAGTTTTAATGACTCAGTATTTGAGAAAACAGATTACATAGTTCAGTATTACATGTTTCATGATTACAAAAATTAAATTTAAAACTAAGTTGACTATTAGAAAATTAGCAAAACTTTCTTTGTAAATATATTTTGGAAAGAATAGGGGAGGGGATGCTAAACTCCATGTCTGCCCTGGGAGCAAAAAAGTATAGTTCTGGCCAGGGTTGGAAAAAAATCATGATTTCTTTAAAAAAAAAAAAAAATATATATATATATATATATATATATATATAAAATCTGATTTTTTAAAATTTAAATCAGATTTTTTTTTATTTAAATCGGATTTATTGGATTTTTTTAGAATTCTATTTTTAATTATTGTGATTTTATGTTTTTACAATACATGGAGCAGTTTTTTACAATAAATAACTAAAAAAAAAAAAATAAATAAAATAAATAATATTTATAATTTATAAAAAAAATATAAGAAATAATTATAAAGTTTAGAAAATACTATATTCTAGTTACTGATTGATACTAAAAATTAAACATCTAGGTTTTAATCTAAAGCCATTCTATTGTTTTGTAATTGAATTGTGCATACTAAATAAGAAATAAATATATGTTGTAAATGAATAGAAAATGGTAAAATTTAAAAAACAAATTAAATATTCATTTAATGCAAGCTATTTATGAGGGCACGAAAATTCTAAAAATGTTAAGATTCGCAGCTGGGAAACTACATGAAAAGTATAGGTTCCCAGAAAAATTTGTGTGTGATTATTTTGGTGACATTTACCATTTTATTGTGATTTTTTGACAAAATTAGCCATTTTATTGCGATATTTTAACAAAATCTGTCCTTTTTAAAATTTTTTTGGTGACTTTAGCTGTTTTTTGCATAACTTTTTGATGAATTTTGCCCTTTTTTTGGGAACTTTTTGACAAAAGATGCCGTTTTATTCTCTACTTTTTGACAAAGTTTGCCGTTTTTTGTAATTTTTTGACAATTTTTTTTCTTTTTAGCGATTTTTTGACAAAATCTGCTGTTCTTTCACGATCTTTTAACAAAATTTGCTGTTTTATCACAAATCTTTCTATGAAATTGTCGTTTTTTTGCGATTTTGTAACTACATTTGCCGTGTTTTCAGTTTTTTACAAAATTTTTCGTTTTCCACGATTTTTTAATGAATGTTGCCGTTTTTTCGTGATTTTTTAGTGAAATTTGCCGTTTTTGTGTGATTGTTTGATGAAATTTGTGTCGTTTCCACAACCCTTTGATAAAATTCAAGCTTTTCCCATAATATTTTGACTAAATCACGTATCCAACAGGTCGCTATAGCATTATTTTTTTGCTTCTCGGCTCCGATTTTTTTGTGAAATTTACGCGCTATAATGCGTTTGAGGCATCGTTGACAGCCAGGCGACTTGTCAGGTTCCTCGCCAGGAACTTAATAAAGCTGCAACAAAATGGCAGCTATTAATAGAGTGTTCATATCTTGGTTTAAATTTTGTAATTCTATATTTATCTAATACTTTTTACCCAAAATTTCCCATTGATATGTGCATTCGGCAAGGGAACAATCCTCTTTTTGGATTATATCTAGGGCACAAGCAATGGGTTTCAAAACTTCAATCATATGCTCTGCATTTCTTTTCATATTTAAATTCATTACTGTTTTCTTGATATCAGAACTTATATTTTCTCGGTGCTCTTCACATACTTTTACTGTTTTTAACCAATTTTTTATATATGATTGAAAGCATACATAAGCACCATAAGAATTCCACCTTAGATTGACTGGAAAAAGTAAGGCAGTGAGCCTTCACTACTATACCAAGCTTTAGGGAGATGAGTATTTCAGAAATATTTCACTATTTTTATAATATGATCACTGATCGTTTTACTTAGTAGATCTTTTGCGAACAAGTTTAGAACATGAGCAGAACACCCATGCGTAATTACATTTAAAAATTAATAAAAAATTTAAAAATTACATTTATTAAAACCTTTCTCTTCTAATTCATTTCACATTTTAGCCATGTTAGCCAACACCTGCTACTTATTTACACCTACTTCATTTCCTCTGCTGACTAATTTAAAAAAAAAAAAAAAAAAATGATTTAAATCAAATGATTTTTTTAAAAAAATCATTGGGGTTGGCTTTAGGCACAATCTAGCAGTGCTTTTGTAAGCACCTCACAGCAATTCTAAAAAACATCCCTATTTTTAAAAATATTTTTCAGACTCTAAATGCATGAAGATTGTGCCAACAAATTCTGTATAAATATACGAGGGCTATCCAGAAAGTAGATTACGTTTTGGAATAAAAAATAAACAAAGAATAGGAAACAAATTTTATTATATACAGATGAAAGCCACACTCAAATACTACTTTTTTACATAGTCACCATTCAAATTAAGGCATTTATCGTAGCGATGTACGAGCTTGGAAATTCCTTCGTCGAAAAATTTGCCGCCTGCGCCTTCAACCACTTCGTTACCTCTTCTTGCAGCTTTTGGTGGACTTCCTGGAAAGAGGCACTACAATAAACTCTCAAAGGTATTGCCAAACTCTCCAAAAATTCAGAAGAGCAATTCAAAACAAGCGCTGAGGAATGTTGAGCTCTAAGATCTTGTTGATTCACGACAACAGCCGGCCCCACACGGCAAATGTCACTCGTTCTTGAATCTTTTAAGTGGGAGTTGTTTCCTCATCTGCTGTACAGTCCCGACCTGGCACCGAGCGACTTCCACCTATTCCCAGCAATGAAGAAGTGGCTGGCTATGTAGCGTTTTGATGACGACGCACAGCTGCAAGAACAGGTAACGAAGTGGTTGAAGGCGCAGGCGGCAAATTTTTCGACAAAGGAATTTCCAAGCTCGTACATCGCTACGATAAATGCCTTAATTTGAATGGTGACTATGTAAAAAAGTAGTATTTGAGTGTGGCTTTCATCTGTATATAATAAAATTTGTTTCCTATTCTTTGTTTATTTTTTATTCCAAAACGTAATCTACTTTCTGGATAGCCCTCGTACCACTGAGCCAATTCTAAATTTTAGCAATTAGTATAAAAAAACATGGAAGATTCATATGGTTTAAATCATGCCAACCCTGGTTCTGGCCTTGATTGTGTCTGGCAAAGTTTACTTTCACAAGAATATATTTTTTGGACAAATTCCAAGTTCAAAATCCTTTTTATTAGTTTCATTGAACTTCAATGGGGTTGGTTTTAGGCACAATCTAGCAGTGCCTTTGTAAGCACCTCACAGCAATTCTAAAAAACATCAATCATTTTTAAAAATATTTTTCAGACTCTAAATGCATGAAGATTGTGCCAACAAATTCTGTATAAATATACCACTGAGCCAATTCTAAATTTTAGCGATTAGTATAAAAAAACATGGAAGATTCATATGGTTTAAATCATGCCAACCCTGGTTCTGGCCTTGATTGTGTCTGGCAAAGTTTTCTTTCACTAGAATATATTTTTTGGACAAATTCCAAGTTCAAATTCCTTTTTATTAGTTTCATTGAACTTCAATGGGGTTGGCTTTAGGCACAATCTAGCAGCGCCTTTGTAAGCACCTCACAGCAATTCTAAAAAACATCCCTATTTTTAAAAATATTTTTCAGACTCTAAATGCATGAAGATTGTGCCAACAAATTCTGTATAAATATACTACTGAGCCAATTCTAAATTTTAGCGATTAGTATAAAAAAACATGGAAGATTCATATGGTTTAAATCATGCCAACCCTGGTTCTGGCCTTGATTGTGTCTGGCAAAGTTTACTTTCACTAGAATATATTTTTTGGACAAATTCCAAATTCAAATTCCTTTTTATTAGTTTCATTGAACTTCAATGGGGTTGGCTTTAGGCACAATCTAGCAGTGCCTTTGTAAGCACCTCACAACAATTCTAAAAAACATCCCTATTTTTAAAAATATTTTTCAGACTCTAAATGCATGAAGATTGTGCCAACAAATTCTGTATAAATATACCACTGAGCAGTGCTGTAATTGGGCGGGAACACATGGGAATGCCGTTCCCAGAAATATTTAGTGTGTTAGTGTAAAAGTAAATAAATAAAATTAAATAAAAATCGCACATGAGGATAAATTCTTCTTTTTTTTCAAATCAGTCGAAAGGATAATGATTGTTATGAATTATAACATACTGAAAATGACCCTAGAGTCCTCTTATGGTCTGTGAAAACTATACCCAATTCAACGTCGGAATGCGAAAGAATAATTCAGCTGCATGAAAAACATCATGATCTCTATGAAAATTTAAATCTTCGTTGAAAAACTCACTTCACTTATATTTATAAGCTGTGTAGGGTCTTCCTTGAAAGAAATTTGTCTTGAACCTTATGGACATTAATTTTGGTTGTCCTTAGGAAGAAGATTGTCAGACGAGACAGTTTGTTGAAAATCAAAAAGTACAGAAAAAACCTCTGATTATCGTTCTTTATCAAAACTTCTGTTATTTCAGTTAAATTTTGCTTCATGATTTAAAATATTATTAAACGAACTATAAAATTCATTCAGAGAATGCTACACAAATACAATACTCTAAAAACTAAAAGATAATAATTAAAACTCTTAATTCAAAAAAGTTGATTTTGGGATAAATGCTTTAAATTGGCTTTTTGCTTATCAAAAATCCAGCAACGCCAACAAGTACTCTATGAGAAACTGAGTTCCCACAAATATTATTTTCCAATTACAGCACTGCCACTGAGCCAATTCTAAATTTTAGCGATTAGTATAAAAAAACATGGAAGATTCATATGGTGGGACATTCTTCAAAGGAACTCAGACAATTGTTTAATTAAAACACTAAAAAATTAAGGGCTTTAGAAAAAGCCATACATCCCCTATTAAATTCAAAAATCATTTTAAACTAATTTTGAAGTTATTTTGCACATTCAAATCATTGAAATAAAGATGATGCAGACAATTGAATTTTATTAGATAAAGTATGCTAAGAAATATTATACAAGATCTGCAGCAAGCTGAAGCATTATTGGAGAAACTTTTTGTTAATTTTGCAGGCTTTCAATCAGAGTTGTATAATACAAACGCACGTGACATAGAAAATTTTATAAATTTTGCAGAAAATTTTAGGAAAGAAACAATTTGTTTTTGTAACTTTTTCTTTAGAACCAAAAAATTAAAAAATATTCCCCCAAATTTTTGTATGTTTATTTACTGTTAGTGTAGATTTAAAAGCAGGGCCGATTTTTGAATTTTCCAAGATTTAAGGCATTTGATGCTGAAAACTTCAATCTGGAATTTTGGACACCTAAACTTGCAAATTTTAACAAACAGTTGTCCTAAAAAATCAATTTTGTGAATCGTTTGCAGAAAAAAAAAAACTGTACAGTTTCATCAAATTATTACAGAAAAAACATAAATTTAGTCAAAGTTTCACGGAAAAAATTACAAAAATATTGTTGAAGGGCCACAGAAAAACAAAATTTTTGTCAAAGGATAGTGGGAAAAAACAAACTTTGTCTAAGGATCCTGAGAAAAATGCGAATTTTGTCCAAAAGATCTTGAAAAAATCATGAATTTCAATACAGAATCATGTAAAAAATGCACATTTCAACAAAGAATTGCATAAACAACATGCATTACACAAAGGACTGCGTAAAATTATTATATTTCAATAAAGAACTATGCAAAAAACACGAATATCGTCGAAAGATCACACACACACACACAAAAGTAAAACATGAATTTCGTCTATGGATCGCATAAACGATGCAATTTCGTCCAAAAATTTAAAACATGAATTTTGTCTAAAGATTAGCACAAAAAATGCAAATTTCATCTAAAGATCATGCAAAAAACACAAATTCTATCCATGAATTGTACGATACATGAATTTCATCTATGAATCATGCAAATTTAGTCAAATTTCCATGGAAAAATTACAAAATATTGTCGACGGACCACGAAAAAACACAAATTTTGTCAAAGGATAGTGGGAAAAAACATAAATTTCGTCTAAGGATCCTGAGAAAAATGCGAATTTTGTCCAAAAGATTTCGAAAAAATCGCGAATTTCAACAAAGAATCATGTAAAAAAATGTACATTTCAACAAGGAATCGCGTAAAAAACATGCATTACACAAAGGATTGCGTAAAAACAAACAAAAATTTTGTCGAAAGATCGCACTAGAAAAACCCTCCAAAAATTTCACCCAAAGATTGCACAAAAAATTTTAATTTCATCTAAAGATTGGGCAAAAAACACAAATTTTATCCGTGGGCAAAAAACACAAATTTTATCCGTGAAGCATGGTAAAATTGCAAATTTCACGACTGCTTGTGCAAAAAACACAGTCCATAAATCACATAAAAAATACGAATTTCATCCATGTCAGAATAATATAACACGTAATTTTGCTAAATATTAAATTTGCAGAAAAGTTTTTGGTTTTATACAAGTCTGCTTTCAATAACAAATCTGTTATAGGATAGATAGATGAAAAGTTAACAGATTACAGATTTGTTATCTTTTCATTAATCTATCCTATAATAACACTAAATTTAAAGCTAATTCTACTTTAAATTTAAAGAGTCTCATTAAAAAAAATAATAAAATAATATACATAAGAAAATTGTTGTATTAGGTATACTTTAGCATAAATTTTCATTTATTTACGAATGTTTCTTATTGATTAATTTTTTCCTGTATATTTGGGTATCCTTAAGCACTTTTTTTCTAGGGTCTAAACTCTGCGTATTTCATTATAATAAAGATGTATGCAAAAAAGAGATTTATAAATAAATAAACTAAGGCTTTACCAGCTGATCCAGCCGTCAGATCAATTGTTGGCATTATATATTTCTTGTATTTCAAAGAGAAGCTTAGCTTGGAACTAGTAGAAGGTTCAGTCAAAGCCATTTTCTGAAAAATGAATTAATAGAACAAAAATTTCTAATTATACCAAAAAGAAATTACTTTGCTTGACAATTGCTAAGGAACAAAGACATTTTTTAAAACATAAATAATCACATGCAATGATTGAAGAAATGAAATTACTAAGTACAAATGTAATAGAGGTAGATATTTATCATGCAAAATGGTACTAATCGTCCTGCATAGGAAAGAGCAGGGATGTAGTGTAGGATATACGCCATATACCTTCTGGATTTTTTTAAGGAACATCGTATACCATCGTTTCTCAAGAAAGCTATTGTATACACACTCTAGGATATACCTTCTGTTTTTTCTATGACTACACCACTGGGAAAGAAAGATTACAAAAAAATAAATAATTTTTTTATTTGAAAATTTTTGAAGAGTTGCAAGAAACAAGATTTTAGCAAGATTTGCATAATATTAAAATTTCCTTATATAAAATGTGATGATATCAATGGAAATGACTGATTTTCGGCCAGTGATATGATAAAAGTACTGTTAGCCAGGGCTCGAAATTACTTAATTTACCATAAAACCTTAAAATTTGAAAATTTTTAAGGTTCCCGGCCAGGGAGCACAAAAAATGAATTAATAGAACAAAAATTTCTAATTATACTAAAAAGAAATTACTTTGCTTGACAATTGCTAAGGAACAAAGACATTTTTTAAAACATAAATAATCACATGCAATGATTGAAGAAATGAAATTACCAGGGATGCCGCGGATGTGCTATAGCGCATAAAATACGCAAAAAATCAGCGACAGGACGCAAAAAAAATGGAACTTACGCGTCCCGCGGGCAGGGGCGTAAACCTCCCTAGTCGCGTAGGGGGGTGTAGGCTCTTAAATTTCCGACTCCAAGAGGGAAAATTTCCGAGTACTATGGCCAAAATGAAGACTAATATATATATATATATATATATATATATATATATATATATATATATATATATATATATATATATATGTATGTATTATGTTCAAATATATATATATATATATATATATATATATATATAATTAGAATCATTATAGAATACTACTATTTAACATCTATAATGAATATAGAATAAGCCATAAAATAACAAACTAAAACAAGACAATTGGCAATATTGGAACAATTATGAAGTATTGGAAATATGTTATTTGGCTCGTTATCAAGGGTAATACCAAATAGACACATTAATTAGGATTAATTTCTGATTTGAAATCAGAATAAACTTAAAAATTATTTCTAAATTACCCAATTAATCGTGAATGCAAAATTCAATTCAGTGAAAAATACTAGACATATATTAAACCAATAATAATAGAATCAGCAAAAAGAAAAAATTTGCATTATACAATCGCCGACATGTGGGAGAAAAAAAAAAATTCAAATTTGCAATCTCACTTCGCTAACAGTTAAGAGATGACAGTTAACAGAATAGTGTAAGCAAATTAATATCAGAAATCAAATATTATATCATAATTCTCAAGATAATTGTGAGTGACTTACAAGGGGAGCACCAAACATGGTGCGCACAGATTTTGATGATTTCCAAGTATGTTGTAGGGGTCATACCACTAATTATTCTGGTGAAAAGGTTTCTTCAAATGGGCCTTGGTTTTTGAGAAATTGAGGATCAAAGTTCAGCGTATATTTCAAATACTTATTAGTACAAGTTCTGCATGTGAATCCGTGGCGCCGTGGTAGCACACAAGCTTACGAGTCGAAAGGTTGCGGGTTCGAATCAGTCCTCGGCTTTTTACTTACTTTTATATTTTTTACACTTCGCAAATTATAAGCAGAATTGAAAATTCTACAGCTTTGAACCTTTTGATATTTTCTGAAGAGGACAGTTTACTTTGTCAACATTTTTTTATTATTATTTTTAAAAAATATGGTGAACTGACTGCACTTCAGGGTTCAACCAAAAGTACATTTTGCAACAAATAAATAAATAAAAATTCGTATTTAATTACAATTTTGAAAAAGTATAAGAAAATTTCAATATTTTAAAATCTCCACTACTTTAAATATTAATATTTTTAGATTAGTCAGTCACTTTTTTCTTCTCAAATGTGTATTACACAATATTGTGCATGGACTTTTAGATAATTTAATACTGCATTTAATATAATTTATATTACTTAAATACTTAATTTGTGATAAATATGTTTAAAAAAATATTAAAAGTTAAAAAAAAAGTTTAATCATCATTTGTACAAGTGCAAATATAAGATCAATAAAAAGAAATCTTCATTTATTGTGATATTATGGAGGAAAGCAGGCGATTAAAAAAAAAGTATTTTTATATGTATTGTAAATTTTATCTCATTAACAGACATTTCAGTTGAATCACAGAAAGAGTGTTTTGATTTGTAATAAAAATAAATGTAATCCGTCATTTATTTGTGCAAACGATAACTTGTGTTGAGGTTGAACTTTGGAGATAAATGTATTTACAGAAAATTGGAAAATTTGGATTAACTGGTAAGAACTTGCATTTTAACATTACTGCATTAATATTTCATTATTCTTTCGAAGATACGCGTTGCTTGAATAATCTAATACTAAAGACGTTTAAAAATTTGCAACCGAAAATTATTTTGTATTATTTATACAAAAAGGGCAAGTTTTCATCTAAAATGCTATAAAATAGAAAAGCGATAGGAAAAAGAAAAATCATTATTTCAGGATTGTGCTTAAAATAAAATACTCAAATAATAATTAATAAAAAATAGTTCTAGGAGTAAATTAGTTTTGCAGTTTTGTCAAAAGAAGTATTAGTTTAAAAATTGCAGAAAAAAATAAATTTTTATGAAAAAATTAAAAAATGTAAATGTATTTTATTAAGAAAATATCAAAAGCTGTAGCAATTTTGTAGTAAAAATACTTAAAATTTGTAACGTGTAAAAATACAAAAATAATAAAAAAAACAGGCCGATTTTGGATTTGAACCAGCAACCTTTCGACTCGCAAGCACGCGAGATACCACAGCGCCACGGATTGACATGCGGAGTTTGTACTAATAAGTATTTGAAATATACGCTGAACTTTGACCAACAATTTCTCAAAAACCAAGGCCCATTTGAAGAAACCTTTTCACCCGAATAATTAGTGGTATAATCCCTACAACATACTTGGAAATCATCAAAATCTGTGCGCACCATGTTTGGTGCTCCCCTTGTTAGTGTATCGAGATAGTCAAATAATCTTATATCATATTATTATTACACTTATATAACAATATATTTTCCCCATTATTAGAAGATCTCCTGATGAAATAAAATAACTGTACCAACTGAGAGAGGCATGGGTAATGCATAATATGAATAAGCAGTCACAGGGTTTTCCAACGATACATCACATGAAAAGTGTCGGCTAAATTTAGAAAAGATATCGCCTGCGAGGGCAGAGAGGTAGCCAATGATATATCAAAAGGGAGATGTAGGCCAAATTTTGGAAATTGTCCTCCCTCGAAGAATAGCCCCTTTCCCTAACGGTGAATTTTTCATATATTATAAACAATATTATCGGAGGGCCCCGTAAAAAAAAAATAAATAAAAATAAAATAAAATAAAATAAAAATGATAAAGCGCTACAGTTTTAAAAAAGATTAAAAAATGTCCCTGGTAGGGAAATATGAGGAGGTCAGGGAGAAGGGAGAAAGGTTTATAATATGAAAGAGTGATGTGAGGGCTTTCCTAAGATATGTCACATCATGGGTCCAAAAAAGTATGGTATTTTTTCACCCCCACTTTAACCCCCTCGGGGGTGGAAATTTTAAAATATCGCTGAAACATGTATTTAATTAGTTTTTAATACTTTTATTTTCTGCCGTTTCATGCTCTTATTAAAAAAGACTGCTGAGATGTGCCAAATGTTTTAAATTTTTCGATCCCCCCTTTTTATTTCTAAAATCGTTGGATTATGCGTTTAATAATTTTTTTAATAGATTTATTTGCTGGAATTTCACGCTCTTACATTAAATGTTTGCTGAGATATAGCAAGTTGTTCCAGAATTTTCGACCCCTCCCCCCGCTTGCCCCTCTTAGGGGGGTAATTTTAAAAATTCCATCTTAGTGCACGTTTACATCATAAGAAGTATTTTCTCTCCAATTTTCATGGTTCTAGATTCAGTAGTTTGGGCTGAGCATTGATTATCTATCAATCAGGGCAAACTATTTTATATATGTATAAATATCTCTACTATCGGACCCGCCTGCTGTTGCTCTGCCATTAGTTAAAATATATAATTAGATACATCATATAAATATATTAGATGCAATATATAGATATATAAAAAATAAATTATTAAAACAAAGTATTAAACTTTCAGGTGCGAATTCATTGTGTTTTCAAATTATTCCTTTTTTTAAAAAATAAATAAAGCAATTAAGTAGAGTACATAGTTTTGCTGCCCTGTAGCAAAACTATGTGAAAACTGTGTGAAAACATGCACAAAATGCCAAACAAATAAACGAAATGCATAAATCAGAAGTAAAATCCTGGTTCCTTTTTTCGTAGACCCCCCCCCCCTCCTCCCACACACATACATTTACATCAGGCACAAAACAAAGAAAAAAATGTATAGTAAAGTTGAAATGCCTTTTAAAATTTTCAAATTGCAAAAGAGGTTTAAACATCGATTTAATCATAAATTAGCATTAAACAGTCAAAAGTTGCATCGTTTTATCCTCCCCCAAGGCCGAAATTATTTTCAAATTTCAAATGAATAAATTTTAATTCATATCTATGCAAACACAAAAAAATCTATCAATAAAATAATAATCAAAATATTTTTAAGCAGTGAGACAAAATTATATCTGTACTATAACAAAGTTTTAAAAATATAGAACATTTTACGTATATTGATATTTGAACTTCAAAAAATAAATTAACTTTCTTAGTTGTGGAACCTTGAGATAACAAAAATAAAAAGTAATGTAGGCAAAATTTATTAAAATACTTACTCTTAAATATTAATGAAATAAAATTGATAAAATATAAAAAGATCTATAGTACAGTTTTAACTTCGTGCATAATACTAAATATATTGATTGCAAATTGTAAAATGATTAGCAAAAAAGAAGGCAAATATATTGAAAGAAAAAATATAGTTAAAAATAATGATGATTCATGAAATTTTAAAAATAACTAGCTTGTCATCTCCAGTTTGAAAAAAAACTAGCAAATAGTTCGGAAATTGTGATACTAACTGTTAAAAAAATTAATATGCGTCGAATAACAATACATTTTTACAAATTATTAAATAATTTATCTGCCCCCTCAAAAAAAAAAAAAAAAAAAAAAAAAAAACATTAATAATTATGAAAACAATTCAGTTATTTACACATTTTATATATCTAAAATATTCTGTAATAAAATAGCTTACTCACTTTAAAAGGATTTTTCAGAGCCCCAGCAATGCAAAACTGTATGTATATGGGCTGAAATTTTATCAGCATGCTTTTGTTTATTACGCATATCCTATAATCACTATCGAAAATAGAATTACATAACCCACATTGCACGTTTTGTCACATACATTTAGGTGGGGGCATAACTGATATAAAAATATTGAATTATTAACTATATACCAAAATATTCTCATATCAACACTTTTTAATCGAGTGATTTCGTACTATGAGCCAGAATACTAACGATTTAAACAAAGAGTTAATGCTGGCGCATTTTGTTTTGAAACTGACACATAGGGCGGGAAGTTCAGCGCCCATTCATCTAGGTGTCCAAGCTTTACATTGAAGAGAAAACAATGTTCTGTCTCTCTATTTTTTAGCAATCAGTTAAAACCTCTTTAGTGGGTTTTTAAGTAAAATTGAAATCTCTTGCTTGGGGAATATTTTAGAAACAAAAATATCTCAAAAATATGAGATTTCTTAATTTATTTTTAATTCTTTCTTACGATAAATTTTAAAGCAGCACAACAATTTGGTGTTACCCCTCATTTTTTTGACTAAACAAAATGTAGTAGTGATAATAAAAATGTTGAATAAAATTGATCCAGGAAAAACAAAACGAACGTATTATTTCTGAGAGAAGTAAACTCGTATAGACTGTAAAATATCAAGATTATTTAGATAAAGGCTCAAAGTATTCGGGTATTTTCAATTTTCATCTTGCATCATATAAATTTTTCAAGCACTTTTAAAAATCAATCAAAAATTATGTAAAAAAGAAATTAAATAAAAAAGAAAAAGAAAACAGATAATTAATTAGTCAGAAAAAATAAAACCATAATTATTTTCAATTAAAGGTAAAATTTGTATAGAATGGAAAATATCTAAATTTTGATGTGGAAAAATACCAAATATTTGAATTTAAGTTTTGAATTTTCCTCTGATACCACCTAAATTCCATGATACATATTTCTAACTAAATTTAAAGTTTAGATTTAAAAAAAAAGAATAATAATAAAAAAAAAGAATAGAAGATTTTTAATTTCAATCAGTATATCTTAAAATTTCGAAACTAAATTAAAAACTTTCCGACAGTAAATAAATACAGGTAAATTTCGATATCTCGAAGCCAACAGGCGCAGAAAAAAATTCAGAATATCAAGGTTTCATTCAAAATATCGCAATTACAAATAGCGTTAACATTGCTAGAATTGTACATAAGTATTTTTTTCGTCATATAAAGGTTTCCGATTACATAATATTTCTCAAATCAAAAAATTTCTGAATAGTTTTATCAGAAAAATAAAATCCTATATATTAATAAGTTATATTAATTAATTTGTAAATTAAAGTAATTTGTAAATTACCAGTTAGTTAAATTAATTAATAATAGTTCTGGCTAAGAATAAATTTATGTATTCTTCGTTCTAAATTGTTTTTTCTTATTTTTCTAATTAGAAACTGCAAGAGGAAATAAATCCTAATAAGAATAAAAATTTATAGGTTTTCTTAAATCTAATTTGTTTTTCTTATTTAATTAAAAACTACAAATATATTACTCCAATTCATAAATATTTATAGATTAATATTTTTTTTCGGCTAAACTTTATTTTCCGGTCGAACAAGAATTTTTCCAACCGACTTTACCGTTTTTCCAATTTATAAATTTTTATAGGTTAATGCGTAAATACTATTTTTTCTGACTAAATATGCCTTTTCCGATGGAGCGGAAAATTTTCCGAATGATATTTTCATTTTTCAAATTTATAAGTTTTTATAAGTTAATACCATTTTTTCTGATCGAACAAGAATTTTTCCGACTGACTTTTCTGCTTTTCCAATTTATAAATTTTATAGGTTAACGCGTAAATACTATTTTTTTCCGACTAAATATGGCTTTTCCGATGGAACAGAAAAAATTCCGAATGATATTTTCGTTTATCCAATTTATAAGATTTTATAAGTTAATACCATTTTATCTTATCGAACAAGAATTTTTCCGACTGACTTTTCCGTTTTTCCAGTTTATAAATTTTTATAGGTTAATTCGTAATTACTTTTTTTTTCGACTAAACATGCCTTTTCCAATGGAACGGGAAATTTTCCGAATGATATCTTCGTTTTTTCAATGTATAAACTTTTATAGGTTAATACCATTTTTTTCGATCGAACAAGAATTTTTCCAACTTATAAATTTTTTATATGTTAATACGTAAAACTATTTTTTCCGACTAAACATGCCTTTTCCGAGTGATATTTCCGTTTTTCCAGTTTATAAGTTTTTATAGGTTAATACCATATTTTTTCCGACTAAACATACTTTTTCCGATCGATCTGGAATTTTCTGACTGATTTCTTCTTGGGGGGGTGCGGCACCCCCCCAAGATTTACGCCCCTGCCCGCGGGACGCGTAATTTTCGTCAAAAATTCGCAAAAAAGGCAAATTTCATTAAAAAATCGAGAAAAAACGAATAATTTCCGGCAAATTTTGTCAAAAATTTTGCGAAAAAAATGACTAATTTTGTTACAAAATCCCGAAAAAAGGCAGATTTTCTCAAAATATCGCGAAAAAACGACATATTTCGTCCAAAAATCGTGATAAAACGGCAAATTTTGTCTAAAGATTCGCGAAAAACGGCAATTTTCGTGAAAATATCGTGATAAAATGGCACATTTCGTCTAAAGATCGCAAAAAATCGGCACATTTCGTCAAAAGATCGCGAAAAAACGGCACATTTCATCAAAAAATCGCAAAAAAGACAAATTTCGTAAAAAAATCGCGAAATAACGAATAATTTTCGGCAAATTTCGTCAAAAGATTCGCAAAAAATGACTAATTTTATTACAAAATCTCGAACAAAAAGCAGATTTCCTCAAAAAAATCGCGAAAAAACGACAAATTTCATCCAAAAATCGTGATAAAAAGACAATTTTGCCAAAAAATTCGCGAAAACAGCAATTTACATAAAAAAATCGTGATGAAATAGAACATTTCGCCAAAAGATCCCGAAAAACCAGCTCATTTCGTTAAAAGATCGCAAAAAAAGGTAAATTTCGTCAAAATGTCGCGAAAAAACCCGGCAATTTTCGTCAAAAGATCGCGAAAAAACGGCAAATTTCGTGAAAAAAAAATAGCTTTTAAATGCAATTTTCGTCAAAGGGGCACAAAAAAAAGTTAATGACAGGATAGAATTTTTCTTTTCCAAAAACTAACTTCCCTGCTTCCAAAGTTTTTTTTTGCTGCTCCAAAAACAGATTTTCCTGCTTCACAATCTGTTTTTGATTGTTCTGATTATTTTGAAAAGTATTATTTTTTTAGAAAAAATGTCTTTTTCAATAAATCAGTTTTATCCTTTTTTTAAAAGAAATGTGAACAATAGTGATACTTGTTATCTTCTAAACTCAAATAAGTATTATTTTATAATTTGTATCTTGCGCATTTATTTTAAAAAAAAGTAAAGTAAATATCTCTTAATAGTTTAAAAAAAATAATATTGGCTTTAATTATTTATACATTAATTAAAACAATAATTATTTCATTTAACTTTTCTTTTGCAAATGAACAAGTTCAATTTTTGCGACTAAAAATATGACTTATTAGTGGGGACCCGCTTTTTTGAAAAAGGGACCCAGAATTTTAGAAGTCCTGGGTCCCTGGATTTTTCAAGTCCAGCGGCATCACTGAATTACTAAGTACAAATGTAATAGAGGTAGATATTTATCATGCAAAATGGTACTAATCGTCCTGCATAGGAAAGAGCAGGGATGTAGTGTAGGATATACGCCATATACCTTCTGGATTTTTTTAAGGAACATCGTATACCATCGTTTCTCAAGAAAGCTATTGTATACACACTCTAGGATATACCTTCTGTTTTTTCTATGACTACACCACTGGGAAAGAAAGATTACAAAAAAATAAATAAATGTTTTACTTGAAAATTTTTGAAGAGTTGCAAGAAACAAGATTTTAGCAAGATTTGCATAATATTAAAATTTCCTTATATAAAATGTGATGATATCAATGGAAATGACTGATTTTCGGCCAGTGATATGATAAAAGTACTGTTAGCCAGGGCTCGAAATTACTTAATTTACCATAAAACTTTAAAATTTGAAAATTTTTAAGGTTCCCGGCCAGGTAGCACAAAAAATGAATTAATAGAACAAAAATTTCTAATTATACTAAAAAGAAATTACTTTGCTTGACAATTGCTAAGGAACAAAGACATTTTTTTTAAACATAAATAATCACATGCAATGATTGGAAGAATGAAATTACTAAGTACAAATGTAATAGAAGTAGATATTTATCATGCAAAATGGTATCAATCGTCCTGCATAGGAAAGAGCAGGGATGTAGTGTAGGATATACATCATAGGATATACATAGGATATACCTTCTGGCAGTGGCGCCGACTTCCGGGTCTGCGGGTCTGCCGCGCAGACCCTGAAAAATATCTGCAGACCTTGCAATATCTTGGCAGACCCTGAAAAATGCAGGCATGAGATTTTTTCGCGGTTGAGCGATTTTAGGATTTTTTGCGGGACTAATTTGTTCCGAAAAAAAAAATCGATCTTCAATCTGAAAATTCGGACATAAGACTGCGAAAAAACTCAAAATTCGTCAAAACATTGGGTAATAAACGTGAAAAGTGTCGAAGAATAGCGGGGGGGAATGCTAATTTCATCAAAAGATCGCGGGAAAACGTCAATTTCGTCAAAAGGTTGCGAAAAAACATCAATTTTGTGGAAGGATCGTGAAAAAATACATGAAAATCGTCAAAAGATCTTTGAAAATTTCGTCAAAAAGTAGTTTGAAAAACGAGCATTATGTTCACGAATCACAGAGAAAATGCTTATTATGTTCTAAGATAGTGGGGCAAAACGCAAAATCTGTCAAAGAATCAAGTGAAAAAAGTGGATTTTCACCAAAGATCGTAGAAAAATATGAATTTTTCAAATAATAGCGGGAAAAATGAATTCTTAAAAAAAAGAAAAAAAATCCGCAGGAAAAAACCCCCCGCAAAATCGGCCGAATTTTTCAAAAAGTCTCGAGAAAATAGTGAATTTTGGCCAAAGATCACGCAAAAGACCAAAGATAGTAGGAAAAAAGCGAATTCTGTCAAAGAATCGTGAGAAAAACGCGAATTTCGGCAAAAGATTGCGAGGAAAATGCAAATTTCGACTAAAGATCGCGAGAAAAACGCAAATTTTAGCAAAAGATCAGAGGAAAATTGCGAATTCTAGCAGAAAAATCCCAAATTTTGGAAAAAAATCGCGGAAAAGACGCAAATTTCGTTAAAAAATAGCGGAAAAACGCAAAGACAAGCGGGAAAAAACTAATTTCGTTCAAAAATAGCAGAGAAAAAAGTATTTTTCTTTCAAAAAAACTTGGGGCAAATGCAAATTTTGGAAAAAGATCGCGAGAAAAACGTAAGTTGTGGCAAAAGATCGCGGAAAAATTCGAATTTTGGCAAAAGTGCACTTTTGGCAAAAGACACTAATTTCGTCAAAAAAATGGCAGAAAAAACGCTAAGAATCGCGGAAAAAACTCAAAGTTCACTCAAAGATAGAAGGGAAAAAACAAATTTTATCAAAGAATTGTGGGGAAAACGCGAATTTAGGCAAGGGTTGCGAGGAAAAATGCAAATTTCGACTGAAGATCGCGAGAAAAATGCAAATTTAGGCAAAAGATCAGAGAAAAATCGCGAATTTTAACAAAAAACCTCAGGAAAATGGCAAATTTTGGCAAAAATTTCAGAAAAGATGGATCGTTAAAAAAAAAGCGGGAAAACGCAAAGAATAGCGAAAAAAACTCTAATTTCGTTCAAAGATAGCAGAGAAAAAGCTATTTCTCTTTCAAAAAATCTTGGGGGAAATGCAAATTTCGGAAAAAGATAGCGAAAAAAACGTAAATTGCGGCAAAAGATCACGGAAAAATTCGAATTTCGGCAAAAGATTAAGGAAAAAGATACTAATTTCTTCAAAAAATAGCAGGATAAACGCAAAGGATCGCGAAAAAAACTCAAATTTTCGTTCAAAGATAGGAGTGAAAAAAGAAATTTTATCAAAGAATCGTGGGAAAAGCACGAATTTCGGCAAAAGGTTGCGAGGAAAATGTAAATTTCGTCTTAAGATCACGATAAAAATGTAAATTTTGACAAAAGATCGCGAGAAAAATGCAAATTTCGGCAAAAGATCAAAGGAAAATCGCGAATTTTAGCAAGAAACCCCAGAAAAATCGCAAATTTTGGCAAAAGATCGCGGATAAGACGCAAATTTCGTCAAAAAATTACTGGAAAACGTAAAAAATAAGGGAAAATTTCTAATTTCGTTTAATAATAGCAAAGAAAAAGAAATTTCTCTCAGAAAATCTTGGGGAAAATGCAAATTTCGGAAAAAGATCACGAGAAAAACGTAAATAGCGGCAAAGGATCGCGAAAAAATTCGAATTTCGGCAATAAATTGAAAAAGACGCGAATTTCATCAAAAAATAGCAGGGAAAGCGCAAAAAATCGTGGGAAAAACGCGAGTTTCGACCAAGCATCGCGAAAAAACGGTAATTTCGGCAAAAGATCGCGGGGAGTATGCAAATTTCGGCAAAAGATCGCGAGAAAATGCAAATTTCGACAAAAAATCGCCAGAAAAACGCAAATTTTGGCAAAAGATCTTGAAAAAAAAAATCGCGATTAGCTTGCCATAATTATTAACTGATATTTTGAGTAAAACATGAGAAAATGTGCACTGCACAACTAGGAAAGATTGCTGTGTAAAAAAACATTAAATCAGAATCATGGACTCAAAATAGAAACTTTCAGTTTAAAATTACGGATAGTATTTGCATAAATTGTTGATCCAGGGGCGATTCCGAAAATTTAAGGCATCCTCTTCCGAAAATTTGAAATTGGGTTATCAGTTGCTAACTTGTACGGTTTTGCACGCGGAAAAAACAATTACGTAGAAATGCAAATTTCGTGAAAGGATCGCCGGAATAGCCTACATTTCGTCAATATTTCGTGGAAAAACGACGATTTCGTCAATATTTTTGTAAAGGAACTTTGTCAAAAAATCGATAAAAAGCGCGAATTTCCTGTGCGGATCGCGGAAAAAAACGGCAATTTCACCAAATATCGCAGATAAAACGCTTATTTCTTCTGAAGACCGCGGGAAAACCCCGATTTCGTCTAAAGATAGCGGATATAACGTCGATTTCGTTAAAAGATCGCGGGAAAAAACGCCGTTTTCGATAAAAGATCGTTTAAAAATATTTTGTCAAAAGAATATTTGAAAAAATACGCCGATTTCATCAAAAGATCACAGAAAAAACGCCGATTTCATCAAAAGATCGCGGGAATAAAACGCCGTTTTCGAGAAAAAATCGCCTAAAAATGCAAATTTTGTCTAAAGATCGTCGAAAAAACGATGATTTAACTAAAAAAAAAAAAAAAACATGGGTAAACGCCGATTTCATCAAAAGATCGCCGAAAAACCGCCGATTTTGCTAAAATATTGCTGATTTCGTCTGAAGATATTGGGAAAACACCGATTTTGTCCGCTGGATGGGGGGGAAAACTCCCCCCCCCCGCCAATTTCCGAAAAAAAATTTCATCCAGAATCACCCCTGCTTTTTTTTGCATTTTTATTCACTATTACATTGAATCTCAGAAGACGAAAAAAAAGTGTTTTTGATTTTTCAGAATTCACATGAAAATGTTTAAGAATCGGACTTAAAAGAATTCCACTTTTTGGCAGACCCAGCTTTGGGACCAAAGTCGGCTCCTATGCCTTCTGGATTTTTTTAAGGAACACTGTATACCATCATTTCTCAAGAAAGCTATTGTATACACACTCTAGGATATACCTTCTGTTTTTTCTATGACTACACCACTGGGAAAGAAAGATTACAAAAAAATAAATAAATTTTAATAAAATATTTTAATAAAATAAATTTTAATAATAAATTATAAGGAACACTGTATACCATCGTTTCTCAAGTCGCTGTCATCATTCCCAGATAAATTTATGTATGAGTATTTTGACAAAATTTGCCATTTTATCATGATTTTTTTATGAAATTTGCCGTTTTTTCAAGATTTTTTGACTAAATCTGCTGTTTTATCATGATGTTTTAATGAAGACTGCTGTTTTATTGTGAAATTTTAACCAAACCTGTCATTTTTCAATATTTTTTAACATTTGCCTTTTTTTGTAATTTTTTGGCAAAATTTTCCACTTTTTCACGATTTTTTAATGAAATTTATGCTGCTTCCTGTAATCTTTTGATGAAATTCAGGCACCTTTCATGATCTTTTCACAAAATCTGTTGGTTTTTTTTGGTATTTTTGAAAGAAATTTGCTGTTTTTCCACAAATATTTTGCTGAAATTTGTCGATTTTTCATGATTTTATAACAAAATTTGCCA
This sequence comes from Maratus speculifer, assembly GCA_964019185.1. NCBI lineage: Eukaryota > Metazoa > Arthropoda > Arachnida > Araneae > Salticidae > Maratus > Maratus speculifer. The sequence goes on along the minus strand of OZ025295.1, from coordinate 297,874,545 downwards.
TTTTTTCGTGATTTTTTGATGAAATTTGCATCTTTTACGCACAATCCTTTGATGAAATTCAGCCTTTTTATATAATATTTTGACAAAATTATGCATCCCACGGGCCGCTTAAGAGCTATTTTTTTACACACCATCTCGGATTTTTTGCATAGTTTAAGCATTATAAGGCAGCCATGCCGACTTGTTAAGTTCCCAGGCAGGAACCTTAGTGAAAAATATACGTTCCCGGAAATGATTTCTGAGTTCCCCCGGGAATGCTATTTTTTTTTTAGCCCTGTGTTAGCTGATAGAGATTTTTCCTGAATAGACAAAAAAAAGAAAAAAAAAATTAATGAAATTGTAATGCTTGATAGTTTTCCAACACAAGTCATTTTTAGTATTTCTAAACATTATAAAGTTGAAAAAAATCAGTTACTGATACAGTAACATATTTTGCAAATCAGTACATAAGTTTTATAGTGGCTGAAAAAGTAACATTTGAAAGAAAACAAGATAATCTGAATGGATCTAAAGAAATCTGAATATGAGGATGTAGAATTTCGATTTGAAAAAAATGAAAATGTTTATACCTGTTCTGAGAAGAAAAAAGATTTTTGTTTTTATCATGTGTTTCTCCTGTTGCTTTTGAACTCCCTCAATCTGAATATTTACCAACCTATATGTAACTTGAAAGTTTGTACTAATCATACCTTGTACAAGTTATCAGTGAGAGTGTTTTTTTTGCAACTTAAAATAGTTCAAAATTATTTCATAGATCTACTTTAAGCCAGAACCATGTATTCATTTTTTTTTTTTTTTTTTTTTTTTTTACGAATTTAGAAAGAGATTTATGATAAAATTATTACTATAGATAAAGTAACTAGGACCAGTGAAGAATTGGCCAAAAGTGGTTTAGTAAATATCCCAATAGCAGAAAATGTGTGACGTACGTCAAAGATTCATTTTTGCACTTGCAAATTAAATTTGCCAATATGAAAAAATAAATAAATAAAAATGCACGTGGATAGTATGCAAAAAATTGTCAAATTTCGTCCAAAGATTGTGAAAAAAAAAAAAAACAGATTTCGTCAAAAGATCACGAAAAAAATGGCAAGTTTCATAAAAAAAATTTTGATAAAAAAGCATGTTCTGTTAAAAGATCGCAAAAAAAGGGTAAGTTTCGTCAAAAGATTGTGGAAAACACCTACTTTCGTTAAAAAAATGCGAAAAAACAGTAAATTTTGTCAAAAGATCGTGAAACGACGCAAATTCCACCAAAAAGGCGAAAAAACTCAGTTATTATTGACTATTTTCTAAGTGACAAAATACTTAAATGTAGTTTTTAAATTTCTAATTTTCAAAAATTAAATACCCTTATATTCTATTCCTTCTAAATTTTCCAGTAAGGTACACCTTTAAAGACACTAGCTGAGGGACTCCATAGAAACCAATCTTGGCCTGATTAGTTTGATTAATAGTGTCAACAATAATGCAGAATTATAAAAGATGCAAGGGAAAATTATGTAAAAATAATAAAAGCAAATTTTTGATTAGTTATTTTTTTATAAAGCAAAAGCACTGAGGGGCGTCCATCACTGGCACATCCAATTTTTATACATTATATTTATAAGACAATAAAATATACGACACATATTTTGAACATTATAACAATTAATGACACAGAACTGTAAAAATTAAAAATATGCGGTAGATTGTAAATTTAAAAAGACATTTTCTTACTTCGATTCCGAGATAAAAATGATGAGTAAAATTTAAGCTCAAAAATGTGTTATTATTCTATTCTAGCTATTCAAATGTACATTGGAAAAATACTTCCTAATCACGGAGTTCGCACTCAATTCAGATCAATTGTGACGGCGTAAATAGTTCTTATCCGGATAAACTTGTAAACTCTAATTAAATAATTCGTACAAATAATTAAATATCAACGGAGGTATGAAGTTGCTTCTTTTTAAGAGGTCAAATGCAAATGCTCTAATAAACTAATCCACTAATTAGGTAATGATGAAGTTATTAGAGCAATGACATACGTTTCTCAATACAAACAAAATAAACACATGTGTTTTCATGAGGCGATGAGATTACGCAATAGAGCATGCGCATTGGAGCCCACATGAAGCCTTGGATGGAGTGGTTGATTAAGAGTTTTATTGAAAGAAAGAGTAGCTGCTGGAATAATTGCGCACATTCGACATACGATTCACTTTCGGAACACTTTTTATGTATTGCTCTGTTTAAAAACATTTTTAAAAAGATAAATTTACACTGATTTTCAGCTTTTTTACTCCATTTTTTGTAAATTGCAAAAATTCCATGCATTATCTGATTCATCTCTTTGCTCCTCCTCCAACCTACCAACCAACCAAGGAAACTAACAATGTTTGTAAATAAACGATTAATAGCTGTGAGTTCTATTGGCTCTTTTAAGAGATATTTTACGACATCTTTAACGCATATTCAAAATACAAGTACGTTAGAAACATTCGATGTTTCCCAAAATATTTTTAAAGTTTACTTTAATTTTAATTTCAAATGACGAAATTATGCTTATTCATAAAAATATGTGTACGGAAAAATGTCTTATGTCACAAGGAAATAAATGAAAAGCTTAAGCTCTCTTTTGATTAGTATTATTCCATTTGTAGTATATATGTAGTAATTACCTGTATAAGCATGCAACCTGAATACCTCTTGAACTACATATTTCTAAAAGTTATCGTACGTCTATGTAGTAAGATTTTGATCGAAATTTAATACATTTCAAAGAATACAAATATTCCGGACGAATGCAGCAGCATAGCCTAGTATTTCCACCTGTGAAAATCATTTTTTAAATTGAAATTCTAATGTAAAAGAAAAGTATTTAGAAAAGGGCTCTGCTGTGTATTATCGCTGCTTCCATGGTTTAATTTAATCGTTTTTACTTTGCGTCTCGCGCAAACGATTTTTTCTTGTTGTTTACATTTTGAATTTGCTAGAACTTTTTCTTCGAACTGGTAAAATGCAGTATGAATTTTATTAATATATTATGTTGAAGAAAAGATAAATGTGCACAATAATGTCATTATTTGTAATGTGAAAGTTAATATGTGTTTTTTATACATTTTGTGTTTGAATTTTCTACGAAGATATGAAAATTGATTTACTTAAGATATAGAATTAGATTGATCTCCCAGATCAGGGCCGTAGCTAGAAGTGAACGATAGGGGAGGGGGGGGCTCATATTTTCTTTCTCTCTGTGGCAGAAAGATAAATTTGTGCAAATTCACATTGTACGTATTATGTTTCTTATTAAACTGTTGTAACAACTTCATTTTATGCTAAGAAAAATACATGATGATGAAATTTTTGAGCGTATAACTGGTGTAAAATTAAACACTGTGTTAGCTTTATAGGTACAAATAATATGAAGGAGAGTTGAAACACTTATTTTAGAGACAATTTAGTAACTCTGCAAAATTGTGAAAAGATCTCAAAACTAAATTAGATTTTTGAACTGCATTTCATTTGAATTTTCAGAACAGAAATTCCTTTAGTGACCGTGGAATCTTTTCCAGAGGGGGCTCAAAATATTTTAGGGGGAGCTGAGCCGCCCATTGCGCCCCCTTAGCTACGGCCTTGTCCCCGATACAGGATAATAGGTAAGCTGATTACATTCATGCTGTAGTTAAGATATTTTAATTTTGAAAATAAATACTGATAATTTAAATATCAGCATTAAATAATATTGAAGAATTTTATAAACAGGGATAGATTCAACAGGCTCTTTTTTGTTAGATGGATATCAAAATTTTGAACCAATTGTGATAAACTGCTTCTTTCACAGTTTTTTACAAATTCTGATTGAAATATTTTTCTCGGTTCTTATTATTGTGAATTCTGAAATGTGTCAAAAAGCAACCAAGATGTATTCTCAAATTTTAAGATATAAGGAAAGGGCAGCTGACGTCACTGTGGGCTCTTATTAGTGTGGGCAAGCTGTTTTCGCCTGTGCTTCATTATAGCGCCCACTTTACAAATGAATTCAGGTATTCTGATTAGTCTACAAATTTTATCATGATTGTCTGTTTGCTATGATTGGGCTACGTCGTCAAGATGATTCCTGCAATGATCGCTATGACAGAAATGTAGCGGTAGATTAGTTGACAGAAGTGTTTGTTTGTAAACATGCCCTTTCCTTATACAGTAAACTCCTGATTATCTGCAAGTTTAAATTTCTTTTTTTTTTTTTTTTTCTTATCCTTGTGCAGAAATTTATTTCTGCGATTTAGGATGAGTTTTCGACGTCACGTGCAGCTAATCCTGATGATGTCGCAAGGCTGCACACCTGTTGATATACAGTGTCCGGGTACTGAAAGTCACCTCCCCCCCTGTTCTGTTTTTGTTTATCCTGTTTTTCATAGGGCACAGCAGTTTTCTTGTTTTAGCTGAGCTGTAAACATGTGACCTACAGAATTTCATGTTTGTATTTGAACTTTACAGTTTTGCATTTTCAATTTTTGAAAAATGTCACAAAAAAGAAAAGGAGTTGTTTTAACGATTCAAGATAAATTAGAACTGATATTGAAAATGATGCTACGAGAAAACAAATAAGCTTGCAATGTGGAATTGGAAAATGCACAGTTAGGGACATTTTAAAACAGAAATATAAATTAATGCAATTCTCAGCCTCATCAGACAACTTTTCATCAATGAAAAAAAAGAAAAAGTATGAAAAGCAGCACTTTTATGTTGGATAAGACAAGTAAGAAGTGAGGGAACGCCCAGTGCTGTAATTGGGCGGGAACGCATGGGAACGCCGTTCCCAGAAATATTTGATTTGTAATAAATTTGATTTGATAAGTAAAATTAAAATCGCGCATAAGCAAATTTTTTTTCAAATCAATCGAAATGATAATGTTTGTTATGTACTATAACAATAGTTATCAAGTTTATTGATACTAAAAATGAGCCAGAGAGCTAAGTCCTTTTCTGGAGTGTATGAAAACTATATCCAATTCAACATAGGAAAGCCAAAGAGTAATTCAGCTGCATGAATAACATAATGACCGATTCGAAAATTTAAATCTGTATGTATGTATATATATATATAGATAGATAGATAGATATAGATATATATATAAGCCAGTTCACTTACATTTATAAGCTGTGTAGGATCTTCCTTAAAGAATTTTGTCCTGAATCATATGGTAATTAATCTTGGTTGTCATTAGGAAGAAGACTGGCAGATGAGACAGTTTGTTGAAAATCAAAAAGCAGAAAAAAACCCCTCTCATTATCGATCTTTATGAAAACTTCTGTTATTTCAATTAAATTTTGTTTCATGATTGAAAATGTTTCAATGCGATTTATAAAATTCATTTAGAGAATGCTACAAAAATACAATACCTAAAAAAAGTTGATTTTGGTCTAAATGTTTTAAATTGGCGTTTTGCTTAGCAAAAATCCAGTAAACCAACATGGACTCTATAGAAAAGTGAGTTCCCACAAATATTTTTTTCTAATTACAGCACTGGGAACGCCTGTTTAAGGGCCTATTGTTGCTAAAAAATCAAAACAATTTTTTGAAATGCTGGGATTAGAGGGAACATTTGATACATTGTCAGGATGGCAGAAAAAGTTTCAAACAATGCACAGGATAAGAGAAATAGGTCTCTACGGCAAGAAATTAAGCTGCGACGAACAAACTGGTGAAAATTTCAAAGAAGATTTTGCACAATTTCTTCACTCAGAAGGAATTTCTTTCGAACAAGCATACAACGCCGATGAGTCAGGACTGCTTTTGAAATGTTTGCCTACATGAACTCTGGCATTTCAAAGCAAAAATCAAGCTCCAGCCAGGCACGTAGCCAGGGAGGGGGCTAAGGGGGCTGAAGCCCCTCCCGAAAGTTTAAAAAGAATGTGCAAAGTTAACAAGATTAAATATAATAATAATTTTGCTAATGATAATAAAATTTGATAATTTTTTTAAATCTTCCCTTGCATAAGAACTACGCATATTTTAGTTGTAAAAATATAAATTTCTTCAGTTAAAGTTATAGCAATTTCCCATAACACTCATTTGGATATATTGTTCTTTACTCATACCGACTACATAAAATATCAGTTTGTCTTAAAACGCTATTTTTACTTTATGTACAGTAAAATTCGATAAGTGTAATTCCATATCATTAATTTCCCTTAGAAAGAGTAAGTATAATAGGCATATGTCATATAATTTAACTTAAAAATTAAAATATGAAACACTTACATGAGTGTTTCTTAATTTTTTTTTTCTCTATTCTCGTTATATCATAATATAATGGAAACTTCAGTATTAAAATGTTTTGAAGAAAGAAAAAAAACAACAACCAACAACAACCAAACAACCAAAAACTTTAAGAGCATTTTGTAATGTAAAATTTCGTGAAAAATAATGATTTTGAAGAAAATATATTTGAAAATGTGTGACGTATCCGGCAAGGCCGCCGCATAAATTGGAGTTCATTTTTACAGCAGAACTCATAAAACAATTTATTCAAAACTTTAGACATGGGGTTTTGGCAAGAGAAACTTCAATAAATTTAGAAAAGATTAAAATGAAAATAAAACAACTGACATAATCTGATTTTCTTAAATTATAATCGCCACTTTCCTTTAAAAAATGATGTATCTTCCCTGTAACGTTTTCTTTTCGGAATATTTACATTAATTAACGAAATTTCAAATTTCATATCGTTTTTGTAAAAGTTGTAGTTAAAAAAGCGAAAAAAAATAGAGGAGACCTAGAGAAACCATATCATATTCACATTAAGAAAAATTCGAGACCCTCTATAACAAAGTTACGAATTCCTTACAAATGATGTTATAACTGTAATAGGCTTTTTTATTTAATAAAACACTAGTAGTAGGAAATTTTGAAAAGGAATGGTGCGAAGAAAGACGATAGGGTATCAACAAACTTTCAAAGTCGCCATGGCAGCTTGGCGTTCTCCGGTCTTCATTAAATAACTGTGCTTAAAATTGTTTGCAAATTTACCTTTAATAAAAAGATACATAGAGTAATCTGCTTGTGTAGGAAAGTTGATTGTTGAATTCAGGGGGTGGCCCGGAGGGAACATTCTCTCCCGGAGCTATCAAATGCCCCCTTCCGGAAAATTTGAGACTTTCTGTTTTCAATGGTAAAAAAGTGTAATTTAACCCTCGGAGCCACAGAATCCCTCCCAGAGAAAAGTGTCTGAATTCAACACTGGGAAAGTTTCTTTACCTTTTGTAGAATTGTCAATTTCCGGGATGGATACCCCTGTGTAAGGATTTTTTGGCAGATTTTCATAGCACTTCTTAAAGAGTTTGTAAGTTTATTTTGCACAAAGCAAAGAATGTTATTTAGATTTAATCATAATAGTGGTACTGTAACGTTAGAGAATCGATAAAGAAGGCGATAAGCTAAGAGCTCTATTTTAATATTTAGAGCAAAGTCAGGAGTTGATGAATTGAAATGTTATAAGCAATCGTAGAAATGCTAATTATTTCAGCCCAGGCATTCAGAATGAAGTTATTCATATGTAATCGCATATATAGTCAACGAAAAACTGATTACCAAACTAAGTTACACGGTCTGTTATGAATTGATTGTTATTGAAACTATGGCTATTTCAAGCACAGAACAGCTACACCTTTGTGTTAGATTTATGGAAAATTTATAAAATGCATAAACCCCAATGATTCGGAAAGATATTTTAGATTTAATTCAAGTAAATAATTGCCCACCGAAAATATAACACAATAAATAGTACTACATTGTGATGAACTACGTATTGATTTGTCTAAATTCATTACATAGGCGTTGATGGAGCGGCTAATATGGCTGTTTATGTTAGTGGGGTCTAGTCTTGAATTCGCCAGAAGTATTCCAAAATTATATAAGCCACCGGTTAAACTTTACATTATTCAACCACATGCTGATTCTTGCCAAACGGAACTTTTGCTGACTTGACAATTGTTTTTAGAAATCACACCAAGGCAAATTTAGCCCCTGAAGAAGCAATTTACCATGTTCGATAAAAAACTCGTGATATGATATCGGCTGTATCTCATGCTGAAGTAGTCCTAATTATGATACAGAAAATGTACTGGAAACTTTTCGTGAGATATTTAATTCTGCATCAAAACTTTGAGATGATGTCTTCTAAACTAAACTAAAGATCCCGACTAATATTTACACAAATAACTCGTGCAAACCCTCAAATTCCATCTACTGAAATGTGCTATTTGATCGTGGTCTTTATTCCGTATTTAGAAAATATTACTTAAAATTTGAATGATAGAAATTAAATTTCGTATTAACCCTTGGCACTACGTTGTCTCCGCTGCGGAGACATCTTTCCTTAAATTTGTTTTTGGCACCAGTAATAAAGGAAAATAAAATTTTCCTTATTTAATCAGAGAATTTTTTAAATTGTCTACTTCAAGGAAAGTTCTTTTTAAAAAGTGGTGCTAATCGAATAAAATTTTTGTAAGAGGCACCGGAGTCCAAAGGGTTAAAATATTGAAACAGATTTCCATATACTTCTTCCAGGATTTACTTCTCCGGAAAAAGCTAGAAAATTAGAGAATCTTTGTTATAATATTTTGACAATAAAGTGTTCGAAAATGAAAGCTGAATATGAATTATGGTATCAGAGAATTGCTAAAGATAACACAAATGCAGAAGTCCTAACAGTTTTAGAGTACTGTAATAGTACAATACGATTATTTGCTGAAAGTCTTGGCTATAATCTCGATGATAGCGAGTACTGAAACATTTTTTTTCAACAGTGAAAAGAATTAAATTTTTGGCCGATGAGACATTATGGCCAATGAAAGAATGAATAGCTTTGCAATTTTTTGCTTTCACTGGGACATTCCAGTAGATCCTGATAAGGTAATTAGCCTCATGGCTGAAAAGAAGTCACGGAAATTCTTTCTGCAGTATTAGTAAATTTATTGTACTAAGAGTACTGAATTCATAATTATAATAGTAAAAAAATGTGAAATTAAAATATAATTTTTATTATTTTATATATATGTATGTAGCAATTAATATTTTCATTAAAAAAAATCCGTATAATTAATTTCATGTATGGATTAATCATTTTAAGATCGCGCCCTCGTATTGTGAGACACGTGTGATCCCGTGTTTCAAATCTATTAAAACTAATTGTTAGCATTTCAATATTTTTTAATGTTTTTCTCTTAGAATACTCGAGGATCTCGTCTCAAATATTTTTAGTTTGTGCCTTTTTAATTTTGTTGCAATTTTTTCTTCTAAAAACACTCCGGTTTGAAAACATGTTTAGAAACTGGAAGTGCTTTTAAAAATCATAAATTGTAACAGAACTCAAAAAAATATAAACTAACAATTTTCGAGATGATCATCAAATGTCTTACACAGGAACATATTTTAAGTTAAGCCTTGTTTACTTTTTTAATTGTGATTTAAATTATGCAAAATATTGCTGTCATATCAGAAAAAATTTCAAGATTCAGCCCCCTCCGAAAGGAAATCCTGGCTACGGGCCTGGCTCCAGCGCATAAGTGTAGCAAGGAGTGTCTAACAATATTGCCTTGCAGTAATGCTACAGGATCCCATAAATTAAAGTTAGTAGTGATTGGAAAATCACAAAAACCGAGATCGTTAAAGGGAACAAATGCTGGGTCATTCCATGGTAATTTATGTTACACTTAGAACAATTTATTGCAGTAATTTTAGTAATATAACACTAAAAAATATTCAAATGTCAAATTAACATGACTTATCAATGAAACCTATCTAAGTATCAATTTGGGGGAAAATAACCTAAAAAATGATAATGAAAATTACACTTTAACTTAATATGATAACTTATATTCCTTTTTCAGTAATGGATGTTACCATAGAAAATATAACAACCAAAATTTAAAAAATAACATTAAAATTAGGCAACTTTCATCTAAATTGGGCTTTGAATTAGTTTATTAGCACACCATGTCAAATTTACATTTTAGATAATTTTTTTGTGTGTGTTATACTACTAAAATAGCTGAAAATAGCTCTAAATGTAACATAAGTTACCATGGAATGATCCTACTGAGAACCTCCCAGTAAATTATTTCAACACAAAGAAAGGTTGGATAAATTAAACAATATTCATAAAATGGTTTGAAGAAATATTCATTCTCAAAGTTAGGAAGCATCTGGCGTTTCAAAATTTACCCCAGAAAGCTGTGTTGCTAATTGACATCACCCCATCTCACCCTGGAAAACTACAATTAAAATCGAAAAATGGAAATATTTTTTCAAAATTTTTGCTTCCCAACATTACAGCTTTTATCCAGCCTATGAACCAGGGCATAGTCGCTTCAATTTAGAAAAAATACAGAACAAAATTACTGACAAAAAGAATTGAAGAGGAAGATGATCTTAAAAGCTTTTTCAAAGATTACATGATTCTCGATAACATTTATGATGTAAACAGTGCTTGGGAGTCAGTACAGAAATCCACATTAATAAAGTTCTGGTGGAAGATTTTGCCAAGTATAGAACAATCTCTAATAGAATCTGAAAAGGAAGAGGAAGAAGTTTCTGTTCATGATTTAGCAAAATCTGGTGATGAAAATGTCAATGAAGATAACATTGAGTGGATTAATTGTGAATCAATTGCGTTTTAATTTATAAATCGAGTTTTAGTAAGTAATTTTGGAATTTTAGCTGTGAACTCTATAAGATGATTGCTTTTCTGCTGCCTTTTAAACTATTTTATAACAAAGTGAAGTACAACTTATTGCATCTCTGATGTAGAATTTTATTTATATTAGATTGTATTTTATTATTTTAAAATAGACTTTTAAATTGGAAAAAAAAATTTTTTATCATTAATATGTACTATGTGCTATACATACATCATCATGTATCCTTTTCTTCAAGAAGTTCTATTTTAAACTTTTCAGGCTAAGCTGCTTATGTTTAATTTTATTTTCTTGTGAAGCTGCAAAATCAGTTTTTTGTTTAAACTCTGTGCAGAGAAAATATATGTAATAAATGCTCACAGATTAAACAGTTTTATATTAAATAATTTAATTTCCACTATTTGTTGCATAATTTTTATTTCATACATTAAAACAACTTACATCATTAATTTTACAGGTAATATCAAAGATGACCCATCTAAGGATTATAGAATGCTCTATGATGATCATATACCTACCTCTCCTCTGCAGAAAATACTTCTTACTGTAGGTGCTTCCATAACTTCAATTACAGATCCATATCGTCATGGTATTCATAAAAGTTATTTATTTATAAATTTTTACAATATACTATTAATGTTTAATTAATGATACACTTTAAATGATATGAATTTTGATTTAAATAATAATGAATGATCTAAATGCCCAAATAATTAAGTCAGCTAGATCAAAGTATGTTAACAGCTGAATTAACCAAGTACTAAATAAAATATATATATATATATATATTACGCTATTGTATGTGGCACAGAAATTGTGATTATTTGTTAATTGTTTAATGTCAACGTCCAAATGAAACGCGTCTCATTGATTATATTTTGTAAAATTCCTTTGACAGATTTAGGTCAACTAAATTGGATTTATTTATATTTCGCTCTTTCTCTGCAATTATGGAGCTTCAAAACATTTTTATTTTTGATCCTTCTATTCTTTTCGCTTGTAAAAATAAATAAATAAAAGTTGTGAATTTTAAACGTTTCAGTCTAAAATTAAAGTTATGTACTATAAATAAAATGAGTAAAAGGGTTATATTTTAAATAATAAAATTAATGAAATTACGAAAAAATGTCACGGACACAATGATTAGCAATTTATCACTTGTGCCCAGCTAGTGTAAATATGCCGAGTTCTTGATTTGTCTAGCAGAATTTTCTGATTTCACAAAGAATTTAGCAAGTAAATTAAATTATGGAGAAGAGTTCCGTATTCTGTTTCGGTTGGCAAAGAAATCCAAAATAGCGCCAAAAAATCTGTTTAGCTTCTTATCAATTTTTTTAATATGACAGAAAATCATGATTTTTTAATAAGGAAAAAGTTCAATAACCTGGTTTTTTTTTTTTTTTTTTTTTTTTTTTTCTCTATTAAAGGAATTGATGTGGCTCAGATCTCCAACTTTTGGAGTTGCTTTTTTATTACTGGAATGGACTTTATTCGTTTGTTTTTTGTATATTTTTTCATTTAACATATTTCTTCAGAAAAGTTTACAGCATTTATTTTAATTTGACCTACATAATAAATATGTGAAATATATAAAATTATAAAATATATATTAATATACAATATTTATTTATATTTGTATATATTATGTATTCATATATATATATATATATATATATATATATGTGTGTGTGTGTGTGTATAATTACATATATATAGAAAGATATCTAAAATGTATATACAAAAAAAATATTTATATAAACATTGCATATTTTCTTTTTACATGTGACATATACAACATTTACTGAATAAATATAATGTTTATAAATTATTTAAAAATCACGTTTTTCAACCATTTAAGAAATCTGATAAGTTGCTAAAGTGGCTTTTTGTTGCCATTTTAAATTTTTTTCGCCAATCCTGCCAACCAAAATAGAAAATTGAATATGGAATTCTTCCCTTTAATAATTAAAAACATGCATTTATTTAATAAATGTTATAAAAAAAAACACATAAATGTATAAAAAAAAAAAAAAAAAAAAAAAAAAAAAAAAAAAAAAAATCCAGAACATAAAAATAGTTTATTTCAGTAGTTTATAAAGGCAACCACAACAGCCACAATAAAACATTTATCATAAAAAAAAATTGCCAAAAGAAAGGAAACAAGGTATGGAATTCTTCGTAAATTATGAATAAAAGTAATATGTTACAATGCTTAACATACATTTAAGGGAGACCAAATTGGTCACGAAGGGCGGCTAGTATTACTTATAAATCATTAAGGATTAAGTTTATATTGCAGGTGTAGTACCTACCAGTGATACATTGAAAACCTGATCCATTAAAAAAGAAAAAAAACTTTCTGGCTGTTACTGAATTAGATTGATTTTTTCTTTTATGTATCAGTTTACAGACTATGTGGTTGCATTGTTTTTTATTAAATAACAAAAAACTAAAAACAGATTTAAATAATTTGATTGATTTATTATTTCATTAGTTAAGACAGATGATGATTTTATTATTTAAATGTTCATTTATTATTATAAGGTTTTAGCATCAATAATTACTGAAGAAGTTAAAATTTATAATATTTTTCCATTTATGTCATTTTATTAGTAACATTATATGTAAGTAATTTTGAGTATTATATATATATACACACACATATGTATTATTTTATTTCTTTATCCTTCTGAATTAATTGTAAAAAAATTTCTGAATAACAATCTCTAATTGCAATGAAATTTTTGAATTTTCAAGAAACTCAGTATCAGCCAAATATTTCAATATTCAGCAAGACAAATAAATGGATATTTGTCCAATTAAATATTGCATAACATCTAACATGCTTGAATATTAAATACATAGAACCCCCCCCCCCCCTCTTGTGTATGTATAACAAAATTTCCCATAATGTCACAGGTATTAATTTAAAACATGTTTTTTTAATGCAGGGTGCCATGAATAGTGATTGCAATTAATATGAACAGTATTTTAACTTAACTGAAATACACTTTATTTAAGACTGAGGTAACTCTACTTAAATAGTTTTTATAGTAATAATTTTAAATGTGAAATAAGTATGCATAACAACAGAGTTTAACATTTGATATAAATTCAATAATGTACTTGTAAAATGTTACATTGTTTGTGATATCAGTTTAAATAATGTGGTTAATTAGCTAATGTTATACATCCACTCATTATTTATTATTTTACCATAAGTCACATTATAAATTTTTTTTTTATTGTAAAGCATAGGCAGGTTATTCCTTGGGACTCTACAACAGGGACTACAGATTAACATAGTTCAGTTCTGCTTTATATTTTGAAAATGCCAACTCATCTTATAAAAATGTTTATCATTTTTCAGATATGATTGCAGTTTTGGGTGAAACTACTGGTTTTTATGCTGCAAGAAAAATTCAAGAAAAAATGCTTAAAGATCCACATGGTAGTATTATTTTAAGGTAGTATTTTTTTTTAATTATATTTATTCCAATTTATTTATATTTTGTATATGAATATATTTTGAAAATTTCTTGTATTTACAAAAATTAAAAAATTAGGTATATATAATTTGTGTCATTAAGTGGCTTTTTTATATATACATAATATACAATGTCTGTGAGAAAGTAATGAGACTGGTTCCATAAAATTTATTTATTTGAAAATAATCTTACATACACTTAATATTCATCAAAATAGCCTCACCCTGCATTCAACACTTTTGCCAATGCCTGTTATCCTTTTATACCATCTGGAAGTCTTCATCTGGAACACTGTTCAGAATATGCATTACATTTTTCTGCAAGTTCTTCAGATTGTCAAAAGAAACTTTTTTGCTGGATTTTAACCAAAGGAATAGAAAAAGTGTGGTGGTGAAAGATCAGGGTTATATGGTAGTTCAGGCAGTGATGTGATGCTGTGTTTTACCAGGAACTTAGTCACTTTAAAGTATATGTTGGAACCAGTTTGGCACAATTTTTGTACATTTTAAGTTTTTCTGTAACGATTTTATGCACAAGTGATTTTTTAAGTCTCAGTTTCTCTGCAATTATTTGGACATTCATCCAACAATCATAGTCCAAAAGTAGTTTAATTTTAGCCACATTATCTGAAGTTTGAGAACTCGATGGACACCCTGCCAGCATACTGTTTGTCATTGATGTTGCTTTCTTGGGTTTTTGTGCCACATAAACACTTCAGCTTTGACAATGAATCCTTCCCATAAGCTTCTTATAAGAAGACAAGTATCTCAGTAGCCAAGTTGTTTAGTTTTACACAAATCTTTTTGGTGTATCGCTGCTCAACACTCTGGTGCATTCTGAAAACATACTGTCACTTTTAAGTATGTGTCTGTTTTATGAGCGATCCGTGCACTGTAAAGGCTCAAAACTGACTAACTTCCACCAGAATGTAGCTAACAACTCTCAGTGCACATACTACCTACAAATTCAGCTATGTTTGGCGTTCTGCTTGGGGTGAAAAATTTAGTCTCATTACTTTTTGGACAGACTCTGTATTTCTTACTTTTATAACAATATCTATGAATTTTTGTTTTGTCTCATGATTTACTTTTTTTGTGTGCATATCAAACAAAAAACGTAATCAATGTTATACAATTAGTGTCATTATTATAAAGCATAATCTATGTTAACAGTTTATATACATATAAATATATGGAATTTCAAACTGCTATAATGCATTTAGCAGAGTTTCCCCCAAGTTTAAAAAGAGGCAGGGTGCTATTGTTCTGAAAACTGCAGTTTTTACATTCTTCAGGGCACTTTTTTGATTTTTAAGGGCACTTTTATAGAATTTAATTTAGAATCTAGCAGTTCAAAAAATCGTGAAAAAAAAAAAAACAGAAATTTCGTCAAAGAATCAAGAAAAAAATCCAAAAATATCTTTAAAAATTGAAAAAAAGAAAAAAAAAGGTAAATTTTGTTAAAAGATCGCGACAAAAACGGCCGATTTTGTTAAAAGATCGCGAAAAACAGCCAATTTTGTTAAGAGATCGCAAAAAACAGCAGATTTTGTTAAAAGATCGCAAAAAACGGCATATTTTGCTTAAAATCGCGAAAAAACGACAAATTTCGTGAAAAGATCGCGAAAAATCGCCAATTTTGTCACGTTTAAACATGAAAAAACGCAAATTTCGAAAAAGGGGCGCGAAAAAAAAAGCACATAGTTCGTAATGGGAATGGAATCGCCCTCTCTTTTCTCCCACCTCTGTTGTAACATTTCAGAAAATTTGCTGTAAATTTTAGTTTAAATGAGGATATCTTTTTTCATGTTCAGCTAAGCTTAGTAACCAAAAAATCTTGATTAATGCATAAATATATTTGGTAAGAAGCTTGTGATTACCAGTAATATCAGCAATATCTTGAATTTTTTCCAAATATATATATATATATATATATATATATATATATATTCTTAATTCATAAAAAAAAACATGAAAGGAGTATTATTAAGAAAATTAAAAATTAAAAAATATATGGAACTGATACAAAACTAAAAAAAAAAAAAAATCAAATTTTGTAGCAATATCCGAACTGAAAGTTTCATTGTTTACATCCATAAAATATGTGCGGATTTCTGGTTTGTGGATTTGAAGGAGTCTACTGTATTATATTCTGAGAAACATTATTGGAATTTTTGATGTAGGTAGGCCTTAAGAACAGCGAAAGAAAGTTTTTAAATAAAATAATTAAGAAGACTCACGCATGGTTTAAATATTTCACAAAAGTTATTAGGTGGACAGTATTGTACACATTGAAGGAATTTTATTACGAAAGGTTGTGATAATGCAGTAAAACCTAGAAATTCTAAGGACTGGCAGAAAAAAATCCCAATTTCCATTTTTTCCATCTTAGAAGGTATAATTGTATGGTATAAAGTCTTTACTTTTAAGGTAGAATTTCATTATGGGCAGGTTTCATATTCAGGGGGTCTTACTATGTAATGGAATTTATTCCTATTGCTGCAGTATCTTGAATGCTCTAGTCTATCAATGGTGGATTTTTCATCTATAATAATTATTTCATCAACATGATATTCCGACAAGTTCTTATATGCTTTTAGTCAAATTAAAAAACAGAATGATTCATTGTCATATTACAATTCAACAAACTTTTTATTTAATCTACTATTTAATGTTATAAGGATCTCTTTTTCAAATGTACTACTTACACAACATTTTTAGAATTCATTTTTTAAACTTTACAGAATAACAATTTAAGAGTTTCTAAAGTCAGATTACACCATTTTACTTATAAAGATGTTATCTAGCATTATCTGTTAATATCTGGCAATTGCAATTTTATTTTTATTTTTACATTATTAGGTATAACATATTATAGAATATTTTCAAAAAATATAATTTAATTTGTATCACCCTCTTTTTTTTTAACCATGAGTTGTTACTGGTAGTATCCAATCAAATTTTCCAATTTTTATCTTTATTATGAAATTTGAATAGGTAAATAAAGTGCATTTTTAAATCTGAGAATTGTCATTTCTGTTATGTTATTAACTATTGTTATGTATTAACTATTTTAGTGATTGATGAGTTATGTTAACAGTTTTCTTTTTAATTTATAGAAGTTTTAATTTGTATGAATCATAAGTCACGAAACTTACTCATATATGCTCTTAGCATTTATAACCTCTTCTACATTTCATGAATCAGTTATTGTCTTATTAATTACATAACTATTTGTTGAATTTTCTTATGGAGAAATTATATTTATCAAATAAACATGCATCTATTATAGTTTTAGTTAAGAAATTTACTATCCCTAAGCTTATTATTTTCATTTTTTACAGAGAAAAGCCTAGAATAAATTCAGAAACATTAAATTATAGTTTTCTAGAGTCTTTACCAGAAGGCACACTTGGGCATGCATATATGAAATTTTTAAAAGATAATGTAAGTTTGACAAAATTGTATGATTTAATATTTGAAAGTGTTATTATGTATTGCATGGAACAAAATAATTATTTTACATACTATATATTCTATACTTACATAAAAGAAATTGTCCTACCTGATTGACTGACTCATCTATCAATGCGAAGCATCAACCATTTACCCAATGACAATGAAATTTTGAAGATATGTTCATTACATAATATAAGTAACCATTAAGAAAAGATTTTTGAAAATTCAATATCTAAAAGAATTAAATGGCGAGATAAAAATCAAAAGTTTTAAGGGTTTTTTTTTTTTTTTTTTTTGCCACATCTGAACAGCAGCAGGGTTGGAAAAAAATCATGATTTTTTTAAAATAATAAAAAAAAATCGGATTTATTTGATTTAAATCAGATTTTTTTTATTTAAATCAGATTTATTTGATTTTTTTAGAATTCTATTTTTAATTGCTGTGTTTTTATGTTTTTACAATACATGGAGCAGTTTTTCATAAAAATAACTAAAAAAGAATAAATAATGTTTATAAAAATATATAAAAATTATAATTTATAAAAATAATATAAGAAATAATTATGTAGTTCAATAAATACTATATTCCAGTTACTGATTGGTACTAAAAATTAAACATCTAGGCTTCAATCTAAAGCCATTCTATTATTTTGTAATTGAATTATGCACACTAAATAAGAAATAAACTTAAATAGGTTGTAAATGAATAAAAAATGGTAAAATTAAAAAAATAATAATAATAAATATTTATTTAATGCAAGCTATTTATATTAAGGGATAAAAATCACAATTAATTCAATAGTTTTTATGCAAATAGAAATAGATCAGAGATATAATTGTTTGAACAAAAACGCTAATTTAGAAGCTTTGTCCACTCCTAATTTATTACGAAGACTTGAATGAACTAGTCCAAAAGAAGAAAATTGTCTTTTTACTCCAGCAGATGAAGCCACGGCTGTTGTTATTTGGTAAATAAATTCAATTTCAATTTCACTGATTATCTCTTTACCTCCCATTATGTAAAAGGACTTCTACCAATCATAATCTGTCATAATATCTGAAACTTTTTTCTCAAGCAATGGTAATTTTTGGAATGGGCCATTTTTTGATTGAAAATGTGCTACAGTAGTGAAAAGATTTGGACAATTTTCTATAATGAATGCCAAATTTTCATTATTTTCCTCTACATTAAGTAAAATTTCATTTCAATTTAAAACAGAATGATTTAATAAAACTCCAGCAAAATGACAACCATTAATAGCTTATTTATATTTTGCTTTAAATTTTGTAATTCTATCTCAGACTTGCCAAGTTCTGAAAGTTAAAAATCAGGAGATTTTATTTCAAAAATCAGGAGATATTTTTGTCAATGAAAACTTGTTAATTTGTTGATGTTGATGTAAACATCTTTAGTGAAAGTTTAAGTTTATATTATGTTATAAAAAAAGGGATGTTTTGTTACTCATTAACTTATATAAATCATAAATAAGTCTTAATAGAGACAAATTATTAATAATTCAATACATGACCATAGTAACAATAACAAACCTTAAAGATACATAGTTTATAATGCATCTGAATGTAATTCATCACATAAAATACTACTGGTCAAACATACTAAAGAACAGTTACACCTGTACTAGAGCTTTTCTCACTGAATCACAGCACATTTGATTGTTAAATAATAGAATATTTAAAAAGTATGAAAAATCAGGAGCATGGAGCAAACATCTGAAAATCAGGAGTCTTCTGCCAAAATCAGAAGATTTGGCAACTCTGCTATCTTTATCTAATACATTTTCTAACTTTTTACCCAAAAATTTTAAAAATTCGTAAGCTTTGATTGAAATTTGATTGTGTAATATGGCAAGTTTTAAAACTTGTTCCTTGCACGTAGTATCCGATATTTTGGGGAACATTAATGAATTTGTTTAATCATTTACTTGTGAAACAAAAAAGATCCAGATCATTTAGTTGCCAAGATTGGCAAACGAAATATGATTTATAAAAAGTTTGTGTTTTGCCTCATCGTCTAAAGCTTATTACAAAAGAACAAACAATTAAAGGATTAGGAGGGGGACACCTGGACTTAACCTGTACCTGCCACATTCTTTCTGATAGCAATCCTGAAAATACCAGAAAAACACCTGTTACTTATTTATACCTATTTCTTATTTCTCTGCTGATTAATTTCCAAAATGAAAAAAGAAAAAAAAATTGATTTAAATCAAATGATTTTTTTTAAAAAATCAGTTGATTTAAATCTAGATTTAAATCTTGATTTAAAACGGTTGATTTAAATCATGCCAACCCTGCTTGAATGAACTAATCCAAAAGAAGAAAATTGTCTTTTTACTCCAGCAGATGCAGCCACGGCTGTTGTTATTTGGTAAATAAATTCAATTTCAATTTCGCTGATTATCTCTTTACCTCCCATTATGTAAAAGGACTTCCACCAGTCATAATCTGTCATAATATCTGAAACTTTTTTCTCGAGCAATGGTAATTTTTGGAATGGGCCATTTTTTGCTTGAAAATGTGCTACAGTAGTGTGATATCTTCGAATAGTACCACTTCCTAAATGTAGATGGCGCAACGATACCGTAATCTGTTTTGTGAGGCAATGCATGTTGGCCAAATAAAATCGGAGATGTAAGAATGTTTTGTTGTTCGAAATGCTGCTTAGCGGCAGTTGTATCATAATGTAAATAAATGATGGAAATATAAAGGCTGTTTCCCTGATGGAATTACAGTACAAGTAATTCGAACCCACACGATATAACAAAGTGGCGACTAAGATGGGATTATTTACCCATATTATTTTGTTAAGAAAAATATTGTGAAAAAAAAAAGTAAACGCCGGGAAAAGAAATGGCTGTTGAAAAAGAAATTATTTCACTGGGTCGGCTAGAAGAATATGACTCAAAGGTTCCTTGGACTATTTATGTTGAGAAAATGGATTTTTATTTCTGTGCGAATAATATAAAGAATGAAGAAATGAAAAAGAATATTTTGCTTAGTTCTGTTGGTACGACAACATTTACAATTTTAAGAGATATTATTGTCCCGAAGACGTTAAAGGAGATAAAATATGAAGATCTTTTAAAAAAAGCTAAAGAACATTTTTCTCCTTGTCCAAGTGAAATTGTAGAGAGATTCAAATTCCAGAAACGTCTTAGGAAGTCAGGGGAAAGCATAGCTGAGTTTGTAAGAGAACTTAGAAGATTGTCTGAATT
Organism: Maratus speculifer; assembly: GCA_964019185.1. Taxonomy (NCBI): domain Eukaryota; kingdom Metazoa; phylum Arthropoda; class Arachnida; order Araneae; family Salticidae; genus Maratus; species Maratus speculifer. The sequence continues at coordinate 297,853,677 of OZ025295.1, read as the reverse complement.
CTGTAATTTCGGAAACACCTTAAATGACCGCCTGCGAGACCAACTTGTGTTCGGAATACAAGATGAAAAGATACAACAAAAGCTGCTGGATTCTAAAGAATTAAATTTCAAGACTGCGGTGGAGATCGCCGAATCGTTTGAATCTGCTGAAGCCGGTGTGAAATCACTACATATAGGCGAAAGTACAGCTGTCAACCAAGTGCGCGCTAAAGGGGAGAAACCGAAACCAGAAAAGTTCTCTCATCCATTTAAGCCCAAAGAAGAAAAATTCGCGTCTGAGAAACCTTGTTATAGATGTTCGAAACACCATAATCCTAAAATGTGCCCTTTCAAGAATGCCGAGTGCCATCTGTGCCACAAATTTGGTCACCTAAGAATTTGTTGTAGAAATCGAAAATTTATGATGAAAAATGATAAACAGAACAAAAACAGTAAAATTAAAACTGTTCAAGAGGAATATTGTTTTAATTGTGTGGACAACAACTCCAATAGTGTAACATGGCAAAAAAATGTAAAAATAAATGGGGTGAATGTTAAATTTGAAATTGACACCGGGGCGGCGCATACGATTGTAAGTAAAAATGTGGCAGAAAAATTGTTCTCAGGTAAGCTACCTTTAATTAAATCTAAAGTTAAGTTACAAACTTATACTAAAGATTTTTTAACTGTATTAGGTGAGTTAAAAGTAGATGTTTTTGTTGATGAATATTGTATACCTGATTTAAAATTGTTAGTTATTAAAGAAGAAGGTCCGAGTCTAATTGGAAAAACTTGGTTAAAAGCATCAAAATTATTTTGGCCTAATGTAAATATGATTAAAAGTATTTCGAAAGATGATTTAATTAGAAATTTTCCAAATGTTTTTGCTGACGGGATCGGTACAATAAAAGGTCCTCCCGTTTCAATAAATTTGAAAAGGGATGCAAAACCAGTTTTTCTTAAGTCTCGACCTGTTCCGTTTGCTTTGAGAAGAGCTACTGATTTGGAATTGGAACAATTAACAAAAGAGGGTATTTTGAAACCTGTTGATCATTCAGATTGGGCTAGTCCTATAGTAATTGTTCCAAAACCAAATGGTACTGTTAGAATTTGTGGTGATTATAGAGCCACAGTAAATGCAAATACAGAAAATGATAATTATCCTCTTCCTAGGATGGAAGAATTATTCTCTAAATTGTCAGGTGGAAAATTCTTTACTGTTTTTGATTTAAAAGATGCTTATTTACAACAACCTGTAGATAATGAAAGTAGTAAAATTTTAACTATTAATACTCATAAAGGATTATTTAATGTGTTAAGATTAGCTTTTGGCGTAAAGTGTGCTCCTGGAATGTTCCAGAGAAAAATAGAGAATATATTAAAAAAATATGAGTATGTTGGTGTATTTTTAGATGATGTAATCATAAGTGCTAGGAATGAATCAGAACATTCTGAAAGAGTTGAAAGTGTTCTGAAATGCTTTTCTGAGCATGGTATAAGATTAAATAAGGAAAAATTAAAATTTATGGTTTCGGAAGTTTGCTATTTAGGACATAAAATTTCTCAGGAAGGAATTAGACCTATGCCAGAAAAAGTTAATGCTATTTTGAATGCACCTATTCCAAATAATGTGTCACAGTTGCGTTCATTTTTAGGCTTAATTTCTTATTATAGAAACTTCCTACCTAATATTTCAGATGTCTTAGAACCTTTACATAGATTATTAGATAATAATGTTAAGTGGACATGGTCAGAAAAGCATGATAAAGCATTTCAAAAAGTTAAAGAATTATTATGTACATCACCTGTTTTAGAATTATATGATGTGAACAAAGATATTGTTTTGAACTGTGATGCTTCAGAATATGGTATTGGTTCTGTATTAAGCCATATTATTGAGGGTAAAGAGAAACCCATAGCTTATGCTTCTAGAACTTTAAATAAAACTGAAAGAAATTATGCAATGATAGATAAAGAAGCTTTATCTGTAATATTTGGTGTTACTAAATTTCACCAATATTTAGCTGGTAAACCGTTTAAAATTATAACAGATCACAAACCTTTAATTAGATTGTTTGATCCTGTTAAAAAGGTACCTGATACATTATCACCTAGAATGCTGAGATGGTCGCTTATGTTAGCAGGATATGATTATACAATTGAGTATCGCGAAGGTAAAAATAATAAAAATGTGGACGCATTAAGTAGATTACCTCTCCCAGAAACTGTAAATATAGTTAGTAATCCTGCTGAAATAATGTTTGTTTCAAATAATAATGATTGGCCCGTTACTTCTAAAACGATTGCAAAGTGGACAACTGAAAATCCTGTAACTAAACAAATTTTAGAGTGGGTACTACATGGGTGGCCTCGAAAGGTTAAAGCAGAAGAATATCAACCTTATTTTCGTAGAAGGGATGAAATTTCCTGTTTAGAAAATTGTCTATTATGGGGGCATAGAGTAATTGTGCCAGAGGAAGGTAGAGAATATATATTGAAATTGTTGCATTCTGTTCATCAGGGTATGTCTAGCATGAAAGTTAAAGCTAGAGGGGTGGTTTGGTGGCCAAACATGGATAAGGAAATTGAACAAATGGTAAATTCATGTAGTAGATGCCAAATGTGTGCGAGGGATAATCCAAAAATGAAACCCTTAGAATGGAAGTCTGAATTACCCTGGGAAAGGATTCACATAGATTGTGCAGGTCCGTTTGAAGGGAAATTTTTTTTAATAGTAGTTGATTCTTATACAAAATGGTTAGAAGTAGAAGTAGTGCCCAGGACCGATAGTAGAAATACTATTAGAGTATTAAGAAGAATTTTTGCGACATTTGGATTACCAGTAGAATTAGTCAGTGATAATGGATCCGCGTTCACAAGTGAGGAATTTGAGGAATTTCTTAAAAATAATGGAATTAAGCATACACCTATTCCACCATATCATCCGTCGTCGAACGGACAGGCGGAAAGATACGTGCAAACTGTGAAAAATTGCCTTAGGAAACTGGATAAAAATGACATATCATTATCAATTGCACGACTTTTGTTAGAAAATCATTCAACTCCTCATTCGGTGACTGGTAAAACTCCTGCTGAATTAATGTTTGGAAGGCCAATTCGAACAGCCCTTCATTTGGTATTACCATCAAAACCTAAAATACAGCAACCCCTGCACAAATTTAAGCTTCATGAATTAGTTTTCGTTAAAAATTTTGGAAAGGGGGAGAAATGGGTAAAAGGAAAAATTATAAAATTATTAGGAAGTAGATGGGTTTTAGTAAATAGATGTGACGGAATAATGTGTAAGCGTCATGTGAATCAGTTGAGACGTAACAGAGAGATAAGTTACGAAAAATCTGAAAGAATTGAAAAAAATGACCACAATAACAAAAAAATGTCAGAAAGAGTTGAAAATATGGGTTATAGTGGTAAAAATTACAATGTTTATGATAATTATGAAAGGGTCAATAAAAACCGTTTTTCTGAGATTAATGGAAAAATAAAAGACCAACGTGATAATGAGAATATTATGGAACCAAACAAATCTCAGCCTTCACATGATATTGTAGCAGGTACTGTTGTGAGTAATAAAAATGATGCTATGACAGATATATCTGTAAAGGACACTGTGACTAAAAATAATAATGAGGACCCGAAGAAAAGTGTTCCAGCTCGAAGAAGCAATAGACCAAGATTGCCTGTAGTTCGTTTGAACTATGAGGAGAGGGGTGTGATATCTTCGAATAGTACCACTTCCTAAATGTAGATGGCGCAACGATACCGTAATCTGTTTTGTGAGGCAATGCATGTTGGCCAAATAAAATCGGAGATGTAAGAATGTTTTGTTGTTCGAAATGCTGCTTAGCGGCAGTTGTATCATAATGTAAATAAATGATGGAAATATAAAGGCTGTTTCCCTGATGGAATTACAGTACAAGTAATTCGAACCCACATGATATAACAAGTAGTGAAAAAATTTGGACAATTTTCTTTAATGAATGCCAAATTTTCATTATTTTCCTCTACACTAAGTGAAATTTCATTTCAATTTAAAACAGAATGACTTAATAAAACTCCAGCAAAATGACAACCATTAATAGCTTGTTCATATTTTGCTTTAAATTTTGTAATTCTATCTCAGACATGCCAAGTTCTGAAAGTTAAAAATCAGGAGATTTTATTTCAAAAATCAGGAGATATTTTTGTCAATAAAAACTTGTTAATTTGTTGATGTAAACATCTTTAGTGAAAGTTTAAGTTTATATTATGTTATAAAAAAAGGGATGTTTTGCTACTCATTAACTTATATAAAACTATAGTAAAGATCATAAATAAGTCTTAATAGAGACAAATTATTAATAATTCAATACATGACCATAGTAACAATAACAAACCTTAAAGATACATAGTTTATAATGCATCTGAATGTAATTCATCACATAAAATACTACTGGTCAAACATACTAAAGAACAACTACACCTGTGCTAGAACTTTTCTCACTGAATCACAGCACATTTGATTGTTAAGGTCTCTGTCCTTGCTCGAGGAAACGCTCGCGAGCTAATGCTATTCCTAAGGGGAAGCATTTTTCTAATAACTCTTTCCCATTTTGACATTTTTGAATAATTTTTTTTGCATTGGATAGCTGAGGTGCATGCCAGCAGCGCACCTTTTTTACTTTTTCGATTTTGGTTGCAGATATTTTTTACAAAGATAGTTTCACTTTCAAAACCGGTTTTGAAACTGAAAGTGCTTTTTAAAAAAATATCTGCAACCAAAATCGAAAAAGTAAAAAAGGTGCACTGTCGGCATGCACCTCAGCTATCCAGTGCAAAAAAATTATTCAAAAATGTCAGAATGCGGAAGAGTTATTAGAAAAATGCTTCCCCATAGGAATAGCATTAGCTCGCGAAAGTTTCCTCGAGCGAGGACAGGGGCCTTAAAGTATGAAAAATCAGGAGCATGGAGCAAACATCTGAAAATCAGGAGTCTTCTGCCAAAATCAGGAGATTTGGTAACTCTGCTATCTTTATCTAATACATTTTCTAACTTTTTACCCAAAAATTTTAAAAATTCGTAAGCTTTGATTGTGTAATATGGCAAGTTTTAAAAATCGTTCCTTGCACGTAGTATCCGATATTTTGGGGAACATTAATGAATTTGTTTAATCATTTACTTGTGAAACAAAAAAGATCCGGATCATTTGGTTGCCAAGATTGGCAAACAAAATATGATTTATAAAAAGTTTGTGTTTTGCCTCATCGTCTAAAGTTTATTACAAAAGAACAAACAATTAAAGGATTAGGAGGGGGACACCTGGACTTAACCTGTACCTGCCACATTCTTTCTGATAGCAATCCTGAAAATACCAGAAAAACACCTGTTACTTATTTACACCTATTTCTTATTTCTCTGCTGATTAATTTCCAAAATGAAAAAAGAAAAAAAAATTGATTTAAATCAACTGATTTTTTTAAAAAAATCAGTTGATTTAAATCTAGATTTAAATCTTGATCATGCCAACCCTGAACAGCAGTTTTAGATAAGAACTTGAACAACAAATCTGCTAGAAAAATAGTTTTACAGATATTTCATCAATATTAGAATGACTAAAAGGATTAAGTGGAGAATCAATAGATTTATGGCATTTCGCCATATCTCAGGCACAGTCTCAGGTAGGAGGGTGAAGTTCAGAATTAAACTCTACTAAAAAAATAGTTAAACATACATTTCAGTGATTTTAGAAATTCAACCATTAAGAAAGATAAATAGTGACTTGTAAGATTTAAATCATTTCGCCATATCTCAGCAGCAGTTTTAGGCAGGAGCTTAGAATTCAACATAACAATTCTATTGATAAAATAATTAAACATATATTTTAATGATTTTGTTGCCAACCAGTATTTTTTTCCTCTTATGGAAAATAAAGAACAATACTTTCAGTATTTTATTACTAAAAGTCTAAAAAAAAGTACATTTCATTGTTAATCAAAATATTTGCGTAGCTCTTTCTAAAGTGTCAGAATTGTCTAGCTTTCCAATATCATATTTTAAAAGAACAAACAACCCTGATTCTTTTTATTATTTTAAGTTAAATTCTTTGCCAAAATTCTTAATGAATGCAACAAAATGCAAATGAAATGTTATTACTGTAAATGTAGCACTGGAGATTAGCCATTATTTCAAATGGGCTTTAAAAAAGCTATTTGATTATCTTGATTTTTTTTTTTTTAATTCAGCCATGCTTTTTCATTGTTTATATATATATTCATCATCTAGTAATTATTTATTAACTATTCAAATAAGTTTTAAAGCATTTCTATATGCATTTTCACATGTACACCCCTTGAAAATGCATGTTAAAATGTTTAAAACTTATTTGCACACCTAATATTATAGCTGAAAATTTCTTTAGAAATCATTAAACTTTCTGGTACAGTCAACTGTGTGAAATTTACAAATATTTATTCTCTGTGTTACATGCTGGAATATAAACAATGAAAATTGCACTTAAGTTCAGAGATGAAGTTAAATGTGTTTTGTTCATTCATTATCAAATTTCCAGTGAAATAAATTGTAGTGTATTTTGTACTCTGCATTTGAAAATAGAAACAAGAACTAAATAAAAGTGAATCAAAGTCTAACTAAAGAACTAAACAAAAATCAAAATTTTTGTTTTAAATAAGGATTGATTTTTGTTTAGTTATGCATAAAATGAAACTAACTTTATAAAAAATATCTGTTACCAAAATTAAAAATGTAAAAAAGGAGCAATGTGGAGAAAGACCTCACTTATCCAAAGCAAAAAAAAAAAAAAAAAAAATAGGAATAGCATTAGCTTGTGAGTGTCTTCGATAGCAGGGACAGGAGCCTTAATATTGGGCATTTTTCACAATTTAATCTTAATAAATTATTCTACTAATTTTGTAAATTTACAAATACATAAATAAAACTACTATATTTTAATTGATTTAAGGTGTTAAAATATTTTGAAACATCTTTAAATTTAACTAATGAGAATGTATTTATTAAAATACAACACATTGCTCAGTGGTGCACAAAACAAGAATTTTAATATACATTTGTACAATTAAAATAAAATAAAACTATCAACGTTTCGCGCCGTCTTCTGTGGGCGTCTTCAGGAAAATATGATTACGGAAGGACTAAGTTTGCATCTTGATCAAGAGATAATATTTCTAATAAATTAAAATCTAAATGAATTAAAAGTTAAAAAAATGTTGCCACTTACATGTGAGTAAAAATTTAAATATTACAACAAAATAAAATTTTAAGATTTTATGATGTTATGCCATATTTTTGGTATATAGTAGGATAAATTCATAAAATCTTAAAATTTTATGAATTAAAAGGAATTAAATGTAGAAAATTATAATTAAAATTAATTAAAAGTTTAAAAATGTTGCCACTTACACGTGAGTAAAAATTTAAATATTGCAACGAAATAAAATTTTAAGATTTTATGATGTTATGCCATATTTTTTGTATATTGTAGGATAAATTCATAAAATCTTAAAATTTTATTTTGTTGCAATATTTTAATTTTTACTCACATGTAAGTGGCAACATTTTAAAACTTTTAATTCATTTAGATTTTAATTTATTGGAAATATTATCTCTCAATCAAGATGCAAACTTAGTCCTTCCATTATCATATTTTCCTGAAAATGCCCGCAGAAGACGGCGCGAAACGTTAATAGTTTTATTAGGATGAGCGAAGCGAATCCTCTACTAGTCCACTCAAATTACAATTTGTCGTACGCTTTACAAAAAAACTATTCAATATTTTAATTTCAAATTAAACACAAAAATAAATTATGATCTGTAGATTTGCAGAATATAATTTTTTTTACAGTAAAACGTTAAAAAAATTATTATTTTAATTAATTTATTTTACATGCATTTCCAATACGGACGCATTTTAGCAAATAAATAAAAAATGAAACGCATATATTTTCAGGAAAAAAAAAGTTTAAATCATGGAGTAAATAATTATAGATAGAATCATGATTAATTTATTGAATAAAACATGTTTTCATTATCCCGCAAAATCGTTTGCACAGATGACACTTAAACATTTTAAAAGAATTGTATTATGGATTTTTTTTTTTTTTTTTGTAAACTGGCAACAAAATAATTGTAAACAAATAAAATTAATTCTTAAATTTGTTATATAAATGAAAAATTAAAAGATCTGCGTGAAGTTGTTGGTTCAAGCTCTTTATAAATATTTTTGCGAAGGTCGTATTGTGGCTAAATAATATCAACTCATTAATCAGAAGGATTTTATAGAAAAATAAGACTTTAATAAGTTCGCAAACACAACAATAATTATTCGTGAAAACGTCACTGCGAGAATGAGAGAGCGCTTCGTTAAAAGGTAATTCCATTAATTGAGTTGCCATTCGCAGAAAGTAAAACGTTCTCCCACGCGGAGAGAATTACAGCAATTCTCATACGCTAACATGTATAAAAACGAAGAAATTAAAATAAAATGTTTTACAGTTAAAAATTCATAGTATCAACGAAAGCAGATTTCAAATGTTTTTTCCAGAAAATAGGATTTTGAAGAAGTAACTTTCTTCAAGCTTTTTTCAAATATATTATTCTAAAATAGCTATCAAAGATTATCGGATGTTGATTACAAAGATTGGAAACATGCATATTTCAAACAATTAAAAAACACCAGTGGCTACTTGAAATTGTAAAAACATCTTTAAAAGAGCTTTTAGTTAAATTAAAAAAAAATTTGTAAAAGTTTGCTTCGAAAATATCTTATTATGCCAGTTTTATATCATAAATAAAAAATTAAAATGCGCCAAAACATAAAATAGCGTTTTTGTTTAATAAAGATGAAAAAAAAAAAAAAAAAATTGTTACTTTCAAATATCTGTTTTATAAAATAATGCTTCGCGAATCCAAACAAAGCATGGCTTTTGCTAGTTTTATTTTAATTGTACAAATGTATATTAAAATTCTTGTTTCGTGCACCACTGAGCAATGTGTTGTATTTTAATAAATACATTCTCATTAGTTAAATTTTATGGTGCAACTGTCTTGTATATATTTGTCTTTAAATTTATTCATTTTTTGTATATTTTTTCTCTTTCTTTTAGAATGTTACACCTGATTCAAGACAGCCGGTTCATTTTGTTGATGATCCTGAGTTAGCATATGTTATTCAACGCTACCGTGAAGTGCATGACTTGGTTCACACTCTTTTGGGTATGCCAACTAACATGCTAGGTGAAACCGCTGTTAAGTGGGTTGAGGCCATCCAAACAGGGTTGCCAATGTGTATTGCTGCAGCATTACTTGGACCTCTTAGATTTCGTCCAAAGTATGTATGATGCTTGTTGTGATATTTTTCATCATAACATTACTCATAGACATATTTGTGGTTTATAATATAGGCATGTATCCATAGATAATTTTTATGTACTACAGGGGCTGTGCAAATATAACACTATCATTTTAAAGAGGGAGGGGTGTTTGTCTTTTGATATCGATATCATTTTTGATCCAATCAAAATTTTCTCTTTTTATTTGTAGCATAATCTTTGGTACAAAATAGCATGTTGTCTTTTATAGCCTGTTATCTGTTTTCATGAAAATACAAAGTTGTTATTAAAATTCCTAAATTATTATAAAATTATTTAATTCTAAAATATGGAACACTCCAACACTTGATATTCATGTTCTTCCCCATATATCTATGCATATATAATTATATGGTTTGAGAAACCATATGTGAAGTATATTTGAAATAAAGCTTGTGTTTACTAATAAATTAAAGAGAAAGAGAAGGAATGTTGTCCACTTGTTTTGTTGATAAGGATTTCTATCTGCCTCTCACCCCTCATCTGTTCGGGGCAAGTTCAACAAGCCTTTATTATCATTCAATACATTATGTAACAAAAACTTATTGTAAAATACTTTTTAATGGTAACTATTTCTTTTAAGCGTTATTTGATATAATATTTTTTCATATGCAAAGTGATATTTTATGGACTTCTCTAAAATCATAAAAGTATGGGAAAATAAAAATGTAACCAGTTTTGTATATCACTTTGAATAAAAAAAATAAATTCTAGAAATCAGGAAAAAAAAATACACTTTGATAATGATATCATTATCAAAGGGAGGGGGGGGGGGGGAGGAGGGATTCAAGGGATGATAATGTATGATATCTGAAGGGAGGGAGGTTTGAAATTACCAATAATAAAAGATTTAATAAATTTAAAGGCTTGATTAATACATAAATGTGTTTGATTAAAAGATTGCAATTGCCACTTTTTTAGGTGTGTACGTAATTATGTAAATACATAGCACCTATAGTTGTCATTCAGTCCTTCCGTCTGCATATAACAACTCAAAAACTACCCAACCGAATTGTTTGAAATTAAAAATATATAATTATTACATAATTTTGTCAAGTCATTTCAAATTTTATGAAAATTGGATGCATAGATCAATTACAGAGACAATCAAAGGTATTCCATTACATTACAGTCAGTGAGGAAAAATGTTTCAAATGCATTTTAATGGTGTTACACTCATTTGAATATAATAGAATACATGAACCTGTGAAGTATATGTATATTAAAATATACATTCTGTACAACCTGTGATGCAAAGAATATTTTTTATTAAATTACTGGACCACACAAAAGTATTCTACTGCATAATGCTATACAGGAAAACATTGCTTGGGACGTGTGTTAATTATATTAAACTATTTCACATTTGATGAATATGATATACGTTGCTGAGGTGTAATAAAAGTTTCTTCCTGTATATTTATAGGAACACAAACAAGATTTCAACCACTATACTATATCTGAAGTACTGTGTACTATAACAGCAAGATCTGAATATTTTAAAAACTTTGTTATCGAACGCACCTCGTTTGCTATGCTTCACATGCAATTTCCAACTTGTTTTAAATTTATTTATTTATTTTGAAATAAATGCATATTTCTTTTGTGAGAATGCATGAGTTCAGTAATAAGCTATATGTTCTTTTTTTGTTTTGTTTTTCTTATTGTCAGAAATATTAATTTCTTCAGAGAAAACATCATAAATTGAAATCTATTGAATTCAACAGAATTACATATTAAATTGTGTGCAGAATGATATAAAAATGAAAAAATCTTGAATTTTCTCATTATCTACATTTGTAAAATGATGTGTGGATTTTAAATGCTTGTAGATTTTAGGAAAGTCTACTGTAGTGGAATTTCATTCTTTTCTTTTTTAAGGGTGTATTCGAAAAAACGCTTTTTGACCTTCAACAGCTCAAAATTTTCCGATACAATTTCAGACACATTTTTAAAAGTAGAAACATGGAACTTGCTGAGGGGATTCTTGAAGGGAGGTATGAGGTGCCGTGTGATGTCATTTTACGCTCAATTCATTAAAATTTGATTTATAAACAATTACCTTATCAGTATAACCCTCTTTCGTTCCCAGATCTCTCACTTGGGAAAAATCGGTTCGAAATGCCGTTTTTGATTGCTTTTTTTGCAATATTTTCTGCATTTATTAAAGAATTGACAATCATGACACCTTGTATACTTTCCAAATAAGATATTTTGAAAGTTTGGTGCATTTGACCGCAAAAATGAATTTAAAAATAAATCGGAAAATAAGCAGCTTGAATCGAAACACATTCTTAATTATCACTGTTTTTTTGTTTTTTTTTTCTTTTTTTTTTTATGGAATAGATTTATAAGAATGCAGTAATAACAGAGTATATTCTTAAAGCATATTTTGAGTGTTGCTGTATTATAATGTGTATTTTTAAATATTGAAATTATTTATGAAGTTTATTTCATTATTTTTTAACACTTTCTAACAAAGTTGAAAGGTGTTATAGGGTATGTCTGTCTGTCGATATTCTAACACACGTAAATATACTCAGAGATCGAGAAAACTAATGATTTTTCCGCGTCTGATCAACAAAATTGGCGATTCTTACTTAGCCGATCAGCGAAATTTGCGATTTTTACGAAGACGATCGACGAAATTCGCGATTTTTATTAAACGGATCGAAAAAATTCACATTTTTTTATGATGCCAATCGAAAAAACTTACGATCTATCCGCGCCTGATCAACAAAATTTGCGATTTTTTCGAAGTCGATCGCCGAAAATCGCTAATTTTACGAAGCCGATCAAGGATATTTACAACTTTAAAGAGCCAGATCGTCGAATTTTGCGATTTTTACGCGAATGATTGAAGAAATTCGCCCTTTTTATGTGCCTGATTGACGAAATTCACAATTTTTACGAACCTTATCGGCAAATGCGCGATTTTTACGAAACTTATCGACAAAAATCGCGCGACGAAACTCGCCATTTTTACGAAGCTGATCGACGAAATTTGCGGTTTTTACGAAGCCGATCGACGAAATTTGCAATTTTTACAAAGACGATCGACGAAATTTGCAATTTTTGTTCGCATGATCGACCAATTTGCGTTTATTTGCGGCCGATCCACGAAATTTGAAATTTTTCCGCGTGTGATCGACATAATTCGCGATTTTCCCGGGTTCAACCAACAAAATTTGCAATTTTTCGGAACCTGATCAATAAAACTAGCTATTTTTTCGTTTCTTATCAACGGAGTTTGCTCCTTTTTAGTTTTATTGACGAAATACGCATTTTTTCGTGCCCAATCAAGGAAATTCGTGATTTTTAACCAACTTTGATGAAATTTGCATCATTTTAAGCAGCAAAAAGAAATACGCGATTTTTTTCTCTTGACAAAACTTACGATTGTTTCGCACCCGATCAACGAAATTTTCAGTTTTTCAGCGCATCAATGCATATTTTGCGATTTTTCCGTGCCTTATCAACAAAATTTGCGATTTTTTTCTTCCTGACTGACAAAACTCGCGATTGTTCCGTGCCCGATCAACATTCGATTTTTCCGCTACCGATAAATTTAATATGCAATTTTTTCGTGTATCATCAACAAAACTGACGATTTTTTCTTTCTCGATCAACGAATTGTGCGATTTTTCACATCCGACTGATAAAACTCGCGATTTTTCCGTACCTGATCCACAAAACTCGCGATTTTCCTGTGCTCGATCAGCGAAATTTGTTTTTGTTTTTTTTCCCGAGCCTTATGGGCAAAATTTGCCATTTTTCCGTACCCGATGAAAGAAATTTGCAATTTTTCCGAGCGTCATCGACAAAATTCACTATTTTTCTGCTCGATCAATGAAAATCGTGCTTTTTCCATGCCCGATCAACGAAATTTTTTATTCTTAAGTGTCTGACGAAATTTTATATTTTTTCGCGGTAAATTGACGAAATTTAAGATTTACACACATTATTTTCTTCAGATTTACACACATTTTTTATTACACACAAAAATTGCAATTTTTTCCAGTCGAAAATTGACGAAATTTGTGGGCCACAGGTTGTGCATCCCTACATTATGATATATTGGGAAAATGGTACACAGAATACTTAAATGACTTTGCTATTTCAAATGTATTGAAACTGATCTAAATCACTGAATATTTCATTATAAGATGATTACAATAGAATTGAGTATTCATAACATTTGCCATTCATTTAACAGGGACATACACAAAAAAATTAATTATAGTATTGTGATTAGTAATTGAAATTGCATTTTCACTTTCAGCATGCGTTTTTATATTTAACTATATTTTTTTTGCATTTTACTAGTTATATATAAATTCTGTACCTCACATACAGGGCTGCACTCACTCTCCTTATTAGCAGAATTTGTTGAAGGAGAAATTTTACCTAAAGTATACATGTATTTCTTAACTGAACTAAATTTTGGAATAAATGCAGTTAATAGATTCAAATCTATATAATACAGGACTGATCAAGAAATTTGGATAATTTTCTGATTGTAGATGGGAACAGCTGAAATTAGATTTTCAAGTGTGTTGCTATTTGTTTCCATGAATTAGGCATCACATTTTAACTTATTAAATGGTGCAGTTTTGTTACATTATTCTGAATGTGTTGGAAGTTGTTTCATAATATCATTGTTTGAAACATGATTTCTTTTTTCTTTGTAGGCAGCGTCAAAAGCATGTTACCAGTTACCTTCCTTGGGCCATAAACTGTGGATTTAAAGCAAAATTTCTAATGAATGTTTACTTCGAAAAGAGATGGGAAGAAGACTTAGAAAAGTTAAGGGAAGAGCTTAATATCCCTCCTTTACCTGCCTGATTTCTGTGATATTTTTAATAGTTAATAATCTTGTTTGCAGTTTATGTACATTGAATCAAAAATAAAATATGCTGTTTAAGGTTTTTTTTTTTTTTTATCTTTCTTTATAACATATTGCATTATAACAAATAGCAGTAAACCCATTCTTTGGACGTAGCAAGAATGGAAAACCACACATCTAGCATAGATTATGAAATACTTTCCAACATATTCAGAATACTCTTATAAAATAAAAGTTTACTAATTACATTAAAACTTCAATTTAATGAAGTCTCATTGTTACACTTAAACACTTTGTTATGAAAAAAAAATCGTTAAATAGAAATCATTTAAAATTCATGAAATTTGTATAATAAAATACAAATTTCAAATAAAAATACAGTCGAGCCTCTATATAACGAAATCCATCATTCCAGTAAAATATTCGTTATATAGAGAAATTCGATGTATAGAGTATGATGTTAAAAATAGTATTTAATGTGTAAATTTTGAACAAATATTATTTTTGATCTTTTTAATTAAGAATTTGAAATGTTTAAAAGTATATATTAACCTAAAATTTTATTTGTTACTTATTTAAGCAGTTTCGAAAAAGAGAAAAGACATTTATTTGAAAGCTTAATGAAAATCAAATAAGGAAGACTTACATAAATTTCAGAGGAAGAAATCTGTAATTTTTTGTTGTTTTGATTTTAAAATTACAATTGTTATGCTCTTAAAAAAAATTCTCAAATTTTAGCAAGGAATGAAAAATTGTAGTTGATATTTTCCTCCATTTGAAGGTCTCTCTTATGTGCTCTCATTGATTCCTCTCTTATATGTGTAACAATTCAATTGACTGTGTTTTGAGAAGGATGTTGAAAGGTGTGTGGGAGGTGGGATGAACGTGTTAGATTTAAAGAATAAGGAGAGAAGTAATATTTATAAAAAAAAAAAAAAAAACCCTCTCCACTGAACGATAAATCAAAAATAAGTGATGGAAAATTGATTCCATATGATTTCGAAGCTTTTTTAAAACTGAATAAATTAAGATCAATTTATGAAAAAATTCGTTATATGGAGATAGATATTTCGCTATATAGAGTCTGTTTTTAATGTAATCATGCGAAAAGGGGACCGTTCTTACTAAAAATTCATTATATGGAGAAATTTGATGTATGGAGTTTCGTTATATAGAGGCTCGACTGTATTTGAAAAACTTTGTATATATATATATACTTCATTTGTAGTTCCAGAGCATTTGGGGCCTGACGATTCTGCTTTGGTACTACAAATTACATTTGCATTCATTTTATTTATTTATTTATTCAGATTTCCTCATTTCACTATTTTTTTTTTATTTTTATCAGGGTTGTTTGGTTTAAACCACGCTGGTTTAAACCGTGGTTTAAACCATGGTTTAAACCAAGTGGTTTTTTTAAAAAAACCATGCTGGTTTTTTTTAATATGGTTTTTTTCTTTTTTCCCTAATGTTTTCATTTATTTTACACATTATTAAAATGTGCAAAATCAAAGCTATGGAGTAGCTACAAGCAAAGCTTAAGACAAATATCTTTAATCAATCTAATTTTTCTTACTAGCTATAAATTGACATGGCAAAATATTTTTCTACGGTGAACTGTGGAGGATAAAAAAAAGGTAGTTAGTTTTAATTCTTTTTTAAACCTTTTATTTTTTTTTAAATGCAAAAATGGCATATACCAGCCAAAAATGCAATTTTACTGCTTAGATAGCTTGATTATGATTTACTAAGGATTGCATCATGTATCAAAGCATCAATAATGACATAATCATAAGTCATTCTTTCCATTGGTTACTCTTGTTCTGTATGCTAATGAATGATTGGCTATGAATTTTCTCTGTTCTATAGCTATTGGTTTTAGTAAGCTTTGGTTTTTCTTAGATTGGATTATTTTTTTCTGTTTCTAGTTACTTTGTATTGTATTTTATTTTAAGAAAGCTACTTATATATATTGAAATAAAAGAATGTCTAAAACTAGAAGAAAGGAAAATATAATCTGGTTTTCATTTGAGGGAATAAGAAATACATCAAAAACATGTTTAAGAGCCAAATGTAAAAATTGCATGCAATGTAAATGCTGTCAAATTAGCTCTTCCTTATAATACTAGGTGTGATTCATTTTCAGATGCTTTAGATGTTTACCTTAAAAATTGCCCCACTTTACTTAAAATTTGTGTAGAAAATAGGAATGTTATTGATAAAAATATTCAAAAGCTCGTATCTGTCTAATTTTTATTTTAAAAGAAATGTTGAAGATATGTTTAAACTGTTAAATTCTATTGCAGTTGCCCTGGATAATATCTAAAGTAATAAGTTCCATTACTAATGCAGTTTATAATTGGACATGTCTTCAAAAAATATTAAGAGAAAAAAAATGAAAATAAAGAAGTCTCACAGTTTTTTAGTCCAGGTATAAAATGGCCCTAACACCCATGCCCTTTTTAGGTATACATGCTTGAACCACAATACAGTCAAAGTGAACTATGTGAACAAGAAAAAAAGGATACATTAAATTTTACAAAACAAAAATATCCATGTAACTCGATGCTTGCACAGATAATAAAATTTAATGCTAAATCTTCACCTTTTGAAGAACAAAGAAACAGAAAAAATAAAGTTTGTATTAAAAAAAAAAAAAAAAAGTAATTTTTCTAAGCCCATGTCCCAATTTGTGTAAGCATTACATTCGTTGATGTATCAAGTAAGTCAATATTAATATACATGAATTTTTTTAGCATTAATAAAATGCATATTGATATTTTTTAAGTAAATATATGTAGTAAGAGATTAATAATCATTTGTTGATGTTAATAATTTCTAAATTATGCACAAGAAAATGTTTTCTATTTCAGCTTATTTCCGTTAATTTAGTAAAATATGTTTGTTTGTCCTTTACTATGTTCTTCATTATCAACCTGTATATAGTTATTTCTTAAATTATTATCTAAAAGGTTTATGTAAGTATACAAATAAATTAATAGTTTATTTTTTTCACACAATGAATATTTCCCTATAGAAACCTAAACTTATAAGATAATTTAATTATAAATTTTTATGCTTTAGTTATTTAATTATCAAAAAAAAAATAAATACTAATGTGAATGTTTAACATTAATTAACTATTAATTACAAAAAATTCTCATGACTTTCCAAAACTCAAGTTATTTTTCTTGCAAATGCTATTTAAATAATGATTTGAAAAAAACCCGGTTTAAACCAAAAAAACCTGGTTTAAACCAAAAAAACCCGGTTTTTTGGTTTTTTTCAAAAAAACCGGTTTTTATACCAACCCTGATTATTATTATTCAATTCAATTCTAATTCTTCGTTTTGGTTTATTGTTTTATTGATAAAATCCATTGGTGAATCTTGTCTACTTTTAATGGTATTATATATATATAATATATATATATATATATATATATACAATGTGGCTGTATGAAAAAAAATTAATTAGAATAATGTTAAAAAAATAGTTAAAATATGAGATAAACAAAAACTGAAGTATAGCATACCTTTTCTCAGTATTCTAGATTTTCAACTTTAAAAACAGTCTGTAATGTGACTTTGTACAGGTTCTTTAACCCCCTGACTGCTGAGCGAAAGGGCAAATTCGTGTAATGTTATTTTCTCTGTAATTTATTTTAATCGCTTAAAAAAGATGCTTTTTTAAAACATAATGTAATTTTTTTATTGCATATTGGAATATAATCCTTGGGAGTATTCATCATAATTTAATTTCTTAAAACTGGATTATATCTAAAGAATTACATTAATTTAAATAATGACTCTACTGCAGTAAAATCTGCAGCCTAGTGAATGAATGGCTGCATCAAATGGCTGAATTTGTGGTGGTGATAGGTTAATAACTAAAAAAAAAATTATACTGTTCACTAAAATTTTCCCACTTTTGTAAATGTCTAAAAAATTTATTTCTTAACATTATCGTGAAACTAGAATCCCCTTATTGTAGTGAAGGCTTCCTGTCACTGCCAGCCCTAGAGTGTAAATATGAGAGAGTGACAATAGCAAGTGTGTATCTTATTGCGATAAAAAAATTGTTTTCTTTAGCATCAAGAAGAAATGAAATTAATAAATACATAATTAAATTTTCATACAATGCACAGAAATAAAGTCATATAGCAATCTCCCCATTTAAATGTTTTACATGCATGAAAATGAAATAATTTTCATTAAATAGAATACATTTTTTGTAATATGGAAATTAATTTACATATTAATGGTTTCAAAAGTCAACGTTCAGCTGAAAATTTCCTTGAATAGGGTCTTTGTTAAAGGAAAGTTCCACTGTGTTTAAATACAAATAAGCAGGTTCTACAGTGCTGGATAACCCACCAAGTGTCTAAATAAGCAGATTGGATAATAATACCACATTTGAAAACCCAATTTCTACAATTACCATGAATAGTATAAAAAAAAATATCTGGACTGTTTTTGTGATGCCCTGTATTTGATCCATAGATTCATATATATAATGCATAGTATGCTAAAATTTATTTCAGTTACACGCATAGCACAGTTGAAATTTCACATTCAGCAGTTTCTGTCAATAGATGGAAATGCACTTGAGATCTTTTGTATAGATGTGTATATATACTGTATAGAATTTATGCACACCAAGAAAGATGGAAAAAAAATAGTTAAATTTGCATAACACATTTCAAGCAATTATATTTTATTTTCATAGGCAGTACAGTAGACTAATACTTTTTGTGTTCTTGTAAATGAATGATAGATTATAAATGCAAATTAGATTCTACAGTAAGTATTTTGTACTACACCTCAATAATATATAGTCAACTCTGTGAAATCCATATACTTAGGGACTGAAAGTTTGGTGGATTATACATTTTTGCAAATTATAGATCATTCCTTTGTTTACCATAATTTTTTAACATTTTTTTTTCATTTTTTAAGGTCTCATTATAAATTAGAAACAACTGCACAAAAATTAAAATGAAAGAAAAACATAATGCAAGGCTGATTGATTATATTTAATAATTAAGATTTAAAAATTTTTAAATTATATACAATAAAAACTTAAAACATTTACACAACACAGTAATAGTTTCAGTTTTGGTTTGTTGTCAATAACTTTTTCCTGCAGTCTATGAGCATTCATTTACTCCCTGCACACACATAAAATTTTGATTTAAATATTTATTCATTGGTAAACTGATTACTTAAAAAATATGTACCAAATTTAACTTGGAGATTAATTGTTAATGACAATAATTTATGCTTACATTCCAACATCTTATGTGGATAATAGACTTTTGCAGATTATACATCAGCGGATTTTACAGAGTTGACTGTATACAATTTTCAGTGTATCTAAAATAGTGTAATACTAGATGGAACCCGTCAAAACTTGACGGCACCACAGAAATAAAAGGTATTTTCCAGCTATTAAAGATTTTTTAATGACTAATCTTCAGCAAAAATTTCAATAAATAAAAGAAAAACCTGCATTTTACATCCAGGCAAATGACCTGCAATTGGCAGAGTTACATTCAAACATGCTGCTATAGAATTAGAATCTCTCTCATTCGATAATTTTCCATTTACAAATACAACACCAATAAATTGTACATGACATGAATAAACCATAAATTACCGTCATTTCTCATTTCATACAAAATATACATACTTCACTTACTTCGCAGCAAAATAAGACAAATTATAGTTTGCCATTTAGCAACAACTGTAACAATGATCCTCTCAGTGGTTAATTTGTTTTTACATTACCCACCCCGTTCAACAAATAAACATTTGCATTTTCAACTAACTTTTCTATTACATTTTCATAAATCAAAAATACATGTCGATTTCACATATTAAAAAAATTAATGATATTTATTCTGGCTAGGTGAAACCCGTCAAAACTTGACGGCAACAATATGAAAGAACTAAAGAAAAAAAAGTATTTTGCCGCTATAAAAAAAATTAATATTTCTTAAAAATTTCAATATGCTTTTCCATTTACCAACGTAACACCAACATGACATGATCCTGGGCACAGAATCGGTGCAATGCTGCGACACACGTCACAAACTCTTGAAAATGTTTGAAGATTATTTTTCTACTGTTAAAGTTTTTTTAAAAAAATGCTAGAAATCATTTACTATGTACAAAAATTTCTCTAGGTACCATAAAAAATGCAAATTTTGGCAAATAATCACAAAAAATAGCTATTTTCGTTAAAATACCCCCCCCCCAAAAAAAAAAACAAACATCCGGAAATTTTGCAAATGGATGTGAAAAAAAAACAGCAAATTTCGTCAACAGATTGCAAAAAACAACAAATTTTATGAAAAGATCTCTAAAAAATTTGTCAAAAAAATGCAAAAAAAAAAAAAAATTGTCTAGGTATTCCAAACAAAACAAATTTCGTGAAAGTATTGCAAAAAATCAAAATTTTGCCAAAACGTCTAAAAAAAATTGGCAATTTTCATGAAAAAATTTCGAAAAATAAAGCCAAATTTGACAAAAAAAAAAAAAATCCCTAAAAAATGGCAAATTTGTAAACATAGTGTGAAAAAAAAATTCAAAATATTGTAAGAAAACAAAAAAATTTGACAAATGATTGTGAGTAAACAACAAATTTCGTCAAAGGATTAAAAAAAAAAAAGCAAATTTCATCAAATAATCACAAAAAAAGTAAATTTCACAAAAAAACCCAAAAAATTTTGCAAAAAGATCTTCAATAAAACAGGAAATTACATCGAAAGATTGTGACAAAACGACAATTTCATCGAAAGAACTCGAGAAAAACGATAAACTTCTCCGAAACTGTCTAGGTATCATAAAAGACACAAATTTCGTCCAAAGATCTCAGAAGCACATAAATTTTGTCTAGGTAATCGCAAAAAAAGGTAAATTTTGCAAAAAATAGCAAAAAAAAAAAAAAAAGAACAACAACAAATTTCTCAAAAAGATAACAAAAAACGACAATTTCTCAAAAAAGTCATGAAAAAAGGTTAAATTCGATAAAACGGCAAATTACATCAAAAGATTGTGAGAAAAAAACAACTTTCATTAATTGCAGGGGGAAAAGATGCAACATTTCTTTGTTTATCAGAAAAAAAAAAAAAAATCACAAAATTTCTCGATCCATCACATGAAAAATAGAAAATTTGTCAATCAGTCGAAGAAAAAAATAAAAAAATCGACAGTTGGTCATGTGGGGTAAAAATTATAAAATTCATTAATGAATCATGGATAAAAAGTCATTTAGTTATGTAAAAAAGCGCACAAAAATTTTGTGATTGATCGAGACATTTCAGAATGTCTTTTCTGGGTAATCTTACGATGCGAATACTGCAGTTCAGTGTACCCATTGAACTGTGTGCTGAGTGACATATGTTTATTGACTCATTCTATAGGCAATTAAAAATATGTATGGAATTTTTTATCGCAATGTAATAAGTATATTTTTAACATAGGATCAGAGTAAATTAGTCTTTTCAACAAATAACCTGGTAAGTGAGAACTAACTTTTTTATTGATAGGCAATGTAACATCGGGTCGATCGAGTTTATTTTGATTTTGCCCTTGTTTTTGAAGGACATAATTTAACCGTTTTTTCTATTGCATAACACTTCTTATTTTGTTTTCAATCTTTTTTTTTTTTAGTAATTTCTTATTGTGATCTTCATTTCTGTCATACGAAAAATTCATTTCTATTTCGCCTATAGCATTTACATAATGTTGACAAATTTCTGAAAAAAAAAAACAAAAAAAAAAAAAAAAAAAAAACCAACAAATTTTCAAAAAAAGGATAAATTCGATAAAACGGCAAATTGCATCGAAAGATGGCAAGAAAATATGACAAATTTCACCTAAAATCCCTGAGAAAACAAATAATTATTTCCTGGTATCATAAAAGACGTGAATTTCGTCAAAAGATCGTTAAAGTACTTTAAGTTTGTCTAAGTACTTCAAAAAATGCAAATATTGGTAAACAGATTGTGAGAAAACAACATATTTTGTCAAAAGATGAAAAAAAGAGGCACATTTCATCATAAGAACACAAAAAAGGTAAATTTTGCAAAAAAAAAGGGAAAAAAATGACAAATTTCTGAAAATAACAAAAAAAACCCAACACATTTCACAAAAAAAAATCACGAAAAAAGGAATAATTTGATAAAACGGCAAATTACATTGAAAGATGGCAAGAAAAAACGACAAATTTCACCTAAAATCCCTGAGAAAACAAATAATTATTTCCTGGTATAATAAAAGACATGAATTTCGTCAAAAGATCGTGAAAATACTTTAAATTTGTCTAGGTACTTCAAAAAATGCAAATATTGGTAAACAGATTGTGAGAAAACAACACATTTTGTCAAAAGATGAAAAAAAGAGGTACATTTCATTAAAAGATCACAAAAAAGGTAAATTTTGCAAAAAAAAAAAGGTGAAAAAAAAGACAAATTTCTGAAAATATCAAAAAAATGAGAAATTTCACAAAAAAAAAGATAATTTCGATAAAACAGCAAATTGCATCGAAAGATCGTGAGAAAATGACAAATTTCACCGAAAATCCCTGAGAAAACAAATAATTTTATCCAAGTATAAAAAAAAAACATGAATTTTGGCAAATAATTACAAAAAATAACAAATTTTGGCAAAATACCCCCCCCCCCCCCCCAAAAAAAAGAACACCTGGAAATTTTGTAAATAGATGTGAAAAAAAAAAAACAGCAAATTTCGTCAACAGATTGCAAAAAACAACAAATTTCTTCAAAAGATCTCTAAAAAATTTGTCAAAAAACTGCAGAAGAAAAAATTGTCCAGGTATCTCAAATAAAACAAATTTCATGAAAATATTGCAAAAAATCAAAATTTTGCCAAAACGTTTAAAAAAAATTTCGAAAAAAAAGCAAATTTTGACAAAAAAAAAAATCTCTAAAAAATGGCAAATTAAACATATTGTGAAAAAAAAATTCAAAATATTGTGAGAAAACAAATTTTGACAAATATTTGTGAGTAAACAGCAAATTTCGTCAAAGGATTGAAAAAAAAGCACATTTCGTCAAATAATCACAAAAAAGGTAATTTTGCAGAAAAAACAACAAATTTTGCAAAAAGATCTTCGATAAAACGGGAAATTACATCGAAAGATCATGACAAAACAACAATTTCATCGAAAGAACCCGAGAAAAACGATAAACTTCTTCGAAACTGTCCAGGTATCATAAAAGACACAAATTTCGTCCAAAGATCTCAAAAGCACAGAAATTTTGTCTAGGTAATCGAAAAAAAATGTAAATTTCGCAAAAAATAGCAAAAAAAGACAAATTTCTCAAAAAGATAACAAAAAACGACATTTTCTTTAAAAAAAAAATCACGAAAGAAGGATAAATTCAATAAAACGGCAAATTACATCAAAAGATTGCAAGAAAAAAATAACAAATTTCAAAAAACAACTTCCATTAATTGCAGGGAGAAAAGATGCAACATTTCTTTGTTCATCAGAAAAAAAAAAAACACAAAATTTCTCGATCCATCACATGAAAAATAGAAAATTTGTCAATCAGTTTGACAGTTGGTCATGTGGGGTAAAAATTATAAAATTCATTAATCAATCATGGAAAAAAAGTCATTCAGTTATGTAAAAACCCCACAAAAATTATCAATCAGTAGAAGTCCCCACAAAAATCTTGTGATTGATTGAGACATTTCAGAATGTTTTTTGCATGTCCAATTTAAAAAAATATATGTATATATATTTTCTAGCTGCAGATTTAAAAAAGTAAGTTATTTATAAGGCATCTATTTTGATCTCTTATTATTTTGTTTATTTTTTGCAAGACCTACGTTTATTTAGTTAAGTAATACGAATTTAGAATTTGCAATGTTTTGTCTTTTGTTATTTTTTATCAATTTTCAAAATGATAATGCAACAAATGTAAATGCTATAGGCAAAATGGAAATGAAATTTTCATATGACAGAAATGAAGATCACAATAAGGAATCACTTTAGAAAAAAGAAAAAGATTGAAAACAAAATAAGAAGTGTTACGCAATAGAAAAAACGGTTAAATTATGTCCTTCAATAAAAACGGGCAAAATCAAAATAAATAATATTATGAAATATAAAATTAAGCATCGATCAAAAAAATGCTCTCCGAGAAAAGTTTTTGCGAACATCGTAAGAGGGATGTTTTACTTCAGTGTACCCATGGCAAAATAGAAATGTATTTTTCATATGGCAGAAATGAAGATCACAATAAGGAATTACTTAAAAAAAAAAAAAAATTGAAAACAAAATAAGAAGTATTATGCAAAAGAAAAAACGGTTAAATTATGTCCTTCAATAAAAACGGGCAAAATCAAAATAAATAAACTCGATCGACCCGATGTTACATTGCCATTCAAAAAAAAGGTTCTCACTTACCAGGTTATATTGTTGAAACGACTAATCTAAGGTGTAATAAATTACTCTGATCCTATGTTAAAAACACACTAATTAAGTTGCGATAAAAAAATCCATACAGATATTTAATTGCACATTTTAAACATATGTCACCTCAGCACACAGTAAATCCACAAACAATGTACGCGGGCATACCACGCTAACATTTAGAGACAGTAAGTATCTCTTCTCTCATTGGTTCTGTTGTCGGATCTGCGCAAGCACGAATCTGCGCAAGCGCAGAGAGCTGTTTGAGTGTGCTGACGAATCTGCGCAAGCGCAGAGAGCTGTTTGAGTGTGCTGAATAAAAATGGGGTTTCTTTTAATATATAGATTATTGAAGTACACCACAAATAATTTTTGCATGTTTAGATATGTTTTCGAATAAATGATATATTTTTAATCATTTTTATTCATTAAAAAATTATAAAATGTTTTGAAGCTTTGATATAAACTTTATCTGAAGCACATTTTGTTTTGTTCAGTGCTGTCAAATCTGATATTATTATATACAGTCGAGTCTCTATACTAGAGGTCTGCACGGGCCGGAATTTCCAGTCCCGGGCCCGGCCCGTTGTAAAACTCAAAATTTCGGCCCGGCCCGTTTAAATTTTTATATTTTAAGCCCGGCCCGTTATGGCCCGTTACAATTTCTACGATTTCTAAAAAATTCAGATTTTTATTATATATATAACTAAGATTCCTTTAAAGAATACTGCATACATATCTATGGAATGATTTTACAGTATATTTTACAGCAAATACACATTAACAACATTAATGATTGCTTAGATTCTTAGGTTTTCAACATTCGAATAAAGATTCATTAAAAAATTAATATGGCTTAGAATAAAGAAAAAAGAAAGAAAGCTAAAAACATCGTTAATTTTGAAGCTGTTTAATAAAAGAAGATTTATAAATATATTTCTATATCATTTTATTATAGATTTCAAATCCAAATTCCTTCTTAAATTCAAAGAAGCTCCTTTCTGATACATTTCTAAATTCATTTTTTTTCTCAGAAACACATAAAATTAGCAGATATCTTTATTCAGAAACTATATTATCGAATGGCGTTATCCATTTTTTGATACAAGCAATTTAAGAATACTGCAAACAAATAAAATACTGTCATAATTAGCGTTTTGAATAGAATTTCCGGAAGCAATAGCAAGGGAAGGGAGAAAAACCTGCAATCATTTGAGAAACTATTATATCTCAACAAGGTTATACAAGTATTTTATTTACCAAAAATGAAAAACGCTATTGGATTCCAAATCCCTTCAATAGTTAGGCTTATCACTTTTATATTTTTATAATTTAAAATTAATCAGAAAATGTGTCAAACTTTCGCATTATTGAGAAATTAATTTAAAAATCATCAAGAAGTATATATCCGAAGACTAAGCTAACATAAGTTCTTTATCGCTGTTAATAATTTTACAAATCATGTTTTCTGCCAATAATTAAGTCTAGTACCGATCCGGCCAGTCTATATGTAGAAAAATAATTCAAGCGTGATCTCGGACCGGCATGAGTCAGCTAAAAAAATATTAAAACGGGTTACACATAATGTAATTCTCCGATGCCGATACACTGTGCATTTTTATAATGATGCTGTCAAACTAGTATGGCTACATTTATACTTATTCTCGTTAAAACCATTTTCGTTGAAAATAGCTCATATTTTATCGTTTCTGCTTAAATCTTCAGAACGGGCCGGTAGGCCCGAAAATTTTTTTTATCGGCCCGGCCCGTCTGGCTCATTTAATTTTTTAGCCGGGCCGGGTACGGGCCAAGCCCGGGCCCGTGCAGACCTCTACTCTATACAACGAAATCCATTGTTTAAGTAAAAAAATCGTTATATAGAGAAATTCGTTGTATAGAGAATAACGTTAAAATTCTTACTTAATGTGCAAATTTTGAACAATTGTTATTTTTGATGTGTTTAAGAATTTGAAATTGTTCTTGACTCTGCTTAAAATATCACAGCAATAAGTACTGTATCAGTACTGTGCAATAGTGAGATTGTAATCCACTTCCAAAAAAATCAGAGAGATATTGTTGACTTCTCCGCATTCCTTAATTGATTTCCATTTCTCTTTTTAAGTCTGCACAAGTCGCATCTTCTCCGTCCTCAGAATCCGCATTATCCTCTAGTATACAAAATTCGGTCTTTTTGGAGCAATTGTAAATTGTTTTTCTTCAATTATCCCCATTAATCCCATTCTTATATGTATAACTATCCAATTGAGACTGTTTTGAGAAGGATGTTGAAAGATGTGTGGGAGGAGGGGGGGGGGAATGAATTCGTTAGACTTAAAGAACAAGGAGATTCAAACAGAGAAGTAATATTAAAAAAAACTCAGCACTGAACGATAAATTAAGAATAAGTGATGGAAAATTGATTTCATGTGGTTTTGAAACATTTTTACAACTGAATAAAGAACATTTTATGAAAATATTCGTTATATGGAGATAGATATTTCGCTATATAGAGACTGTTTTTAATGTAATCATGGGAAAAGGGGAACGTTCCTACTAAAAATTCGATGTATGGAGTTTCATTATGGAGAGACTCGACTGTATTTATAATCAAAGATCCAAGTCATGAAAGAAAATATATTGTATGAAAATCCAGTAAAAAATCCCTTAAAACTTAATTTAAAAAAAATCTAAATCGAATTTTGAAAAAAAAAAAAAAAGCATTGATAAATTCCTGCATATATATTTTGTACAAAAAAAGTACATGGAATTTATCATTTTAAAGGACAGATTGATATGTATCTGTAAAGTTCATACTAAAATATACATTCTGTACAATCTGTGGTGCAAAGAAAATTATTATTAATTTACAAGGCCACACAAAAGTATTTATTACATAATGGTATAGGCAGGGGTGATTTTTGTCCGAAAGTTTAAAGATCCTCTTCAGAAAATTTGAAATTGGGTTATCAGTTTCGCATAATTGCTAACTCGTACGATTTTGGGCTCGGAGAAATGCAAATTTAGTGAAAGAATCGCCGAAAAAGCACATATTTCATGAAAAAAACGGCGATTTCGTCAATGTTTTTCTCAACGAACTTTGTCAAAAGATCGCTGAAAAACGCAAATTTCCTGTGTGGATCGCGGAAAAAAACGGCAATTTCACCAAATATCGCAGATAAAATGCTGATTTCGTCTGAAGACCGCGGTAAAACGTCGATTTCGTCTAAAGATTGCGGAAAAATGCAAATTTTGTCTAAAGATCGTCGAAAAGAAGGCAATTTCATAAAAAAAACCCCGAAAAACGCCGATTTCGTCAAAAGATCGCGGAAAAACCGCTGGTTTCGGCAAAAGATCGAAATAAATCGCCGACTGTAGTGACGACATCGTCACGACATTGCTTAAGTAAATATGTATATATTTTTAAAAAAATGAACAGCACAATCTAAAAAATATAAATATATATATAAAAATCGAAATAAAATTTTGAATTTATTTTAACAATAACCAAGTAATAATAATAAGAAGAAGAATTTTAATTATTAGGTAAATTTGAAAGCTAATTGTAGTAAAACTGCAAGATTTATAATAATAATAATAATAATGCATGTGTGCATTCTTGGAAGTATTATCACCACGAATTCCCAGACAGACAAAATGAGTCAATAAAGCTATAAAGTAGAGTTTGTCGCCAGCCTTTGACATAAAAAAATCGAAGGAACAAGTGCAGAATTTATGGGGCTTTCAACAATTATTTACAACCAGGGGACAAGCATCGCGTGTGGTCGAAAGTCCCACACAAACGGTTGATCATAAGAAAACTAATGGAAGGGAGAAGTCAGATAAACAAACAAAAAAAGGGGGAAGAGAAAAATAAAAAGACATACCTCCCCGAAAGACAAGGTACCAATGACCTGCTAAGGATTACACAGGACCAATAATTTTTTTTTTAATAACCAATGACAAAAAGTGATTCCGAGAGAGAGACGAAGAGGGAAGAAAAACTTCTTTTTCTCTCAGATTTTTCTTCTGTTACCTGGAGATCAGTGGAAGGAAAAAAATGCGGTTTTTTTTTTCAAAAAGGACGTTGGAACGAGGTGCGAATTATTATAGGAGAAGAAATATGAACAAGTGAGAGTCTTTTGGAAGAGGAGGCGTAGAAATGCAACATTCCATTTTTAGACTGACTATGTGTGATTCTCTTCAAGTCACGACTATTATTCATCTATTATTCATTATTCACGATTATTATTCATTCATCTCTGCAACATTCCATTTTTAGACTGACTCTGTGTGATTCTCTTCAAGTCACGACTATTATTAATCTATTATTCATTATTCACGATTATTATTCATTCATCTCTGCAACATTCCATTTTTAGACTGACTCTGCATTATTCTCATCAAGTCACGATTATGATTCATCTATTATTCATTCTTCACGATTATTATTCATGCATCTCTGCAAGCTGCAACCTACCATTGTTGAACTGTCTTTGTGTGATTTTCTTCAATTTGTGATTCGTGAACAGTGCAGGATAGTAATCCTATTTGATGCTTACTAGGATTTTCATCAATATATAACTTTGTGAACAATAATGAACAATATTCACATTAATGAGTGGTTCGCCTATGGGGCAAGAGAACTTTGATAACTTTAGAGGACTATTTAAGACGATAAGCAAGTCTGCTGGACGCTGCGGCTATGGTGAGAAATTCTTTATAATCATTCCAAGTGATAAGGCCATTTTAAATATATTTTGTTTTATGTGTTTCATTAATTGAGGTGAAAAATTCACTATTTAAGTTTTAATTGATAAATAAAAATAAAAATAATAATAAAATAAAACTAATGATTTTTTTTTTTTTTTTTTTTTTTTTTTTTTTTTGAGTGAACTGCTCTGACGGATTGTGCTGTGAGCATTTAATAATGTCCATTATTTAAGTCGAATTTAAAACAAAAGAAATAAGTGTAGTAAGTAAATTATATAATTATTGGTGAATCTTACTATTTTTTATTTGTATTTTGCAATTTATATATCTTGAAAATAAATGTTTGAGTGTATATATGTATTTGTGTTTTTTTTATGATTTCTTTTACTCTATTTATTTTCAGCGAGTTAATAGATTAATAAGGAAAGGGCATGTTTACAAACAAACACTTCTGTCAACCAATCTACAGCTACATTTTTGTCATAGTGATCATTGTAGGAATCATCTTGACGGCGTAGCCCAATCATAGCAAGCAGACAACCATAATAAAATTTGTAGACCAATCAGAATGCCTGAATTCATATGTAGAGTGGGTGCTATAACGAAGCACGGGCGAAAACAGCTTGCCCACACTAATAAGAGCCCACAGTGACGTCAGCTGCCCTTTCCTTATACCCTTTAATATTAATGATCGGAATCCTTTTACTTTAACAATTTTATTTAACCTGAAGATTATTTAACCTTAGAATCCTAAATTTGCTAAGTTAAACGTTAAATAAGCCGATCCTGAGTTATTGACAATTTACTTTATTTAGATTATTTCAAGGTTTTAAATTATTTGATTGATAATATCCAGATCATTCTCTTACAACGCGGATGGGGTATTAACTTTATGTTATTTATTTTTGCTAACCACTAACCTTCACGTACCCTGTATGTGGTGTCATTTTCCTCACCACACCGACTTTGCTAAAATATCGCGGATAAATCGCTGATTTCGTCTGAAGATCGCGCATAACTCGCGGAATCCCCCCTCCCCCGCCGTCGCCGCCGATTTCCGAAATAGACGCTTTCAGTGTGACGTCAGTCATGACATTTTCCTTGGATACTGACTCCAAACAAACGGTTGCTATGCTTCATTTCTTATAAAATATAAATCGTAGAAAATGGTATCATTGCATATAAAGCATTAAACATGTGTCTGTTATATATAGCTGAAAATTGTTGCTGTAATATGCAAATAAAATAGAAAATACAGCATAGTAACCGTTTGTTTGGAGTCAGTATCCAAGCAAATCGTCATAA
Organism: Maratus speculifer; assembly: GCA_964019185.1. NCBI lineage: Eukaryota > Metazoa > Arthropoda > Arachnida > Araneae > Salticidae > Maratus > Maratus speculifer. Next base: position 297,822,986 of record OZ025295.1, on the reverse strand, counting down.
CTGATGTCACGACTGAAAGCGTCTATTTTTTTTTCACCCAGAATCATCCCTGGGTATAGGGGGAAACATTGTTTGGGGTGCTTTTTAATTATATAAAGCTATTTCAGATTTTATGAAATTGATATAATTGATGAGGTTTACTACAAGTTATTTCTTGAATATTATAAAAACAGATGGGGGCACACAAAAGGTTTCGATTGCTATACTGTATCTGAAGTACTGTAACATCAAGATCTGAATATTTTTAAAACTTCGTTGTATTACGAACGCACCTCATTTGCTATGTTTCATGTTCAATTTCCGACTTGTTTGTTGTCTGGGCCTGCCGCAAGGCCAGTAACGGGGTGGGCGGAATCGTTCAGAATATTCTAACGGGCCGGGGCGGCAGAATTAGAATCTTTTTTTTTCAACGGGCCAGATCGACAAACAAAATAAACGGGACGCTAAAAAAATTTAGCGGGCCTACAGGCCCATAATAAAGATTTCAGTAAGAATGATAAAATATGAGCTATGGCTTTATCGCGGGAAAAAACGCGAATCTCAGCAAAACACAGAAAAAAAACTCAAATTTCGTCAAACGATCGCATCGCGAATTTCGACAAATTATCGTGAAGAATGAAAATTTTATCAAAGAAACGCGAATTTCGTCAAAATGTCGCGAAGAAAATGCGATTTTCTTCAAAGAATCGTACAAAAAAGTGAATTTCGTCAAAGAATCTCTTAAAATATACTAATTTTGTCAAAGGGTCGCTGGAAGAAAACGCAAATTTTATCAAAGGGATGCAAAATTTGCACTAATTTCATCAAAGGTTTACTGAAGAAATGCAAATTTCGTCAAAGGGTCGTGGAAGAAATACGAATTTCATCAAACGGCTGCAGAAAAACGCGAATTTCGTCAGAGTTGCGAAAAAATGCGAATTTTGTCAAAGAGTCTTGGAAGAAATGCGAATTTCATAAAAGAGTCGTGGAAAAAAGTGATCTCTTTAGAAAACAGCACATATACATGCATACATGTTTATTATTACAGGTATAGTTTTTAATCTGAAATAATATACTGGACTAACTTTTGAAGAAAACGGGTTAACTGGACTACAGCTTACCGGAATCTACAATTAACCTGAAATCGGCTCTAATCGAAAAAAACTAATCCGATCTGCAACAAAAATATTTAGCGTCCCAAAAGAATCTTCCTCTCCCTCTGCTGTAACCTTACAGAAAATTTGCTTTGAATTTCAGTTTTCTTTTTAAACTTCAGAATCATTCCTGATCAGAAGTTTTATTATTGTGGTGCTGCAAGCAATAGGTGCTAAATCGTTGCCCGGAGGGGGAAGGACAGAAATCGGGCCCCTATTTAACAACTATTGTTTATTTATCGCTGCTGTTGTAAAGTAAAATCAAGAATCGCAATAAAAAAATCTCCTCACATCTTAGATAATCCTCCCTCAAGATTTTTTTAAATTGTTGTCCCTATTTTAAAGTTACCGAATCTTAAAATCATTCAGTCCATTTTAGGACACTCAATATGTTTTTATAATAAGTTTCAAATTATTCTTTTACTGAATTACAACTAATCTTAGATATAAAGAGGAAGGATAAAGAAATATAGTCGTTGGGTTACCTGTTTTGAACAATAAAAATAATATAATAATTGAATTATTTAAAAATTATTTTCTTCGATAAGACCTACTCCAACAAAATCTTCTGAGCGCACGCGCGGCGTGAGCTGCATTTCTGAACAGATCCATATGTCAGAATAGTTACTTCTACTTCTACTTGGATGGATTTGTTTTGACTGACTGGTGTTGACGATTTTTTTTACAGGTGGCAAGTTTCGGAATTTCGGGTATTCTTTTTGCAAATATCAAACATTTAAAAGTATGATTACATTTCTGTTGCTAAATAATAATATTTGATTGTTTAACTTTATCATAAAGATTTCTGTTAATACCTATCTATGTTTAAGGAAAGAAAAAAAAATCTTTGTTGCCTATCTTTTTAAATTTTGTAGTTAATTCTGCTACCGGTGTAATTAGATATCTGTCAATATGTTGATTTCATTTATTGATTGGGCGGCATCAATCGCTTGTAGTTACTTTATGTATTATTTAATTTTGAATTCGTTTTTATGTTTATGTTGTTGAATTTAAGTGTTTAATAATTTCTCTTAAAACATGTAACTGTATAGTACATTAATTTTCTTGATTTTGTATACAGATATAGCGATAAATGGTATTTTAAAAGCCTATTTATCAACATGTTTTGTGGAATTTTCTGTAAAATTAGTAACAAAAATACTCTTATTTATGCAAATTATTACAAACCTTTCATTTTTTGTACCATCGGACATGTCCAAAGGTACAACATAGTTTACTGTCCCAAGGTACAATCACCAAATGATTTAAATAACATCAAAATGATGGTAAATCTAGAAGCACAATTATTATTTTCTCGTAGCCAACAATACATTTAAAAACCTCTTTTATAAAGAAATAAGTTGCAGTTGACTTCTTTTAAAAGTACATTGTTAAAAAATAAAATTTGAATGGCAGAAAATATTTACTTTGGACTAGTGAATTTTCTTTTTCTTGCGAAGTTGTTAATTTAATGCTTCTGATGTTGTCTGTTACTATAATGAGATCAGTTGGTTATAGGTCACTATTAGACATAAACAAAAGATCATTGTTGCGAATAGTTTATGAGAAATTGTCAAAGTCCCGAGGTACAAGCGTCCCAAGGTACAACACTCTCCCTAATATAAAACTTTGAATTTCATATACCAATGGTCATTTAAAAATTTTATTTATTTTTAAGATTTTAGGAGGGGTGTCCATTACTGGGCTTTTGGGTGTTTTGATGTATTTCTATTATTTAAAATTAAATTTTTATTTCTATTGGGAAATGTAACTATGGGATTAGTTAAATATTGTTGAAAGATTAATATAATACGAAAAAAACTGGAATATAATGATTATAACTATTATTAAAAAAATTCCTTAAGAGGGTCTGTTACTGGCACATCTACTCTATATAAACATTTTTATTTCAACTATTTTATGAATTAGGCTTTGTGATTGTAAAAAGATATATTTTATGTATCCAAGTCCATTATATTGTAAATTTAAGTGACATTTTATAAATAATTTTATTTTCTTATTTCTAAAAATGAAAAACTAAAAGTTTTATGTAAGTGATAAGGAACAGATTTAATATAGAAGTGCACCAATTTCTCTTGGCTCAATTCTATTAACAGGCTAATTATTTTTGGTCAATTTGGCTTGAGAAATCAAACTTAACAAGAGAGAATTGATCTCCAATGTTCTAGCTAAGACTTCTTAACTGTCTGCAATGTTCAGACAGGGGTTGATCAATACAAAATTTAGAGCTTATTTTAGGAAACTTCACAAAAATGCATTTAATAAAATGGGCCTCATCACAAAATTGCAGAAATAAAATAGAACCCTTCACAAAGTTTCATTTCATAAAAGCATGTGCTTCATTAATTATTTTTATTTCGTTGGAATTTCAAATGTGCATTTTGTAAACAAAACAAGTTCCACAGAAAGCAAAACTTTAGCAGAAGGACTTAAAGAAGTTATTACAGTATAACTTCAAAAATCGAAGCAGTAATAATACTTGGTACAAATGTGAGTACCTAGATATATAAAATCACAAAAATAATTTTTACTTTCCACAAAATGGATCCCAAGAAAAAAATCATGCATTGATCCCTGTCAAAAAATTTGGTGTATAAGACACAGGCATAACTGAGTTGGTTTAAACATTAGTATACAACTTTAAACTTTGTTTTACTTATAATTAGAATCATCAGTTAAAAATTCAAAAAATTTTTAAAAATCAGTTAAAAAAAAGTAATTTATTTACTGTGAAATGTAATGTTTCAATGTAGAATGCAATGTTTATAATGTAAATTACCCTTACAGATTTTCAACGCCTTTGTACTGAATAAGTTGTGGATTGTTGTTTTTTCAAATGAATACAGACAATGATATTAAGAAGAACCATGATGTAAAGTACTCAAAATTAACAGAATGTGATTCAGATGATGGAAATTTGAAAAAATGGGCCAAAGACCATGGAATTTCATATTCTTGTGGGTCAGACAAGAAGAAATCTAGTCAAAATTTCAGTCTTATGTCATCAGGTGCAGTGACCTGTGTCGTGCTGTGGTATTTTTTTAGTTTTACTACATTATTTTTGAACAAGTTTATTTTATCTTATGAAAATGGAGATCCTACATTACTTGGTAATTTTTATTCTCTTAAATTATTGGTATTTCTTATATAATTTGTAAAATATATTTATTTTGTTATACATAAAATTAGCCATGATTTTGAAAGCGGTGATAATCCATTTTTTTTCTTTTTCTTTTTTTTTTTTAATTGCTAAATATTGTATGAGTTTGAAGATTTCAATAAAAAGGTTATGTTGCTAAATTCTGATCACACTCGTTTATGTTATGAAATATAAAAATGAATTCTGTTCAAAGTGGACTTGACTCACTTTAAAAATCAATGCATTTTGAAATATTGTTGACCAAATAAATTATGGTATTTTTCAATTTGCCAGGCACCACCGATTGCCAAAATTTCGCTAATCATTTTTTTTTTTTTTTTTTTTTTCTTAAGCCAGGTTTAAAACTAACTTTTTTGGCAACTAGGGCAAACATGGATTTTTGCATGCTACCTCTTCCTTCGCAAAGTCCATTTACAAAGAGAATTTTACTAATTTTTTAATGGCTGACTTTTTTAATATTTAAAATCTATAATCGTAAAATATGTAATATTGAACTACGTAATCAGCTTTGTTGAATATTGATCTATTAAAATTTTACAAATGGAATGGAAAAAAAATTCTGCTTTATATAGGATCTGTAATGCCATATCTTCCTTAAATTTTTCTTTGCTTTGGTATACACAGATTGGACAATTTTAACAACACCTTAGTAGTTCATAGATGTTTTAGTTCATAGATGTAACAGAAATCAACACACAAAATCTTCATTTGGCACCTTTTGTTTTAGTGCCCAGGGCACATGCCCCTTCTGCCCCCCTTCCCCTAGTTTTGGTAAGTAATCATTTTTTGTGCAGGGCTAGAAATTACCTGTTGTTAGTTGCCAAATGCAACTAAATTGTGGCATTTGGCAACCACAAAATTATACCTAGTTGTCAAATTTGATGCCTAGCTTTTTTTCACTTTATATATATTTTAAACAAACTTTCTTATTCTGATTTTAGCATAATTTTTAACCCCCCCTCCCCCACTGCACACACTTGAAGAATCCTTTTGTTCATAAAATATTGGTCTGTCGCATGTGTTTAAGACAACCCTTGCATTTGTCAATCACCTTTAAGGGTGTATTCGAAAAAACGCTTTTTCACCTTCAACAGCTCGAAATTTTCAGATACAATTTTCGACACATTTTTAAAAGTAGAAACATGAAACTTGCTAAGGGGATTTTTGGAGAGACATACAAGGTGCCATGTGATGTCATTTTGCGCTCCATTAATTAGAACTTGATTAATGAACAATTATCTTCTCAGTATGACACTTTTTTTTCGTTCCCAAATCTTTTGGTTTAAATTAAGAAAAATCTGTTCAAAATGTCGTTTTTGATTGCTTTTTGTGCAATATTTTCTACATTTATCAAAAAATCGACAGTTACGGCACCATGTGTACTTTCTAAATAAGGCAATTTGCCAGTTTGATGCTTATCAGGAGCAAAAATGAATTAAAAAAAAAAAAAAAATCAGAAAATAAGCAGTTTGAATCGAAATACACCCTTAAGCTGACACTATTTTAACCAATGACTGATAAAATTAGTCTAGAGCCACGGAGAGCCATGTATCCCTAAAACTGTCGCACATCTTTTTCGAAAGCATGGTTTAAAACTCCCATGCACCTGTCAATCAAATCTAAGCTGACTTCACTATAATCAATACCTGATAAAACTAAGCTTAAAACTACATTTAAAAAATTATATGGACCCCAATTTTAATGAAAAAAAGGTCTCTAATTTCTGGTACTCCACTGTAATGCACGATCAAGTTAAGATATTTGATTTAAAAAACTAAATATCATGAGTTTGATTTTTGTATTATTTGTTTGTATTTTCATACTTTGTATTGTTAATTTTTGTATTCACACTAGCTATATACAAATAATTTCTAGAATCCATATATTGTAGTTTAATCAGGTTTTACAGTTTTATAGAAAGCCAGTTTTTATTTTGATTTAGACATGTAAGGCAGGGATATAGTGTTTAATATTATAGTTTCTTCTGCCTTGACATGTAAAAATAGAAACAATATTATTGGTAACATTTTTGCAAAAAGAAATGAGAAATTCTGATGCAACATAAAATTGCAACCATAAAATGCTGTTTGGCATGTAGAAAAAACATTTGTAGGCATCATATGACGTCTTTCTTAAAATTTCCAATTTCTAATCCTGGTTTTGTCCCAAATCCATATCCAGCAGTCTCTAAAATGTATGAAGTTTGTTAAAACCCTAATTACTAACTAATATAATGAGCGTGGTGTGCATATTAAACAAAAAAAAAAAAAAAAAAAAAAAAAAAAAAAAATCACTGGATATATTAAATTTTTTGTGCAGCAGTTTCTAAAATTTATGAAATTCATTAAAACGTCAATCGCAAACCAATGTATGAACGCTAACCTATAAACTTAAAAAAAAAAAAAAAACTAGGTTTATAAAATTTGTTGTGCAGCAGTCTCAAAAATGAATGAAATTTATTTAAACTAAAAATCATTATAACAAGGGATTTATCCAGACTTTTCTCCTAAGATCCTGTTTTTGTAAAATTGTGAACAGTTTTTTACATTTGTGAAAAATCTAATCATAATTTTGTGAATTTGAATTGATTGTTATATTTAAATTCTTGTTTATACATTTTAAATAAGGTATATGTATATAAAATTTGTCAAATTGTAGCTGTGAATGCATGAGGACTTCTATAAAAGTTTTTTTAGTCCTTTAGTCGAAGAAAAATGTATGATGTTTAGAAGTTCCAGAAATTGTGATTCTGGATTTAGATGTTCTGGATTTAGATGCATTCTGGATTTAGATGTTGGAAATTGTGATTCTGGATTTAGATGTTCCAGAAATGTATGATGTTTAGAAGTTCCAGAAATTTTAGTAACATTGCCAACTTTAAAATCAAATCAGCGTTAGTTGCCACAGTCATACAAATTATGCTTGAAAAAGTAATAATAAATATCAAATTTTGTAATAATAAATATCATATTTAAATTCTTGTTTATACATTTTAAATAAGGTATATGTATATAAAATTTGTCAAATTGTAGCTGTGAATGCATGAGGACTTCTATAAAAGTTTTTTTAGTCCTTTAGTCGAAGAAAAATGTATGATGTTTAGAAGTTCCAGAAATTGTGATTCTGGATTTAGATGTTCTGGATTTAGATGCATTCTGGATTTAGATGTTGGAAATTGTGATTCTGGATTTAGATGTTCCAGAAATGTATGATGTTTAGAAGTTCCAGAAATTTTAGTAACATTGCCAACTTTAAAATCAAATCAGCGTTAGTTGCCACAGTCAGGTTTTAAGGTATATGTATATAAAATTTGTCAAATTGTAGCTGTGAATGCATGAGGACTTCTATAAAAGTTTTTTTAGTCCTTTAGTCGAAGAAAAATGTATGATGTTTAGAAGTTCCAGAAATTGTGATTCTGGATTTAGAAGTTCTGGATTTAGATGCATTCTGGATTTAGATGTTGGAAATTGTGATTCTGGATTTAGATGTTCCAGAAATGTATGATGTTTAGAAGTTCCAGAAATTTTAGTAACATTGCCAACTTTAAAATCAAATCAGTGTTAGTTGCCACAGTCATACAAATTATGCTTGAAAAAGTAATAATAAATATCAAATTTTGTAATAATAAATATCATATTTAAATTCTTGTTTATACATTTTAAATAAGGTATATGTATATAAAATTTGTCAAATTGTAGCTGTGAATGCATGAGGACTTCTATAAAAGTTTTTTTAGTCCTTTAGTCGAAGAAAAATGTATGATGTTTAGAAGTTCCAGAAATTGTGATTCTGGATTTAGATGTTCTGGATTTAGATGCATTCTGGATTTAGATGTTGGAAATTGTGATTCTGGATTTAGATGTTCCAGAAATGTATGATGTTTAGAAGTTCCAGAAATTTTAGTAACATTGCCAACTTTAAAATCAAATCAGCGTTAGTTGCCACAGTCATACAAATTATGCTTGAAAAAGTAATAATAAATATCAAATTTTGTCACATTCAATCCTAACATGAGCTTAAAAAAAAAAAAAAAAAAAAAAAAAAAAAAAAAAAAAAAAGATTTTATAGTAGAAAACTGTTAAAGTTTTGAAATTTATTGAAAGCAATACTTTTGTATTTACTGCATGCTGGGAGTTAATAACCAAGGAATTTCCAAAGACTTCATTACTTACAGCCAATCTTTTTAATTTTGATATTTTCAGGGGTTTAAGTTTAAAAAAATGCAATAAAGCAAAATCTTTATTGTCAGGTGTTGCCACCGAATATGAAAGCATTACTCACAGAATGTTTTTGCTTTATAATATAGATTATTATAATATTAATACAGTTAAATTGTTGTTACTATCATTTTTATTCAATGCCAACCATGCCTGTGGATCCGATTATGGAATATTACTATTTTTTCTGAAATATAACATAATAAATTGTTTCATTTAACCATACTAATTTTTTCATTTCACATACTTTATGCAATATTGTTTTGTATTTCATTTCAATTGTTTGCAGTTCTTGTAGACTTTCTATGCTTCTTGCCATTTTTCTTTTTCTTTTCTAGGATCTATTCAGTTACTTATGTGTTGTGTCTGTGGCTATTTTCAACTTAAATTTCCATGTAATATGTATAAAAGTGTAAAATGGGATAGAAATCCACCTCGTTTTTTTCGTAATATGCTATTAGTGGGGAGTCTTAGGTAAGTATTTTCCCATTGTTTCCTCTTGTGAAATTAATTTCATTAAAATTTTCTTCTATTTTATGCTCTTATTCTTATAATGTTTGACAGAATAATAATAATAATAATAATATATATACATATATATAAACTAATGGAATAGAGTAGACTCCCTCAAATCCACACTCCTAAAATCCGCAACTCTCTAAAATCTGCACATAATTTACGGATGTAAACAATGAAACATTCAGTTCAGATGTAGGTGCAAAATTTGACTTTTTTAGTTTAATATCGATTCAATATATTTTTTTAATTTGTAATATTTGTTAAGGTTATTGAATTCATGTTTTTTCATGAAGAAAGAATAATTCATTTCTGAAAAAATCAAGATATTGCTGATACCATTGGTAATCACAATCTTACCAAGTATATTTATGTATTAATCAAGCTTTTTTAGTTATTAAGTCTAGGCTAAACCTGAAATAAAGCTTTGTTATTTTATTATCCAGATGTGAATTAGTAATATACCTTTTTATGAGGCAAGTTTCATTAAATAATTTAGGACAAACACATTTCATCTTTATAATGAATATTTAACCGTACATTATTGATTATTAACTTGACCTTTGTTTTTAATCATTTTAAAAATTATCTAAATTTTTATTATTTTAGTTTATTACATATTTTATTATTTTAGTATATTGTAAGCATTCATTATACGTTTGATTTTATTATTAATTACATTCAAATTACTTAAAAAAATATATAAACAAAGCAATGACCAGAAATCCGCAAAATTCTAAAATCCGCAAAACCTCTGGTCCCAAGCTGTGCAGATTTGAGGGAGTCTATTGTATTTAAAAATTTAAACTGATTCAACAACATTGAAAATTTCATATTAAAGTGTGTTTGAGGAAGTTGTTAAATTTATATCATTTAAGATTCTGTGTAACATTTTAAAATAGCCCTGTGAAAACAATTTATATTTATAAAGAAAATTACTAAGTGGTTAATTTTCCTAATTCATTTTTACAAATCTTTTTTCATTTTTTGTATGTTTAAAACCACTATAGATATATTGTACTTCTTCAGGTCTGATAATCATTTCAGAGATGTTTTAAAAAACATACATGAACACAGTAAACAAGTAAACCAAACAAATGAACTAAAACTTCATTAAATATGTTTTATTCAATACTGTATAATATACAATTCAATTTCTATGTGCTACTACAAAAAGAAAAAAAAAGATGTTTTTTAAGTTTAACCTGTAAAAAAATATGAATATTTATGAATTTGGAGTATATAGATATTTCTAAAACAATGAACAACTGCATTTCTTAAACAGATTTTTTTTCAAATTCTTTCTGATTGGTGTAGCATAAAATAAACTTGTGTTGAAAAGCATTTAAAAATAAAGGACACTTTAAACTTTATATTGGCACTTCTAATCTTCATTTTATTCATAATGCTTTTCAAAGAAATAATAAAATTACAAAGTAGAAATTAAATTCCTGCAGCAGTCTGCCGACTTTTAAAGACAAAGACAGGAGTTTATCAAGATACTGATTTCAAGAATGTCATTATAATTGCTAACATGGAAGAATCATGTATCCCAGAAAATACATCAGGAGATTCTCAGGGATTTTTTTAAATTAAAAAATGAATATGAATCCTGACAATTCATTGTACAATACCCACAAAAAAGCTATTTTAACTTAGTAGTGATTTTTATGATTGATTTATATTATTTTTATTATTCATTAAGGTCTTTTCTCTAAAATTTCAGTGCTCCATCATTTAAACTATTAAAACTGAAATTTTCCTAAAATATTGATTTGTTTATAATTAATTATACTTGTTTCTCAAATGCTTCTATCAATGATAATTTTTAACTCTTTCCAACATATACTTGAAAAGTGCTTATGAGTTTAGTTTGACTGTCAACTGTCTGTCTGTACTCTAAATTTCATAAAAAAATACCTGGACTACCATGCGATTTATAAGTATTACTAAGTTTACTTTAGCATGATAGCTGTTGATAAAAAATAAATAAATAAAAATAAAAAAGTAACATTTATAGTTCATCTCCAGACACCCTCAAAAATATCCCATTCTATTACAAAGTCAATAAGGAAAATTGTTTGCATTGCATTTACTTTGCATTAAGACCACTGTTGTAGTTGGAAAAAAATATTTGTGGGAACTCAACCGTTCATAGATTATGATGCTACCGAATGTTTTCTAACCCCAAAGCCAATTTGAAACATTTAGCCAAAATCCGACTTTTTTTATTATATTGAAGTTTTTATAGTAATGTAATTTGCTTTCATTCAATAAGAATAGGGCAACTGACGTCAGTTCAGAACTTTTGGTGGCTTAAAAACAGGCCTCAGTGCTGACAAAAAAATGGCAGCTGCCAAAGACAGATTCTTTTCAGCATGTGTACAGTCCCTTCAGTTTTGGTACCAATAATTTTAAGTTTTTTTGCTTTATTTTTCTGAGTTTAAAGAAGTCTAAGAAATCTTTTATAAAATACTGGAGTCAAAACTTAAGGGACTGTACACAATTTAAGAAAAACCATCTTCGGCAGCTGCCATTTTTGTGTGAGCTCTCAGGCCTATTATTCAAGAGGCGGTGGCAGCACGACGGCTTCAAAGCATCTGATTGGTCGAAATATCTCCTTTCTTGATAAGTGGAAACAGATCTTCTGAAAACTAGCAAAAATTAGCGTTTTGCTTAAAGAAAAAAAAATGGATTGTACTCATAAATGATTTTTAAAATTTATTATTATTATTATTATTATTTTCAGTAACAAACAATATATTTCCCATGCATTCCCACCCAATTACAGCACTGATTAAGATGTATTATACTCTTATAGCATGTAAAATTCTGTGAGTTTCTTAGACACTTGAAGTTCATTCACCCCAATGCACATTTTTTAATGTACTTTCGATATCTTTTATAAAAATGTTTTTTCCATTTTTCCTATTTTTAAGCTTGCTTACTTTTTATATTTTTCAGGTTTTCCACGCTTATCCTAGGTTTAGTAGCATTGTGGTATGTTCCTGTGTCATTTGCAGAAACTGTCAAGAGTTCTGCACCTGTTTTTACTGTATTTTTAGCTTATTTATTGATGGGTGAGAAGACAAGCTGGCTTGTCTGTTTATCCTTAATACCAGTTATGGGTGGTTTAGCATTATGCAGTGCTAATGAACTTAGTTTCAATGCAGCTGGATTTGCTGCTGCAATGGCTACTAATTTATCTGAATGGTATGTTGGAGTAAAATTTTACCATTTTTCAGTTGATGATGTATTTATTATTCTGGTATTCTCTTTCTATAGCAGCCTTGGTAAGGTGGACCAATTGTTTACCAAGAAAAAATAATTACAAGCACTATCTCATATCCCTTCAATGTATTATATATGCAATAAATTTGGACAATATGTACATAAAAAAGCATTTTTTTAAAAAAAATTTACATAGAGAAATTAATTATTTAATATGTATACATAAACAAAGAAAGAGATAAATAAAAACATAAACTTAGCAAAATAAATTAAAAAAATTAACAAGCACTTTCTAGTATTTATCAAGCAGTTTCTTCAGTATTTATGCAATTTAATGTGTACAAACAAAAGCAATTTACCTTACAATAAACAAGTAATATTTCAAAACAATTTTTATTTATTTATTTATTTTTGCTGCTTATAAAATGTCACAATAGTCAAACTTTATTAATCCAGGATTTCCAGGCCCTTATAAAAAAAAGAGTTGGTTTTCTCTAGTTTAATTTTCAGAACCAAATGTAAAATAAATGATCAAATGGAGGCTTTTTGGATTTATATGACAAATATTGTGGAAATAGTTTCGTTTTTAATTTAATTAAGTACTGTAATGTTTTTGCAATTAGTCTTACGAGTATAGCTGTTTTTAGACTATTACTAATGTAATGCTAAAGTTGTGTGCAAAAATATACATTTTGAATAACTTTTTATGTATTGAAATATTATGTAATTTTATCAATTTATATTATTTTAAAAGTGTCCTTTTAAAATATTTTACATTTATTTTGAAATCTAAAGGAATGGTATTGATTTTAATATTCATAAAATACTCTTTTTTAATGTACTTCACACTCGTTATGATATTTGATAAAGTGATCCTTAATAATACAAAGCACAGGTATTGAGTTACTGCATTTGACAATACTAAGAAATATAGAGTTTTTAAATTCTCATATTCCTTAGGTTGATAAAAATATAACACATGAGCTAAATCTCTCTGTCTTTTCAATTGTTATATTCTAAATATGAGATCTTAAACTATAATTATTTCCTGAATTGTAGCTTTGTGTACATTTGCTGAGAAATGTAGCATGGGAAAGAGAAAATAAAAGTAATTCTTGTTGGCACACTACAAAAATAAAAAACACTGGAATTGACTTAATCACATTTTTATAATGCAACAAGTCTGCATGTAATCTGTAAAATTACTCTGTTACACAATTATAAGTTTATTTTTTGATAAAATGTCTTTTTTTTTTTTCTTTGAGGGGAGAGGGTAGGAAACTGTAACATTTTTGTTTAAACTACTTAAAAATTCTAAAATTTTAAATCAATGTTAATTTTACTGTGACATATTATATGTTTTAGTATATCTTTATTCAAAGAAAAAATAACTATCACCATCATCCCCACAATAAGTGAATTTTTTGTGACTATAGGTCTTTGTTCATTAATATTAAGAAAACTGTTGCATACAAAAATATGAAAATTTGTAGTATTATTGAGAAATGTTTGACATGCTGTTGCAGACAGTTTTTAAATCAAATAATTTTTTTTATTTGAGCTATTTTTTTAGAGCTATTCAGTGTTAAAGTTGGTCGAAATTGTTCCATTAAAAATGTTTCATAGGAGTAAAAACTATTCGTGGAAATTTAATAATTTGTCCATGGATACACAATTTAAGTTCATTGTTTGACCATTGGTTTTATGGGTGTATTCGAAAAAATGCTTTTTCACCTTCAACAGCACGAAATTTTCCGATACAATTTCAGGCACATTTTTAAAAGTAGAAACATGAAACTTGCTGAGGGGATTTTTGAAGAGATGTATAAGATGCCGTGTGATGTCTTTTTATGTTCAATTTATTAGAATTTGATTTATAAACAATTATCTTCTCAGTATGACCCTTTTTTTCGTTCCCAAATCTACCGCTTCGGAAAATTCAGTTCAAAATGCCGTTTTTGATTGCTTTTTTTGCAATATTTTTTGCATTTATCAGAGAATCAATGATTACGGCACCTTGTATATTTTCTAAATAAGACAATTACCCATTTTGGTGCATTTGAGAGCAAAAGTGAATTCAAAAATAAATCGGAAAATAAGCAGTTTGAGTCGAAATACACCCTTATTTTACTACTTTTTGAATGTTTTTATTTCAAATCAGAGCCAAAACTAGCCTTTTTTTGCACCCGGGGCAAACATGAATTTTGTAGCCCTCCTCTTGCCTCTGCAAAATATATTTACAAAGAGAATTTTACTAATTTTTTAATAGTTGACTTGTTTTAAAATTTAAAATATATAATAATAAAATATGTAATGCTGAACTATGTAATCTGCTTTTTCAAATATTGATTCATTAAAATCTTGAAAATAGAATAAAAAAGAATTGAAAATAGTTCCACTTTATACAGAATCCTTATGCCATATCATCTTTAGATTATTGTATGCTTCGGCATACCCCAGGCATGATGATTTAAAAAATATACTACTAAACATAGATGTGAGAAAAATCAACAAACAAAATCTTCATTTAGCACTCCTTCGTTCTGATACCCGAAGCACATGCCCCCCCCCTCTTAATTTTGTCCCTGTTTCAAATTTTTTAGAATTTCAAGAGATTTCTTCTCATGTTTTAGAAAAGATTTATATTTAAAATTGTTGTCAATTGTAAAAACAGTTGAAAAATAAATAAATTTCCTTTAAATAAAAAATTATTTACATGTGAGTATTATTAAAAAAATAAAATAAATAAATAAATAAATAAAAATAAAAAACTTTTAAATTAGAATTAAATGATTATATGTTAAAAGCAGGGAAATATTGAAAAATACATAATAAAAATTGTATTTATGTGTGGATATTAACAAAGAAAAAGCTTTAAAATAAGGAATTTATTAATATGTGTTAAAATCTGTAAATAGAGCAAATTAAATCCTGTTTAAAATGTCCAAAGAATAATATTGACAAATGGTTTAAATTTAAGAGACTTTACATGAAACATTTATTTCATATTTTATGATGATTTTTTAAAATATTGCTGTCATTTCTAATCCAACATAAATAATATTTTTTTTTAATTAACAATAAAACTATTTTCATGAAAATATTAAAAAAGAAAGGAAACTTTGGTGACAATTGTCATACTTAAAACAGCACATTTAAAATATCGTATTTAAAATAATTTTTATAGCATTATTAAAATATACTGGCAGGTAAAGACTCTGTTGACTAGTTCATTTTATATTTGTTTGTTTTCAGATGCTTAACTAATCTTATTTAATTAAACTTGAAAACAGCGATTAGATGTTGTAACAAAAGCTGATCCGGCCTTAAAATATCTCTATAAAAAGAAAATGAATGGAAATCTGTTTACAGGGCGATCATCACTAGTTTTTAATTATAATTCAATCTTCCATAATCTTTTGAAAACAATCAAATTATAGTGTATTTTTAAAGTCTGCAGTGTCTGAATGGGTGTTGGCGAATGTAGCTCATATAGGGAAGAGTCTTCTAGTATTACAAATATTAAAAAGTAATATTATAAATTTCTCCTTGACCAGCTCATGACTGATTTTTGTGGCATTACATGTTATTTTCAGAAGATTTTTTACTTTTGTATGCTCTATATTATCATTATTTTCTAATACTAATCTTTAGTTTATTTAATCATATTTTATGATTAAATAAGCTGAATAATGAATGCAAAGTATTAAATTAAATTGGATATACCAAACAAATAACAATTTTTGATGGTTTCAGTGATTTCAACTCTTTGAAAATTTGCGTAAATTAAAAAAAAAAATTGCTTTTTCTATTTTTTTTTCTTTAACTTATTCAAACACCATCATACTCATAGAATGTGCATTCTCCAGCTTATTAGTGTTTTGCTGATCTTTTTTAAGTTTGTCACTATGATGTGAGACATGTCTAAGGGTGTGACACAATGTGTGATTCGGAAACATAATCATTAATGTCACTGGTGCCAACTTATATGGGTCCATGGGTTCCAAGCCTGCCCAATAATTTTTAATCATAGTGTACGCAATTTTCATTGCTCTAGTTATTTACAGAGTTTGTACAGACTCCTTAGAAACTACTTAGAAATGAAAATGTTCCCAAGTAGTACTTAGGACTACTTAGATAAACAAAATACTTCTTAAATGTATTGCAGTTTTGCACGCGAGCGATATTGCTCTCGGAAAAATCTTTAATCCTGGATTATTCTAAATCATTTTATCTATATTTTATTTATGTATGTGTATATAATTTAATTAAAGTATTCAAGAGTAGATAATGGGGACTAGTATCTTACAGGGATATTAATAATGGTGCTTTTTTTTCTCACTTTTCTGTCTATGTCATGCACCTTCAAAGAAAGTGATTAAGGTAAAGTGCTCTAAAGCTGATACCCAAAATACAGTTCTTAAAGCTGACATGTTTAAGTAAAACAAATATTTAAAGCATTATCAATTTCCCAAATCCAAGATATCTTTGATTTAAGAAGAAAGAAAAATTCATTTAAATTATTTTAGAAAATTGGTAATCCTTTAAATATTTGTTAGATGTCGGCTTTACCTTATCGCTGCTCTAAAAGAATAAATTCAGAAGTTGTTATATTTTTTCGTGTATGTTGCATTAGCATTTTTTTTTTTTTTTTTTTTTTTTTTTTTTTTACCTTTGAATATTTTTTTAAAGATGTGTACAATATATATAATAAGTGTTTTGAGTTTAACTGATCTCTGTGTATATGACCATTGGTCACTGCTTAGGTAAGTTGATTGTGTATTTTTTTTTTATTTAAATTTACAAAATCACCAAGGTTGTAAATTCTGTGCAATTTCAGCACCAATAATTAGATTCTAATCGAGAAAAATTTGCTTGAAATGTTCTCTCCAAATGGGGCATTAAAAATTGAGATGTGCAAGTGCCAACTCTGTATGAACCTTGTATTTATTTCATTATTCATTTTTATCCTTTTTTTGCCAATGGTCATATGTTTTAATTCTCCGACTGACACCCATAAATCCCAAATGACTGAAATGTTTTGCTTTATGTTTAACTTTCTGCCAATTTAATTTGTAGTCATGCTCATGATATCATGACATTACAACAAATATCAGTGTCTTTATAAGAAAAAAGTATGAGAATATAATTTAATACAATTTCAAATTTATTAAAACATGATAGCTTGATTTAAAATTCTTATCTTTACCATCCATCAACCCTTCAAAGAAAAACAAACTGGTCATATCATTTTACAAAAATGTTAAAACCCACCCAATATTTTTCAAAAGTTGGCACCACTGATTAATATAAATTGTAAAAGATTAGGAAACCACTCATCCAATAGAAATCTTTATCATGTTAAAGAGCCATCTCAAATGTGATGAAAGAGTTCATATTTATCTAAGCATAATTAAAGAAATAAAATGTTATGTTTAAATGTCAATTGTCAAAATATATTCTTTTTTGCTTGTTTGTTCATATCTATACATAATTTAACTAGTATTTTATTTATTTTGTTTATAATAGGGATTCCATAATATTTGGTCAATATGATCTGTTTAAATTGTTTAATTACACAGAAAATATATTGGGTTGGAGAAAAAGTAAATTCGCTTTTTTTCGTGTTTTTCAAAGTGAATTTATTTATATAAATAAAACAAAACTAATCAAAATTTATGTGCTATTTTGTCCGATGACCTTTTGCCATTTTTTTGGTAAAACAATAACTCCGTCACTGTAGAATTTCTGAGAGTTCTGGGCAAAAAACTGAATCAGGTGATTTTCACAAGCCTTTTTTGAAACCAGCTTAACACCTTCAAGAAAGTACCGCATAGAACGGAACAAATAGTAATCCATCAGATCCAGGTCCGGACTATATGATGGGTTCATCAAAACTTCCCAACAAAGCTCTTTCAGTTTTTGCTGAGTGACTAAAGATGCGGGTGGTTTAGCGTTGTCGTGATAGAAGACAGCGCCTTTCCTTTCGATCAATTTTGACCGGGTTTTTTAATTGCCTGCTTCAATCGCATTAGTTGTTTACAGAAGATAGTTGAATTGATGGTTTAGCCAGGTTTGAGCAGCTCATGATGGAAAATTCCTTTCCAGTCCCACCAAACACTCAGAATCACTTTCGTAGCCATCAATCCGGGCTTTGCCACCATTTGTAAAGCTTCGATCACGATCTTTTTAGCACATTGTTGTTATACGTGATTCTCTTTTCATCATCCGTAATGATTTGTTTCAAAAATGGCTTGATTTCATACCGTTTCAGTAGCAATTCACAAATGAAAACTCTGTCCATTAAATTTTTCACTGTAAGTTTATGGGGAACCTAAGTATCGAGTTTCGCTTGGTATCCAATTTTATGTAAATGGTTCAAAAGTGGTTTATGGTTAATGTTTAGTTCCGTAGCAATGTCATGGGAAGAAATATGTCAGTCTACCTGGATTGTTTTTAAAATTTCATCGAATTTTTCAAGGATTGGCCGGCCAGGGAAAGGTTCATGTTTAACATCGAAATTTTCTGTAGGAAAAAGAGGAAACTGATTCTGACTTTGGGGTTTACTTAAGCACTGATCACCATAAATGCCACACAAGTTTAGATGAGCCTGCGTCAATTTTTCCCTTTTTGGAAGTAAAAAACTAAAATGTGACGAAAATGATCTTCTGAAATCTCTATTTTTAAAACGCAATAACTTTTGACTGATTAAACAGATGACGCTACCTTTATATCTAGAATTTTCTAGAAACTGTTACCTTTCAAATGCTGTGTAGTATGACTTAATTGAGTAAGTATTACTCGAGGTATGGGACTTTAAAGCTATCTATTGGGAAAAAACGAATTTACTTTTTCCCCAACCCAATATATACATATGTAGGATATTTTTTTCATAATTATTAAGCCTTCCAGGAACAATTTGATTATATGAATAAGAATCTCCCTTATAAATTATAAAATGTTTTAAAGCTATTTTGATTTGATTAAACATAGCAATTTTTTTAATATTGCAGCTTACAAAATGTGTACTCAAAGAAACTTATTAGTGGTGACAAGCACTGTTACAGGTAAAATGACCTTTTATTGTATGAATTAAGTTATAGATTTGAAATGTAAAAACATATATTTGAAATTAAGAATTAGAAAATGAGTCTATGCTTTACATAAATTGTACATTTTGTATTCTTAATTTGTTAACATGGATTAGCTTTGATTTATTGAATATTTTGGCATATTAACATGGATTCATTTATTGCATTTGTTAAGCTCTGTTTCAAAATATAACCATATATAACTTGGATATTACCAAAATATGCTTATTTTATTAATCTGTTGCTTTAATTAGAAGATTAAAAACTGTTTGTGTACAGTATTTTTTTAGCGAAGGTGAATTAATTGCAAAATAATAAAATTATTTTTTAAATCAGGAAAATAACATTGCTTTTCTTAATGACAATTAAAATAATCAGAGAATTTATGATGAAATTTGAAGTATCAAAAAGAATTTTTTGAATATTTGACGTCTTTACTTAGTATAGAAATGCCATCTTAAAATTAAGATTCTTCAGAAAATTTGTGTACGTTTTGCACCTTTAATTTTATACAAAGAAAGAAAGAAAGAAAAAAAAAACATTGTGAATATAAAATTATCAAATTGATTGTTTATGGTATGCTTCTTGAATTAGATGATTTACTATTTTATTTTTTACTATGAAATGTAGTAAAAAATAGATTTTACAATTAAAAAAGAAACACGTTAATTATTTTACTGTAATATACAGTGGAACCTGCTAAAGTAGACATCTGACTAAAGTGACCGATTTTGAAAATTTTTATTTGTGCTCATATAAAATAATATGAGAATTGTCTGGGAATGTGCACCTATGTAAAGTGACCAGTTAGCCTGTCATTTTTAATGTTATTTGATCTTATAAAATGTGGCCATCCACTTTTCTGCATGTCAAAAATTTTCAAACTAAAAAACTGAAGTGGTCATTTTCAGAAATTTTATTTTGATAAATTAAAAATGTACAGGAATTTATTTATTATATAGTTACTATTTGCTTAATGTATAATGTGACCATTTTGTCCTTTATTGTAATGATATTTGCACTTGTCTAAGGTGATTTTTACTGAAAAGTTTATTACTGCCAGTCATAGAAACATTTTTTGCAATTACAATGAAAATAAAAAAGGGTATAAATTACAGAGTAGCTTGTACTTATGTGTTAGTTAAATTAATCACTACGGAATTTCAACTGTATTCTAAAGAAATAATGTGAGTTTTAAGTAAATTATTTTCTATGTTGTATATTTTTAAATTAGGGATTCAATTATTATTGTTGTTAATTAATCAGTTCATTACTTAATACAATGCATTTTTCCTTATTTATATTTTATTTTTTGAGATCACAATATTTTAATGTGCCATTTTGAAAGACAATCCATAAAGTGCTCACCTCTATATAGTGACCATTTTAGCCTGTCCTGAAGATGGTTACTTTAGACAGGTTCCACTGTAATTATTATACAGTTAATACTGCTTTTTAAAATCTGATATGTTTGTACTTTGATTTTACAGCCCACCAGAATTGCAGTTTTATACAAGTACAGCTTCTATCTGTGCACAGATTCCTACTTTAATTTTAATGTTGGATGTTTCAGCATTGCACAATTCGTTGACATCAAAACTGTTATTCTTGTTTATAATAAATGGCATATCTTTTCATTGTCAGAGCATTACTGAATATACATTGCTCAGCTACATCTCACCAGTTACACACAGGTATATATACTTTTCCCTTTTAATTTAAAAATTTGTAAAATAAATGTAACGCAGTGAAGCAATGAAAATTATGTATTTGAGTTGATAACCTGTGATTTAAAAATTTTTAAAATAAAAAAAAATAAATGTAATGCAGGGAGGTAGTAATAATTATGAATTTGTATTGATAACCTGAATATCTATATAATAAAGGCCAAACGTATCTGTGCGTAACGCATACGTCATGTTTTGAATGGCAACACTTTTTGATGAAATTTCGGTTTTGCAATTTTCGCTATTGTAAATTTTTAAACTTCTAGACATTGAACATTTTCAATCTTTATACCATCGTTTAGAGAAAAAAATGCACTTTTAAATGCCGTTTGTTAGAAAACTGTATCTCAATTTGTTTTTGAGATATTAATTTTTTTGTAGTTTTTGGTTCAATTTCTCTAATAGTGGCAACTTGAGTATCGCATCTATGTGGGAAAGAGAGGAAAAATAACCATAGAGTAAAAAAGAAAAAAAAATAGAGATGCAGTTTAGTGGCTGGAGGTGACGCCAAAAATGTAATTCTAAAATTCGCTGCATTGCATCAAACACAACGGCGTGCGAAAAGAAAAATTTTTAGCGATGCAATTTTAATTCATAATACAATGAAATGCTATTTTATAATGCTAAAATATATTCAGATCTTTTAAATTTGGAGAAAAAATGATGTTAAAAAATTCGGTATCTGTTCTATATGATTGTTTTGTTTGGGTCGAATGAGAGACTTAAATTGGAAGAATAATGTCCATCAAACTGTTTTAATCGCATACTGCACCTCCATCTATCTCTTTTCTCCATGGAAAATAACAGATCACTGTATATTTTAGTTGTCATATTTTCATAGAAACTGAAAAAAATAGTAATTAAAAACCTGTTATGTCAATATATCGTCGGCTATAAAACCCGGTGAATGTTGTTGGTCTTATTTTGTTTTTATCTATGAATTTAGTGACTTTTAGTTCATTGTAAACTTACTTTACAAAAGATACATCAATTAATCTTTACAAAAAACGTATTTTAAAGAATATCTGGGTGTCATATTTTCTTAGTTGTGTTTAAAAATTGAGAATGCAATTTTATTCTTTGGCGAAATCTTTGGCTAATAACTGCTATCTTGCGTCTAATTCGCAGGACCGTAGTGAACAATAGGGAAGGCTCAAGAGAATATAGAGGTTTTTTTTTTCTCTCTCTCTTACGCAGAAAGATAAATAAGTGCATATTCACATTGTAGGTACTCTGTTTCTTATTAAACTGTTAAAATAACTTCATTTTATGCTTAGAAAAGTATATGATGATGAAAGTTTTGAGTGTATAACTGGTGCAAAATAGCCCATCATGTTAGCTTCATATGTACAAATAAGATGAGGGAGTGTTGAAACACTTATTTTAGTTACAATTTAGTAACTCTGCAAAACTGTGATAAGATTTCAAAACTAAATTAGATTTTTAAACAATATTTCATTTGAATTTTCGAAACAGAAATTCATTGAGTGACCGTGGAATCTTTTCCAGGGGGGGGGGGGGGCTCAAAATATTTTAGGGGGGTTGAACTGCCCATAGCGCCTTAGCTACGGCCCTGCTAATACGGAAATACCGATAATTTTTAAAGCTGTATATGCTTACATAAATAATATGTTTCATATAAAATTGCTATTTGGAATTAGTTGGCAGTTTAAAAATCCTATTACGCAGAAAAAAATTATTAGACTTTCTAATTTTAAATTTTAAAAAAGTTTTTCACCTTTACTTTGTGACCCGGGAACCCCGGGTTCGGTGTACTAGTTCCTCTAATGTCCCAAAAATATTCATACTAGAAACAAAAAATGAAATAGAACTTTCATTTCTAATAAAATATTTAAATGACATTTTTGAAAAATGAATATGTTTTAGTGGGATTTTCTAAAATATTGAGTAAATCATGTATTTCTGTGCTCTCTTGTGAATCCTGCAAGCCTTTAATAGTAAAAAAAAAAGCATTTAACAGTGAGTTCTGCATGAAACATTGAATATTTTATTTATTATTATTGACTGTTTGCAAAGTCTGTTCTGGTAGATAGAAGTACACAAGAAGTATAAAATATCAGCAACAATTTATAAATTTAGTAGAAGCTTATGAGCAAGGGCGGCGCCAGAGGGGGGGCCGTGGGGGCATATGCCCCCCCCCCCCGTCGGGCATACTTGGCCCCCCCCATCGGGGTCAAAATTCAATTTCGTCGGGGAAAATATTTTGACTTTTGAATTTCAGCCCATTCAAGTTGGATCAAAATATGGAGCTTTTTTTTTTTTTGAAAGTCGGATTGACTAAACTAATTCTTTTTTGTACATCGGTTTCTGACTGAAGTTTGATTCTTGCAATTTGAGTTTAGATAAACCCGAATTATCGAAAAAAAATCTGAATTTTTAAAATAAAAATCTACATGGATGACAGCATAGGATGATGCATGAATGACTCTATGCATGTTTATTTTTCAACAAAAAGATAAAATTTATACTAAAAATCGATTTTATACTTTTTTTTTTTAACTACATTAAATTTGTGGATCAGTTTTCGCTTATTTTGGATTTACGATCGGCTTGGAAATGAAGAATTTTTAGTTCAGTTAAAATACGAAAACGAAAATTATTTTGTCGGGGTTGTCTTGGATAACAAGTAGAATGCTTCATTGTGTGGGGCAAACTGCACCTGACATGACTCGCAGTCTGGACCGGATCGGGTTGAGCCTAAATTTTTGTCTTTGAGTGTCGGATTAAAGTCGGTTTAACTTTGTTTCAGGTTCGGGTTGGATGTTGATACTTATGGTTCTTGATTCGAGAAGAATTGATCTCTCAAAAGAATTTACAAAACTTATTTTAAGATAAAAACTGTATTTGAATGTCACTGAATTTATGTATACTGATTTTTTTTACTTAAAATCTGAAATTGTTACTGAATATATATTTGTAAACATATTCTTACATAACTGCATTACAGCATGGATATATTTTTTCATCAGCTACAATTAGGGTTTGGTTGGGTTGAAATATTTCGGGTTCAGGTCGAAATGTAGAGATGTCTAGCTCAAATCGGGTTTCGGGTAGAAACCCGATCTTGCATCTCCTCGGAAAATTAAACTCAACTCGACTGGTGGTTTTAATCGGACCTGGCTAAAGTTAATTTTTTTTTCGGAAAGTTTAGGATTGACTTCTATTTTTCGAGTCGGGTAATTTTAATTGTTTTAGCGTATGGGCTCGATTCTATCAGATTCCTCAAAAGTATCCCCAAAATATATTTTAAAATGAAAAATCACATTATTTGAAAGTCAATGAATCAATATACAGATATATCGATTTTTCTACATAAAAAATATAATTGATACTAGACTACTTTTCCATTATTGCTTTACAAGATGGAATTTTGTTTTTTCATACTGAGTTGGGATTGCGTTCGGAATGAATACTATTGATTTTAGAAGTTTTGTCAAGTTCGGGTTATCTATTTTTTAAAAACTGGTTCAGGTTGAATGGATATATAATTAATTAGCTCAGGTCAGGTATAACCCATTCCGCGGAGGATTCCGTGCTTCGGTAAACAATCCGTGAATTGAACTATCCCCCCTCCATTGATTAGATTCCGTAAAAACAGAAAAAATTGCACTTTAATTTTGCCATTTCTACTCCACCTCCCGCAAAACATACAGAAAAAACACCAAATACCTGAAATACTCACACCTAAACAGCATGTTCGTCAAATTACATGGGTATTCTGGCATCTGTGTTGCTTACAAGGAAGGTCTCCATTGGGGGCATACTCAGAATTTTTTTAAAAAGATACGAATTAAACTACTCATGTAAGTAATAAAGGATCAGTGAAAATTAGCGGCTGAATTACATTATTAGATATGCAAAAAAATAAAATAGTTTGGAATAATTGGCGTGAAAAGCTGAAAGCGACGCGGGATTTGGCGAGCAGTGCATTTCCTCGCCAAAAGCAGACGATTTTAACGAATCTGAAAATTGATTTTAATTGACTTTACTGTTAAAAATCTGCAGCATTTACTGCAACGTCACTCCACTACTTTTATAGAATATCTCTCTTCTGACCAATGAGAATGCTCCATAGCACGGTGAATTGACCGTGTCATACACTGTTAAAAATCTGCTGCATTTTGTTGCAACGCACTCCACCGCTTGTATATAATATCTCTATTCCAATCAATGAGAAAGCTCCATTCCACGGCCAAGTAGCCGTTTTCTATACAAGCAAGGGAGTGCGTTGCAACAAAATGCAGCAGATTTTTAACAGTATATTTTTCAATTTGGAACAATTTTAATCAATTTAAATTGTGCTTTAAATGATAAAATATATTAATTTCATTTTGTTATAAGTACATATAAACGTATATGAGAAAATTACACTTAAAGTAAAGTAAAAATGCAAAACTAAAATTACTTAAACTAAACTTATTTAAATAAATTGAACATAGAAAGTTTTTTCTTGAAAAAGTATTCGAAGCGTAAAAGCGTATTTTTCAAAATTTCGTTTTTTCGCCAACCGGAGATAAATTGCCAAATAAACGAAATTTTTATTATTTTTTTATGGACGTTATAAGGAGGTTCCGCTGGAATTTTTTTTATAAACATATATAACTGTATGAGAAGAACATTCTGTAATTTTTTCAGATTTTTCTGAGTATGCCCGTATGGAGACCTTCCTTGTTAGTACTATTCGTGTTAGAAAAGGAATTTAAATCCCTTTCATCTATAAATATGTAAAAATGAGAAATCTAAGATCAAAATTTAAAAAAAAAAAATCTTATCTCAGAAGGCAGAAATTAATTAAAATAATAGAAAAGATGAAAATCAAAGGAATGCTTCGGCAATGTTGAGCGGGAAATTTTGGTCCTCGCAGACCTCTAACCCGCAGCTAGATCTCATGCATAACCCGCAGTTTGAATCAGCGATATATTTATAATTGCAGATCGCTTTTCGCTGATATTAAAATAATTCACTTTTAGATTCCCAACTATTTTACAATTTTTCACTTCATTTACATTTCTCTTGGAAATTTTGTGTTAAAGTTTTTGTTTCAGATTTAAATTCTGATCTTATCAAAATTTGGAACATCATACTTTGTGCATTTGATCAATATACACTCTAAAACAAAATGGAAATTGAAGATATTTTCCCCCATTGTTTTTATTATTATTTTTATAGTTAAAAAAGTCTGCTTTAATTTGAACATTTTTTCGAAAATAAAGAAAATTAATCAATTTAATGCTAAAACTACCTGAAATCCTCCAATATCTACAGATGCATTTTTTTAATTAAAGGACTGTTTAATTAACTGTGCAACAACGCTGTGTACTAGGATTTTCTATTATAAACTGATTTTTTACTTACCTCTATTTTCTCTCAAAATATGAAAAATTCATGAATCAAATCTCAATTTTTAAAAAAATTCTACAATCAAAAGACAGAAAATTCTTCAAGTAATAGAAAAATCCGTTCCAACCACACGTGCTTTCCAGCAAATTACTGCCTGTATGTTTTATTTTTTGTGAAATGTTTTTTGAGAGTTTATAAAATAATTACATTTTCTCAAAAATGACTGAATTAGAAAATGATAAAAAAAGTAAAACGCGGTACTTATAAACTCTTAAAATTTATATACAGTAAAACCTCTAAATAACGGACACCTCGGGAACTCAGAAATTGTCCGCTATTCGGAGGTGTCCGGCTATTGGGAAAACCTCCGAGATTAAAAAATCACTAAGAAATGCTTAATGTTTCATTAATTGACTTTTATATATCATAAAATTTCTACTATATGATTAATCAGAAATTAAAATTAGTTTTTAAGCAATAAAACTGAAATAAAATTTTGCACTCCTTTATTCACTGTTCATCAGATTCTTGTGAAAAAAATCTGTTACAAAAGTTTAATTTTGCTTGCAATTACATGTAATTTGTTTTTCAATGCGACATTATTGGACATTATTAAGATTTGGTCAGGGGAGAGGGAATTGCACTCTTAACTATTAGAAGCATAAAATATCAAAATCTTCCTGGGAGATATTTCAGTGCTCTAGAAGATGTTCCTCCTGAGAAACCCCTTGAATTCAATGCTTGTGGGTGGAGATATTTTCCCAGCACTCCCTCTACACTTATCTATGATTACAAAATTTGTGACACACTGCCATGATAAGTTTAGAGGCTTTTTTTTCTCCTCCTCTCTTTAAAAAATACTTTTTCATCCTTTATTACCGAAAATAGTGTCCGCTATTCGGAATGTCCGTTATTCAGAGGTTAAGCATATAAAAATTTAGGTTTTCGGAGTGGGAATTGGAAAACTGTCCACTAAATAGAGGTGTCCGCTATTCGGGAGTGTCCGTTATAGAGGTTATACTGTATTTCAAAAATTCTAGTTCGATTAATTACTTTCACATTAATTTCAAGGAAATTAGTATTTAGTACAGCAATGTGTTCAGATTTAACGAAAAAGGATATGAAAGAAATTTCAATTTTATACAGAATTTGTTCTAGCCAAGTATGTTGTTTCTTTATACTCGTATTCTTATTTAGATTTCAATCTAACGATATTTAAACTGCAAAGAACAGCTGCGGTTCACCAAAAGGAAATGCATGACTATCTGTTTTGAGTAGTTTTCAAATTCTGTTCTGCAAGTTAATATAAAACAAACTTTTCGACTGCTGGAATGATAAAGAGATCGATGAATATGTTGTTTAGCTTCAGCAAACGTATTCTTGCTGATTGGTTGTAAAAAGAACCTTTATACATCTCAATGTTGTTGTGGGAATTACTAGAAAAACATCTGCTCTGATAGTCTTGAAGGATATTTCAGAGTTACATAAGGTGCAGTTCCCTATTATCGACATTTGTCCATTGACCATAGATATAAGGAGTTAATTCTTTTTCCTAATCTAGTATTTTTATTTAAAAATATCGAAATCGTCTATTTAATGCTTTTTTTTTTACAAAAATTATATAATTAATAATACAGTAACCGTAAGAACAATGCTACAATGACCTTTTAAAGAACGAATCTGACTATAAAACAATGAAATTTATGACTTTGCAAATTTTGCATTTGAATTATTAATTCTACTAATTATAAATACTTTATGAGTTCAATCTTTTTACGAATGTGTGAACTATACTATTTTTCTGCAGTACATAAAAAGTTTCAAGTCTTTCATACGAGTAAGTTCAAATGATTTCTTATTTCTTTGCGTTTGTATGTAATTTGATATTTTTACTCGAGTGCTTTAATTTTAAAACTTCTTTATACGCAGAATTCGTAATTTTGTTGATAATAATAATTTAACTTTTTAAAGAAATTATGTAAGTTTTTCATTTGTATTTTTGCATTCAGTAATACATACAGTAGAGCACCCATTATTACGCTTCATATATTACGTACGACATGGATTAAACATTAATATTCCTGGGCCCAACATAAACAAGGTTTAAATGAAATTTCAGTTTTGCAATTTTCGGAACTGCGAATTTTTAAACTTCTAAATATCGCACATTTTAAATTTTTACACAGTGACATAGAGAAAAAAATGCTCTTTTAAATGAAATTTGTTTGCAAACTTTACCATAATTTGTTTTCAAATTATTAATATTTTAAAAGTTTTTATTACATTTTTTGTCATCGTGTCAACAGAAGTATTCCATTTTTGGACATTAAATATGGACCAATCACAAAACGAATAAAATAAAATAAGTTCCGGAATTCAACCAATAAAAAGATTCAGATCTGCTTCAGATTTTCCAGTTCTCCACCGAGATCAACAACTATTTTCCAAATAGTTAAAAAAAAAAAAAAAGATTAATTCTTTTTGATCAGAACTCTTCGTGTAAAACAGTTTATAACAATATTGAAGTAAAAATTCATGTTTTGTAGAAATAGAGTCAAGTCGGGTCGAGATTTTAACTGTTTTTTTTTTTTTGGGGGGGGGGGGGAAGGGGAAGGGGCTAATATATATAATATTTGCTAGGCCATATAAGCAGGACAACTTTTTAAATTTTACGCAGACTGGAACATTAATTTATTTTGTACGAACTGGGCCCTTGAAATTTTTGCCCACGCAATTTTTAGGACCTGCTCCAGCACGCGGGGACCTCTGATATATGTTATGAACTTGGCCCCCCTGTCGGGGATACAGTGCCCCCACGTCGGGCAAATTCTGGCGCCGCCCTTGCTTATGAGCGTATGTTATTTTTATGGTATCAAATATTTCAACTTGCTCATTTGTAAAAGGATCTGCAAGCCAAAAAATTTTTTATAATAGATCATGGAATTACAGATTTTTGGAAAACTAACTAGGTCTTATTACACATTTTTGGAAAACTAACTATGTCTTATGTATGAAAAAGTACACTTTCAGATTTGAAACAATTTCATTTTCATAATTGGGTGAGAATTTCAAAAAACCCTTATGTACAGAAGTGTTTAGTGGTGGCATCTATTTCATCCTATTTGATTTATAACTTTAATGTTTTAAAGAAAGCGAAGCACAAATTTGATTAATTCTGTAAGTTCGATATACAGTAAGAAGCTTCATCATTACAGACTCAGTTATTTCTTGTAATTATTTCCAATAACTCCCGGATCTCGGTTTTGAAAGGATTCAAATTCCAGGCAATAATTTCCATTCTTTCAAAATCAATTGATTTGATCTTTGGGGAAAAAAAAAAAAAAAAAAAAAAAAAAAAAAATCTTGATATTGCTGTGTTCAGTTTACCAAATTTAATTTTATCTTTCCTTTAAGTCAGTCACAAAATTTCTGCTTGGTCATTCTTATATAATGCATGAGACTTGTTATTTAAATGAAATGATATTTCATACACATCTACATGATATGTAAGGGTATGGGGTCCACTTTTTTACTGATCTGTTGGACAAGATTAAAGGGGTAGATGTTATAAATTGGATATTGTACTTTTTGAAGGCTTGTTTTACCTTTTCCAAAATAATTGGAATATATGTGATCTTTCTGTAAGTTGGTTTTTTGGTTGTCTCTGATTCTGAGTTAGGTTTATTAAGTTTCTCAATATTTACCTACAATTTTGGAATCCATGACTTCTTGACTGATTTATTTCATTCTGGTCATTGCATCAAAATATTTTTTAAGTTAATGACTCATTAACATTTTTCTTTACAATAGATAGCATTTCAAAAATTTGGAATATGATTTAAAAAAATTATATAATAGTCATAAAAATAATTTTACCATATTTCATTTATTCTCTTTTAAATGTTTCTTTTGCAGCCTTCAATTTTTTAAAACTGCTTTATATTGTTAATTTACAAAAATGACAATTTTTTTTAGTGAATGAGTTTTATCGAGGCTCGACTTGGAAAATTCGAAATTAACTTAATGTTAAGAAGTTAATATAAAATGTTCAGTCTTATTTTTGTGAGTGTCATTTTCTTTAGATGGGTTGTTTCTTAAGGGTCCTGTCCCTGCCCGCGAAGACACTCTCAAGCTAATGCTATTTCTATAGGGAGGCATTTTTCTAATAACTCTCTTGCAATTTGACATTTTTAAATTTTTTTTTTTTTTTTTTTTTTTTTGCATTGGATAGCTGCGGTCCTTCTCAAGATCACTCCTTTATTACTTTTTCGAATTTTATCGCAGATATTTTTTTATAAAGTTACTTTCACTTTCAGAAACAGTTCAGAAAGTGAATAGAAATTTATAGAAAATATCTACAACCAAAATCGAAAAAGTAATAAAGGAGCGATCTTGAGAGAGACCTCAGCTATCCAATGCCAAAAAAAAAAAAAAAAAAAAAAAAAAAAAATTAAGAATGTTAAAATGCAAAAGAGTTATTAGAAAAATGTCTCCCCATAGGAATAGCATTAGCTTGAGAGGGTCTTCGCGGGCAGGGACAGTACCCTTAAGACAAAAGCATAGTACATATAATATGCCAATGTCTCCAAAAAATTGCTAATTCCCAAAGATATGATCAGCATATAATAATTAAATTAATCATTCTTCTTTTAACCTGGAATAACTAGGCTAACATTGCAATAGCCACTCCAGTTTTCAAACTATTGGTTTTACATATTTTTTTTCAATTTAACAGTGCAATAAGACACATGGAAAACCTGCGTATATGCCAGAGTCTAAATTTAAAGGATGGAACAAGTAAAGGTTGTCATCTATTCTTCTTCCTTTCTGTGGCTTAGTTGTAAATTTTACAAAAGAGTGCTGTTTGAAACAGCCTTATTTCTTCTTCTTTTCTTTCGTCTTTTTGAGACCTCTGGACATTCTTTCACTTGACAAACTGATAAATTACTGCATTTCGACATACAGTAAATAGAAATATTATCACTGAAGGGTAATTATATTCAATTACAAAAAAGATTTATTTTCTATTTCTGTTCTATTTTTTTTTTTTTTTTTTTTACCAAAAATCACATTGAAATGATTCATGTTTTGCTCTTATTAGCTGTGTTTATTTTTAGCTTGTAGAAAAGTGTGAAAATCGTAATCTAGTTTAAATTATGAACACAAATAAGCTTGTAATAATCCTTTCCTCATTTTAGTTATATTGATATTTAATGAATTCATCTGTCATATGTAATTTTACCAAAACTATTGTTTTGGGGCTCCTGAAATTCTAAAGCCTAAGTGAAAGTCAGGCCTTATATTTTACATTTTAATACATTGCTTAAATTTCTATGAATATTTTTCTATATTTCTATATATTATATATATATATTTTTCTTTTCAGTGTTGCAAATACTGTGAAGAGAGCATTGTTAATTTGGCTTTCTGTGATTACATTTGGCAATAAAATTACATTCCTTGGTGGTTTGGGTACAACTATTGTAATATTTGGAGTTTTAGGTTATAACAAAGCTAAAGAAATTGCACCAACAACTCATACAGATTCCAAAACACCAAAAGATGTATATTTAATTTGAACGAATACCTTATAATTGGATTTTATTCAAGACTGTCATTGTAAAAAATGTTATTTCGAGATTGTTTTTGGGACCAAGAGGAAAATCAACACTAAGAGATGTGTATGTACAAGATCAAATCAGGAATATTACACAATTTCTAAATTGTTTTTCTCCATGCAAAATTCAAGATCAACAAAGGCCAACATTATAAGCATGTTTTTATTACATTCAAGGTTTCTTACTATTGTAAATTTTCTGTATAAAATATATGTATCATGACTGTGATTTAAATTGTTATCAAAATGTTTTATATCTGTATGTTTTCAGTACTTTCCATTTTTAATTGATGGAATTGTCGAATAAATTTTAGTCATTAATTAAGTCATATCTGTATTTTCTAATCATATTTAAAATTTATTTAACTATCCTCAGAAAGAGCTATAGAAAATATTTTTTGTAGGGGAAGGATAAAGTGTTAGCAATAAATTTTATTTTTTTACTTTAAGAAAACATTCTATTTTGAGACAAATGACAAGGGAAAAAAAACAGTAATTACATAAGTTTTTTTTTTTTTTAATTCCCGAAATTTCTAATTAAATGGACATATAAAATTTTGTACTTTATCATTTTTTTATGTAAGTGATCAAGATAACTTATTATTTTTATAAGAGAAAAGTAATACTGAGAAATAAGAATTTAATAAGAATGAAAAGAATAAAAACAGTCAAGTTTTTTATCTTAAGGTAGTTGTTGGGAAATTGTGATGAGTTTTACATGAAACAAATAAATGTATAGAACTTTAAATCTCATTTATGTATTATTATCTCAAATTTTGTAGATATAAAACAAAATGATGTTGTTTTTGTACATTTTATTAAATTATTTCATTGTAAAAATAATTTCCATAATTCCATTGTTGAAATTATATATATATATGTATGGAAGCAGGACATATTGGTCCTGAGTCATTTCGGTCCCGAGACATTTTGGTCCCTTTTCCAGCAAGCTGAAATCTTGAGCATATTAGAAATGTGATGTAATTTTATAAGGAACATTGTAAAGCTTTTTAATTGAAGGTCATTTATACAAAATCCGAGTTATAAGGTAGCCGGCAAAGAAATAGCAAGGGACTGAAATGATTAAGGACCAAAATGGCCAGGGCTCGAAATGTTGTTTATCCTATATATATATATATATATATGTATATATATAAAATTAAAAAGATCTTAAACAGTATAAAAATAAGTGAATAACTGTGTTTTTAGAAAGAACAATATCATTCATTGTCTAATGCAAACAAGACATACTACTACTTTTCGACCCTGCTTTTAAAAAGACAGTATATCTTGCACCCAATAATGAACAAAGCTCTTTTGAAACTACA
The DNA here is from genome assembly GCA_964019185.1 of Maratus speculifer. Taxonomy (NCBI): domain Eukaryota; kingdom Metazoa; phylum Arthropoda; class Arachnida; order Araneae; family Salticidae; genus Maratus; species Maratus speculifer. The sequence continues at coordinate 297,789,584 of OZ025295.1, read as the reverse complement.
GTGAACTCTTAATCAACCAGGATGGTTGGGAAATGCCTCATCCCAGGTAAGCAAATGACACGCGACAATGAGATATAAAAAACAAAAAACACGCGCTGTATTGCAAAAAATTTTATTAAAACATAGACCATGATCTAAAACTTAACTAAAATTAAAATTTCAAACTATTTCACGGTCAATACAAATGGCACGCGACAAAGAGATATAAAAAACGCCAAAAAACACGCGCTCTATTGTAAAAAAATTAAATTAAAATAAAAATAGACCACGATCAAAAGAAATTCCAACTTGGTTCATCCCATTCAAGCCCTCACGAGGAATTTATTCATTAATTCTAACCATAACTTAGGAATAATAAAAGAAACGGTATCATTACAAACCAGATTATTACGCGTATAAATTTCAATGGACTCTCTTATAATAGACTTACGATTACAATTAGATATGAAACATATTTTACTTTGATTAAACAATATTTTTATCTCCTCATTTAAATATGTTCTTGATAAGGCAGTGTTATATAATAATTTAATTAATGCAAAAAAAAGAGAATGGAACACAAATTTTAATGTTATTTAAATTTGTAATTAGTAAAAAAAAAAAAAAAACTAAAAACATAGTTTACTTTATTTTTTTGTGAAAAATGAAATAAAAGAAATCTGTTTCATTTTTTCTTTTACGCTTTGACGAATTTTACTACACAAATTTCTCAACATTTTTTTAGCGAATATTAAATCTTCTTGCTACAAATAATTTAGTAGCTCTTTAGTGTGTACTAATGAGTGACTGTAACTTAATTCTTGATGAATTACAAGATTTTCTTTATCACTTTTAGGACATTTTTTGAAATTCTCTGTTTCTTCTGAACCACAAGCGACTTAATATCATCGTCACTTAAAATTTAAATTTTGAATCTTCCTTAATCCATTTTCGCATTGCTTCTTTGTCCACATTTTGAGAACAGTCTAACTTTCTCAAATCTTCTAAGACTTTTTTCTGGAAATCAGTACTATTGTTGTCTTTTGCAAGAATTTAATTTTCTTCATCTGATAAAATTACCCTGAATGATTTCTTAATTTTGGCTTTTTTACTAATTCTCATACAGCATCCTCATAATAATTCACATCCAAAATGGTGAAATTTTTTTTCCTGGTTAATCCACAAACCGAATATTTTTGTCCCGGTTAATTGAGAGTTTACTGTAATAGAACTTTACCTATTTTTATTATGTTTAAGTAGTTTTAATATATTGTGCATTATATATTATTTTTTATAATATTTTGTAAACTTAATATCATCCTATTATAACATATCTTATTGCAAACTTAATATATTAATTTAAATGAACTATTCTGTAGAATTTATTTCCTTTGATGTGATCAGTTAAAAAAATTTGTAAATTTGCACCATACTTTAATATACAGTATGGGACCTCAAATCCGGAATCCTGAAATCTGGAAGCCCGAAATCCGGAACTTTTTCTTACCTTAAGGGGGAAAAAATGCTGAATTCTTCTCAAGAACAAAAAAAAAAAAGTACTTAATATGAAAATATTTCTGCCGGCGGAAAAACGGTGAACAACGAGAGAAGATTTTTAAAGCTTTTGCAGAAAGCGATTTTCCAGAATTGATGGCACATTGAAAAATTTTGCACAATTCGAAAAGTATTGATGTTGATAGAGCTTTAATGGAATGGATTCCGCAACGATGATCAGAGAACTTTCCATTAGACCCTGCAATTATTATGGCATAGCAAAAAATTTTCATGCCGAGTTAAACATTTCTACGCCCTGTGATTATTGAACAGGGTGGTACAACAAGTTTAAGAAGTATCATGGATCACATTTAGTCCAGATTTCTAGTAAGAAGGCATCAGTGGATTTTGAAGCTGCCGATTCCTTCATCAAAGAATTTTAGGAAATCATTAACCGGGAGAAACTTTGTCCAGAACAGGTTAATAATGCAATGAAACTGCATTATTTTGGTGGTATGTGCCCAGGAAAACCTATGTAAAGCCTGAGGAAACATCAGCATCTGGATTTGAAGACTCCAAGGAAAGATTGACTGTTATGGCCTGCGAAAATGCTGCCGGAATCCATAAATGTAAATTATTAATAATAGGCAAAAGTAAAAATTCAAGAGCTTTAAAGGGGGTTAAGATTTTGCCAGTTCTTTAATGAGCGAATAAATGAGCATGGATGGTAAGTGAAATATTCAAAGAATGGTTTTAAAATTGTTTTGTTCTGGAAGCTCATGACCCATTGCAAGAAACAAGGTCTTCCAGAAAACTGCAAAATACTTCTTTTAATCAATAATTGCTCAGCTCACACTAGTTCAGGAGTTGTAGAAAAGAACAATGTTTTTTTGCATTTTTTTCCACCCAACTGCACCTCGCTTATCCAGTCAATGGATCAAGGAATTATAAGAAGCTTCAAATGCCTCAACAAGAAAGAGTTTATAAATAAGCTATGCTAATTGCATGCAATAGCGGTAGAGGTGTATTGCAATTCCAAAAGTAATTTAACGTGAAAGATGCATTATGACAGGCAGTGAGTGCTTGGTAAGGCATTCCAGAGGAAACGCTTATAAATGGATGGCATAAATTATGGCCATTATTAACCAGTTTAAGCATAGAAAAAATAACGGTGAGTTTTGTGGGCTTTCAGTTTCCACAGAAAAGACTCTCGTCCAAGACCTGCTGAATTATGCAAAATCCATGACATACACAAGCAAAGCAAGTTTGGATGAGGAAGCAATTGAAGATTGTTTCAATGTAGATAACGATGCACCTATAACACATTCACTAACAGACCAAGAGATTTACGACAAGGTTTTAAATCCAGAAAATGATGATAATGATACCACCGATAACGCCGCCGATTTACAGAAAGCGACAAACATTCCCATACATAAGTGCATTAATCTGACAGATGAGCTGATTATGGGATTAGAACAAAAAAATTTTATAACCCAAGAATAGATGATGCAACTCTGTAAGATAGAAGAGGTGTTGCAGAAAGAAAAGCCGAAGCAGATGAAACAATCAAAGTTATCGTACATATTCAAAGCGTCTGACAAGTAAAAATTATCGGCTTTATTATTATTATATGGGGATGCGACCCACTTTAAAAAGCGTTCAATGTGGAAATCAATCACTATAAAAAAGGCAGAGAGACATGAGGAGAGGCGGGGGGGGGGGTCTGCATCCCTCTCTCTGGATAGCTGCAGAGCGCTAACTTTTCCTCTTTTAACAGTAGCTATAATTTTATGCTCATTATATTTAATTTTTTTTCTAAGATTAGGTAAGTACACTTTCGATATTATTTTTTTCTTTGCTATAACTATGTTTTTTTTTTCAAATTAATAATTGCTTTTTCTAAAATATATTTTATTTTAACTATGTCCTCTTAAAAGCTTAAATTATAAATCTTATGCTAAATAGATTGTTTACCAAAATTCTATCATATTATTGCTGTTTGTAAATTCATTTTTTGAGTGAAGACCTAAAATCCGGAAAATTCCAAAATCCGGAAAAGCGGTGGTCTCGAGTATTCCGGATTTGGGGTCCTATACTGTATTACTGTATCTTTTAATAAAATTATTTGTGCTGTGAAAAATATTTTGGGGAAGAGGACATTTTTAATTTTGTTATGTTATACAAAATATTTTATTCATATGAAATTCATGCAGTAATGTGTAAAGTTATAAATTTGGCTTCATTTTTTAATCATATAATAATGTAGGCTGTTACTAAAATGATTTGAAAAAATAACAGTCATTTTTTGGGGGAAAAGTATTTTTTTTTTCTTCTTTTTGTTGTTGTTATGTTACAACAAAGTATTTTATGCATATGAAACTTACATAATAAAAACCTATGAAAAGCAGAATCTGTCTGTAACAAAATCCTATCTTAAATTGGAAAAAAAAAAAAAAAAAAAAAAAAAAAAAAAAAGATTATTTTGAAAATAATAAAATTAAAAGAAATATTGGATATTGGGCCTGTTAATACAGAAATCCTCTTAAAACAGAACTTATTTCCCTTTTCTTACAATTCTCTCCTGTCAGTTTTTATTGTACCTGCAAATGATATATATGGTAGTTAGTAAGTTATTAAATGTAACTTTAGAGTAATTTGTATTCAGATTGTGGGGCAAATAATAATGTACTTATTTTGTTTATGCATGTTTTATTTTTTTTTATTTGTAATGTTTTCATTTTACTAAAAATTAAATTGTGATGTTGAAAGAATTTGCATGTGCCGTATTTAATATTCAGCTTAAATCAAGGAATCTTATCTTATTGCATTAATAAACACTCTTCATAATACTTTACAAATTTTATACTACGTATTGATATGATAATGACCAATCACATTTCATTTGTTGTTCATATTTTTGCTGAGTCTTTCACCTTTAATTTAGCAAAAAGTCTTGTTTTTATAAGTTATGATTTTTAATAATTAACATTTATTTCTGATATTTATTTCATATTTATGTAAAATATTTCTCTGATCCTTTAATATATACATAATGTTTAGTCCCCCCCCCCCCCCAACATCACATTTAATCTATTGTAAAAATAACATCAATGATCTAGTGTTACATTGTTGAACATTCAATTAAAAAATACCAATGCTTCTACAGACTTTTATTTGCTTTATCTGCCAAAGCATCAGAGCCTTTTTAAAAACTTTTAAATGGATTCTCAAAATAATGTTTAAATGTCGTAGTAGGAAAGTTAATAATTAAGTTATCAACTACAAAACTACGTGAAAATATATGAGGCATGTACTTATTCAGTAAGCCATTAAATGGTCTTTATATTTCCAAATTTTGTGACAGATGTGCTTCTAAGAAACTCTTTTTCTTTTATTCCCTGAAAATTTTATTTAAAATTAAAAATATAATTTTTTTCTGAAAATTAATGGTTTGGTAAATTTTTATATTTGGGTGATTCTTTTCAAATAAGAGTGATGAGGGAGTAATGGATTTGCAAAAAAAATTCCATTTACTGTTTTATCATTACGTGAATCGAGATTAGGCTTAGTGGGTTTTAACTTTATCTGAATACTTATAAATCAGTAATAATTAGTATTTTTTAATATTTACCTGTATTCAGTAGAGGCTGATGAGGTACCTCATCAGTCTCAACTGAATATAGGCAAATATTAAAAAATATTTACTGATTTATAAGTATTTAGATAAAGTTAAAACCCACTAAGCGTAACCTCGATTCACGTAATGATAAAACAGTAAATAGAATTTTTTTTGCAAATCCATTACTCCCTCATCACTCTTATTTGAAAAGAATCACCCAAATATAAAAATTTACCAAACCATTAATTTTCAGAAAAAAATTATATTTTTAATTTTAAATAAAATTTTAATGGTAAAAAACTAAATGGGTATTTTTTTGACATTCATCACTCCCTCATCACTCTTATTTTGACCTGTTTGGAGAAAATCACCCATTCCAATGTTACAAAAAATTTAAATCCTTGTCTGCATTTTATTTTTTCTTTTGGAACAACTATTGCTAAACAGCAGTGTTTTATCTAATCTAATGGGGATTTCAATTGCAAAATAAAGTGTCATATTTTTTTCCCCAAAACCTACAGGAATATCTTAAGTCAATGGGTGTTACATCAATTTTCCCCCATCTCATAAATTATATTATTACCCTAATTATTTTTGTTTTTTGCAATCTGTAGACTTCTAAATATCTTACTCTTTTACTTATACAGTAGAACCTCGATCCATCGTTTTTCAAGGGGTGTGAGAAAAAAAACGATGGATGCGGGTTAACTTCAAAACACGGAAAAACACAATGTTTATGTCTTATTACTGTATGCAATATATACAATATACTAAAAAATACTAATTTCTTTCTTATTAAACGGTAAAAAAAATAAATCGAAATTATAGGAAACTGATATTTATTTTTTTAAATCAATAATTTTGTCTAGTTTTTCGTTCATTTTTTTAAATCAAAAAATAAATTTTTAAGATATACAACATTTTTCTGGCCATTTTGTGTAATTTCATATGCATACATACAAGTTCATAGTTTTAACTGCCGGAATTGCAACTTATAAACTTGGCACTGGTGGCTGATCTTCATCGGCATGAGTGTTATCCTTTGCTTCTACGCCGTCATTTTAATTTTTTGCATTATCACACATTTATTCTATGTTTAACACACCACATGCCACAACTTCTTGATCAATGGAAACATAATTGCATGTTCTGCTATATACAACCACTCTTCATCTGCATTATTGTCATCATCATAAACACAAATAGTACAAATAAGTTATTTTTATAAAAGAAGTAATTACAGTTTATATGTCATATGATTCGCAAGATTTTCATTTTCATTTTGGTGAGGAAAATTTTTTTTACAACCATGAATGCGGGAAAATGATTTTTTGAAGAACGATGCTTGCGGGTTTCGTTAACATTATTTAAATATAATTTGTGCAGGGACCATAGTAATAAAACTATCAATGCGGGAATGATAGATCGGGGTTTTATTGTACTCCAATCAAAAGGTGGTGGTGTAACACAGACGACTCCTTCAAATCCATAATCCCAAAATCCGCACATAATTTATGAATGTAAACAATGAAATATTCAGTTCAGATATAGGGATAAAATCTGACTTTTTTAGTTTTATATCAGTTCCATATAATATTACTGAATTTGTTTTTTCATATAGGAAGAATAAATTTATTTCTTAAAAAAATAAGATATTGTTGATGTTATTGGTAATCACAATTTTCTTACCAAATATATTTATGTATTAATCAAGCTTTTTTGGTTATTAAGTTTGATTAAATCTGAAATAAAGTTTCCTTATTTTTATGATTTTGATGTGAATTAGTAATATACCTTTATGAGGCAAGTTTCATTGGATAATTTAGGAAAAATGTATTTCATCTTTATAATAAATTTTTAATCATACATCATTGATTATTAACTTAAACATTGTTTTAAATATTTTAATCATTAAAAACAAATTATCTCAATTTTTATTATTTTAGTTTACTATTTATTTTGATATTTTATTATACTGTAAATATTCATTGTAGTTTCGATTGCATTATTAATTATATTCAAATTACTGTTTAAAAAATATAAACAACCACAAATCTGCAAAATTAAAAAAATCGCACAAATTCTGGTCCCAGGCTGTGTGGATTTAAGGGTTTCTATTGTAATAATTTTCTGTTAGTTAAAAATTATTTATTATTAAAATTTCAAAATATAGTTTTGCATGTAATTTTTTGAAATTTCCTGTTAAAATGCCTCTATTTTATTTAGACTTGCCAACTGTTGTTTAAAACATTTTTATTTATTATGATTTAAAATTTCTTTCTCTGGAAGCAGACACTAAACATTTTAGTTCCTAACTGGAAGGCTGTGGTCTTGTTTATTATTATTATTTTTTCAGTGTGCAAATAATAAGCAGAAGTTAAATCTATTGAATCAACCTTTTTTTTTTTTTTTCCTAGCAAGATGATTAATAAAGAGGGAGAAATTTATTTTTTTCATCTTCAACTAATTATGTTATTGTTTTGTTTTTTAATAATGTTTTGTTATGTTATATGTAGAAAACTCTTGTTAACCTACATAAAAACCAGTATTGATCACAGGCAGAATTATCCTAGCTGCTATACTGAAGTGAAAATAGACAGTATTGTTGCATCATTCTTATGTTGCCATATTCTTGCTGCCATATAATAAAAAAAAAAAAAAAAAACTGGATTTTTAAGCATTTATAAATGTTTATTAAAAGTTGCACGATAGGTAAAAGTTGTGAATTAAGTTCTTTCAATTAAAAATATATAACAGATGCTGACTTCACACTTTCACAGACCATTTAATTTCCAAGAGAATTTGAGAATGATATGTAAAATTCATTCTTAATTTTAATCATTTCACTTTCAGATGATTTTTGTGCATCGTTATAATAATGCTTATGAATCCCAGAATATATATATATTTTTGAATTGAAGTTTGATGCTATATTTTTTATATCCCTTCATTCCATGTATGGTTCAAAATAGAAGTTAATATTTATATCTGTAGTCATTTTAATATATATATTTTTTTTAGAAATGGAAAAGCATTGGCCAGCTAGTTAAAGATTAATCTAGTGGCGATTATAAGCACTGAATGTTCAGTAAAAGGAATTTATTCTTGAGCCTTTATAAAATTATAAAAATTCCACTCCTAAATATATAAGAATTTAAAATTAAAATGTTGTAAAATTCTTAACATTTTATCATATTTTGGTGTGCAATTTAGACTTAGTAGAATATCATGTAGTGATTTGGTAATTTTCTGCAAAATTAATATTTCTTAAATGATAGGAAATTTAATTTAAATTACACTAGAAAAGTTTACAGTATGTTCCAAGGTATTATCTTAAACTTTTTCAGTGCATAATCATAAACCGAAATTCCTTGTATTTTATAAAAGGGGTGGGTGGGGGGGGGGCATTCCATTTATCTTCCCAGTACTTTTTGCATGTTATGAGCTTTCATAATCAGAAGTTGACAAGTTTATATATATATATATATAAATATATTGTAAATATTTTAACTGATTTTTTTAATTTTATTATGAATATTTTGAGCATATGTTGTAGATTTGTCTAGTATGTATATAATTTTTTCTTTTGTTTTCATAAATTGTTCAAATGTTTCTAAGTTATGTAAAAGCAAAAATTGTTATTATAAATTTATTCCTTTATAATTTTAATTTAAATTGTTGGGTTCAGGCTTTCTCTCTCTCTCAAATAAAAAAAAAAAAAAAAAAAAGCTGGAACTTTTTTTTAATTGAAAAATTTGCATCAAGCCAAATCTGATCAACTGTCATCAAAAATTGAATCAAAATCCAACCTGAAAAAGTCAAAATCAATCTGGTCTGTAATAAAAAAAAATACTTTTGCCGACTCGACCTCGTGCAGAACTGTAATATGAAGATTGTGGGTTATAATTTGTGAAGATTTTAGATCTCGCAGCCTTTTAAACTATCTGCATTTATCCTTTTTATTTATTTATTTATTTATTTATTTTCACACTTGTAGATTTGTCCAACAGTATGAACAAATACTTCATAAAAATTGCATGAATTTCATTCAGACAGTTAGATTCACTGTTAGAATAAAAAAAAGCCCATACTTTTTTTCATATATTTATTTAAAGTTTATAATCTAAGGGCACAATGTAAGTTGATTGAGTAGTAAATGTATTCATCGTATAATTTGCTTATAATGCAATTCCACTTGTTAAATGAGTCCAGTCTACAAAATTCATTGATTGTTTCAACACATTCCTAAATTTTGAAGTTGAATAAAGTATTAGAAGTTATTAGAAAAATCTTAGAGGGCTGCATTTTTAATAACAAACTTTAGATCCAGAGGGAGTGAATCAAATTTATTGCCAAAGGTGCCATTTTATTTTTTTCCCCCAATGCTTGATGCCATGAATTTTGTAATAAATTTCTTATCTAAAATATAATGGAATTGATTCATGAATATGCTTTTAAATTTTTCTTTGCAACAATTACTATAGTAAAAATTTATTTTGTTATTATTTTTTGAAATTTTAATGTAATTTTTATGCAACAATATGCGTATAAATATCTGTATAAATTATTTTCTTATTTCATTATAAATATTGCCATTAAAATGGGCATTTTAGATCAAACTATATGCATGTATCTGTATTAGTTTGTGAAATAAACATTACTTTTTAATTACTGAATGCTAAAAAATTTCTTCTGTGTCTACTACAAAGATTTAAAAATGTCAAGTTACTTATAAAAATTACTGTTTTTTTTTTTTTTTCAAATTTAAACATTTTTTATATACTTTTGATGAAACACCTATTTTCTTATTATACTACCTCTTACTAATGAAAGACAGTATTTGAAAAAAATCTGTTACATCAAATTTCTTCTATACAGGGTGTTCATGTCCAATGGCTAATTCCTAAACCGTTAGTCATAGACATATAGTTCCAGTTACAAAAATGTTTTTAATGAGGTAAAGGGATATTTTGCAATAGATTTGGGTCAATAAAAACATTTATTTAAAAAAACATGAAATTTAAATTTTTATACAGTCCCTGGTTCCGTAAGTTGTATTTAGTAATACTTTCCACCTGCATTGACAAGTAAGATTAAAAAAAAAAGTCTTGTTATTCTATGATTAAAATTGACTGAATAATAGCTCTTCAAAGTTGAAGCATATTTTTCGCTGCAAATTAGGTGTTATTCACATGTTAAGTAGAAAAATAATTTTGTAAAATATATTAAAACAATCATTGAGAGTAAAAATAAAATCTTGCAATTTAAAATCTTTAATCATTTTGACATATTGATGCAAAATATTTACAATCGATTTGGGTCAATAAAAACATTTATTAAAAAAACATGAAATTTAAATTTTTATACAGTCCTTGGTTCTGTAAGTTGTATTTAGTAATACTTTCCTATTGCATTGAGAAGTAAGATTAAAAAAAAAAAAAAAAGTCATTCACACAAAAAATGATTGAGAGTAAAAATAAAATCTTGCAATTTAAATTTGAAATCTTTAATCATTTTGACATATTAATGCAAAATGTTCAATTTGTAATAAACATATAATAAAAAGAATATTGCCCAGTTAAACTGATGGCATTGAGCTCACAGGCTACGCATACTAATTGTACATTACAGCCTTGTATTTTCGTTAATTCCGTTCGAAAAAAAAATTAAGAAGGGGAAACAGCTCTCCCCTTTCTCCTTTTTTATACTTAATCATTGAACTTCCTAAACTATCAAGTACATGCTTTATCATATTAAAAAATCTATATCCAAAATTCAGAGCAAATCGGATAATTCTTAATAAAAACCCATTTAGCATTTTTATAATTTAAGAGGAGTTATTCCCCTCTTTTATACTTAACCATTAAACTTCCAAAACTATTCAGAGATTTGAACGAAATCTGACAATTCTGATTGAAAAATCCATTTATGCAAGTTAAGGGGAGGGGCATTAGAACCCCCTTTCCCCCTGTTTATACTTATTCAATGAACACCTAATAACAGCCACGGACTCGCCTCATCAGAATGATCCTATATCTAAATTTTGAACGAAAGCTGTTAATTCTGCATGAAAATCCCGTTTATATCAATTAAGGGGAAAGGCATGAGCCCCCCGTTCCCCCTGTTTATACTTATTCAATGAACACCTAATAACAGCCACGGTATCGCCTCATCCGTATGATCCTATATCTAAATTTTGAACAAAAACTGTTAATTCTGCATGAAAATCCCGTTTATATCAATTAAGGGGGAGGGGGGCATGAACACCCTGTTCCCCCTGTTTATACTTATTCAATGAACACATAATAACAGTCACGGAATCGCCTCATCAGAATGATCCTATGTCTAAATTTTGGACAAAAACTGTTAATTATGCATAAAAAACCCGTTTATATCAATTAAGGGGAGGGGCATGAGCCCCCCGTTCCCCCTGTTTATACTTATTCAATGAACACCTAATAACAGCCACGGTATCGCCTCATCCGAATCATCCTATATCTAAATTTTGAACGAAAACTGTTAATTCTGCATGAAAATCCCGTTTATATCAATTAAGGGGGGGCATGAGCCCCCCGTTCCTCCTGTTTATACTTATTCAATGAACACATAATAACAGTCACGGAATCGCCTCATCAGAATGATCCTATATCTAAATTTTGGACAAAAACTGTTAATTCTGCATGAAAAACCCATTTATATCCATTAAGGGGAGGGGCATGAGCCCCCGTTCTCCCTCTTATACATATCGAATGAACTCCAAAAACTAATCAGGGAAGCGCCTTATCAGGATATACCTATATACAAAATTTCAAGTGGATCCGATATTTTTATCATGAGTTATCGCGTTACGCACGAACGCACATACATACAGAACGGACGGGCACATAAGCTCTCAGGCTATGATAGCCTGTGAGCTAAAAAGGGGAGGAAAACAGAATTTTTTGTTAAAAAGAATGATGAAAATTAACAGTCTCAATCTTTACAAAATAATACATTTTTTAAAATGTTATTAACACAAATGTTATTATCAAATGTTATGCACTAACATGCACAATTTGGATGATATGTTTTTTAGTTTTTTATTTTGATTCTTATGTATTCTATTCAGCTGAATCCGAAATGGATTTTTATTTTTTACCAACACGTAAAGACTTTTTCGAAATCTTTAATTTTAAAGTTAATAAAAGTAAAAAAAAACAGTGAAAATTTGAGAGAAGAGAATAAGAGGGAAGGGAACACATTCTAACATGGGGCATTCTAAAAAGCCTTTGTCTCACAATATCCATGGGGGAAAAACAATCGTTCACAAATTTTTAGGAAATTTTAAAAATGAAAATTATGAACAAAATATTGCTGTTTTATTAAAAAACTACCATGCAGTGGGTGTGAACATGTTTCTTAAAATGCATTTTCTCCACTTATACCTGGATTTTTTTCCTGAAAACTTGGGTGCAATGAGTGACGAACTGAGTGAGTATTTTAACCAAGACCTTAAACTTTTTAATGACAGACACCAAAGTTTTTGGACAAAAATATACTAGGGGACTATTGATGGTCTATTTTTAGAAACAGATTTTTAAAAAAAGTAAAGTCAATCTTTTCTGATTGTTCCTCTTTATATTTCATGTTATTATTCTTTTCAGTATTTAATAAATATTTTTAAAACTAGATGTAACAGATTTTTTTCAACAATTTTCTCCAGTGCATTAGAATCTATGAAAAAATACACATTTTGGGTGTTACAGATTTTTCGATTGCTTTATTTTGGGGCTATGAGATTCGGCTAGGGTTGACAGAAAACTCTACTTTTGAAAATAACCAACTTTTTTCCTGCCAAAAATGTGAACATAATGTTGTAATTTTCAAAACCAAATTCATGGGTTTTTGAAGGAATTTTTAATTTTTTTTCAATATTTTATATTTATTATTAACTAATTTATATTTTTAAATGCTTTCTTTAAATATATATATATATATATATATATGTATATAGTTAATAGTCTAATACGTGCCCTTGAAAATGGCATTTTCAGAAAAATTATACTGTTACAAAATCAAAAAATATGACTAAGAGATCTGGTATTTTTTACTTTTATCTGGTATTTTGGACTATGATGATTTTTATTGTAATTTCATATTATTAGGTAAATATATGTTTCAATTGTTTTATTTATCGAAAGTTTTTATATATTAAACTTCCATAATGAAATGCAGCATTTGCACAATCCTTAATGGATACTATAATTACTTTCTTCTATCTTTACGAGAAAAAGTATTGGATTCATGAAAATTTTCGAATTCTGGTTTTCGACGGATTTACACATTTTAAGGGTCAGAGATCCCAAAAAACATATTTTTACCAAATGTCTATCTATGACGGTCTGTCCGTCTGTTAACACGTAGTGTAATAAGGGACAGTCCACAAATGATGTCACGGAGGGAGTTCGTGAAATTGTCACAGTTTTTGTAAAAAGTGGGTGGGAGGGGGTAAGAAGTGTGACATCAAACATTTTGGTTAAAATAAAAGCATTAAAAAACAGGAGATATAATTTTGACGTTATTTTGAAATTTAAGAATTTTGTGTTCATAAAGTAAAGATAATATTTAAAGACACATATATATAATTTAATTTTTAATTGAAAATACTACTGTTTTCAATCTAGATCAATTTTATTACTATTGTATATTAATTTTTATTTATTTATTTATTTATTTATTTATTTTTTTTTTGTTACCAACCTTAATTTTATTTCATACAAGATTAAGTACACGAATCTTTTTTGTTATTATGCTTACAAATTTCGTTAACACAGATATTAAGTTTCAAAATAAAATATGAAATATCCTTACTAATATTATAAATCGGAAAGTGAGTTTGTTTGTTTGTTTGTTTGTTTGTTCCGCTTTCACGCCGTAACTACTGAACCGATTGCTTTCAAATTTTGCAGACGTAAAGTTAGAAGTCCGGATTAAATAATAGGGTAATTTTTATTTATTTTATTCAAATATTTTCCTTAATAATTCAAAATTTAATTATTTTTCATACAAAATCAATAGGCATTTTTCAGATAAAATTTAACCATTTTCCTTCCTGTTGCCAAGAAAATAAAAAATTGGAATACTAATTTTTCAGCGGCAATGAATTTTTAATAGAAAACTTCCACGCGAAAAACTATAATAAAATAATTTAAAAGAAAATAAATATGACGTCATGGTTGAAATAAAAATAAAAGGTGTATTTTTTATAATACATTTATCAAGGATATTTGTTTAGTTAATGGGAATTTTTGTGTAAAATATGGTGACATAAATTAAAAGTAAAAAGAATGAAAAAGAATTATATTTTTAATAAAATGGTTCACTCATGAAAATGTGACGTCATAGTTGAAATAAAACAGGTACTTTATAGCAGTCGTTAAAAATACAAGAGGTATGAATATCATATAGCTAATGGAGCGAGATAAATAATGACGTCATATTTAAAATGAATCAGAAATATTTTTTACTTATACTAATTAATCCTTCTATAGTAAAAAAAAACTAGCCTTAAAAGGAATGACTCCTGGAATGATGCTGATGTGGAAGATTTCCGGAACTAACGAATCCGGGTTGTCCACTCCTTCCATGAGTCGAATAGACCAATCAGGAAAGGGCTCCGTCTATGCATCGCCGTATGGGTTACCATAAAAATAGGAAAGGTTACCATCGCCAACAATCGCCAAGTTTGTCGCCAACTCGGCGATAAATTGCCAAATTTGGCGACTAAAATTAGTAGTCAAAAGTGACGCCAACTTGGCGATAACTGTAATATTTCGCCAAATTTTTAATTTCTTTACAACACCAGTCGTTTGATGCATCATTTGAGAGGTTTGCAACTGCTTATTCATATAATGGATGTCTTGTGTGTTATCCCCCATTCTGCTCCCCAAGGGGGACACATTTTTAATTTCTTTACAACACCAGTCGTGTTACACAAGATTTGAAAGGTCTGCAACTGCTTATTCATATTATGGATGTCTTGTGTGTCACCCCCACTCTGCTCTCCCCAGGGAGGGTCACATTTTTAATTTCTTTACAACACCAGTTGTGTGACACATCATTTGAAAGGTCTGCAACTGCTTATTCATATTATGGATGTGTTGTGTGTCATCCCCCACTCTGCCCTCAGAGGGGGCGCATTTTGTAATTTCTTTACAACACCAATTGTGTGACACATCATTTGAAAGGTCTGCAACTGTTTATTCATTTTATGGATGTCTTGTGTGTCACCCCCACTCTGCCCCCCAGGGGGGCACATTTTTAATTTCTTTACAACACCAGTCGTGTGACATATCATTTGAGAGGTCTGCAGCTGCTTATTAATATTATGGATGACTTTTGTGTCGCCTCCCACTCTGCCCCTCAGGGGGGCACATTTTTAATTTCTTTACAACACCAATCGTGTGACACATCATTTGAAAGGTCTGCAACTGCTTATTCATACCATGGGGTATTGGCGAGCGCAGCAAGCAGGGGCAACCAATAATTTGGAATCGCGAAGCGATTACGCGGGGGGTTGGCGAGCATAGCGAGCAGGGGGGCGGGGCCCCCCTAGTCTATATATATAAAAGAAAGTCTGGATTTTGTATTAATCACAGCACAAAAAATCTGCCGAACCTAAAATCTTGAAAATTGGGGTAAAAATATTTCTGATAACATCGAGTGCTGCTAAGAAGGGATTTTCGAAAATTCCACCCCTAAGGGGGTTAAAAATAGGAACGACCTTTTAAAAAATTCCTTAAAAATCGGCTTTTGTAGTTATTTTTCAACTGATAACATATTTTAGTGTATTTTTTCATGCTGAATCAAATGGTACCAAGCAAATTGTTTTAAGTTCAACAGTTCGCGAGATACTTCACATTTTCCTGATTTGGCGGTGTCTTCGGCGCAAAAACCTGAAATTTTCAATTCTTATCTATATATATAAAAGAAAGTCTGGATTTCGTATTAATCACAACACAAAACAAATCTGCCGATCCTATAATCTTGAAAATTGAGGTAAGAATATTTCTGATAACATCGAGTAACGCTAAGAAGGGATTTTCGAAAATTCCACCCCTAAGGGGGTTAAAAAAAGGGACGAACTTTTAAAAAATTCCTTAAAAATCGACTTTTGTAGTAATTTTTCAACTCATAATATATTTTAGTGTATTTTTTCATGCTGAATCGAATGGTACCAAGCAAATTGTTTTAAGTTCAGTAGTTCGCGAGATACTTCACATTTTCCTGATTTGGCGGTGTCTTCGGCGCAAAAACCTGTAATTTTCAATCCCTATCTATATATATAAAAGAAAGTCTGGATTTCGTATTAATCACAGCACAAAAATATCTGCCGAACCTATAATCTTGAAAATTGGGGTAAAAATATTTCTGATAACATCGAGTGCCGCTAAGAAGGGATTTTCGAAAATTCCACCCCTAAGGGGGTTAAAAATAGGAACGAACTTTTAAAAAATTCCTTAAAAATCGGCTTTTGTAGTTATTTTTCAACTGATAACATATTTTAGTGTATTTTTTCATGCTGAATCAAATGGTAGCAAGCAAATTCTTTTAAGTTCAACAGTTCGCGAGATACTTCACATTTTCCTGATTTGGCGGTGTCTTCGGCGCAAAAACCTGTAATTTTCAATCCTTATCTATATATATAAAAGAAAGTCTGGATTTCGTATTAATCACAGCACAAAAATATCTGCCGAACCTATAATCTTGA
Organism: Maratus speculifer; assembly: GCA_964019185.1. Lineage (NCBI taxonomy): Eukaryota > Metazoa > Arthropoda > Arachnida > Araneae > Salticidae > Maratus > Maratus speculifer. Next base: position 297,772,740 of record OZ025295.1, on the reverse strand, counting down.
AAATTGGGGTAAAAATATTTCTGATAACATCGAGTGCCGCTAAGAATAGGGATTTTCGAAAATTCCACCCCTAAGAGGGTTAAAAATAGGAACGAACTTTTAAAAAATTCCTTAAAAATCGGCTTTTGTAGTAATTTTTCAACTCATAACATAATTTAGTTTATTTTTTCATGCTGAATCGAATGGTAACCAGCAAATTCTTTTAAGTTCAGTAGTTCGCGAGATACTTCACATTTTCCTGATTTGGCGGTGTCTTCGGCGCAAAAACCTGAAAATTTTCACCTTATCTATATATAAAAGAAAGTCTGGATTTCTTTTATATATATAGAAACACATCAGAGAACACTATATATAAAAGAAAGTCTGGATTTCGTATTAATCACAGCACAAAAATATCTATTGAACCTATAATTTTGAAAGAGAGTTCTATAATCAGGTTAACATGATTATTATATGAAAGCTACAGGGTGAGTCATAAGTATCGAAACAATAGGCTATCTCCTTAAATATAGCCCCTAGACCCATACTTCCAATTGGAAAGTTTCATAAAAAAAGGTGAATTTTTTTACAAGGTAAGTTGCAACTTCATGGGGGGTCTATTTTAAAAATTACGAAAATTAAATTTTTATACGGCCCCCAGAGGAAAAAAATTCCAATTAGAAAAAATTTCCTCATCCATTCCTGGATTGAACAAAAAAAATTTCATTTCGATATCTTCAAAACTGAGAGAGTTATGGCAATTTTAATAAATCGTGAGATTTCAAGGGATCAGACACAAATTGAAATGCCTGTAATTGAAGAAACAATGTTGCTTTAATGTGTCAAGGAAACATTTATTTTATTTATTTATTTATAGAGTAAGAATTTTGAATGTTTTGTGATGGTTAACCATATGATTTTTAAGCATTATAGTACCAGACTTCTTAATAAAATATTTTTTTTTTTTTTCAAAAAATTTTGAGTAAATTAAAATTGTTATAACTGAAAATATTATTCGTCGCGTTGAATTTTTTTCTTTTGATTAAATGAAAATGTCTAATTTTCAATTTTGATTCAGCATTTTAAATAATATATATATATATTTTAATAAAAGTATTAAAATAGCAATATAAAAGAGATGAAATTTTTTGTATACAAATCATATTTTTAAAAGTAAATTTTCTGAGGTGAAAACTTCTTTCGGCGCGTTGGGCATTTTTTTTTTTTTTGGGGGGGGGGGAGGGATGTTAAAAAACTATTGAACTCGCTGGACTGTTGCCATAACCGACGGTTATTGACTTATGTCAGTTTAAAAATGAGAAATACTGAAATAAAAACATTTGATGCAGAAAAGTGCATTTAGTTTTAAACAAAGGTGGACTCCTAATGTATAAATGCTTTTTAAAAGTTTCTAGGTGATTAACTCCGTTCTGTATAGTTTCGATTTCAGATTTTGTTTAAGTTTTGCAATTCTCACCTTCTTTAATTACTGTTTAAATGCGTCAGTTGATTTAAACCTCATTTTTTTATCACGTCGATTTCAATTTTTTTCATTGTTATTGACCTTGTCAATTTCATATTTTTCTTGTTAAAATTGCTATTGCACGATGCGTAAAAGGTGCCTCTAATTACGGGCGAAACTAGGCGTATAATTCTGGAGATACAGCTATTGCGGAAATCGCACAAAAGCCTGTACAGTAGGGCCACCTGTTAAGCGATTCACACCAAAAATTAATCAGTACCAATTTATATCAAGAACTAAGTAAATATAATTTTTTATTAAATTCCATGGATTAGTTCTTGAGATAGAACGCTCACAAAATTTATGTCATAAACAGAGATACAGGAGCAGTGACTCTCTGACAGACATTTTGTAAAAACATTTTTTTGGTATCTCTGAGCCTTAAAACCTGTGAATACGTCGAAAACCGGAATTGAAAATTTTCATGAATCCGATAAATTCTTCTTGTAAAGATAGAAGAAAGTAAAAATAGATTTAAACCATCATAAATTTTGAAGCTGATTAGTAAAAAATATTTCGGTGTAATTTATTAAAATATATTTCCAATTATTCCATTAATAGAAGTATCACTGTAGCTATTCTATTTTTACTAAACTTATTGCCTGCGGCAATAACTTTTTAAGACACTTTTAATGAGAGTTTAATTAATATCACTTAATTTAATAACACTTTTAATAAGTGTTTAATAAGACGGTCCGGCCAATGGGTCGTGCCAATTACGAGGCTGGCCCCAAGCTCGAGATATTGGAGACATCTAGCATATTTCAAAGAAATTTAAAGCAAAAACCTATACGCTTTTATTTTATATCTAAAAGTTAAAATATTGTCTTTGATCGACATTTAATAATGCGTAAATTTATGGTCGATCCCTAAATTGCATTTCAAATGAACTGATGTCGCTGAGCTCAGAGGTATGCTTAAGTGGTGTAAGTCAGGAATTTTGGAAAATTTTGGATTTTAATATCTTTCGGGGATTTATAGATATCAATATGAATTTTTTTTTGTTCAGTTCAGGAATGGATAAGGGAAATTTTTCTAATTGGAAGTTTTATCCTCTGGGGGCCGTATAAAAATTTAATTTTCGTAATTTTTAAAATATACCCCCCATGGAGTTGCAACTTATCTTATAAAAAAATTCACCTTTTTTTATGAAACTTTGCAATTGGAAGTATGGGTCTAGGGGCAATATTTAAGGAGATAGCCTATTGTTTCGATATTTATGACTCACCCTGTATATTAAATTATCTCAATATATGTAAAACGCAAAGTGAAATTTCATCGGGGCCGCTTATAACTTAAGTTCTACAAGATAGATTTTATGGATTTTACATTGTTAGTTGGATAATTTTTCAGAAATTTTGTAACAAATGGAATATAGCATTCTACGTTGTTTAATTGAATGTTTAGGGAATGTTTTTTATCAGATGAACCCAATTACAAAAGTTTGGCTTTATTTTAAAAGTTCCGCTGAATGAATTTTTATGTGATTAAAATTGTTAACATGTTGAGCGCTACGTCATGCATTGGTGACTAACATTGAACTTTCCGTTTAGATGACTGATTTTTCACCGATGACAGACAGTCTAAAGTACGATATAAAACTAAAAATTACTATGATATAAAAATTTCGTTTGATTCAAAGTTTCTTAAAAAAAAAAAAAAAAAAAAAAAAAAAAACTGACCAGCGTAGCGGGCGAAGGCTGCTAGTAATCTATAAGGTTGTGCTTTGTTTCTAAACTGCAAGTGCAAGTATATGTTTATGTAATATAGCAGGAGTCCTGCTGGACCTTATTTTTCAGGTCCACCTTATAGGGTGGACCTTATTTTTCAAGTTTCAAAATGTAATCTTCTCACCCTCTAAATTTGTTCCTTTTTATGAAAAAATAATTCTGGTAAAATATTAGCTCAATTGAACAATATTTAGAGGTAGCTCAATGATGTAGAAGTTTTCAATGTATGAGCAATGATAAACATACGCGTATTCGCATGCTATGTCATAGAAAATAAATTCTATCTTCTAAAATATTTTAAAATGCATTTACCTTTACATTTTTATTCATAGATGGCAGTACTGTGCACAATAATATTTAAAACAATAAACTGCATTTCGCAAATAGCAATCTTTGCAGCCATTGAAGACTGGGGAATAGCAGATAATATACGTGCAATGTGCTTTGACACTCCCAACTCAAACACTGGTTATAATAATTCTGGTGCATGTATTCTTTTAGAACATAAATTGAAAAAAGAGCTGTTATCATTTGCTTGCAGACATCACATTATGGAGCTGATAATTAGTACTGTATTTGAAGTATGCATGGGAGTCAAATCTTCACCTGAAGTTAAACGCTTTCAGAAATATTGGAGCTTATTGATAAAGACAAGTACGAAACGGGAATTTCATTTGATGATATTGCAAATCTAGTAGAAGATATTAAGCAAGAGACTATCAACTATGCAAAGAAGTACCTATAAGAGCAAAGAGAAGCAAAGCTAAGAGGTTATTATAAGGAATTTTTAGAACTTGTAATTATATTTCTAGGTGCTGTCCCAGAAAGAGGAATCAGATTTATGTCACCAGATGCAATGCACCGTGCTCGTTGGATGTCCAAAGTAATATATTGTCTCAAGATCTGGATGTTCAAGGCTCAGTTTAAATTGACTGTAAAAGAGGAAGAAGGTATACGTGATATGTGTGTTTTTACAGTTCGTGTATACTTGAAAGCTTGGATCACTGCACCTCAAGCTACATGTGCACCATATAATGACCTGTTGTTGCTCAAATCACTACTTGACTACTCATCAATACGTTCAACTGCTTCCAAGTCATCATCACGTAAATTTGCTAATCACTTGTGGTATTTGTCTGAAGGACTTGTTGGTTTAGCTTTATTTGATAGCCATATGTGAGTTTATTAACTAAAAGATACATGGTTATTGATTTACAGAATGAAGCTAATTCTAAAAAACAAGCTCAGATTTATTCCAAACGAGTCAGTGTTGCTCTACATTCATTCAAGAATAAAGGATTGAAAGATTTTGTCACCACTAAGTCAATGATGTTGTTTCAATTGTTGGAACTTCCGGATGGTTTTTTTGCAGTAGATCCTGAATTGTGGGAGTTAAGAGAAGACTATAAACAGACAAAAGAGGTCATAAAATCTCTACAAGTAGTAAATGACCATGCCGAACATGCAGTTGTACAAGAATACAATGGATTGATAACTCATGATGAAATGCAACTACAATTTTTCCTACAAGTTGTTGAAGATCATCGTAAAATGTACCCTGATAGCAAAAAAATGCGTCTCTCTCAACCTGCACAAATGCAATAAAATTTTAATGTAACATGAAAACCTGTGCTGTAAATTAAATAAATTGTCACAATTAAAGCATTAAAACATTTAAAGTGATTACTTATTTATTGTAGCTAATATTCTGAATTTTTTCCGAATTCTATAAATTTAGGTCAATTGAGCTACCTCTAAATATCTGAATTTATTGCTCAAACTTTTTACATAATGTTTCTGTATCAAAAGGAACAAAATAGGGGGGTGAGACTTGTAAAAATAATAATTTAAAAAAATCATGGCATTTAAGGTCCACCCTAAGCAGGACATGTGACAAGGGGGAGAGAAAGGGTTGAAAAATATTTTTAAAAAATGTGTTGACATAATATCTATATATCTACACTTATGAAACTTTTGTGCAGCAAGACACACCTATGACAGATCTATTAATGGAATAAAACGCAAAATGAATTTTTGCGAATGTGTCACTTTTCTTGCTCGCAAAAATTGTGTGTGTGTGTAAATTTTATCTCAAAAACGGCTCTAACGATTTCCGCAAAAGTTTGGATTTTACCATTTTCGGGCACAAGAAGACCATTGGACTAGGTCACATGTTCGAGAAAATTCGATTATTGGGTCATAATGGGTCAGGATCAAGATATTTATATCTAGTGAACGGCTGGATCGATTTTAAGAAAATTTTGTATCCAATCTTTTTTTGGCACGAGAAAACTATTGGGCTGGGTCACATGTTCGAAAAATTTCGATTAGTGGGTCATTTTTATGTTATTATGGGTCAAGCCATTTTTATCTAAAAAACGGCTCTAACGATTTTGACCAAATTTTATATTTTATCGTTTTGGATTACAAGAAGGGGTAAGATAACATGTTCGAGAAAATTCGGTTAGTGGGTCACTTTTGGGGTCACTGTGGGTCATGCTATTTTTATCTGGAGATTTTCTCACACAATTTTGACTAAAAATTGCATTCTATGGTTTTCGGGCGCGAGAAAAAAATTGGGGTATGTTACATGTTCGAAAATATTTTAATGGGTCATATTGGGTCATAAAGAGTCTGGGTCAAGCTATATTTAAATGACGATGTGATCGATTTTAACGAAATTTTGTATACAACAGTTTTTTGACTTGAGAAAATTAATGGGTTAAGTCACAAGTTTGAGAGATTTCGATTATAGGGGTAATTTGTGGGTCATGATGGATCATTATGGGTCATGTCAAGCTATAACTAAAGAACAGGCGGATCGATTTTAACGAAATTTTGTATACCACATGTTTTTGGCACGAGAAAATCATTGGGCTAGGTCACATGTTCGAGAAATTTCGATTAATGGGTCATAAAGGGTCTGGGACAAGCTATTTATATTTAAATAACGGCAGGATCGATTTAACGAAATTTTACATGAACAATTTTTAAACACGAGAAAACTAATGGGCTAAGTCACATATTTGAGAGATTTTGATTTTAAGGGTCAGTTGTGGGTCATGATGGGTCATGTTCAAGCTATATCTAAAGAACGAGTGGATCGAATTTAACGAAATTTTGTGTACAACATGTTTTCGGCATGAGAAAATCATTGGGTTAGGTTACATGTTTGAGAAATTTCGAGTAGTGGGTCACTTTTAGGTCATTCTAATTTTATCTGGACAAAGTCTCGCGCAGTTTTGACTAAATTTTGTATTCTATCGTTTTCAGGCGCAAGAAAATCATTGGGTTAGGTCAGATGTTTGCGAAAATTCGATTAAGTGTCATTTTGAGTCATAATGGGTCAGGGTCAAACTAATTATATCTAAAAAACAGCTCAATCGATTTTATCTAAATTTTGTATCGAACATTTTTTGGCACGCCAAAAAATGAGCTAGGACACATGTTTGAGAGATTTCGATTATAAGGGTTATTTGTGGGTCATTGATGGGTCATGCTAATTTTATGTAGAAAATGGCTCTCACTATTTTGACTATATTTTGTATTATGATGTTTTCGGGCAAGAGAAATCCATTGGACCAGGATACATGCTCGCGAAAATTCTATTAATGGGTCATTTTGGGTCATAATGGGTTAGGGTTATTCTAATTATATATAACAACGATTCAATCAATTTTACCTAAATTTTTGTAACGAAACGTCTTTTGTCACGAGAAGACTATTGGGTTAAGTCGCATGTTAAGCAAAGTTATACACATATGGCCATTGATTATTGGACACTTGCGATTTTAGACATTTTGTTAAATATCTAGAAAAATACATGAGGAATCATCTCGAAACTCTTAGTGTATAAATATAATAGTATAAGTCATACACCTCCGTGAAGATTTTTTCCCGAAACTCCATAGGGGACCGTCAACAAATTAAAAAAGAATGAATATATCTTGAATAACCCTGTCAAAACTAATGTAGCAAAAGCGCTCAAACTCTAGATTGTGATTGAATGCCTTATTGTAATACGCCTTGTTCATTTTTATGCAAATAGCATGCATACTCGCAGAATAATTAAGGCTTTTATAAAAATGGTCCCAAATTTTTCCAAGTTTTTTCCTTACAATTTTCAGAGTTCTTAATATAAAATAATATTTTTTTCAGAAAATGTGACAAACAACATTGCACATAGTACCCTGTAATCAGAATTAAAAAATAATAAAAATTATATGAAAAATGACTAGGTTTACTAAATAATTTTTTACTGCGCATGCGTCAAAGATATCAAAATTTCATTTGCATATTATGTTAGCTAAATGTATTGTATAGAGCAACTTTTGCGAAAGTCACAAAATCATAACTTGAAAATACTGAAAATAATCGTCAATTGAATAAGTTGAAAATCCGTTATTCTCAAAATGAAACAAAAACAAGAGGGGTTGTATCCATATATTCATTGATTAGTGTCAATATAGAATACACAATACGGGATGTACTACTACATTTGGATAAAATCCCTCATTTTTTTGCTTCATTTTGGAAACAACGGATTTTGTCCTTTTTCTATAGACGATTGCTTTCAGAATTTTCAAGCTATGATATTGAGACTTCTACAAAAGTTGCTCTATACATTTAGCTAACATAATATGCAAATGAAATTTTGATATCTTTGACGCATGCGCAATAAAAAATTATTTAATAAACCTACTCATTTTTCATACAATTTTTATTATTTTTTAATTCTGATTACAGGGTACTGTGTGCAATGTTGTTTGTCATATTTTCTGAAAAAAATATTTTATATTAAGAACTTTGAAAATTATAAGGGAAAAACTTGGAAAAATTTGGGACCATTTTTATAAAAACCTGAATTACTCTGCGAGTATGCATGCTATTTGCATAAAAATGAACACAGTGTATTACAATAAGGCATTCAATCATAATCTAGAGTTTGAGCGCTTTTGCTACATTAGTTTTGACAGGGTTATTCAAAAGATATTCATTCTTTTTTAATTTGTTGACAGTCCTCTATGGAGTTTCGGTAAAAAATCTTCACGGAGATGTATGACGTATACTATTATATTTATACACTAAGAGTTTCGAGATGATTCCTCATGTATTTTTCTAGATATTTAGTAAAATGTCTAAAATCGCAAGTGTCCAATAATCAATGGCCATATAGTGTATTAGTGGGCCATTTCGCTTCATAGCTGAATGCTGTCAAGCTAATTTTGTCTAAGAACTGGCTTAAATGATCTTGATTCAATTTTATATTCTACTGTTTTTGATTACCTGAAGACCATTGAGCTAAGTCACATGTTTGATCAAATTTGATTAGTGGGTCATTTTAGGTAATACGGGTCAGGGACACGAGAAAATGGCAGCAACCAATAAGTTGGCGATATTTGACAAAATATTGGCGACATTTGGCCGAAAAATTGACTATTAAGATTACGAAAGCCACAACACATATTTGGTGCCAAATGAAAGAATGTCTTCAAATTTGGCTATATCTGTCAAAAAATGTTGTCTTTCAGAATGTGAAGAATTTTTTTATACATTCTTAACCCTTTCCGGCACGGGCGAAATCTGTAATAAAATGAGAAATTATCGACTGACACCGGAATTCACAAACGATTTTTTTTTTTTTTATATTTTGAAATCCTTAATTCAAGCTTTTATTGTAAAAGAAAAATTTTAGTAAAATATTACTGGTGCCATTTGCAAGTTTGGAATTAAAATTAAGTATCCCAGACCGGGCACAGTGTGCCGGAAAGGGTTAATAGAATTCGAGATGCATGGTTAAATTAACCAGAGTCGAGCTAAGAAAGTGATTTGGATCGATGTCCTTTCGTTGTAAATTTTAAAATAAAGTAAAATTTATGAATATGAGCATACAAACATAGTTTTCTTATTGATTGTTTTTATAATAACATGTTTTACAGTAATAATACAGAGTGAATGATACAGTGAAAATACTATATCGAGTTGAATATAAAGTTAATTTTGACCGAGCCTAGCTCGGTCACCCCTGCTAGTTTAACCTTAAACTACAAAATGCAACTGAAATGATTATTTAATGATAGGATCATACATTTCAAAAAATTATATTAAATTAAACAAGACAATCTAAGTGGAAATTCAAAGACTGAAAAAGCAAATTTTAAATAATAAAATTCGTTTGATTTACTTATTTATTATTTTGTAAAACATTCAAGTAAAGTTAAAAAAATTTTTTTTAGTGTGCATAAGCCTCAAAAATATTTATTTTATGTTTCCTCAAAACAATAATTGCAAAATAATAATAATAATAATAATAATAATAATGTATGAGAAATAACAGGGAAACAAAATGGCGGCTCCCGGGAAAATACGGCATCTGTTCCATCATTTCAATTGCATTTTGTAGTTTTAGGTTAAATAATAATGTATGAGAAATAACAGGGAAACAAAATGGTGGTTCGCGGGAAGATACGGCAACTAAGCCGAAATTAAAAATATTTATTTTCCTGATGAGATATTTTAAAAGTAAGGATGCGTACATAATTACATATAGGTATAAAAGCAAGGTGTATTTGGTGTGTTTTGTGACGGCCGATTATCTACGCTAGGGATATAGGCCCAGGGGGAGGGATGCCCTTCGTGGGAGTCTTTCTAAGGGAACCTAACCCGTATTTACGCAAGGTTAGAAGAAAACTCCGAACGGTTAGGCCGACGGCCGCGATTGGGTTCGAACCCAGCACCTGCCGTCTACCAGTTGAGAGGTCAGACCCTCTCGGCCACTGGTGGGGCTATAAAAGCAAGGAGAAATTAAGATCTAGTTAAAGATAGAAAATGAAAAAAAAAAATGTTTAGTGCTGCCATCTAGTAAAATTGTATCGAATCCATAATGTATTCAATATTTTTCTGAAAGAAGCTCAATTACCTAATATAGCTGTTCTAAAATTCAAACTGGTAACTTTGACTCATTCACAAAATTATTTTCATTTATTAACGAACGAAAAGTATTCTGATGCAGAAAAATATTCTACAATTAAAAAGGTTATATATATAATTTCTAGTATATTTGGAAAGAGACGGCCGTAACTATAACTTGGAGGCTTACAGTTTTTAAAACATTTTTTTTTTTTTTTTTTTTTTTTTTTTTTTTCCGCACACCGCTGTGTAAACGTACACAGTATGATAAGCCTAAAAAGATGAAATATGGAATTTGGGGTTTTTTTTCGATTTTATGTATTTATTAATAGATAAGAAGAAAAATTTTCTAGAATTTTTTAGATGCTTTTATATTATTCAACCGATCAGAAGCCCATATTTTCTTCGTTATGCTTCGGTGGGATCGGCAAACATGCTGGCTCGACATTCTGCTGTCTGCTCTAGAGATGCTTTTGTACGGACACGCAAAAACATTTATTCTAGCACTTTGATTTTTTTTATTACTAACTTTTAGCTAGGTGCTGGGCATTTTATAGGAAGTTAGACTAGAAACTAAACTCAATAGCTTTTTAACTACCAGTTTGGGGCCTCGGGGCAATGCCGCGGATGCTTCGGTGGTAGTTACGGCCCTGGAAAGAGAAATAGTATTTGTAATATTCTATTTCTATTCCATAATAAGGATTTCCGATTCCAGAATTTTAAAATATTTTTCGAGAGTTGAATTGGTGAAAATAATAAAATAAATACATACTGCTGCCGCCCCACCAGTGGCCGCGAGGTTCTGACCTCCAAACTGGTAGACGTTAGGTGCTGGGTTCGAACCCAATCGCGACCGTGGGCCTAACCGTTCGGAGTTTTCCGTGGTTTTCTCCGAACCTTGCGTAAATACGGGTTAGGTTCCCTTAGAAAGACCCCCACGGAGGGCATACCGCCCGTTAGGGCCCATATACCACAGCGTAGATAATTGGCCGACATAAATACAAACAAACATACGGCTACCATTTTTATTGTTATAATTATTTATTGAATATTTTGTGAGAGACAATAAAAAATTACTTAAAGGGTCCGATACCCTTTGAACTAACAAAATACGTGAAAAAGCGACCTTTGTAAAAATTGCTGTTACTCTATAGCTAATTGACTTTTAACTATAAAATTGAAAACACATATTAAGAAGAATTTATTTTATTAGTTAAAATTGTTATAAAAAAGTATACACATATGCAATGTTTTTAAATTATTTTTAAAGATAATACAATTTTTACGAAAGAATAATTCTTGCGTGCCTTGCTTGCACGATTTTTAAAATTTAAATAGCTAAAACAAACCAAGATATATATATAATATATATATATATATATATATATATATATATATATATATATATATATATATTACGCGTAGAGATATAATGTGTTTTCAAAATGACCTACAATTTAAAAAATAAAATAAAATAAAATAAAACTTATAGATCCAGAGAAAAAAGTTATTTTTTTTAAAAGAAATTCGAAATATCGAGATTTGTTTTACACAAAAGTAGTTGTGAATTATAAACTTCCAATTTGAGGAACACAATAATAAGTCATTTTGTGCCTACATACGTTTCATATATTCAGCGAAAATTTTGTGAAATACTACGGAACTATTTTTAAGAAATCATGCGTGCAATGATCAAAATGACTGTTTTGAGGAAATTGACGTTAAAATTTAAATCACCCATTGATCGTATAGGAATAGTGCAAAGTGTTTTAGACATAACACTTCTAATGAATATGCGAATTTTTGAATGCGGTTTGTTTTTAAATGTTCCTAAAGAATCATATTTAATTATAAGCTATTTTTAGCACTTTCCAACAAAGTTGAAAAGTGATTTTGCATTCGGTTTGTCTGTCCATCTGTCCGTCTGGCCGCTCTCTACTCCCTTAAATATACTCGGATTGCTATGAAATTTTTATACGTTATTGAGGTTTACCCTAGCACGAACTCTATTGAAAATGAAGTATCTACCATGATTAGTTTATCTACAGAGATAATCAAAAGTTTCCCATTACATTACGGCCTATGGGGAAAAATCGTTAATATACTCGGATTGCCATGAAATTTTAGGACGTTATTGACGTTTACCCTAGCACGAACCCTATTGAAAATGAAGTTTCTACCATGATTAGTTTATCTACAGGGCGAATCAAAAGCTTTCCATTACATTACAACCCATGGAGAAAAACCGTTAATATACTCGGATTGCAATGAAATTTTAGGACGTTATTGACGTTTACCCTAGCACGAACCCTATTGAAAATGAAGTTTCTACCATGATTATCTGTAGGGCGAATCAAAAGTTTCCCATTACATTACGGCCTATGGGGAAAAATCGTTTCAAAGGAATTTTAAAGATGTTATACCCTGTCAAACATATTAAAATATGCATTCTATAAAACATAAGGTGAAAATGTAGCTGTTATTCATTTACAGGACCACACAAAAAGATTCCATTAGGGGGAATTCTGTGTGACATATTTTAAATATATTAAGCTGTTTCATGTATAATAAAATTGATATATGTCACTGAAGCTTAATATAAATTATACGCTACTGTCTTGCATAATATGAAGTACATAGCATTTACAGGGCCATACAAAAGATTTCAAATAGTATATTCTTTCCGAAGTACCGTATATGTGTCCGATGATGGCTGATGGAGGGATGAAATGCATTTTAATTATGATATTCGCGTTTATATTTCGCTAAATATATGCACATTATATGGTGTGTATAAATGTTATAGTTGATATACACGGCTACCCAAAAGAGCTCACCAACGTTACTGAATATGAGCGTAAATTATTTAAACGTGGTTCTTAAATAAGCTATGCATTTTTACGCTGAGCTGCATTCAATTTACTGAGAAATTAATAATAACACTATAAAATATGAATATACCAAAAATATGGCATAACATCATAAAATCTTAAAATTTTTATTTCCTTGCAATATTTTAATTTTTACTCACGTGTAAGTGGCAACATTTTTTTAAAAATTTTAATTCATTTAGATTTTAATTTAGTAGAAATATTATCTCTCGATCAAGATGCAAACGTAGTCCTTCCATTATCATATTTTCCTGAAGACGCCCGCAGAAGACGGCGCGAAACGTTGAAAGTTTTATTTTATTTTAATTGTACAAATGTATATTAAAATTCCTGTTTTGTGCACCACTGAGCAATGTGTTATTATTAGTTAAATTTTATGGTGCAACTGTCCTATATATATTTACTGAGAAATGTTTGCAGAATATAGATAAAGGGATATACAGGGCCACGCAAAGAATTCGAACGCCTATGAATGATGATTTATGAGAATGTGATTTCAGTTGTTTTAAAAGTGTTTTAGTTTACAATAAGTTTTAGCCTAATGCTGACGTGTAATAAATGTACAATGTAAACTACAGGGCTGAACAAAAGTATTCAAGTGTGTTTCAATCTAATAGTATGAATTGCTGAAAAAGAAATTTCAAGCTACTTGGTATTTTCTTGCTAAGCTAAATTTTCCCATTATATGAACTGACATATGAAATACAGGGCTGTTCTAATGTACTGGAATACATATTTGGGTATATTTGGCTATACACTATTATTTCCCTAAATAACAAAGTTTTGTTAAAGATTTCATTAAGTGTTGGAAAGTGCTTCATAATCTATGCTTAACGCATGATTTTTCTTACTTGTTTAATACAGCCTTGATTTAATAGGGGAGACTGTACAGAATTTGTCTGACAGAGGTGGGAAGAAATTCATATTTAGTTATATTATCTATGCATAATATATAAACATGACTATCTTATTTCAGGCTTTGTAGAAAGATAATACAGTGAAACCTCCAAATAAGGGACACTCCGAATAAGGGACACCTGTATTTAAGGGACGAAACTTCCGGTCCCAGTCCCTTGGTATAGGACGTATAATGTATTTATCTCTGAATAAGGGACATTCGATTTAAGGGACACTTAAAAATGAAATTAAAGGGACTGGTTTCTGTATTTCATATAAGGAAGTAATCTGTGATAAAAATAAAATACAGATTTTTGTAAGTTTGTCAAACAGACTGACAGTCATGTTGATACAGAGGCATACGACACAATTAACGAGCATTTATTTACCCACAATTCTGATTCGACTTCAGTGCGTTTATCCCCATTGAAAGTAATCATGAAAGTTGTGAGGATGATTATGAAAGTGGAGAATAAAAGAAAATTATGAAATAAAGAACTTTACAGATGCATTTAGACTGTTCCCAAATCCAAAAAAGGCAACTTCTAAGACATAAGTTTTAATTTATTTTTATTCGGAAATGTCTGAAACTAGTAGGCATTGTTGTTCAAAAAATATGTAATCAAGCTGCTTTTTCTGTTTTTTTTTTTTTTTTTGCAAATGCAATAGATTTTTCAGAAAATATCATCGAATTGGACGTTTTGAATCGAATTTTCACGTGAAAGAAGAATAACTACTCAAGAAAGGATAGAAAAGTCTTTGTCACGTGATCAAAATCGTTTATAACTTAATAGGTAATTTATTTATCAAAAAATTGAAGACACAGTTCAATTCCAAATCGCTTCCATAATCAAGCGTTCTAATTTTATGCCTTTCCAATGAAAAATGAATTTATAAATGTGTCAAAACTTTTTTTGCTTGCTGAGCAAAGTAGTTGCGAGATTTGCTCCCTTAAAATATGCAAAACAGTTGAGTATTTTATTTATTTATTTATTTATTTATTTGTACATACTGCTGGTAATGAAGAACTAAAATTTATAAGTATGGTAAATGAGCACTTGAAAGATCTGTAGGGAAAAATTGAAATTTGCAAAACAATCCCTTTTGATTGTTTACTTCAAATAAAATTATTTTAAATGTTTTTATGCTTTTTGCATGTATACAGTTTGTAAAAAAATGCAAATCAATAACTCTACAAATCATTTAATAATTTAATAATGAATTGAAAATTTTAATTAATTAATTATCTTTTCTTCCTTTTGTCTGATTAAAGTAATTTATACACTTTGGGTCATTAAAATTTCATCTTTAATGCTTTGTTATTTTTATATACTTTTGAAAGTTAAATTAAAAATAATATAAAAAACTCCGAATTAGGGACACCTCTATTTAAGGAACAAAAGTTCCGGTCCCATAGGTGTCCCTTATATGGAGGTTTCACTGTATTGTAAGCCAGCGGTTCCCAAATCCCAAATTTTCTTAGTACGCGAGCCATTTTTCAGTGAAAAAAAAAAAAAAAAAAAAAAAAAAAAAAAAAATACGTGTGGCACTCGGGGACTGCCGCGGTAAAGCTATTGCATAGCATTTTTTATTAACCTATGCAAAAATACCACGCCAATGTCTGCCGAAGTCTACCGAAGGATACTGTGCCGAAGTCTACCGAAGGATACCGTGCCGAAGTCTGCCGAACTGAAACGACGTTAGCCGGAGTGTTAGGATTTTTTCTCGTTACGGAATTTCTAGATTCGGTCGCCGCGCTCAAAGCCCGCGATAAAAGCTATGCAATAGCTTAAAAAATTACCAAACAAAATTTGGTCGCGCTACGAAAATTAGATCGCGAGTTATAAGCATTTTAAATTTTTCGACCCTCACCGTGGGGGGTCTCCTGTCACCAAAAATTAACGCTGTCTCATAATAAATTACCAAACAAAATTTGGCCGCGCTACGAAAATTAGATCGCGAGTTATAAGCATCTTAAATTTTTCGACCCTCACCATGGGGGTCTCCTGTCACCAAAAATTAACACTGCCTCATAATAAATTAACAAACAAAATTTGGCCGTGCTACAAAAATTAGATCGCAAGTTATAAGCATTTTAAATTTTTCGACCCTCACCGTGGGGGGGGGGGGTCTTCTGTCACCAAAAATTAACAGTCTTGTAATAAATTACCTAACAAAATTTGGCCGTGCTACGAAAATTAGATCGCGAGTTATAAGCATTTTAAAGTTTTCCACCCTCACCATGGGGGTCTCCTGTCACCAAAAATTAACACTGCCTCATAATGAATTAACAAACAAAATTTGGCCGTGCTACAAAAATTAGATCGCGAGTTATAAGCATTTTAAATTTTTCGACCTTCACGGTGGGGGTCTCCTGTCACCAAAAATTAACACTGTCTCATAATAAATTACCAAACAAAATTTGGCCGCGCTACGAAAATTAGATCGTGAGTTATAAGCATTTTTAATTTTTCGATCCTCACCGTGTGGGGGGCTCCCGTCACCAAAAAGTAACATTATCATAATAAATTACCAAACAAAATTTGGCCGCGCTGCGAAAATTAGATCGCGGGTTATAAGCATTTTAAATTTTTCAACCCTCACCATGGGGGTCTCCTGTCACCAAAAATTAACACTCCCTCATAATAAATTAACAAACAAAATTTGGCCGTGCTACAAAAATTAGATCGCGAGTTATAAGCAATTTAAATTTTTTGACCCTCATCTTGGGGGGTCTCCTGTCACCAAAAATTAACACTGTCTCATAATAAATTACCAAGAAAAATTTGGCCGCGCTACAAAAATTAGATCGCGAGTTATAAGCATTTTAAATTTTTCGACCCTCACCGTGGGGGGTCTCATGTCACCAAAAATTAACACTGCCTCATAATAAATTAACAAACAAAATTTGGCCGCGCTACAAAAATTAGATTGCGAGTTATAAGCATTTTAATTTTTTCGACCCTCACCGTGGGGGGGGGGGGGTCTCCTGTCCCCAAAAATTAACACTGTCTCATAATAAATTACCAAACAAAATTTGGCCGCGCTACGAAAATTAGATCGCGAGTTATAAGCATCTTAAATTTTTCGACCCTCACCATGGGGGTCTCCTGTCACCAAAAATTAACACTGCCTCATAATAAATTAACAAACAAAATTTGGCCGTGCTACAAAAATTAGATCGCAAGTTATAAGCATTTTAAATTTTTCGACCCTCACCGTGGGGGGGGGGTCTTCTGTCACCAAAAATTAACAGTCTTGTAATAAATTACCTAACAAAATTTGGCCGTGCTACGAAAATTAGATCGCGAGTTATAAGCATTTTAAATTTTTCCACCCTCACCATGGGGGTCTCCTGTCACCAAAAATTAACACTGCCTCATAATCAATTAACAAACAAAATTTGGCCGTGCTACAAAAATTAGATCGCGAGTTATAAGCATTTTAAATTTTTCGACCTTCACGGTGGGGGTCTCCTGTCACCAAAAATTAACACTGTCTCATAATAAATTACCAAACAAAATTAGGCCGCGCTACGAAAATTAGATCGCGAGTTATAAGCATTTTAAATTTTTCCACCCTCACCATGGGGGTCTCCTGTCACCAAAAATTAACACTGCCTCATAATGAATTAACAAACAAAATTTGGCCGTGCTACAAAAATTAGATCGCGAGTTATAAGCATTTTAAATTTTTCGACCTTCACGGTGGGGGTCTCCTGTCACCAAAAATTAACACTGTCTCATAATAAATTACCAAACAAAATTTGGCCGCGCTACGAAAATTAGATCGTGAGTTATAAGTATTTTTAATTTTTCGATCCTCACCGTGTGGGGGGCTCCCGTCACCAAAAAGTAACATTATCATAATAAATTACCAAACAAAATTTGGCCGCGCTGCGAAAATTAGATCGCGGGTTATAAGCATTTTAAATTTTTCAACCCTCACCATGGGGGTCTCCTGTCACCAAAAATTAACACTCCCTCATAATAAATTAACAAACAAAATTTGGCCGTGCTACAAAAATTAGATCGCGAGTTATAAGCAATTTAAATTTTTTGACCCTCATCTTGGGGGGTCTCCTGTCACCAAAAATTAACACTGTCTCATAATAAATTACCAAGAAAAATTTGGCCGCGCTACAAAAATTAGATCGCGAGTTATAAGTATTTTAAATTTTTCGACCCTCACAATGGGGGTTTCCTGTCACCAAAAATTAACAATGTCTCATAATAAATTACCAAACAATATTTGGCCGCGCTACGAAAAGTAGATCGCGAGTTATAAGCATTTTAAATTTTCGACCCTCACGGTGGGGGGTCTCCTGTCACCAAGGATTAACACTGTCTCATTAAAAATTACCAAACAAAATTTGGCCGCGCTACAAAAATTAGATCGCGAGTTATAAACATTTTTAATTTTTCGACCCTCATCGTGTGGGGGTCTCCTGTCACCAAAAATTAACAGTCTCATAATAAATTACCAAACAAAATTTGGCCGCTCTACGAAAATTAGATCGTGAGTTATAAGCATTTTAAATTTTTCGACTCTCACCGTGGGGGGTCTCCTGTCGCCAAAAATTAACACTGCCTCATACTAAATTACCAAACAAAATTTGGCCGCGCTACAAAGTTACATCGCGAGTTATAAGCATTTTAAATTTTTCGACCCTCACCGTGGGGGGTCTCCTGTCACCAAAAATTAACACTCTCTCATAATAAATTACCAAACAAAATTTTGCTAAGCTACGAAAATTAGATCGCGAGTTATAAGCATTTTAAATTTTTCGACCCTCACTATGGGGGTCTCCTGTCACCAAAAATTAACACTGCCTCATAATAAATTAACAAACAAAATTTGGCCGTGGTACAAAAATTAGATCGCGAGTTATAAGCATTTTAAATTTTTCGACCCTCACCGTGGGGGGGGGGGGTTTCTTCTGTCACCAAAAATTAACAGTCTTGTAATAAATTACCAAACAAAATTTGGCCGTGCTAGGAAAATTAGATCGCGAGTTATAAGCATTTTTAATTTTTCGATCCTCACCGTGTGGGGGGCTCCCGTCACCAAAAAGTAACATTATCATAATAAATTACCAAACAAAATTTGGCCGCGCTGCGAAAATTAGATCGCGGGTTATAAGCATTTTAAATTTTTCAACCCTCACCATGGGGGGTCTCCTGTCACCAAAAATTAACACTGCCTCATAATGAATTAACAAACAAAATTTGGCCGTGCTACAAAAATTAGATCGCGAGTTATAAGCATTTTAAATTTTTCGACCCTCACCATGGGGGGGGGGTCTTCTGTCACCAAAAATTAACAGTCTTGTAATAAATTACCAAACAAAATTTGGCCGTGCTACGAAAATTAGATCGCGAGTTATAAGCATTTTAAATTTTTCGACCCTCACCAAGGGGGTCTCCTGTCACCAAAAATTAACACTGCCTCATAATGAATTAACAAACAAAATTTGGCCGTGCTACAAAAATTAGATCGCGAGTTATAAGCATTTTAAATTTTTCGACCCTCACGGTGGGGGGGTCTCCTATCACCAAAAATTAACACTGTCTCATAATAAATTACCAAACAAAATTTGGCCGCGCTACGAAAATTAGATCGTGAGTTATAAGCATTTTTAATTTTTCGATCCTCACCGTGTGGGGGGCTCCCGTCACCAAAAAGTAACATTATCATAATAAATTACCAAACAAAATTTGGCCGCGCTGCGAAAATTAGATCGCGAGTTATAAGCATTTTTCATT
Organism: Maratus speculifer; assembly: GCA_964019185.1. Classification (NCBI taxonomy): domain Eukaryota; kingdom Metazoa; phylum Arthropoda; class Arachnida; order Araneae; family Salticidae; genus Maratus; species Maratus speculifer. The sequence continues at coordinate 297,753,047 of OZ025295.1, read as the reverse complement.
TTTCAACCCTCACCATGGGGGTCTCCTGTCACCAAAAATTAACACTCCCTCATTATAAATTAACAAACAAAATTTGGCCGTGCTACAAAAATTAGATCGCGAGTTATAAGCAATTTAAATTTTTTGACCCTCATCTTGGGGGGTCTCCTGTCACCAAAAATTAACACTGACTCATAATAAATTACCAAGCAAAATTTGGCCGCGCTACAAAAATTAGATCGCGAGTTATAAGCATTTTAAATTTTTCGACCCTCACAATGGGGGTTTCCTGTCACCAAAAATTAACAATGTCTCATAATAAATTACCAAACAATATTTGGCCGCTCTACGAAAAGTAGATCGCGAGTTATAAGCATTTTAAATTTTTCGACCCTCACGGTGGGGGTCTCCTGTCACCAAAAATTAACACTGTCTCATAATAAATTATCAAACAAAATTTGGCCGCGCTACGAAAATTAGATCGTGAGTTATAAGCATTTTTAATTTTTCGATCCTCACCGTGTGGGGGGGCTCCCGTCACCAAAAAGTAACATTATCATAATAAATTACCAAACAAAATTTTGCTAAGCTACGAAAATTAGATCGCGAGTTATAAGCATTTTAAATTTTTCGACCCTCACTATGGGGGTCTCCTGTCACCAAAAATTAACACTGCCTCATAATAAATTAACAAACAAAATTTGCCCGTGGTACAAAAATTAGATCGCGAGTTATAAGCATTTTAAATTTTTCGACCCTCACCGTGGGGTGTCTCCTGTCACAGAAAATTAACAATGTCTCATAATAAATTACCAAACAAAATTTGGCCGCGCTACGAAAAGTAGATAGCGAGTTATAAGCATTTTGATTTTTCGACCCTCACCATGGGGGTCTCTTGTCACCAAAAATTAACACTGCCTCATAATAAATTCCCAAACAAAATTTGGCCGCGCTACGAAACTTAGATCGCGAGTTATAAGCATTTTAAATTTTTCGACCCTCACCATGGGGGGTCTCCTGTCACCAAAAATTAACAATGTCTCATAACAAATTACCAAACAAAATTTGGCCGCGCTATGAAAATTAGATCTTAAGAAACATAAGTTTGAGACTTGATATCCTAATATCTGAAAAATACCGCGTTAGTGTCTGCCGAAGTCTACCGAAGGATACCGTACCGAAGTTTGCCGAGCTGAAACGACGTTAGCCGAGTGTTAGGTTTTTTCGTTACCGATGTGTTAGGATTTTTCGCGTTACGGAATTTTTGGATTCGGTCGCCCCGCTCAAAGCCCGTGATAAAAGCTATGCAATAGCTTAAAAAAAATCGCTACCCTCCTTTCAGGTAAAAAAAAAAAAAAAAAAAAAAAGCGACTTACTCAAGACAAGGTTGTAATCAGCATACCAATTTCTGCACGATCTCTATACGCTCGGCTATCCTATCCTACGAAAAACACAAATTTTGGTATGGAAGATACATTATCAAGAAAAACAAGAACCGGTAATCTCAATGTGTGTAAGTGAACAGTAATTAAAACAATGCACAAAGATAGGTAAAAAGCGTTTAATTATTATGAAACGTAACCTGCTTTATTATGTTACGTAAACATAAACTTTATAAACAATGAGATTTCTGGTATTGGTGTTTACCAATGTGGGAACATATATCAAGACGCAGTTTGTCTCAGTACTTGTCTTTCAAAAACAAAAAAGTAGAAAAAGCATGTTCTTATAAAAATGAAGTGTTGAATTTCATCAAGGCCCTCAAAGCTGATTTAAATATTTCTGGATATTCTGTTCCTATATTAATCTGGAAGGAAATTAAGGATTTTCCCTTGAAATATTATTTCGTGTTGAAGTTGTCATATCTTTTGAATCAGATGAAACAAAAGATATATTTTGATGACAAACCTCGATTGTTCCTCGACCAACCCAAACAACTACCACTGCGCACCAGTGGGTCTGGACCCATAGATCGGGAACCGCTGTTGTAAGTAATAAATCAAAATGGGGATTAAAAAAAAATAATAATATCGATTGCTTCCAAAACAGGCTGTCGAGTGATCAGGGAAAAACATAATAAAAAAAGAAGAAACTACCACTATTTGCTTACAGAAAATACTTCACATAATATAAAGGGATTAAAGAGAGTTAATTTCTTTTTAACCAAATATTGGTATTTAACAGCTTTTTTAAGGGTGTTCTTAAATTAAAAAGGGAAACTTTGTGACACATGCTTTAATTTATTTTTGTTCGGAAATGCATAAAAATTGCGGATGTTATTATTTAGAAACTGTCTAATTGCACTCAATTTTCTGTTTTTTTTAAAAACACAATAGATCTTTTATAACAAACCTTCAAAGTTGACACTTCTGGGCATATTTCCCGACGAAAGCAGAAAAACTGGTCGAAGAGCAGGAGAAAAATGGGTGATCAAGTGATCGAACTAGCTTATAACTCGATAAGTAATTTAATTATCATAAAATGGAAAAATAAGTTCGATTCGAAATCGCTTCTATAGTCAGGCATTCCAATTTCGTATCTTTCTGTTAAAAAATGAATTTGTAAATGTGCCAAAACGTTTTGTGCCTGTTGAGCGAAGCAGTTAAGAACACCCTTAACTTTTTTTTTCTGATTGCTTGCCACTCTGCAAAAGGAAACCATATCAAAGTGCGTTTTTAAATGTAAATTTCATTTACAAAAAATTAAAAAAAAAAAATAAATCACTAGATTTTTCGCACTATAATTTTACTGTGTTTTTTGATTAAAATGTTGACTGTAAATAAATGCATGACCACGTAATACATTGTGTCATCCAAGACCAGAAGTCCACATTTTAAACTGTGTTAGTTGAAACTGCGAATAATTTCTACCAATATTTAATAATATTCGGAAGAAATTCTACAACTCTCTATCTAAATTTTATTATAATTAATTTTTTAATTAATTATCAGCAGTGAAAACACGCTTGAAATTATTGAATATTTAATAAGTGACTATCACATTGTTAGTTAAGCGTAGAACCAGCTGAGTGAAAAATGTCGAAGCTGGGAATCGAAAACGGAACCCTTGGAAAAGCGCTATTCCAAGAGTTCCGGGTAGAAGTCTGCACGGGCCCGGGCTTGGCCCGTGGCCCGTACCCGGTCCGGCCGGCGGAATCGTTTCGAATTTGCTAACGGGCCAGGCCGGGCCGGCAGAATTAGAATGTTTTTTCAACGGGCCGGGCCGGACCGATATAAAAATTTTCGGGCCCACCGGCCCGTTTTGAAGATTTTGACATAAACGATAAAATATAAACCTGTTTTCAACGAAAATGGTTTTAACGAGAATAAATATAAATGTGCGTCACGACTCCATACTATAGTTTGACAGCATCAATATAAAAATGTAACTTGTGCAGTGTAGAGATCGGCATCAGACAGTTACATTGTGTGTAACCCGTTTTAATATTTTTTTAAACTGACTCGTGCAGGGCCAAGATCAAAACTGGAGATCAAGGCATTATTTTTCTACATATAGACGTGCCGAAAGAAGACTTAATTGTTCTCAAGATCTGTAGGGCAGACAACATAATTTGTAAAATTATGAACAGCGATAAAGAACTTATGTTAGATTAATCTTTGGATATATGCTTCTTGATGGTTTTTAAATTAATTTTTCAATAATGCGAATGTTTGACACATTTTTACAATAATTTTTAATTGTAAAAATATAAAAGTGATAAGCCTGACTATTGAAGGGATTTGGAATCGAATAGCGTTTTTCATTTTTGGTAAATAAAATACTTGTATAACCTTGTTGAGATACAATAGTTTCTCAAATGGTTGCAGGTTTTTCTCCCTTCCCATGCTATCGCTTCCGGAAATTCTATTCAAAACGCTAACTATGACAATATTTTATTTGTTGCAGTGTTCTTAAATTGTTTGTATCAAAAAATGGATAACGCCATTCGATTATATAGTTTCTGAATAAAGACACCTGCTCATCTTATGCATTTCTGAGAAAAAAATGAATTTAGAAATGTATCAGAAAGGAGCTTCTTTGAATTAACGTATGAATTTGGATTTAAAATCTTTAATAAAATGATATAGAAATATTTTTATAAATCTTCTTTTATTAAACAGCTTCAAAAGTTACGATGTTTTTAATTTTTTTTTAATTTTTTTTTTCTTATTTAAGCCATATTAATTTTTTAATGAATCTTTATTTAAATGTTGAAAGCCTAAGAATCTTAGTAATCATTAATGTTACTAATGTGTATTTCCTGTAAAATATACTGTAAAATCATTCCATAGATATGTATGCAGTACTCTTTAAAAAAATCTTAATTATATGATAAAAATCTGAACTTTTTAGAAATCGTAGAAATTGAAACGGGCCGGGACGGGACGGGCCTAAAATATGAAAATTTGAACCGGCCGGGCCGGGCTCGGGCCGAACTTTTGAGTTTTACAACGAGCAGGACCGAAAATTTTTTCCTAATGGCCGGGCCGGGCCGGGCCGGGCCGGGCCGGGCCTGGAAATTCCGGCCCGTGCAGACCTCTAGTTCCGGGTTCGATCCCCGGCTCGGACATTTTTCACTCAGTTGGTTCTACGCTTAATTAACAATGTGATAGTGTGAAATGAGATAGAGAATATTTAATAAGTGATTATCTATTAAAAAATATTATTCAGAAGGCCAGAAAACACACCTCTCGTCTCAGTGGCTGATATAGGAAATAATTTTATTAGCAGTATCCAAATCTTAACTTTTTGATAGGAAGTGACCAGTGTCGTTCTCGAAGCATGGTCAGAATTATAAAAGATGCTAATACATAATACACGTGATGAAAAACTATTTTTGGATAAGAAAGTAGTGTTGCAATTTGCTTATTTAATAAAAAAATCGGACCTAGCTACTAATCTTTCTTCTTCTTCTTCTTCTTCTTCTTTGTGTGTGTGAATTTTAATATATATTTTTAAATTTAATGTATTCTTTTATGGAATGCTCACTAATAATACCAAAATCCATATTCATGTGAAGCATAACTATAATGCGTCAAATAAAGTTTTGAAGTCTATTAAAAACGATACTTTCGTATTGGCCTAAGAAATCGCCAAAGATCGCTATTTAGAGTCAACATCTTTTATTATGTTTTTTCTGTGGTTTAAGCGCGTAGGACGATTACATGTCCAGGGTCGTACTGGCCCACCGGGCAACGAGGCAAATGCCCGGTGCGCCCCCGTCACAGTTTTTTTTTTTTTTTTTTTTTTTTTTTTTTTTTTTTTTTTTCAATGGAAGCATTTTAAGTTGTGCATTACGAAAAGCATAAAATTTCTAATATTTTCATTTGGCAAATTAAAAGTAATGACGTATTATGCATATTTTCTGTCAAACATTTAGGGCATAGGTGGAACCGCTGTAGTTTTATATTTATTCTGCTTTTTGTGGAAATACAAGAGGTGGAATGCCAATTTAAAAGAATAGATTTTCATTTTAATTGGTCCCATTGTCAGAGGCGCCCTTGTTCAGATTTTTTTAACGACTTTTTACAAATAACTATAAAGAAACAACATCGTGTTTTTGTAATCATGGCGCCCTTGTTCAGATTTTTTTCAGCGCCTTTTTAAAAATAGCTTTAGACAAAAATAGTATCGAGTTTTTGAAATTGTGGCGTCCATAGTCAGATTCTTTTTCAGCGCCTCTACAAGAATAACATTTAAAAAACTAGTATCGGTTTTTGTAATCATGGCGCCCATGGTCAGTTTTTTTTCAGTGTTTTTGTAAAAATAACTTTCAAAAAACTAATATCGAGTTTATATAATCATAGCGCTCTTCGTCAGATTTTTTTTCAGTGTTTATGTAAAAACAACTTTAAAAAAAAAAAACTAATATCGTGTTTTGGGAAACATGGCGCCCCTGGTCAGTTTTTTTCTGCGCCTCTACAAAAAAAACTTTTTAAAAACTAATATCGGTTTTTGTAATTGTGGTGCCCTTAGTCAGCTTTTTTTCAGCGCCTCTTGTAAAAATAACATTCAAAAAACTAATATCGTGTTTGGGAAACATGGCGCCCTTGGTCAGACTTTTTCAATACTTCTGTAATAATAATAATAATAATATCATATTTTTGTAATCATGGCGCCTTTGTTTAGATCTTTTTCAGCGCCCCTTTAAAAACGTATTTTAAAAAAACTAAAATCTTGTTTTTGGAATCATGGCGTCCCTGGTCAGATTTTTTTCGGCGCCTCGATAAAAATCAATTTAAAAAAATTAATAACGGTTTTTGTAACTATGGCGCCCTTGGTCAGCTTTTTTTAGCGCCTCTTGTAAAAATAACTTTCAAAAAACTAATATCGTGTTTTGGGAAACATGGCGCCCTTGTCAGTCTTCTTCAACACCTCTGTAAAAAAAAAACTATTATCATGTTTTTGTTATTATGGCGCCCTTGTTTAGATCTTTTTCAGCGCCTCTTTAAACATAACTTTTAAAAAAAACAATAACCTGTTTTTGGAATTGTGGCGTCCTTGGTCAGATTTTTTATCGGCGCCTCTACAAAAATAACTTTAAAAAAACTAATATCGGTTTTTGTAATCATGGCGCCCTTAGTCAGCTTTTTTCAGTGCCTCTTGTAAAAATAACTTTCAAAAAACTAATATCGTGTTTTGGGAAATATGGCGCCCTTCGTCAGACTTTTTCAACACTTCTGTAAAAATAATAACAATAATAATATCATATTTTTGTAATCATGGCGCCTTTGTTTAGATCTTTTTCAGCGGCCCTTTAAAAACATGTTTTAAAATACTAAAATCTTGTTTTTGGAATCGTGGAACCCCTGGTCAGATTTTTTTCGGCCCCTCTACAAAAATAATTAAAAAAAAACTAATATCGGTTTTTGTAACTATGGCGCCCTTAGTCAGCTTTTTTCAGCGCCTCTTGTAAAAATAACTTTCAAAAAACTAATATCGTGTTTTGGGAAACATGGCGCCCTTGGTCAGACTTTTTCAACACCTCTCTCTCTAAAAAAAAAAAAAAAAAAAAAAAAAAAAAAACTAATATCATGTTTTTGTAATCATGGCGCCCTTGTTTAGATCTTTTTCTGCATCTCTTTAAAAATAACTTTAAAAAACTAATATCGCTTTTTGCAATCATTGCGCCCTTCGTCAACTTTTTTTCAGAGGCTTTTGTAAAAATAACTTTCAAAATATTAATATCGTGTGTTTGTAATCATGGCGCCCGTAGTCAGATTTTTTTTTTCAGTGTTTCTTTAAAAATAATTTTCAAAAAACAAATATCATGTTTTTATAATCACAGCGCTCTTGGTCGGATTTTTTTCCGTGTTTATATAAAAACAACTTTTATAAAACTAATATCGTCTTTTTTGTAATCATGGAGCCGTTGGTCAGATTTTTTTTCAGCGCCACAAAAAAATAACTTTCAAAAAATTAATGACATATTTTTGTAATGCTGGCTCCCTTGATCAGGTTTTTTTTCAGCTCGTCTGTAAAATGAACTTTAAAAAACTATTATTTTATTTTTTTAATAACACCGCCCCATACATATACATAAATTGGTCCTCTTACTTCTAATAAACTGAATCTATAATTTCTTAATGATAATATAGGTCATGAACTATATTATCATTAATTTCTTAAATGATAATATGGATCACATTACGGAAAAATAAATTTTCAAAACAGTTTGCAATGGAAACTTATGTAAATTTTGCTTTTGTAAGAAAAATAGGTAATTTCTTATATATCTTTGAAAATTCGATAATTTTTAGAAAAAAAAAATATGCCAAAATCTAAAAACTTTTTTTATACTGATCTGATCTGCTCAGGCCCGTATCCAGATGGGGGGAAGGGAGGGCTGAGCCCCCTCTGTCGTCCTTTAGAGACCCCTCTAATGATTTCTTTACTACTTTTTTTAAACAAAATGCATATTTTAGCTTTCTTCTGAAAAAAAAAATGAAAAAAAAATACAGCAAGAATTTTTTTAGATCTTTTAATTGTCTTAAATAAAATGGGAATACACCAAAAATTTTGTATTCGAAACTCTATTGGATTACTTCTTTTCTGTTAACTTGCTAGCGGTATAATACAATTCTCGGAACGCATTTTAAAGGAACATTTCTTTCCCCTGAAAAAAATTAAGTCCAGATGTACTAAGTGCCCAGCACATGTGTTTGTACATCGTTATATTTTCAAAGCAACTCTCTTACTCAGGATGAATGGAAATGGACACATGTTACTCGAGTTGACCGGTAATTAATCAAACTTTGGTCAAAGTCTTGACTAAAACATAGTCATTAAAAACCTATATTTCTAAATTTTAATGGTTTGCCTGTTGACAATACGTACTTGTCAGTGAATTTAGTTAATGGTGATAATATCAAATGGAAACTAGAATGTTTGAAAATTAGAAAGTTAAAAAATGTCAATTTATACAGTGGATAATAAGAAAAATAATTGTTTGAAAGCCAGAATTGTTTCGTGTTATAGGGGTTGGCAGGAATGTATTAGGAATGTAGAAAAAGGGGTTTTTTTTTTGTTTGGATTTTGAATTTTCGTCTAATTTTTTTTTTGTATTCAATGAAAACATTTTTTTTTCGATTTGTCATATAACTTAAAAAAATTAAGTAAAAAAAATGATTAAGGTTTTTATAAGATTACGACAAAAATATCTTCGGTTATTTGGTGTATGGTGCATTAAATTCATTTTCAAGTGTAAATCTGTTACATTTTCACACATTTGCAGAATAATTTATATTGATAAAGGCTAAAATTAGCAGATATGGTTTATTCTGTCTTAAAGAATAAAACTGTGTAATTGTGTTTTATAAGCTTGTTTTTCAATCTAAAAAAGGTATTTTTTTTTTTACATATTTGTGAAATAATTTTATGTATGAAGATATTTGAAAGTATTTAGACTGTAAGAAATCAAACTGCATTTTACGTTTTTTTGTAACAGAAAAATAATTTGTCAAAATATGAAGGCAGATTTGACGTCGGTTGATTTTCATGGAATTTAATGACGAAATACTAGTCGTCGAGTAGTAATTGACTACAACTCATGATATATGGCATTTATAAGAAAACGGAAAACAATATTCAATTCTTAGGCGTCTGAATGTGAGAAAATAAAATTTTTAAACAAATGGAACGAAAATCTTTTCTTGAATGCATCATGAATATTCTCGTTATTGAGTGAAAGAAAAGTATTTTTTAAGATGAATTGAAACGGGAAAACACTTAATATTAAAGTCACATTTCATTTAATGAAAGTTGTTCGCATGTTTCAAAAATAAATATTTATGTCCGTGTTTTTTATTTTTATTTATTTTTATTTTTTTCAAATGACATTGGACTAATTTTAGGACACTAGGCACTAAAAAGTCAAATTAAAGTACATAAAAATATATATAGTAATACGCATGTTCTTAATTTAATTACTCATTAATTATTATGTAAAAATAATATTTTTTACTTTGCAATAGTTTTGTAAAAAGGTTTTATTTTTGATAAAAAAGAAATATATATATTTATTTTTCGATTATCATGAAGTATTTTGCTTTTAATAATTTCCTAAAAACGTTCCGTTATAGAGAGATTTCACTTTAGGCGGGTTCCTCTATGGGCACGTCCATTTTATCAGTTTTTGTTATATTTAGTTTACTCAATATATAGATTGTTAAAAGATGTTAGCCCTCCAGAAAAATTTCAGAGGTTGGCAGGAATGTATTAGGAATGTAGAAAAAGGGTTTTTTTTTTTGTTTGGATTTTGAATTTTCGTCTAATTTTTTTTTTGTATTCAATGAAAACATTTTTTTTTCGATTTGTCATATAACTTAAAAAAATTAAGTAAAAAAAATGATTAAGGTTTTTATAAGATTACGACAAAAATATCTTCGGTTATTTGGTGTATGGTGCATTAAATTCATTTTCAAGTGTAAATCTGTTACATTTTCACACATTTGCAGAATAATTTATATTGATAAAGGCTAAAATTAGCAGATATGGTTTATTCTGTCTTAAAGAATAAAACTGTGTAATTGTGTTTTATAAGCTTGTTTTTCAATCTAAAAGAGGTATTTTTTTTTTTACATATTTGTGAAATAATTTTATGTATGAAGATATTTGAAAGTATTTAGACTGTAAGAAATCAAACTGCATTTTACGTTTTTTTGTAACAGAAAAATAATTTGTCAAAATATGAAGGCAGATTTGACGTCGGTTGATTTTCATGGAATTTAATGACGAAATACTAGTCGTCGAGTAGTAATTGACTACAACTCATGATATATGGCATTTATAAGAAAACGGAAAACAATATTCAATTCTTAGGCGTCTGAATGTGAGAAAATAAAATTTTTAAACAAATGGAACGAAAATCATTTCTTGAATGCATCATGAATATTCTCGTTATTGAGTGAAAGAAAAGTATTTTTTAAGATGAATTGAAACGGGAAAACACTTAATATTAAAGTCACATTTCATTTAATGAAAGTTGTTCGCATGTTTCAAAAATAAATATTTATGTCCGTGTTTTTTATTTTTATTTATTTTTATTTTTTTCAAATGACATTGGACTAATTTTAGGACACTAGGCACTAAAAAGTCAAATTAAAGTACATAAAAATATATATAGTAATACGCATGTTCTTAATTTAATTACTCATTAATTATTATGTAAAAATAATATTTTTTACTTTGCAATAGTTTTGTAAAAAGGTTTTATTTTTGATAAAAAAGAAATATATATATTTATTTTTCGATTATCATGAAGTATTTTGCTTTTAATAATTTCCTAAAAACGTTCCGTTATAGAGAGATTTCACTTTAGGCGGGTTCCTCTATGGGCACGTCCATTTTATCAGTTTTTGTTATATTTAGTTTACTCAATATATAGATTGTTAAAAGATGTTAGCCCTCCAGAAAAATTTCAGAGCCCCCCCCCCCCCCCTGGCATGACTCGCAATTTTGATTTTTGATTCAATGAAATTGTTTTAATTTGTTTTATTTTAATATTTATTTTCCATTTGGAAACAATTGTATGGAGATTGTTATTCGGATATTCGGCATAATGTTTGAATTAACTAAGTAAAGTAACCTATAGTTAAAATCAAATTTTACTTCTTATTAGTTAAAAAATGTTTAATAAATAATATTAATTCGTTAATATTCATAATATTTTAATGTCAGATTATTTTAAATTTTAAAAATTTATTTATTTACAAGAAAAAAACTTTGTGAGTCATATTATTATTTTGTCAACTTTTTACAGAATAGAGATTTTTTTTTATTAATTTAAAATTGATTTATATCTTATATGTAATATAAAAAAAGGAAATCCTATTTTAAAATAGTTCCTGTAAAATAAACGCCTTTCTTACCACGATTTAGAAAATTTTCACCTTAATTAGTAATTACTTATTTGTATCCAAGACAATGTATTATACAAAATATAATTGAATCTTGTGAAGTAATGTTTTGAAATTTTGAGTTTCGAGCCGCTTAAATTATTTAAATTTTTTATTTGGAAATATTTTTATGCATATTGTTATTCAGATATTCGGGATAAGGTTGGAATTAAATAACTAAATATATTATATAGTTGAAATCAAATTTTACTTTTTATTAGTTAAATAATTTTCAATAAATATTAATCCATTCCATTTTTCTTGAGATTCTATGAAAAAATTTCTATAAGGTGCTTCTGAAAGAAAGTAATTTCTTTTCTTTTTTAATTTTAATTGTTTTAAAAAAAGGGAAACTTCTTAAGTCGTATTGTCATTTTATTAACTGATTTCATAATAAGGAAAAAATGTTTTTATGTGTATACATATAGCCTAAATTTAATTTGAAACTAATTTGCATATTATTGAAGAAAGAAAGAAAAAACAAAGATCCCTTTTTCTAAAAAATAATTCACTTAAAATAGACGTCATTTTCGTAATGATTCGGAAAAATTTTACACCATAATTAGTATTTGTATTCTAGATTGCAGTATATAAAATATTATTTAATTGTGTAAAATAATGTTTTGAACTTTTTAACTTTTGGCCAATGAAATTTTTTAATTCGTTTTATTTATTTATTCAATTTTTATTTGGAGATAATATTGTATAGAGCCTGATATTCAGATATTCGGAATAAAATTTAAATTATCTAAATAAATTCAATATTTAGTTAAAATCAAATTTTATTTTTTACTAGTTAAATAATTTTCAATAAATATTACTTCTTATTATTCAAATAATTTAAAATGAATATTAATCTATTAAATATTCATGATATTTTACATTTTTTGGGATTTGTGCTACGAAAAAATTTCTATATAGCGTGTCTGGAACAAAGTATTTTTTTCTTTTTTGATTTTAATAGTTTATGAGAAAAAAAAAACTTTTTAACTCACATTGTCATTTTATTAACTAATTTCATAATAAAGATTTTTTTTTTTTTTTTTTTTTTTGCATGTGTGTATAGTTTGTATTTAATTTGAAACTATTTTATATATTATTAAAGAGAAGAAGGGAAAAAAAAGATCCTTTAAAAAAAAAAAAAATAATTCACATAAAATAGAAGTCCTTCTTACCACGATTTGGAATATTGTTACACCATAATTATTTGTATTTTATAGATTGTATTACATATAAACTCTCTGAAAAAAAAAAAAAACCCCTCTAAATTGTCAACGTTTGTCTAATATCAAGATTTTTTTAAGTGCAATGTTCTGCGGAGAGCTATTTTTGTTTGTGTATATATATATATTATAGTTTCTCCCAGGTTTAAAAAGGGGCAAGGCGCTGCTGTTATTAAAAGGGCACTTTTTTCATTTTTAAGGACAGTTTTATAGAGTTGAATCTAGAATCTAACGGGTCAAAAAATTGTGGAAAAGCAGAAATTTCATCAAAGAATCGACAAAAAATCCAAAAATTTAGTCAAAAAATTGAAAAAAAAGGGGTAAATTTTGTTAAAAGATCACAAGAAAACGGCAAATATTGTTAAAAGATTGCGAAAAAACGGCCGATTTTGTTAAAAGATCGCAAAAACATCAGATTTTGCCAAAAAAAATTGCGAAAAAACGACAAATTTTGTGAAAGATGGCGAAAAAATGGTAAATTTTGTTAATAAATCATAAAATAAGTTTCAAATTTCGTCAAAAGATCGCAAAAAAACGGCCAATTTTGTCAAGTTTAACACGAAAAAACTCAAATTTCGAAAAAAAGGGTCGCGAAAAAAAAGCACATAGTTTTCATAACGGGAATGGAATCCCCCCCCTTTTCTCCCACCTCCGTTATAACCTTTCAGAAAATTTGCTGTGATTTTTTTTTCTTAGGATCACGTCTGTGATTCTGTCTGATTTTTTCCAAAATTAAGAAAAATTAAGGCAGTCATTTCCGAAAATTAAAAAAAAGTCGATCGTAACTCTAAAAATCTTAAATAAAACATAATATAAAAAAAATAATGCAAATTTTGACAAATAATCGAAAAAAAAAATCATTTTCGTAAATTAGTGAAAAAAAATCGCCAGTTTTATTATAGGATTGCGGCAAAAACGCGAATTTTGTCAGAGGATCGTAAAACGATGCAAATTTCGTTCAGAAATCATGGGGGGAAAAAGTTAATTTCGACAAAAAATCGCGAAAAAAAAGAAACATTTCATCAAGAAACCGCAAAAATTGACAAATTTCGTCAACGGATCGCAAAAAACTGCGTTTTTTTCGCCGTCCTTTCATGAAATTTGCTTTTTTTTCTCCTGTATTTTGATGAAATTCGCGTTTCTTTAGCGGCCCGGGCGCGGAAATTTAGGGGGCGCCAAATTTATACTACAAACGTCATTTTTGGGCTGTCACAAGAAAAACTTGGGAGGGGGGGCGTAAATTTTAATTATGCGCCTGTTCAGTTTTCTCTTCGAATGCAGCTGAATGTGAAACAGAAAAATTCGCTTTTGGAGCAATAAAAACACAATTTCGAAGCAGGAAAATAAGTTTTTAGAACAGAAAAATTCTCGACTTCTGGCATTAACTTTTTTGTGTATGCGTCCCTTTTACGAAATTTGCATTTTTTCGCGATCTTTTGACGAAATCTGCCGTTTTTTGAGATATTTTGACGAATTTTGCGTTTTTTCGCGAAATTTTGACGAAATTTGCCGTTTTTTTTTGGTAATTTTTTGACAGATTTTTCCATTTTATTGTTATTTTGGCGTTTTTAGCAAATATTTTTTGACGAAATCTACCGTTTTATCGCGATTTTTTGACGAAAGTTGTCGTTTTTCGTGATCTTTTGGCGAAATTTGTCGTTCTTCGTGAATCGTCTGACAAAATTTTCCGTTTTTTTGACAAAATTTGTCGTTTTTTCACGATCTTTTGAAGAAATCTGCCTTTTTTGGGATTTTGTGACGAAATTAGTCTTTTTTTCGTAAATCTTGTCAAAAATTAGTCGTTATTTCGCGATTTTTGAATATATTACGCGTCCTGTGGGACGCTTAAGAGCTACTTTTTTGTGTTCCGTAGCCGATTTTTTGCACAATTTACGTGTCCGCATCATCGCTAAATGGCTGCGTTTTTTTTATATGTGGGGCAAGAAGTCGTGTTTTTGAATGAACGACAAGAGGGGCGCTATTTATCAAACTAAAGGGCAGGAGGGGCGGAGCGCCCCCTGAAACCTTCCAGGGGAAACTCTGTATCTATATATATATATATATATGCATAATTTATGTAGTATATATTTACTATACATATCTATATATGTGTGTGTAAGGATTTGCGCCCTCTTGTAAGTCGATTGGCGCCCTTGTTATCCATTTTGCCACCGCCCTCTCTGTTATGCCAATACGACCCTGTACATGTCTCTTTTTCTAACTTACATTTTGTTGTTTTATTTGTTGGTTGATAAATATTTCAATTTCGTCATGGAATATAAGCTGGAAACGAAAGCTGAGCCATTTATATTAATTTAAGTATAAACAGATTTATATTCCGAAATTGGCTAAAAATAATTCGATAAAAAAAGTTTTAAAAATCGTGCTTGCAATTTATTTTAAAAACAGTAAAAATTGAGTAAATTGCAATACAGCTTTTAAACAAATTGCGTTTGAAAGTAACCCCCCCCCCCTCTCCCACAAATCAGACTACTTAAAAATCGGAAAGGAGCGGTATTTAAAAGTTTTAAAAAATCCAGCAAAAGTTAAACCTAATGGTCTGCTACTGTCGCCGTCAAATCGGCGTCAGCGTTACAAACGGACACCTTTGTCATTTATAATATAAAGTGTACTTTTGAGCATTTTCTAATTTTTGTGATAATCAAAAAAATCATTTGCAAGACATGATTTGAGTAAAGTTGTAAATATACGCTTCCCCCCCCCCCTTCCAAAAAAAGTACTTTTGTCTTATAGCAGCCCCAAAGATGTAGCATTAAGCAGCCAAAACTATCAACAAATTACAAAGCATGCACTGTTATGTATTAGAAAATTTCGTGACGTATATAGTCATAAGAGAAAAGCTGGTATGCAAAAATAATTAAGCATCATATATGAATATGAGGTCGTAGACAATATCACAGGCTGCTGAAGGGGTTGCAAATTATACGTAATATAAGAAGAACAAACAAAAACCATTCTACATCAGTTTATTTATATTGTACTTGCACATTATGTTACACATTTGTGACCAATACTACAGGAGATGCTCAAAGTCTTTCTCAGGCTCTCGGAGACACACGCATTATATCGACATTGCCTGGACTGGCGTACCTCCTCAATACAACGTCTCAATCATGCAACCAACCCCGCTCGCCAAAATTCATAAGGCTGTAAATATGACTTTAGGTTAAAAAACCAATATAGAAAGCTTTAAAAGTTAGTTTAAATAAGGATATTACTTACCCATCATACGTAGTATAGGGTAAGTCTTGCAATCGTTTTGAAAATCGAAAAATTTTTTTGACGGATTTACACGTTTCAGACACTGGAGATTCCGAAAAACATATTTTTAGAAAAAATATTTTGCCGTCCGTCCGTCTGTGTGTCTGTGTGTGTCTGTTTGTCTGTCTGTCTGTCTGTCTGTCTGTAACCGCTCTATCTCCCGAACAAATTGAGATAGAGATTTGAAATTTTGTATGTGCTTAGTATGTAAGAATGGGACGAAGCCTATTGAATATCAGTAACCTCGATTTTCCGGAACTATTTTTTTCGGACTCTCGAAAAATTCGTTCTGATGAAAGGTATATAAAAATTTTCGAATTCTTTTATTTTAAGGAGTGGACGTAAAAGGCAATAAAATAACACAAATTTTGCATAAAAAATGAAGTCAATCGGATTATTAGTTGTTGAGATATATCTAATCCTATTTTCCACATTCTTTGATTTTTCATGACCCTGTATTTCATTCAAATTTGGAAATGAGATACTTAATTCTATGCAAGAAACCGTTAGTGAATATGATTATTATTTTTGGAGTTATAAGGATGTTTCTTTTACGCAATTCAGTGCTACTTGAATAGTTTGGCATTTCATACAGTTTATCGAAATTGGGTCATCAGAAATTCATTAATAGAGCATGATTATGCGTTAAAAATACCTAAATATACGTTTATATTTTATTTTGGAATTGTAATGCATTTTATGTGTTACGTTTTCATATATTGTGCTATGCATATCCATGATGGGTAAGTATTACGGTGGCCTCCAACGACTAGTTTTTTTCATGTTGCGATTTCATAAAAAAAAAAAAAAAAAAAAAAAAAAAAAGAGAGAGAGAGAGAGAGAAAAAAAAAATTATATATATTTGTTAATAAATTCACTAGCTTAAAAAAAGTGGTGAATTTTCCATAATCAAGTTCGTTTCCTACATCAAATTAATGCACTGTACCAGAAATCTTTTGGAAATTTGATGAACTGTAGTCATGAAATTATACTTAATTTTCAAGATAAACTTTGAATAATTATAAAAGATGTTATTTAAAAAATAAAAAATAAATAAACCTATTTTTATACTTATTTAATCTTATTGCTATTTATTCCGTTATAACACGGTTTTTCCACATTCAAGATACGCTATCAGGAGCTAAATATATTACACATCGATATTAACTTGATAAATAGCCTGTGCTTTAATTTCTACTTTGAAGGGAGAAAAAAAAAAAAAAAATCCCAAACAAAAGGAAGAAATTTTGGCAGGAAACGCGAAAAAAATGCGTCAAGCACTGACGAAGTAAATTTTCTTCTATTTATTTTTTTACTCGACGGAAGTTTATTTCCTTTCTTTGGTTATGTGTAGTACGGTGCGATTGACAGTATTTACCGCTTTCGTAAATTAAAATGTCTATCTTGAGGCGGTCTCAAGAAAAAAGACCTTACAAAAGGAGTGATGCTTCCTGGGTGTACATGGTAAGATTTCGAGTTTAAATATACTATGTAACCTTCAATTGTTATTATTATTTTTTTTTTTTTGGCGTAAAATATGTGGGATATTTTCTGATAATTGCGCTGTTAAAAATTTGCAGTAAACTGTCCACTCATTCGATCGTTTTTATAGAAAATGTTTGCATAACCGTAATTTATGCTTTTTTCACGATCAGGCTTGATTTATAACGAAAAAAGCACCGGAGTCCTAATATTGTGTGGTACAATGTACAATTACTAATAACTGTACCATTCTCTCTTTCCTTTATCATTTCAATCTCCATATTGATATTTCATACATTATTTGAGAAATTTAAAGCATTTCGTTTCATTAAGATTTTCTATAGGGTAGATATTTATTAGAGTAGATAAAGTAAATCTGCTGTTGACAGCGTTACTCAGGTTCATCTTTGGCCTTTATAATGTACACTGAAAAAAAAAAAATAAATAAATAAAAAAAAAATAAAAATAAAAATCAGTAAAGTTATTAAAATTTTCCTGTCAAACTGGGATTTCTATAATTCTTTATGTAACGGCAAGTTTTATTCGCGCTCAAAGGATACCGTATAATAAATATATGAATAATTAACTACATTATTTTATAAAATCGTTACCAGAAGAATAATAAGACTTTATATATATATATATAAATTATACAACATGGGGTTGGGTATAGCTGTACATACTAGAAAAATATAAATGTGTATCTCTCTATTCTAAAAAAAAGTAACCAATGCTGTCACCGTCTCTGACAATGAATTTTTTGTGACCTAGGGTATTTCCTTAATATTAAGAAAACTATTGCACACAAAAATATGAAAATTAGTGGTATTATAGAGAAATGTTTGATAAATACGCTAATCCAGACAGTTTTTAAATAGGATAATTATTTTTAGACATATTTAATTTTAAAGTTGGTTAAAATTGTTGCATTAAAAAAGAAAAAAACTATATAAAAGAATTTAAACATTTTTAGATCATTTTATACAGTAGAGGTTTCCAGTGTGCTGTGCAGACTGTGCATTTATTTTATTAATTTGACTCATTTTTTCGGGATTTATTTCCATTTTAAATTAAATTTTCAGCATTTTGAAAAACATTTTTTACATATTTAAGAAAAGGTTATTATTTTAAATTGTTGCCTAGTGATAAAAAAATAATATTTCCCACAAATTAAAAAAAGTTTAAATGTGTTATCACAAACAGAAAAAAAACTCAAATGAAATAATTCAAATTAAATTAATAATAATCAAATTAATCAATTTCAAATTAAATAATTAGAAGTTAAAAGCGGGAAATATTAAAAATTACATCATAAAACTATTTTTACATGTGAATATTAAAATAGAAAGAAACATTAAATGAATGAACCATAAAAGTTCATGAACGCTAAATCATATGAAATATTGTAACAAAAGTATGAAAACATGGAGAATTAAGGGTAGGAAAGCATAACAGTAAATCTACGAGTCAACCACTAAAATTGGGTTTTAAGATGTTTTCTATCATGATATGACTTGGCAGACAGATTATCTTTTAATATGGAATTGAGATTTAATTAATCCTAGATTTTTACCCGTGAACTCGATGAGGAGATTGTCTGTACTGCCGCCTCCCGGTTTATAATCATATACTTCATATTTAAGAAAACAAAATGTTCATGCATTCGCAAACAGTTTTCTTACCTGTGGGGTAAGTTATCCTATTTAAAAATCAAACTGATTGAAAACAACATGGATACAAATATCCGCGTTTATGTACATTTCAAAGAAACATTCATTATATTTCTGAGTGGTAAATCTGCATATCAGGAATCTCATCGTCTACTGTGCTTTTTATTTAGAAATAATTTTTCTTGACATTTTGAAAGTTTCATTTCTTTTCACATTAGTATTAATTAAAGTAAGATTCCAAACAATTTTATGAGGTTAGTCATATAATTTCTGTAAAGGGGAGCAAGATTAAATGCACTGATTCTCAATGACCGTGTTTAACAATTTTCCAACATAGCTGAAATGTATTTATGTATTTCTCTCTGCCATTTGCCTGTCTGTGCTCTAACTCCTATAAGTATACTAGGATTGTCATGATTTTTTAAAAATTATTATTATTAATTGTTGATATTTACTATAGAATGTTTGATTTTGAGAATGAAGTATGTAGCATTTATAGTTCGTTTACAGGAACATTTTTTACATTACAGTCTACAGGAAAATTCGTTTAAGGTGCATTATTGGTGTTGCGATATTTCAAACATAATGAGATTGTTATATATAATTGATATGGACTGCAACATGAATTCTATTCATAGTTCTTTTACAGGAATGCATAAAAGTATTACTTTACAGTAAGATCTATGGAAAAAAAATTATTTGTGGTATATTTATTGGTTTTATAATCTATCAAACATATTGCATTCAAATTTAGAGAAGCGGACTATGCATTATAGCGTGCTTAGCATTTATCTTTCATTTATAAACATACGTAAAATTATTCCGTTAAAGGAATTTTAAGCTGATCTAATATTGAGTGTATAGGAGTTGTGTTTAAATTTTATAGAACACATACATGGTTATAAGAAACACTTCGCACACGTTACTGGATATGAGAGCAACTGCTATCAAATCTATTTTACTGAGATTTTTTTTTTCTTTCTAAGGGAAGACAAGACTGGCTGCGATCCCATGAGAAATATAGAAGCGTTAATATCCACTTCTTCGAAAACAACCCGACCGATTTTGATGAAATTTGGTATCCAAATTCAGTGAGTTAACTCAAGAATCATAGCAGACATATTTATTTTGCGATTAAAACTTTTTAGCTCAGAGTAATGGCAATTTTTCAGAAAATTTTCCATTTTTCAGAAATGTTTTCTTCTGAAACCAATTAAATTAGTAGTTGAAAACTATCAGCCACATATGATCTTATATTTATATTCTACTACTAAGAATATTTTTATCGAAATCGTTCCTGTACTTTAGGAGTTAATGGGATTTTTTAGTTGAAAAGTACAATTTTTTGGAGAGCTGCAAAAACTTAGACATTTCTAACTGGTATGGAATTCTCGCACAGATTTATGAAACACACGAATTAAAGTAAATATAAATTCTTGGATAAAATTTAGCTATATATATAACATTTACTGAATTTAAAATGTTAGAGGAAAATTAATGCAAGTGGGCGTGGCATTCCAATCGTTCTCAATCTTCTCTTAAGTTGCTTGTTTATTTGATCCTTTCATGCTGGGGAAAAAAATGAAATTTTTTAGTAATGTACTGTTACTGTTATAGAAGGCATTTCATAATTTATGTCTAATGCATGATTTTCGGTTTATGTTTTTTTTTTTTTTTTTTCTTGCGAAAACATTTTACTATGTGGGTTTCTGCCCTATTCAATCTCCCTCTTTGTCTCATAATTTGCATACCGTAATTCTCTACAATTTTCAGTATAAATTAAATATTTTATCCAAAACTATTGCTATAAACCATCAAAAATAACGAAATGCAGTCTGCGTTTCTTTTTCATAAAACTTTATGCGAACAAGCAGCATGAAGATTTTATTGTTAAAATGTTTATAGTGTAAAAAAATATATATTTTAAAATAATAAATGATTTCTACAAACACAAATGATGAGAATATATTTTTTAATTAATATTTAATTTCTGAAATAGATTAATAAAGGTTCCGATTCTATTTTTTAGCAGTAAGAAATGAAAATTCAGTGAAAACTACGTCATGGTGCACAATTCTGTCATTTTTTCTCCTTATAGTCCTGAGCCGACCGCACAAAACCCTATGTCATCGAGCATAAGAAAAAAACCTTTATTTTATGGAAGAGTATACGGGAATGTAATTATCCATGTCTGCCGGGAGCGAAGTGGTGCATACACACAAAATGAATACAACTAATGGTTTACTCGTACGCTTAGCATTGTATTTTCCTGCATCCAATTATCCGTGTTTTCATACTTTTGATTGTAGGACAAACACAATACTAAACCTACGAGTCAACCACTTGTGGTATCAATTTTTTGGCTTATGCACCACTTCATTTCCGGCAGACATGGATCATTAGATTCGTCTATTACTATTATTCCATAAAATGAAGAGTTTTTCTTGTGCTCGATGACAGAGGGTTTCGTGCGGTCGGCTCTGGGACTATTAGTTTTATTAATGTAAGAATGCATTTCAAGCGTACCTTAACGTTACGAGCACAAACTTTCCAAACATACTTTATATGCGTACTTTTATGCTTAACCTATTCAAAAATATATATATATATATATATATATATATATATATATATATATTTTCTGTTAAATTAAAATGAAAAAACTAATAAAGTCATAAGATAAAGATAAAATGTACCCAATGAAGAATGTTATCGTGCTATGACAATAAATACAAATTTTTACTTGCTTATAAAAATAAAATACGCGTGTATCTATCTATTTTTCTGTTCTTATTATACATTTCTGTTCCACTGTAACATTTTTCTTTTTTCATCTTTAGAATTTTGCAAAGTTGTTCATACATTTGTGATTTCATTTTAGTTATACTATACATATATATATTACCAAAAATAACATGTAAATAAAAAAAAAAACATGGCCAAAAACGCGAGTCTGAATATTTTCATTATTTTTCTTTTATCTAAAATGAAGTAATCTGATTACCACCATTTTGAAGAAATTTCATTAACAACTTTTTCAATTAAACTTAAAATGTCAAAATATATAATATAAAATAAATAAATAAATAAATAAATATCTAGTGCGGACACATCTGCAAACGAATAACTTTCATTAAAAAAATAATTATCAAAGTCGGTTCAGTAGAAAGATAAATACAGGTTACAAAATAACAATCTTGTGTTTTAAATTTATAGATGTCATCGTTCATTCCGGAATGGTTACTTACGCTTTCCCACACTTGGATTTTATATAACCAGATAATTAAAATATTCATTTTGAGATAATAGCATTAATAGGTAGTTTAAATGATCTCATGAATATTTTATTAATTACTGATCATCCTACTTTTTCTATACGTATAAAAAAAGATTATTTGAGTTCTCCTCATAAAATTAGAATTCCTACACCATGGTTATTCCTATAGGAAGAAAAATATTTATGCATTTAGAAACAGTTTTATTTTTAAAAAATGCCTGTGGGGGAAGAATTCGTTCCATTTAAAATTCGAATTGATTGGAAATAGCGCGGATGTAAATATCCGTTTTCAAGCAGTTGCCCTCTTAACCTCTCCCTTCCATCCTCTTTTCCCAAGTGACATAAATATTCAGAAATAAACCCCCGTAAATTTTCCTATACTGACATGAATATCGCAGATATTCAAGAAGGAGGTATAATTTTCGTCTGACAATATCGCCAACGAAATAGAGAATATATGGAATGGAAGACTAAACAGAGAGAGAAAGAAAGAAAAGAAGAAAGAAAAAAAATCGGAACCTGTTTCCTATTCTCTTGGTATAATTATACGTCGCGGGGAAAGATGATGCTATAGGTAACAAGGCATTCAGGAAGCCATATTTAACCACAAATATTATAAAGGTATCTGGGTGTGAGGTATACTGGAAATGGATATTTGAGGGGGGGGGGGGGATATCTATCTTATATAGCTCAAGAGATCGAAATCACTTCGATAAGGAGATATTGATTTTTTAGTAAATGAAAATATGAATTAAAGTAAATATTTTTTAATGATAAAATACGGCTGTTCTTAAATTTAAAAGGACAACTTCGGAAGTGTACGAAACTAGCAAATGTTGTAGTTCAGAAACTGTCCAATCGTATTCATTTTCCTGTTTTTTTTTTTTTTTTTTTTTTTTTTTTTTTTTAAGCGCAATAGATTTTTTAAAAAATAGAGTCAAAGTGGCCATCTTGAACCGAATTTCGGAGTGAAAGATGAATAGCCACTAATTCAAGGATGAAAAATGTGTTTGCCACGTGTCGTGCTCAAAATCGCTTATAAGTCAATAGATAATTTATTGATCAAAAAATGGAAAACACAGTTCGATTCAACATCACTTCCATAGACAGGTCTTCCAATTCCATGTCTTTCGGCTAAAAAATGAATTTGAAATGTGTCAAAACGTTTTATGCTTTTTGAGCTGAATAGTTGAGAACAGCCTTAAGGCACACGACAGGCGTCGAAATTGGCATAATCTCTTATTCAGAAACTTCATATCATGTGCCGTGTTTGTCGATTTTTTGATAAAAGCAGAATATATTGCGAAAAATACTGTCAAAGTTGGTGTTTCGAACCGAATTTCTCGAAGTGAGAGAACTGGGAACGAAAAAAAGTAATAGTAAGGTATACTGAGAAAATAGCTGTTTATAAATAAAGTTCTTATTAACTGGATGAAAAATGAAAACACACGGCCGCATATACATATCTTCAAAAATCATGTCAATCAAGTTTAAAGCTTTCTATTTTAAAGATGAATCTGAAATGTGTTCGAAAACTTTGAGTTGTTGAACGCGGGAAAATGTGTTTTATAATAACACCGATGATTAACGATTAAGTCGATGATTGACTGATTGAATACATTGCATTCTGCATTTTTTATTTATATTTCCTACCTTACAGTTTTTGAAATATTTTTCTATTGCAGTTTGTCAGCTAGTTGGTTTTTTATTTATTTTTTCTTTCTTAGTGAGCGTGGTTCAACGCATACTTATATTAATTCGTATAACATTGAATATTTGGCGATTTAACACTTGTGGCGAAAAAAAAAAAAAAAGTTATCCTCTTGCTATATGTTGCTGACAATTGGCT
The DNA here is from genome assembly GCA_964019185.1 of Maratus speculifer. Classification (NCBI taxonomy): domain Eukaryota; kingdom Metazoa; phylum Arthropoda; class Arachnida; order Araneae; family Salticidae; genus Maratus; species Maratus speculifer. The sequence goes on along the minus strand of OZ025295.1, from coordinate 297,728,889 downwards.
TTTTCGCTAATCGCTGCCAGAGATTAATCTCGGAAAATAAAACATTGGATATCACTGGAAAAAAAAAAGGCGCTCGCATAAAAAAATAATGATAACTGCATATTTCCTGATATGTGCATTAGAGATCTGCACGGGTCGGGGCGAGTTCGGGCCGATTTCCAATAATGGCCTTCGTGCCGGGCTGGACTCGGGCCTTACTTTTGAAGACTCGGGCCGGACCGGGCTCGGGCCTTAATTTTTTTGCTGGAGTATCGGGCAGGGCCTAACTTTTTTTTTTTTTTTTTTTTTTACCGTACGAAGCCGAGACTGATTTCATTCTTCCTAGATTTCACGGACCAAAATAATCAGTTCCTGTTGAATCTTCCTATATGAAAATCCTTTTCACGACTCTTCATAAATCAGTAAAATTTGACTTTGTCCAAAAATTTTTGCAAAAAAGGCATATACTTTTAAGCCGTCATTTTTCTACAATTAAACATTAGAATTTATTCCTTTTAAAGAATCGTAGATTACTAGGCTTTTTAAAATAGAATTAAACACATAAAAAAAACATGATTATGACGGAATTTTATTTTAAACTGAAAACTGCACATTTCTTTTAAACTGTTCATCCATGCAAAATGAATACCACAATACGCGAGAAAAAAATATATTAAACATTTACATCTGTTAAGAAGGCAACGTATTTTTTTCTTTCTAAAGCGATTCCGTATTAGGAATTTTACTTTTACCATATATCATCTTTTAGATTTTTTTGCCTCCATGACATGGAATATGTATTAATAATACTAATGATAACTGAAACATTTACATACAACAAACAAAGGTTCATTAAAAACGGGAATATCGCAGCCTACGGCACTTCTGCATAAATAGAGATTACAATCATGAAAAAAAAAAAAAATACTAACATAAGTTTTTTTAGCCAGAACTCTTCCGTAAGAGTAAAGATCATTGTTCTGTAAAAAAATCACTCGAGCCGGGACGGGCTCGGCACGAATTTTAAACTTTTTTCCGGACCGGACCGAGTTCGGGTCGAAATTTTAACTTTCAGGCCCGGCCGGGTCAAACCAATATTTTTTTCGTTCGGGCCGGGCCGGGTTTGGGCCGAAATTTTAACTTTCGGGCCTGGAAATTTCGGCCCGTGCAGATCTCTAATGTGCATACTAGTTATAACAGAGTTGCAAATTATAGTAGCCTTATTATTCTTTTAAAATATAAAAACGAATTATGACGTCACGAATGAAGGATTTGATTTAATTTTCTCAACAAATACTAGATTCAACATTCCTTTTTAATTTTAAATAAGAGTCATGCTTTTTTAATTGAAATGTATCTATATATATTTTAAGTAAAATTAATGCAATATGAATGATGTAAATGAGAAAATATTTCGTGATTTATCACATCGCCAAGCTAACATAAAATACTCTATTTTATATTATTATTAAAATATATACATATTTTTTTAATTTTGTTGTCCCAGATTTGAATTTCAAATTATTTTGGAAAAAATGATTTGACGAAATTATTAATCCATTTTCCTTTCCTTTAAAAATTTTTTTTTTTCAAATTTCATTCTTAACATCGCATAATTTTAAATTTTACACAGTTGAATAGGGAGAGTGTACTTTCAAATGTAAAATGCTTGAAACCTGTATTTCAATCGATTTCCTGTTTCGATTACGGAATAATAGTACTTTATATACTCGTATATAGTTGTAGAATTTTAGACAAATTTGGAAGTTGAAAATGGCGGTAAAAAAATTGATAAATTTTTCGCAGATAATCTACTACTGAGCAAATCTTATACGTAATCATATATGGATCTAAATTGAAGAGAGAGATAAAAGCGGACAATGGTCATTTCCGTGTAATTAACAAAAAAAAAAAAAAAAAAAAAAAAAAAAAAAATTGTAATTTAAGAAATTACCCCAACCATTTGAAAAATGTTTCACTCGATACATTCATCTATCATTTTAAGCTAAATACCAGTTGTTTTATTGTGTATTATCCGTGCCACTGCTATAAATGACTTTATACATGCTGCAATTTGAAGGTACGGTTCGTTTAAGTTATATCACTCTATTGTCGCCAAGCATAAAAGTTGGCGACGAAAGAAACATTTCAAACTATTTAACATTGTTGGTGCAAAAGTAATCATTATTAAAATACAGCTTTGGCATATACTGTTATACTTGTAAGACTTTGGCATATATTGTTTGATTTTACAGAGCAGAATTTTGGTGATGGAGGTTTTAAACCAAAATCGATCGCAGCACATGCATCTGTGAATGGGTCCATCAGACATCGAATCAAAAAAGTTTTTTCCCAGTTTTTCCCAAGCCGATTGCTTTTTAGTTTTCTTTTTAGGTGGTGGAAAATCAAGAGTAATAGCTATAACATTTTCCGGCTTGTTAGAATCACTATTGGCACTCAAATTTTCCTGGTTAGAACCGACCGATAGTAAAACGCCATGGCTAGTGGATTGGTCGCCCTGGCGACATGATGTTTTACAATTAATCGGTTCGGCATTAAATTGCTTCCTTTTTCGTGATCGCCTTTCAACACGTAATTGGTTTTCAGCGGCTCAATAATCTTTTGATTTTATCATTTTCTGCATTGAAAGACGTTTTTGCGCCAAACCAAATACAGTATTACTCAGTTATCCCGTCGACCAATTTCGCCAAATGATACGAATCGCCAAACTAATAAGCAACTTATACATGTTGACTAAATTTTTATTTTAAATAGCAAAAGAAGAAATAAAAATCACTTTATGATTGTTTAAGTACGCGTATTGTGTTTAATATCATTGAATGCGATATTCACGTTCATTCATTTCTTTGGCTTCGGCTTTTTCCGTATCTGTTAATTTCCGTCTACCCATTTTTAAATTTGTTAGTTTTCTCCTTTATTACAATGATTTTAACCATTTTAATTTACTATTCAAATAAAAATTCTTCTAAAAGTAAAGAATTTAATTTAAATTCAAATAAAAACTCTTCTAAAAGTAAAGAAATTAATTTAAATTCAAAAGTGACCACATCATTCAAAAGTGGTAACATCATTCAAAAGTGGTAACATCATCGGGTCCATTCTCCCGAAAACAACAACCATTTTTCAAATGGTTAAAAAAAAAAAAAAAAAGTGGATAAATGTGATTACAGATCAAACAGAGGGTTTCTTTTAATATCTCTTTCAAAAAACTTTATCCTTATTCTTGTTATGCGTTATAAACTGTGTTTCGAAATTTAAAGCGATCAATTCTTTAGTTTTCCAAAACTTAACAAAATTTAGAAAATAGCCCTTCCTCGGACGACCCTCTCTTGCCCCTAAATTTTTCACTTTTATAAATATTTAATGTTAAGAAATAATATTTACATTAGAGCTCAAATAAAAAAAACCCGCATCAAAATGCAATAAACAGACTTATCTAAAGAAAAAAAGACAACATTGCTCCCCCCTCCCCCAACAAAGATTCAATTTATCTTAAATTTATAAAATTTGTATTATGTGTTATAAACTATGTCAAAATGTAAAAGCGATCGTTTAGTTTTCCCAATTTTAACAAATTTCCGTCAATTGTCTGTGCGAAAAAGTATAATCTCTATAAATAAAAGGAATTCCGAGGATAATTAATTAATTAATTAATTGAGGCACAGGGGAAAGCAAATCTTGGCAATGCGCCAACTCGGTCCAGAGGAAGCAAATCTTGGCAATGCGCCAACTCGGTCCAGAGGTATAAAAGCAAGATAGAAAAAAACGCGCAGGTCTGTGCATTCAAGTACAACCACCCATATGTATATGCTGAAAGTTTGTTCTGACGCTCACCCGACGCACGTGGAGTGCCGATGGTCCGGGAAGCGTACCATACACATAAATTATTAAATAAACCTTCAAATTAAGCCCGGCGAAGCGGGCTGGGTATGCTAGTTTCTATAAGTTTATTTATTTATTTATTTAAATTGGAAAGTTGTGGTCTGACTTTTTTTTTTAATTATTTGGGAAAATAGTTGTAGTTCTCGGTAGAGAATTGGGAAATCTGATGTATATCTGAAACTTTATATTGGTTGAATTCCGCAACTTATTTCATTTTATTCGTATTCTGATTGATCCATGTTTAATGTCTAGAAATGAAAAACTTCTGTTTTTTTTATTTTATTCGGTTTTTGATTGGTCCACGTTTAATGTCCAAAAATGGAATACTTCTGTTGCCACGATGACAAAAAAAGTATGAAAAACTACAAATAAATTAATAACTCAAAAACAAATTTAAATACAGGTTTCAAACAGGTTGCAATTAAAAGTATTTTCTTTTTCTTTATACGACAGTGTAAAAATTGAAAATGTGCGATGTTTAAAAGTTTTAAAATTTGCAATACCGAAAATTGCAAAACTGAAATTTTATTTATATTTGTTTATGGTTGGCCAAGAATATTAACATGTCTGTAAAAGTTCAGACATACTAGTATGACTATGTTATTACGTAGGCTATGTTTTGATCATCATAAAAATAATATTATTATTGGTATTTTTTTTTTTTTTAAATATAGAAATTATTTCGAAGTGTAAAATTATAGTCTTTGAAAATGTTATTTTCCAAATAGTCGTTGTAACTTGTTAAGTTACAATTTTTTAAGTTTTTTTTTTTTTTTTTTTTTTTTAAATTTAGATTTTATGAATCAGCGCATGAAATAACATCCGCATGCGGAAGTACCAAATTTGTAAAATCAATAGTTTAAAAATAATTATTCTGCGATTATCAAATCCTAGTAAAAAAAAAAAAAAAAAAAAAAAAAAAAAAAATTCTCTCTCTTTTTTTCCGTGCAACGTGGTTTTCTGTAGAAAAAATATAGCATTCTGGAATTAAATACCAAACTAAAAACAAATAAGCGCATTTTTCACATGATTTATTTAATCCATTAATTTATGTTAGATACATATTAATTTTTATATTTATTTAAACTTTGGCAACTATTAGAAAAGAAAAAACAACAAAAAATGAACATATGATGTTAAAATAAATATTTTAATTAAAATAATAGTCTTTTTTTTCAAAATTTTCTGATTCGTTGTGTGATAAGAAGCATTCAGCTTGTAATTTAAGTGCACAAAATTTGTACACTCTGGCTTGTATAGTTTTTGTGTTCGGACTCTGTGACAGACAGACAGAGGACAGATACGAATAGGGTTTCGTCAGATGAACGAAACCCAACTACTCGTTGGGGGCCACCGTAATACTTACCCATCATGGATATGCATAGTATAATATATGAAAATAAAATATGTAAAAACTATTTATACAATGCATTGCAATTCCAAAACAAAATTTAAATGTATATTTAAATATTGTTAATATGCATATTAATGCTCTATTAATGAATTGCTGATGAACCAAATTCGGCAAATTATATAAAATGCCAAACTACTCAAGTAGTATCGAACTGCGTAAAAGAAACATCCTTATAATTCCAAAAATAATAGTTCTATTAACTAACAATTTACTGCATCGGATTAAGCATCTAATTTCAATTAAAATATATGTCTAAATTGAAATTAGAATGAAATACAGAAAGGCTCATGAAAAATCGAAGAATTATGACAACATGATTACAAATATCTCGCCAACTAATAATCCAATTGACTTCGTTCTTTATGCAACATGTGTGTTATTTTATTGCCTTTTAAGTCCATTCCTTAAAATAAAATTTAAAAAATCGAAAAATTTTATATACCTTTCATCAGAACGAATTTTTCGAGAGTCCGAAAAAATAGTTCCGGATAATCGAGGTTACTGGTATTAAATAGGCTTCGTCCCATTCTTACATAATTAGAACATGCAAAATTTCAAGTCTCTATCTCAATTTGTTCGTGAGTTAGAGCGTTTACAGACACACAGACAGACGGTAAATATTTTTTTTTTCTAAAAATATGTTTTTCGGAATCTCTATTATCTGAAACGTGTAAATCCGCAAAGAAAAAAATTTCGATTTTCAAAACGATTGCAAGACACCCTATACTAAGTATCATGAGTAAGTAAAACTGAACAGTAGTGTTTCTGTAATATTCTGCATCCATTTCCTATTGAGATAGAATGTTTTTTAATACAGGGGCATTTCTTTCAACATTTAAATCCTCTTTTTAAAAAAAGTTCAACTTGAGAATGCTTCCAGGAATCTCTTTTAAATGCCCTATAATACAAAGAAGTACTATATTTTAGCAGTCTAAGAAGTTGTTTTCCATTGTAAAAAAGGCTTGAATATATTTTTGAAAGAATTTTTCCTTATTAAGGATCATTAAATTGATGTGAATAGGTTTCAAAATAGTCTAAGCTTATTCGATTTTACGTAATTATACAATTTTAAAACATTGATTTTTTCCCTTTATTTATTTTTTGATAATTATTATTTTTATTTAACAACATACATTTGACTTGTGTGCTTGACATAAAGCCTGCTTGTAAGTCATCGTCAATATACAGGGACGAGATAGCACAAGGAAATTTTACAACACAAGCTATATACAACCAGGAGCTCCACACAAGGAGTGCGTGCAATGGAGTTAGTGGGATTCGAACCCACAACCTCCTACGCTCCAAGGCGATTAGCGGCGTGGTGCTTTGACCACTCAGCCACGGAGGCCCTTTTTTCCCTTAAAGCTTACATTGTTAAAAATTTGTAACTTTTGCTGCATCTTCATTCCACCGCTTTTAAAGAATATCTCTATTTTGACCATTGAGAATGCTCCATAATACAGTAAAGTAATCGTTATCTATAAAAGCAGTGGAGTGACGATGCAACAAAAGTTTCAAATTTTTAACAATGTAATTAGAAATGTAGAAAAAATGTTTTTACTAATTTAATGAAAATTTATTATTACTATTATTATTATTTTATTCTCGATTATAAATCATTTCCAACATACTACCAGAAATAAATTCGACTTATGCAAAAACAATCATCGCTGCTTTTATAGAAAACGATTACGTCTCTGTATTATGGAGCATTCGCTTTGGTCAAAATAGAGATATTCTATAAAAGCGGGGGAGGGGGGGGGGTGATAATGCAGCAAAAATTTCAATTTTTTAACAGTGTATACGGTATATGAATATGTTGTATCAATTATTTAAAATTTTAAGGGAAAACTGCGATTTCTATCCACTATCCTGGGGCGGGTGTTTACACTAGTTAATATCTATGCAGCATACAAAAACGAAATTAAGCTAAATAAAACAACTTAAAAACATTCTCATGTTATTCAAAATAGTCGAACACTTTCCAGTCCTACGCGCATACATTGGCATTAGCTTACTTTTTGATCGATCAAATTAATTTCCTGAAGTGTAAAGAAAATAATTTTAACAATTTTATTCAATTCACCTTTATAAAGGTACTGACTCGACTATTCCAAGCTACAGAAGCAACCACTTTTTTTTAAACGTTTGCCTCCATATTTCATTGCCCTATTTAAAATACGCTTTCCATTTTACATGCTCCCGTTTGTATAGCAAGAACGCAGACGAGAATCGTTTTGTGTCAATTCATGATCATGATCTTATCAAAATAGATACAGCCATTTTCGTTTCAGTCGAATACATGCGTGAAATTTTAAAAAACTAAAAATCTTGATAATATGAAATAATATTAATATGTAATTGTGTTAGTATGGAATCATATTCACGTTGTTTTTCTGGATTATCACAAGCTGAAAACAGAAATAAAGTACGCGATGTTGTTTAAACGAGATCATTTATTAACAGTTAACATTCAAAGCAAGTTTTTTAAAAGAAAGATGAAGAAGTATATAGTTTATTAGTATATAATGTCCATCATTTTGTTTGAAATAATCCACTTCATTAAGGGCAATTCCTTTTTTTTCCCTTAAGAATTCATGAAACAAGTTTTTTCCCAAGTAAGTCATTGCATGAAATTTGCCAATCATAACACCATAAACCTGAAAAATATTCTCACATTTTGACGATTTCAGCATTAAACATTTATATTTGATCATGCTATTTGTTAGAAAAGACAAATGGATTCCATTTGTCATATTTCATGGCCATGTAGTGGAGGGTATACGTGGGTATACGCACTGCCTCCTCTACAATGCCTTCTCGCTTGTGACGTAGTGGAGGCCGTTTCCCTGACAACGATCGCGTTTTGAGTTTCGTGGCGATTGTGGAACCAATAAGGTTAGTGATTTCGCCTCCACTTCATGACGTTTCACGTTTGTCCTCTGCTCAGTGAATAGGCATTGTTGAGGGGGCAGTGGTATACGCTGTATGCCTTCTGGATTTTTTAAGGAACACCGTAAACCTTCCGTTTCTCAAGAAAGCTAATAGTACCTACACTCTAAGGTATATCCTCTGTCTTGAGCGTATACCCTCTGCATATTTTACAACTACATCGCTGCATGTAGTTGTTTTGCATCATAATTCCTTGTATCACCACCCTTATTTCGACTCTTGCATCGGATCACCTCCCAATTCAAATTTAAATTGATTATAACCCCTCCCTTAATTTCGTACATAATTTCGCCTTTTGTATAAAATTGACATAATTTTATTAATATAATTAATGATTCCTCTCTTCTTTTTTTGCCGGCATCAGTCCTGTCAATGATACTGAAATGGCTGTTACAAAGTTAACCAAATTAATTCAAAATTCACTCTGTAGACAAAGTGATGCAATAATGTAAATGGAACTGCAGTTAATAATACAATCACCGCAAAAAAAAAAAAAAAAAAAAAAAAAAAAAGACATTTGCGATTTCAGATGTTTTGTTAAATATCATAGCAAACGCGATAGCGTTTGGTATAATATGTTTAAGAATAGAAAGTGCAAATAACTTTCTAAAATTTCTGGCGAACCAGTTAAGATACGGCAGTGAAATTTTTTTTAAAAGATAGAACTCGACGAGACGAATAAAATGATAGCATTCAAAAAAATTACTGCAGCTTAGAATAGTTTTTTATTTAATTTTTAATGAAAAAATGAAAGCAAAAAATTCAACTAAGTCTAGCTAACGTTTCCGTGGATGGATTAACTTCGTTTTTGGTTTATTTTAATCCTCATGGTAAAACTTAGAACAGTTTTTTTTTCATCTTTGTATGTTTGTCGGTCGCTGAGAAAATCGAATTTTTGTCTGAAATTTCCAGCTGAACATAGTCTTTTTCTTATATTTGTTTCTTCTTGTAATTGTTGCACGTAAGTTTAAATGAACCTAAAAATTGCTATGTATGTAACATAAATAAATAGATTAGATAAATCACGTGAAAAAATACTTATTTGTTGTTATTTTCATGTATCATATTCACTATCTATTTTGACGAGCGAAGTGAAATATTTTTTTTATTTATTAATTTCTCATTTATTTAAGTTAAAAGCCGCCTCTGGCAAAAAGTTTAGTCTCTCTTAAATTTATGCTAGCCACTGTAATATGAAACTTTTAAACATAATTTTATTTACTTGCTTATCTGAAGGTCCATAAGATGAAATCAACAAATTTAGGCGATCAGGGCAAGATTTTGCGGAAAAGTTCATTATCCTGTTCTGGTTGGTGTGTTTGGCGAATAAATCAAAAATGGCGCCGAAAGACAGAACTGCAAATGTTTTTAACCGCTAAAGCGACGTAACCGTGTTTTTCCATCACGTAATATTTTATTTCAAAGACTGATTTAACACAAGATTGACATTAATATTATTATTTTTTCTAATTGTACAAGACAAAAAGATATGTAAAGTTATTAAGTACAAACGTTCATACCAATACTTTTCACAGTTATTATTTTATGAATAATTAGACATAAATGGAAAAATCTACAGGACAATTAAAAGATAAGCGTAAAAATATGGTTTTACATTTATTTGAGCCTTTGAGATGTAAGGTAAGGGCGTATCTGTAAGAAATCCGATTTGGCGCAACACAAGAGCGGTGAGTCGGGTGCTCCATGATGATTCGGACTTAAGAATGTGTCACCTTTTTTTTTTTTTTTTTTTGAAAGGTACGGTAAATTATACTAGGTTAATTAAATTATTACTTATTTTATGAATGTCTGATTAATATAAATCTGTTTGCCAAAGCTTGGTGCTATTTTGGATTCAAAAAGGGAGGGTATGATGCCAAAATATATAAATAGCTCTGAAAACAAACCTGATGAACTTTAATTTTTGTTTCCGTACGAATTTTTTCTGTTTCTATATTAAAATGCGGCACAAATGTCATATACGAATCACATTGGCGTTATTTTTTTTCTAAATCCAATTTGGCGAAAATCTCGTTTTGGAATACCAGTTACATACCGGGTGTCCCAAAAATGACTGATGGATTTTAAAATTCAATAACTTGCAAACGGTGACAGCTATTTAAAAAAAAAATTTGCAGGAGGGTTATGTATAATGTCAGGAGTTTTTTACCGTAACTTTTTATTTTAGTTCGAATTTCAAACAATAGATGGCGCTGATAGCGACTGAAGGCCAGGTGATCAGTGTTGAGTGAGGTCAGTTTCGGCGTCGACCTGGGCTTCAATTGCTGTCAGCGCCATCTATTGGTTGAAATTCGAATTAAAATCAAAAGTTACGGTAAAAAAAAAAAAAAAAAAAAAAAAAAAAAACTCCTGACATTGTACATAACCCTCCTGCAAAAAATTTTTAAATAGCTGTCACCGTTTGCAAGTTATTGAATTTTAAAATCCATCAGTCATATTTGGGACACCCGATATATATTTTTTGAAAGGTAATAACAATAAATAAAAAAAGGTTTGTTTAATAGAACAAAACAATTTATATATTTAAAAAAAAGAAAAAAATATTTATTAAAAAGTAAAGAACAACATCCGAGTTGACATATCAAGCAAAATAACGACACTCTGGATTCAGTTAAATACTCCGATGCACATATGACATTGGCGTCAGAAAAAAAAAAAAAAAAAAAAAAAAAAAAAAAAATTCGCCAACATGGTGCGTATATGACATCTGTGCCAAAAATGCATACCTATTTTATTTACATTACGTACGGTGCTACTTGATTATCAGGTCGACCAATTTCACCCATTTATAGAAATCGCCAAACTATTCGCCAAATTACTCAAAAGGAAAAATGTTGCCATTAAAAAATGTTAAGTTTAGAAAATTAATGAAGTTAAAAAAATAAAAGTCATTAACGAAAAGGATTACTTTAATGATGACGTTTAGTTATGACGTCGAGAAGTACCAAATATAAAATTTGATTTATTCAGGTGATTTCGAACAAAAGAATACTAATAAAAGTTTTCATATTTTAATGCAGAATTTATCAAACTAGCAAAAGCCATGCTTTGTTTGGATTCGCGAAGCATTATTTTATAAAACAGATATTTGAAAGTAACAATATTTTTTTTATTATTATTTTTGCATCTTTATTAAACAAAAACGTTATTTTATGTTTTGGCGCATTTTAATTTTTTATTTATGATGTAAAACCGGCATAATAAGATATTTTCGAAGCAAACTTTTACAAATTCTTTTTAAATTTTCAACTAAAAGCTCTTTTAAAGATGTTTTTACAATTTCAAGTAGCCACTGGTGTTTTTTAATTGTTTGAAATATGCATGTTTCCAATCTTTGTAATCAACATCCGATAATCTTTGATAGCTATTTTAGAATAATATATTTGAAGAAAGCTTGAAGAAAGTTACTTCTTCAAAATCCTATTTTCTGGAAAAAACATTTGAAATCTGCTTTCGTTGATACTATGAATTTTTAACTGTAAAACATTTTATTTTAATTTCTTCGTTTTTAGACATGTTAGCGTATGAGAATTGCTGTAATTCTCTCCGCGTGGGAGAACTTTTTACTTTATGCGAATGGCAACTCAATTAATGGAATTACCTTTTAACGAAGCGCTCTCTCATTCTCGCAGTGATGTTTTCACGAATAATTATTGTTGTGTTTGCGAACTTATTAAAGTCTTAATTTTCTATAAAATCCTTCTGATTAATGAGTCGATATTATTTAGCCACAATACGACCTTCGCAAAAATATTTATAAAGAGCTTGAACCAACAACTTCACGCAGATCTTTTAATTTTTCATTTATATAACAAATTTAAGAATTAATTTTATTTGTTTACAATTATTTTGTTGCCAGTTTACAAAAAAAAAAAAAAATCCATAATACAATTCTTTTAAAATGTTTAAGTGTCATCTGTGCAAACGATTTTGCGGGATAATGAAAACATGTTTTATTTAATAAATTAATCATGATTCTATCTATAATTATTTACTCCATGATTTAAACTTTTTTTTTCTGAAAATATACGCGTTTCATTTTTTATTTATTTGCTAAAATGCTTCCGTATTGGTAATGCATGTAAAATAAATTAATTAAAATAATAATTTTTTCAACGTTTTACTGTAAAAAAAATTATATTCTGCAAATCTACAGATCATAATTTATTTTTGTGTTTAATTTGAAGTTAAAATATTGAATAGTTTTTTTGTAAAGTGTACGACAAATTGTAATTTGAGTGGACTAGTAGAGGATTCGCTTCGCTCATCCTAATAAAACCATAAAGAGATATTTGTAAGATATCGCATATGTGAATAACATTGAAGTATTTTAAATGTAATATTAGAATTTATTAAAGAGCATAAAAAATATGGTACTTACGTATTAACGCCACCGCAGCAGAAGTTGCGCTAATGTGCCAATTAAAGAGCAATCTTGTTCGCACGCGCACAAAAAATGGCATCAAAAATAGGCTAAAAAAGTACTAAAGTACTAAAAATGACGTCAAAATGAGCAAAATAATAAAAAATAATAAAAATAATAATAATTAAAAAAAAACACTAAAAAAGGCACGAACAACAAGATCACTCTTTATTGGCGCATTAGCACAATTTCTACTGCGGTGGCATTAATACGAAGGTACCAAAAATATCAATGTTAGCGGAAATTTGTAAGGAGTTAAATGCTTTTTATTTAACCAAATAATGTCGGCGGATACAGCCATAAAGTAACTTTAATAAATTATATATTATATTTTTCTCAATTAATATCAAGAGCTATTCGCTTATTGGCATAAAATTTATATTAAATAACAAAAGACCAAATAAATTAGTCAAACATTAATAAAAATATAAATAAATCATCGAATTTAAAATCATTTGATCACTTAACAAACAAGTGTAGCGGGTTTAATGTCAAGGAAGTGTAACATTTATGTTCACCCATTATTGGCATATAATCTTACAGTTTGTCTATCGTTCTTTGGTCGACGGGATAAATTAAGTTGTTATATATTTACTTATAGTATTTTTAATAAAATGAAAGAAAAACATGCAAGTTAAATGTATCTGATATATGTATTTTTAATTTATGTGTTTTTTAATGAAAGTCATGTATTTGAAATAAAGCTAGTGACAGCTTTATATTTAAAATGAAATTATGGTGAAGGAAACCTATTTGGCGATTGTTTCGAGTAGCTAAAATAAAAGTAGGAAAATAGCCGTCGGACATATAAAAAATAAAACAATCAGATCGGAGCTGTTGATGACAGTCACAAGACTTATGCTGGTATTTATATAGGTATTATAGCAAAATTTGCAACATCTCTCGTGTTAAACTAGGACTCTCGAGGTAAGGCATTTGGTTGCTCAGCAGCGGGTAGAGAGTTCAAATCCCGTCGGATGCAAGTTCGTTTTGTTTAGAAATGCTTTTGTGTTAAATTATTATTCCTTCGGGAATATTCTTATGTTAATTGTTATTCAATTTCTTAAATTTTTCTAGTTGTGAATGTTTCATTTGAGAAATTACCTTGAATGTATTTAATTGGTATGGCTTTTAATTCTTTTAATAAAGTTCTGTACTTTTTTCGTTCAAATCCATGGTTTATTTTTCATATCATGCATTTTATATAGCAATGCAATGACTTTTATAATTATTCTGATACATCAAAATTTTATGCTGTTGTTATCATTTTATAAATTTTGACAGCAGCAATTGTTTTTCCTTTTAAGATATTAGAAAATCTTCAGTTTTTATCAAAAAATTAAATGACTAGTATTAAAAAATGCTCTGACGAGCACCAAAAAAGGTTAATATGTTTTTAAGTATGAAAAAGGGTTTGACAAGTGCTTCTGTTAATTACTGAGCATGAGGAAGGACAAGGGATTCTTTCTTGGCTATAACTCATTTCAATGCCAACTTTGAAAAAATCGTATTTGCGCTTTTTCCATATAAAAGAAATTTGCGGTTCTTTAGTAGAACTTCCCACCGAGCTTTAGATGTTAACCAGGAGTGTAGTCGTAAAAATAACATAGGATATATGCTCTAAGCAGAGGGATACCCTAGAAAGTGTATACTATAAGCTTTCTTGAGAAACAGAGGGTATATGGTGTTCTATTAAAAAGTCCAGAAGGTATACGGCGTATAACATGCACTACATCCCTAATGTTAACAGCACAGTTCACTCTGCACTATACTACAAATCAATTTTCTGTGCAATTATACACTTAGGGCATGCTTGGTGCAGTGCATGAATGTGATACCTGCAGGAACTAGGTTTTTGGCACTATGTCGTCTTCCCTAACATTTATGTCTAATTAAGTTGTATCTTTATTGGTTATGTCTTTACACTATACATTTTTATAGTAACTGCGACTGATTTGTTTTCACTGAAAAAGCGCAAATATGATTTTATCAAAGTTGGCATTGAAGTGAGTTGTAGCCAAGAAGGAATCCCTTGTCCTTCCTCATGCTCAGTAATTAACAGAAGCACTTGTCAAACCCTTTTTCATACTTATAGTCTAAGAGCTAGCAACGTCAAAAATCACGTCATTTTATCAAGGCTCATTTTTTTATATGTTTTTCCCTTTTATGGTAGAATACGTTTGCAAGCGGTCTGGCAGTCGGGAGACGTTGCGTTTACCTGTGGCAGAAGGGGTTGTGCAGGCCAAAAAGCTTCAAAATCACGTCATTTTATCAAGGCCCATTTTATAATATGTTTTTCCCTTTTATGGTAGAATACGTTTGCAAGCGGTCTGGCAGTCGGGTGACGTTGCGTTTACCTGTGGCAGAAGGGGTTATGCAGGTGATAAAACTTCAAAAATCCGCCATTTTATAAAGGCTCATTTTCTTATATGTTTTTATGAAGCTTAAAAATTGCAAGATATTACTCTTTGGATAGCAGACAACCTATAATTAATTTTCCAGACACAAATTCGGTTGTAAAGTTAATGCCAGACGTCTTTAAATTTGGCAACGAAAGTGCCTGTTCCAAGAGTGGTTTATAATTTAAATTTTATAAGACCTCTTTACGTCATTTTATCAAGCTTAAAAATTACAAGATATTACTCTTTGGATAGCAGACAACCTATAATTAATTTGCCAGACACAAATTCAGTTGCAAAGGTAATGCCAGACGTCTTTAAATATGGCAACAAAAGTGCCTGTTCCATAAGCGGTTTATAAAAAAAAAATATAAGACCTCTTTCCGTCATTTTATTATTCTTAAAAATTACAGAATATTACTCTTTGGATAACAGACAACCTATAATTAATTTGCCAGACACAAATTCGGTTGAAAAGTTAATGCCAGACGGCTTTAAATATGGCAACGAAAGTGCCTGTTCCAAGAGTGGTTTATAATTTAAATTTTATAAGATCTCTTTACGTCATTTTATCAAGCTTAAAAATTGAAAGATATTACTCTTTGAATAGAAGACAACCTATAATTAATTTGCCAGACATAAATTCGGTTGCAAAGTTAATGCCAGACGGCTTTAAATATGGCAACGAAAGTGCCTCTTCCAAGAGTTGTTTATAATTTAAAAATTATAAGACCTCTTTACGTCATTTATCAAGCTTAAAAAATACAAGATATTACTTTTTGGATAGAAGACAACCTGTAATTAATTTGCCAGACACATACTTGGTTGCAAAGTTAATGCAAGACGGCTTTAAATATGGCAACGAAAGTGCCTGTTCCATAAGTGGTTTATAATTCAACAAATTATAAGACCTCTTTACGTCGTTGAACCGAATTAGAAACCCTGGATTTTTCTGAGTCTTATTGATTAGATTCACTATTTTTCTGTCCCTGATTTTTTGCACGACACTTTTTCAGAGCCTGATTGAGTAAATTTGTGATACTTTGTGCTTAATTGACGAAAGTTGCATTTTTTGTAAGTCTTACCGACAAGCCTTTTCATGTGATGAAAATTTGTGCACCCTTAGAAAGGTTAAGGTGTAAGGATTCATATAATTTGTTAACATCAACTCACAGCTTAAATATTGGACAAATAAATTCCAGTGTGGCCAAAACCGGGGCACCCACACTATTATTTAAAAAAAGAAACTTATATTTTGATAAACAAGAGCTTTTTTTAAGTAAACTTTATATTGAAAAAAAAAAATGCTGAATTTGCCGAATGTAGCTGAATTTGTGTCTGGCAAATTAATTATAGGTTGTTTGCTATCTAAAGAGTAATATCTTTAATTTTTAAGCTTGATAAAATGACGTAAAGAGGTCTTATAAATTTTAAATTATAAACCACTCTTGGAACATGCACTTTCGTTGCCATATTTAAAGCCGTCTGGCATTAACTTTGCAACCGAATTTGTGTCTGGCTAATTAATTATAGGTTGTTTGCTATCCAATGTGTAATATCTTGCAATTTTTAAGTTTGATAAAATGACGTAAAGAGGTCTTATAATTTTTTGAAATATAAACAACTCTTGGAAAAGGCACTTTCGTTGCGAAATTTAAAGCCGTCTAGCATTAACTTTGCAACCGAATTTGTGGCTGGCAAATTAATTATAGGTTGTCTTCTATCCAAAGAGTAATATCTTGTAATTTTTAATCTTGATAAAGTGACGTAAAGAGTTTTTATAATTTTTTGAATTATAAACAACTCTTGGAACAGGCATTTTCGTTGCCATATTTAAAGCCGTCTGGCTTTAATTTTGAAACCGAATTTGTGTCTAGCAAAGTAATTATAGGTTGTCTGCCCACCAAAGAGTTGTAATTTTTAAGCTTGATAAAATGACGTAAAGAGGTCTTATAATTTTTAAATTATAAACCGCTCCTGGAACAGGCACTTTCGTTGCCATATTTAAAGCCGTCTGGCATTAACTTTGCTAAGGAATTTGTGTTTGGCAAATTAATTATAGGTTGTCTGCTGTCCAAAGAGCAATATCTTGTAATTTTTAAGCTTGATAAAATGACGTAAAGAGGTCTTATAAAATTTAAATTAAAAATCACTCTTGGAACAGCACTTTCGTTGCCATATTTAAAGACGTCTGGCATTAACTTTGCAACCGAATTTGTGTCTGGAAAATTAATTATAGGTTGTCTGCTGTCCAAAGAGTAATATATTGTAATTTTTAAGCTTGATAAAAGCATATAAGAAAATAAGCCTTTATAAAATGGCAGATTTTTGAAGTTTTTTGACCTGCATAACCCCTTCTGCCACAGGTAAACACAACGTCATCCGACTGCCAGACCGTTTGCAAACGTATTCTACCATAAAAGGGAAAAACATATTAAAAAATGGGGCTTGATAAAATGACGTTATTTTGAAGCTTTTTGACCTGCACAACCCCTTCTGCCACAGGTAAATGCAACGTCTCCCGACTACCAGACCGCTTGCAAACGTATTCTGCCATAAAGGGGAAAAACATATAAGAAAATGAGCCTTGATAAAATGACGTGATTTTGAAGCTTTTTGACCTGCATAACCCCTTCTGCCACAGGTAAACGCAACGTCTCCCGACTGCCAGACCGCTAGCAAATGTATTCTATCGTAAAATGGAAAAACATATTAAAAAATGAGCCTTGATAAAATCAGGTGACGAAAACGTTGCTAGCTCTTAGACTATTAAAAACATATTAACCTTTTTTGGTGCTTGTCAGATCATTTTTTAACACTAGTCTAGAAATATATTTGAGGAATGACTCTGAAACTCCAGATGTGTAAACAATATAGTACAGATCATATATTTTCAAGAAGATTTTTTTCCAAAATCCAATAGGGGACCGTCAACAAATTGAAAAAGAACGAATATCTTTTGAATAACCCTGTCAAAACTAACGTAGCAAATACGTTCAAACTGTAGATTATGATTAAGTGACTTATGGCAATAAACTGTGTTCATTTTTATGCGGATGGCATGTATACTCTTAAAAAAATTAAGGTTTTTATAAAAACGGTCCCAAATTTTGCCAAGTGTTTTGCTTATAATTTGCAAAGTTCTTAATAAAAAACAATGTTCTTTTCAGAAAATATGCGAAATAACATTGTACATAACAAAATTTAATCAAAATTAAAAAATATTAATGATTGTATGAAAAATGAGCAAGTTTATTAAATACATATTCACTGCGCATGCGTCAATTCTATAAAAAAAATTCTTTGCATATCGTGTTAGCTAAATGTATAGAGCAACTTTTATGAAAGTCGCAAAATCATAGCTTGAAAATTCTGAAAATTATCGTCTAAACAATAAGATAAAAATCCGATATTCCCAAAATGAAACAAAAAAATGAGGGGTTGTATCCATATTCCATTGATTAGTGTCTACACAGTATTGCACGCACTACGTTGGATACAGCTCCTCATCTTTTTGCTTCATTGTGGGAATAAAGGATTTTGATCTACTTCTATCGACGATAACTTTCAGAATTTTCAAGCTATGATTTTGAAACTTTAATAAAAGTTGCTCTATATATTTAGCTAACACAATATGCAAATGAAATTTTAATAGAGTTGACGCATGCGCAGTGAAAATTTATTTAGTAAACCTGCTCATTTTTCATACAGATATTAATAATTTTTAATTTCGATAACAGGGTTTTATGTACAATGTCTTTTCTCATATTTTCTGAAAAGAACATTGTTTTTTATTAAGAACTCTGCAAATTATAAGCAAAAAACTTGGTAAAATTTGGGACCGTTTTTATAAAAATCTTAATTTCTCTACGAGTATACATGCCATCCGCATAAAAATGAACAGAGTTTATTGCCATAAACCACTTAATCATAATCTGCAATTTGAACGCTTTTGCTACATTAATTTTGACAGGGTTATCCAAAAGATATTCGTTCTTTTTCAATTTGTTAACGGTCCCCTATTAGATTTTAGAAAAAAAATCTTCTCGAAAATATATGACCTGTACTATTTTGTTTATACATCTGGAGTTTCAGAGTCATTCCTCAAGTATATTTCTAGATATTTAACAAAACATCTAAAATCGCAAATGTCAAGATTTTTTTTTTTTCTTTGGCGGTGACTGTAATGTGTAGTATTTTCTCAAATTAAGTGCAATCAAAGAAACTGATTCTTTTATTTTTAACTCTTAATCCCTCGGGGACGAGCAGCACGAATATGTGCCGCAAAAAAGAACTTGAGAATACTTGTTTATCCCCACTAGTAAAATTTTAATGTAAAATTTGCCTTATTTAATCGGAGCATTTTCTCGATTTAAGAAGACACAAACTTCTGTTTTTAAAAACCGGTGACAAAACATTAAAAATTTCGTAAAAGGCTCCCGTCGCGAAGGGGTTGATAAGTATTGGCTCGCTCATTTTCAAAATGAAGTAACGTATTTGTATAAATGTAAATATACAGCAATTGGTTATTAAAATAGACTCTGATGAAGGTATAGGAAAAATTTGAAAGTACTAAGTTTTAAATGAAAAGTATATTTTTTTCTTGTAACATCTTTTTTAAAATTTCAGTCGCCTTTTTTAAGTAAAACAGGGAACTTTTTAAAATTCATATTCCTGTATATACTCGTGTATAAGTCGACCCACCGACTTCTTAAGCAAAATTTTTGAAAAAAAAATATAATAATAATAACAATTTTGTGTATAAATAGAACCACATTTCTAGTAGTATGTTAAAAAGTAATTTGTAATTGAGAATAAAATAATAATAATAATTTTAAATTTTTATTTTATTTGACATTTAAAATTTTTACACCGTTGCGAAAAAAAAAAAAAAAAAATGCACTTTTTAATAAAATTTGTTTGAAATCTGTACTAGAAATTGTTTTCAATTTATTATTATTATTTAAAGTTTTTATTATTATTATTATTATGTCATTGTGGCAACAGAAATATTTCATTTTTGGACATCAACATCAAACATAGACCAATCAGAAAACGAATAAAATAATAATAAAAAAGAATGTGGAATTCAACCAATAAAAAGATTCAGATGAACTTTTCAGATTTCCCAATTCTCTACCGAGGACAACAACTATTTTCCAAATAGTCGTAATAATAATTTTTCCTTAAATTAATATAAAAAATTCTACGTTTTTAATCAGACATTTTTTAAATTCAATATTTTAAAATTATGCAAACGGAAAGCTTAATCTATTTTGAAACCTTTTCACATCAATTTAATGATACTTAAAAAGAAAAATTCTTTGAAAAATCTATTCAAGCTTTATTTACAATAAAGAATACTGCCCAGTTAAACTGATGGCATTGAGCTCACAGGCTACAAATACTAATTGTACAATAAAGCCTTATATTTTCAAGGGTTAATTCCGTTCGAAAAAAAATTAAGAAGGGGAAACAGCTCTCCCCTTTCCTCTTTTTTTATACTTAATCATTGAACCTCCTATACTATCAAAGACATGCTTTATCATATAAAAAATCTATATCCAAAATTCAGAGCAAACCGGATAATTCTTAATAAAACCCATTTAGCATTTATATAATTTAAAAGGAGTTATCCCCCTCTTTTATACTTAACCTTTAAACTTCCAAAACTATTCAGAGATTTGAACGAAATCTGAAAATTCTGCTTGAAAAACCCATTTATATAAATTAAGGGGGGGGGGGGCATTAGAACATCCGTTCCCCCTGTTTATACTTATTCAATGAACACCTAATAACAGTCACGGAATCGCCTCATCAGAATGATCCTAATCTAAATTTTGAACGAAAACTGTTAATTCTGCATGAAAAACCCATTCATATCAATTAAGGGGAGGGGCATGAGCCCCCCGTTCCCCCTCTTATACAGATCGAATGAACTCCAAAAACTAATCAGGGAAGCGCCTTGTCAGGATATACCTTCATACAAAATTTCAAGTGGATCCGATATTTTTATCATGAATTATCGCGTTACGCACGAACGCACGTACGAACGTACATACAGAACGGACGGGCACATAAGCTCTCAGGTTATGATAGCCTGTGAGCTAAAAAGTAATATATAAAGTAAACAATTTCTTGAATTTCTAAAATATGGTACTTCTTAATATTGTAGGACGTTTAGGAGAGATATCTAGAAGCTTCTCAAGTTGAACTCTTTAAAAAGGGGTTTTAAATATTGTAAGGAGGACCCTTATATTGAAGGGAATTCTATCCCATTAAAAAATAGGTGCAGAAAAATTACAGGAGCATTATTGTTAAGCTTTTTTGGGTAATCGCGAGGAAATAACCATGGTCCACTTTTATCCATGAGAGCCATGTGTGATTATTCAAAAGACTTCGGAGAATGCGTTTCTCCGACTACTTGCGAAATTTGGTTTTTACTAACTCGTGTATAAATCGACTTTCCCATTTTCAACTCCCAAATTCTGTCTAAAATTCTTTGACTAAGTATGACGAGTACATACGGTACATATTTTATGCAAAAATATTTTATTTTAAAACACACAATGTTTAATTATATGTAAAACACACTCAAAATCTCTACTTGGTTGCCATGCAAAAGAAACCTCATAAAATTTGCTGGGTTGCCCATGCCGAAACATAAAATCACTATTTACGCCTAAGTGATACGCTCAGTGGCGTAGCTAGAATGAGTGACACGAGAGGCGGATGTAAATGGTGTCACATTCTCCCCCACACGCTCCATCCATCATATTTTTTCAATTACAATTCTACGATATTACAACAAATGACCATACCATTCCTTATTTACCTTTTCGTCACCTGTGAATAATAAGGTTCTACCTGTGTTTTTGAAAAAAGTGACTTACCGATATAGAAATGTTCTATTTTTATCTATGAAGGAATTTCTGGATTAAAATGTCATATTATGATTGTAAGGTCATAATGTAAATTATATACAACATCATTTTGATGCAAAAATGCTTTCATAGATACAAAAAGAACCTATCTATGTCCATAAGTCATTTTTTCAAAAACACAGATAGAACTTTATTATTTTCAGGTGACGTTTTGTCCTCCTGAAAAAAAAAAAAAAAAAAAAAAAAAAAAAAAAAAAAAAGAACACAGGAGCGACTCATCACTCAAAATAATCCATAATCTGCGGTGTCTATATGTAGAAGATAAGTCTTTCTTTTAAAGTTTGCTTTCGCTACTCATTTGTTGGATGGGTTGGTTTTTGTTATCTGGTGCATATCTTATTTAGAAAAAAAAAAAAATCATATTTTCAAAGAAAAGAAAATTAACTTTGTTGCGTCATGTGCTAGAATTTTCATTTTATTTCAGAATTGTTTTCGAAAATCTTATAAGATAATATATATGCATATAAATTTACAAAAAAAAAAAAAAAAAAAAAAAAAAAATTGGGTGTCGCCCCTTAGAGGGTGACACTCGAGGCGGACAGCCCCTTCTACCCTTAGCTTGCTACGCCACTGGATACGCTGATGCGTCTTCCAAGGAAGGTCTCCACACGGGCATACTCAGAAAATTCTGAAAAAAAATACACAATGTTCTCATGTGGATAGATATGTTTGTGAAAAGAAAAATTTCGGAGGAACCTCGATAGAATGCCCGAATAAATAATAAACATTTATTCTGGAAAAAATAATGAACATTTAATGGGCCCGAAAAAATAATGAACATTTCATTTATTTGGCGATTTATCCCAGTTGGTGACGAAATGGAATTTCAAAAATTGCTTTTTTATGTGAAATACTTTTTAAGGTAAAAATATCTATTGTTTAACTTCTTAAAAAAGTTTTTATTTAAATAACTTTAATTTTGCCCATTTTAGTTTGTTTTAACTATAGTTTTATCATTCATATATTTATAATAAAAGTTAACTATGAAATTTTATGACTTAAAATGTAAGTAATTAAAATTGTTCCAGTTCCAGAATTAAGTCCTATTAAACACTGTCGAACCAATTTTGTTGCTATGGAAACAAAAAATCATCCGACATTGAAATGTATTTCCTGCAACATTCTTCATCTGTTCTTTATTTTGGAATACGGTTAAACTCACGAACATATGTTATTGAATATAAAAATATTTTTTATATATAAAAATATTTTTAAAGTGATAAAATTAAATACTAACTGTAGCAATAAGCAACATAAATATGTCATACAAGATAAAATACATATATATATATATATATGTATTAAACTCCTCATTGTTAAAGAGTTTAAAAACATCTAAAAATCTCTTAAGGAACAATTTTCAGTTACATTAAAATCATTTGCTCTTGGCGAGGAAAAGTGTTGCTCGCCAAATCGCATGACGCTTTCGTCCTTTCGCGCCAAATATTCAAAAGCATTTATTTATTTATTTATTATTTATTTATTTATTTATTTATTTTTATAGATTTTCTACTGTAATTTCGCAGCTAAATTCGATTGATCCTTTATTACATACATGTGGGATTAAAGAATAAAGTATCCAGCAATAAAAGATAATAAACTCAATGATTTAATGAACGTGATATCCAAAATGAGACTCGTGTGATGATGCGTGGAAAGAACGAGGTGTTCTATAGATTTCGGCGATGGCGAGTTTGATGGATTGTTAATCCAAAGCTCAGAGAAGCTTATTTATGCTGAATATTATTCAGTTCTACTGTCATTTTTGAATGCTGCGTATATATTTTATGTCTATTAAACCTTTTTTATCTTATCAAGAATATTAGTTTTTCATAAATCATAAGTTAATCACTCAATATCCCACAAGTTTTGGGGGTTCGTTGCCGGGATTTGAATGATTTCGCTGATTTATATTTGAATTTGAATTTCACGATGAAAGCTATTTTGTACTAAGAAGATCTAAGTCTAAGAAGAATGTTTTGTTTTTAAACTAAAACGTATTATATAAAAAAAAGGAACTGTTTGTTATATGTGTAATGATTAGAAATTATCCGTAATCAAGCCTGCAAGATAGTGCACTATATTGTTTTGTTGAAGTGTAAACAAAAATTATAATGTCTGTTCTGAATAAAGCTAGAAAGGCGGACTTGTTAACATTGTGTGATGATCTAGGTATAGTTGTGCCTCAGAGTCCAAGAATCATTGATTTGATAAAGTTGGTGACGGAATCGAAGGATTATGAAGAAAATTTTGTGAAAGTTCGACTTGAAGTCATTGCCGCGGAGAGAATAGAAAAAGAAAGACTAGAAGCAGAAAAAGAAGAAAGAAGACTAGAAGCAGAAAAAGAAGAAAAAAGACTAGAAGCAGAAAGAAGATTAGAGGAAAAGAAGATGGAGATGGAGTACGAATTACGAAAAATTGAACTTCAAGGAAATATGACGAGTACAAGTGACGGTTCGGCTGTAACTGGTTCAGGTAAGCAACCAGATTTGTCTAAATTAATATCACACTTTGATGGGAAGGGTGATATTACTGATGAACCACGTTTCATAGAGACCTGGTCAAAACTGCGCATGGGCGAAAAGAGCGAGTCCAATGCGAAAATGGGAGAGTTCGTACCATCTCGAGGATGAGTTTATTTATTAAACATCCTAGATATGTCGAATTTTTTAGGCGAATACCTTTTTGTTTCTCTAATTCAATTATCTGTTTCTAAACATTACATTGTAATTCTGTTACACTAAAATAAGTTAAAAAAAGACAAATATAATAAAAAAGATGATTTAAAGGTATGGTTATAACTTTTTCTCTCGCAATATAGTGTAACTTAATCTTTTTAGAATTAACGCCTGAATGGCGTGATTTTAAAACTTGCCAGATTAGCAATTTTTTAAAATTATTTCGCTACATTATTGTGTACATCATTTATTTATATTATTTGCATACATTGGATATGAAAATGAGAAATGACGCAGATATCATATACGCGCAAGGTTTGGTAAAAAAAAAAATTCTAACGTCAATTTGGCGAAAACCTCATTTTCGAATGCTGGTTAAATATACAGTTTTAAATTATTTTCTATTATTTAAAAAAATAACAATAAATAAAACAATTTTTAAATATATTAAATTTTAAAAACAAATAACAATAGAGCAAAACACATTTTATATAATTAAAAAAATTAAGGTAAAAAACAATTTATCAAAAAATAAACAATATCAGAGTTGCCATATTAGGCAAAATAACGCCATTTTGGCAAGTAAATCCCAGTGAGTATACAACACACAAGTGCCCTGAATATTTAGGTTGTTAGAATTGGCGAATTTCTTGCATAGCCGCCATGTCAGATGCCAAGCAGTCGTTAAAACTGCATTTTAGCCATAAATATAAATTAAAAAAAACAACAAAAAAACAGACAAGTTTTTATTAAAATTCACAAAAATGTAGGAGAATATATATATATTTTGGAAAGGTTATTCCGAGAACTAATAATAGGTCCACAATCTATTTATTTTAAAATAAAATTTCACTCGGAACAAAAAATAGAAAACAATATTTAATATCATTTCCATGAATACGTAAAAGCAAACTCGGCCTCATAGGCTATTACCCCCAAAGTCTGAATGGAGTCGGCTTGGCATTCTGCCAACTGAAGACCTTACAAAGCTGGTATATCAGTAGTATCTATTTAGCTCTATTCGAGAGACAGATTTCTAGGATGAATATAACAAAAGAGAATTGGGTCATGCACTTATAAAGTTTAATGCCGCTAGAAATTGCTAATGTTATAACTAGAGAACCAGAAACATTAACAAATAACTACGATTATGTAAAAAACTTGCTGCTCAAAAGATTCAAATTGACGCCAGAAGAGTTTAGGCAAAAATTAATGTCGCATAAGAAAGAAAACTCAGCCACTTGGCGCGATCTAGCATTTGAGTTAAGGAATTATTTAGAAGAATGGATTACCGGTCTTGATGTATCCAATTTTGAAGTTTTAAAAGAATTAATATTAGTAGATCAAATCAAGAGAAGGTTACCGATAGAAATGAAAGAACATTTTATCGATGATCTTCCAAAAATTAAAAGTGTTGATACATTAGTTTGTAAACTAGATGATTACGAAACAGCAAGACGTAATATTAAAACCCTGAATAGAAATTTACACCGCTTTGAAGAAAGAGAGCCAAAAATGCGCGAAAACAACAACACAAAACCATGGTTACCATATCAACGTTATAATACTTTAAGAAGACAACAATTTAAAGATAATACAGATAATGTAAATGAATTTTCTTATTTAAATGAAAAGAACAGGGCACAAATTATGTGTTTCAAAAGTAATCGTCTTGGCCACGTAATATCGCAGTGTAATAATGGGAATAATAAACAAATAAAAAATGACAGCCAAAATCGGAGCCAAAACCCGCGATTATCCACCCACAAAGAGATGAATTCCGCAGTAATCAAGCAAACTAACAGCGCCAAATCAGATTACATGAAAAATATTGATATTAACGGTGAAAAGACACAGATCTTCTTCGACACTGGAAGTGATATCAGTTTGGTGAGTTACGAATATTATACGAAAATAGGCTCGCCAAGATTATTTTCAAATAATATCTCTTTGTCCGGCATAAATAAAATAGTTGTTTATCCAAAAGGATACTTCCCATATGAATTTAATATTGATGGTTTTCTAATCAGAACAAATTTGTACGTGCTAGAATCTCTTGAACATGATATGTTATTGGGATATGATGTGATTAGCAAATTAAATTTGGCGATAGACGAGAGCGGAATTAGGATCGTTGGCAAACGCAACAACATTCAAGTAGGTTACACTGAAATTCAGAAGAATTCTGATATAAAATTGAATCATGTTGCCAGAAATAGTAATGAGAAGAAAACGTCTACGTTAGATAATTCACGTGATGCAAATATTATAGTTGCAAATGAGAATAATGCAGGAGGTAATCACTTGATTAATTTCGCGAGAGTCATAGAAGAAAATGAAATTGGTTTGAATCAAGTGAGAAATTTGAAAATTAGAAAAGAAATAAATGAGAAAGAAGAAAATTTAATTAGTAAGAAAAGATTGAATGAAAGAAACGAGACATCACAAACAGGACGAATGAATGACCTAAAAGAAAAACGCAATTTATGTGCACGCGCCAATGAAAATAAAAATGAAACGAGGAAAATTGAAAAATATTATAAATGGAAAAACACGAGGGAAGAAAATAATATTGAAGGAATTAATGCAAATAAACAGAAATTTATCAGAAATTACAAGAAGCGTGATTACAATGATAAAAATGAAGATAAAATAAACTTTTTCAAAAAAAAAATATAACCGACTTCAATCAACGCTCTAAAAAGAGTTAAATAATTCTTTAAAATACCCTAATGATGAATTGTTATCTAATAACCACACGTCAGATATCATGTACCGACAAAAAAATGGTTATAAGTTTAATACATAGAACTTAATATCCAGCAAACATGGTTTTTCGACAGAATATTTTTTACAAGAGATTAATTTACATATTTTTGATTTAATTTATGAATATATACATATAAAAAGTAATGAATTACTTTTTGAAGTTGGTGCCAAACAATCACAATCAATGGTGATTTTTACCATTTTATTTATGGTATTAGGCATAATATAACCACAATTCTTACTATACTTACAATAGTTTGGCACCAACTTCAAAAAGTAATTCATTACTTTTTATATGTATATATTCATAAATTAAATCAAAAATATGTAAATTAATCCCTTGTAAAAAATATTCTGTCGAAAAACCATGTTTGCTGGATATTAAATTCTATGTATTAAACTTATAATCATTTTTTTTTCGGTACATGATATCTGATGTGTGGTTATTAGATAATAATTCATCATTAGGGTATTTTAAAGAATTATTTAACTCTTTTTAGAGCGTTGATTGAAGTCGGTTATATTTTTTTTTGAAAAAGTTTATTTTATTTCTTACTTTTTAGTTATTTATACCATAATACTTAATTATGTCGACGCTAACGAAAAAGACAGGCTACCGCGGCACATTTCTAGTATGTTTTCTATGTATGTTCTCTATGTCTAGTAGACAGAACCGTCCCCTCCCAGATGGTAGTCCCACTGCAGTTTCTCGGTATCTACGTAGATTTTCTTATGACGATAGGTATCTACACAGATTTTCATAGCTTCCTTATCAAATAGTTATTTTTATAAATATAGAAGAATTTTTTTTCCTAATTATCCTTTTTTAATTGAAATATCCATTTACTTCGCAAACACTTAAATAAAGGTGCGATGTTGTTTTAACACATATTTAATTACAGTTTATATATATGTTTATGAAAAATATGCATTTTCTGTTTCGAATGACAAGGTTCAAAACTATCAGGAGAATCAGAATTTTTATTGATCTATAAAAAAAGAACACGTTATCGTTTCTTTTTTAAATTATTGAATTGTTTTTTAGTTGGTGGCAATTCGAAAGCAACAATTGAATTAGCAATTAAAAAGGAGGGGTTTCTATAATGTCAAATTAGGAAAGGAATAGCGTTATATAAATTTTAAATGGGTGCCATTTCCTTAATTTTTGATATTTTTTTACCGGACCTTCGAAAGGCACATCCCTAAATTAAAAACTTTCGAACACGCTATTACACATTGCTGAATGTTTCCTGGTTCGGGTTATAATTGAGTTGTTTCTCTTTTTTTGTTGTTTCACGAGCAAAAAGTGCCAAAACAGGAGTTCTGGATCTCCGAAACTAATAGGTGGATCTGGATGAATTTTTGTAAACTTTGAGATCTAAGGGTAGGACACTTACCCTTTTGAATTTCGTCGCGATCCGATGATTGGGTCCAAAGTTATTAAGAGGCAAACTTTGGACTTTAACATTAGAGATGCAGCTGAGCTCTACTATACAGCACTATCGTGCTGTATGATATTAGCTTATGATTGAAAAAATGGTTGCAACAATCAATATTAATTCGCGAAAAATCACTAATTTTATTAGTTTTTGCTTCGTTACTTAAAAAATACTGAACCAATTTTGATGAAACGGAAATGGTAACTATTCAAGAGCAACATCTTTCAATAAATCAAAATAATATAAATTGGATGGATAGTTTCATAGTAATCGGTGAACATATATATAAAAAAAAAAAAAAATACATACGTGCCGAATTGATAATCTCCTCCTCGTTTTTTGAAGTCGGTTAATAATTATTAGTATTTAATTTGTAAAATATATGTATAGAAATTATAATACGGAAAAGAGTATTGTACAGACGTATGTCAGGAGTGGAGTTCGAACCCACGGTTTCTTTTGTTAACCTCTTTCATTTAACACCAATATTAGTTTAATCGATTGGATAGTTGCGGTGTAATCGGTGAACATATATAAAAAAAGTACATACACGGTCGAATTGACGATAACCTTCTCTCTTTTTTTTAAGTCAATTAAAGAAATTATAATACGGAAAAAATACTATATGTTATACATGGATGTGAGGAATGGGGTTCGAACCCACGATCTTTTTCGAGAACCAGAGCTTAAATCGGGTGCCTTAGACCGCTCGGCTATCCTAACTGCAATCTGAACGGTGAACAACGCCATGTTACTTTTCGCAAGTCTATCATTTTAGCACACTTTCACTGATAAAGTACTGAGTTGGTAAAAGATCTCTGATACTCTGTGCTGACGGTTTAAAAAAATATTCTTAATAGCATAATTAGTATTTAATTTGTTAAATATATGTATAAAAAGAATAATACGGAAAAGGTTTTTGTATGTATGTATAAGTACATCAGGAGTGGGGTTCGAACCCACGTTCTCTTTTGAGAACCAGAACTGAAATCAAGCGCATTAGACCGCTCGGCTATCCTGATTGCAATCAACTCCGGGAACTTATTCAAGGTCATGTTATTTTTCGCAAGTCTATTAATTTAGCACTCTTTTACTGATAAAGTATTGAGGAGATAAAAGATCTCTGATTCTCTGTGTTAACGGTTAAATACAAAATATTCTTAATAACATAATTAATATTTAATTTGTAAAATATATGTGTAAAAATTATAATGCGGAAAAAGGTTATTGTATACATGCGCGTCAGCAGTGGGGTTCGAACCCCCTCTCTCTTTCGAGAACCAAAGCTTAAATCAGGCGCCTTAGACCGCTCGGCTATCTTGACTACAATCTACTCGGTGAACTTATTCAACGTCATATTACTTTTCGCAAGTCTATTATTTTAGCACTCTTTCACTGATAAAGTATTGAGTTGGTAAAATATCTCTGATACTCTGTGCTAACGGTTAAATACAAAATATTCTTAATAGCATAATTAGTATTTAATTTGTAAAATATATGTGTAAAAATTATAACACGGAATAGGTTGTTGTATATATGAATGTCGGAAGTGGGGTTCGAACCCACGCTCTCTTTCGAGAACCAGAACTTAAATCAGGCGCCTTAGACCGCTCGGCCATCCTGACTGCACTCCATGGTAGGAACTCATTCAACAGTTTTAATTAGCGAAAAATCACTAATTTAAATAGTTTTTGCCTGTTTACTAAAAAAATTACTGAACCAATTTCTATGAAATGGAAGTGGTACCAATCCGAGAGTAAGCTCTTTAATTTAACACCAAAACCAAATTAATCAGTTGGATAGTTTCGGCGTAATCGGTGAACATACATTAAAAAAATACAGACGCGATGAATTGATAACCTCCTCTCCTTCTTGAATTCGGTTAAAAATATTCTTAATAGCATAATTAGTATTTAATTTGTAAAATATATATGTAAAAATTATAATACGGAATAGGATCGGAAACTTATTCAATGTCATGTTACTTTTTGCAAGTCAATTATTTTAGCACTCTTTCACTGGTAAAGTATTGAGTTGATAAAAGATCTCTGATACTCTGTGCTAACGGTTAAATACAAAATATTCTTAATAGCATAATTATTATTTAATTTGTAAAATATATATGTAAAAATTATAATACGGAAAATTATTCTACACACGTATGTCAGAAGTGGGGTTCGAACCCATTGTCACTTTCGAGAACCAGAGCTTAAAGCTACCGCGTTAAACCGTGCGGCCATCCTGACTTCACTCAATTGTAGGAACTAATTCAACAGTTTTAATTACCGAAAAAACACTAATTTTAATAGTTTTTTCTTAATTACTAAAAAACTACTGAACCAATTTCTATGAAATGGAAGTGGTACCAATCCGAGAGTAAGTTCTTTAATTTAACACCAAAACCAAATTAATCGGCTGCATAGTTTCGGAGTAATCGGTGTACATACATAAAAAAAAAAAATACATACGCGTCGAATTGATAACCTCCTCTCCTTTTTGAAGTCGGTTAAAAAGAAATATTATTCGATAAATAATTTTAATAGAAAATGTCACAAATATGAAAATTGGAGAAACAGCAAACAGAAATATTTAGAGGTACAGCAAACAGAAAGAAAATATGAAATTTTTGAAAAAGAAAGGGCTGAACTGTGTGAAAAGGATACTTTTAAATTTAAAGGCAAAGGAAGCATAAAAGCAAACTTTAATGGTCCACGTAGAAATCTATATTTCTGGAGTAACGATAATTATAGAAAGCAATTTAACATGATCAGAAAAGTACCTAACAGATATGAATTAAATGATCCCGTGGTAATCCAAGAAACGCAGTATGGAACAGGACTGAAAAGGGGAAAATTCCATGGACCGAATAAAAACATTATAGAAAAATCACATGATCATTATGATGCAAAAAGAATTGGAAACCATGGTGGACAACAAGATATCTACTATTGCAGAATACATCAAGCCGTGGGGTAACGCATCTGTATAACGAGAGATGTTTTTATTTTATATTTACCTGTTTTATTTCTGTAAATTTGTGTCTAAATTTTTATAAACAGCTGCCGAGGACGTCAGAAACGTCAGGATGACCGAGAATGTGGGATTAAAGAATAAAGTATCCAGCAATAAAAGATAATAAACTCAATGATTTAATGAACGTGATATCCAAAATTAGACTCGTGTGATGATGCCTGGAAAGAACGAGGTGTTCTATAGATTTCGGCGATGGCGAGTTTGATGGATTGTTAATCCAAAGCTCAGAGAAGCTTATTTATGCTGAATATTATTCAGTTCTACTGTCATTTTTGAATGCTACGTATATATTTTATGTCTATTAAACCTTTTTTATCTTATCAAGAATATTAGTTTTTCATAAATCATAAGTTAATCACTCAATATCCCACATACATGAGTAGTTTAATTAGTATATACTTTTCAAAATATTCCCAGTAAGGAGACCTTCCTGTTAGGCAACTATGCCCAATTTTTTCTAATCCACAGATCTCTATTCGCGTTTGAAATGAAATAGACGCCCTCTCGCGGACAATGTCTGAAACGAAATAGAACTGATACCGTGAGCATCTTCCGCTGAAATCTGTGTTTAAAAGGCCGATAAATAAATAAACAGTTCTATAATAAATAAATAAATAAACAGTTCTATAACGCATGCAACTTTGTATTAAAATTATCTAAAATCAAAATTTTATACACAAAGTTTAGATCTATAATATAAAAAAGTACATTTGACTTACTCATGGCAAAATAACATGACAGCAACACAATGCTTGCATGATTCGCTTGCTCCAGCTGCATGAAACAAACAGCATTACGTAAACAAACGATTATCAGGTCTATACAACGCCACCTTTCGGTCATTACAAACGCGAATTGGAAAGGATGTTGGGAATCTAAAATTCCAGGAACACTTTTCCATGATCTAATGTAAGTCCATCCAAACTCATCATAAAAAATAATTTTATCCAGAGAGATTTGATTGATTTTATTATAGCGCGAGTGGCAACATGCTTAAATCATTATGTTTACATCATAAAAAAGAGATGAGGAAAAGAAATTTTTTACATCTAGGATTTCCGCTAATAATTTAATGGAATTCTCTTAAGCGTAAGTAATTTTTTAATTGCAAATTAGTTAAAAAAACGAGAAATACTAGAAAAATTCAGAAGTTTGTGTGTGTGTGTTTTTGAAATAGGTGAATTCTTCAATTTCAATGAATACTAAAGGTGGTTGCATATTATCCGTGTCATCGCCAAAAAGGTTTGGTAGTCGCCAATATTTTTCATTATTGCCAATCATGTTCAAAACAGTAATTTTATATTCTTAAATAGTTAAAATAGTAAATAATTTAAAAATAAACTTAAAAAAAGTTATAATAAACTTTAAAAAACTGTAAACTTGGGAAAAAAAAGAGAGAGAGAGAGAGATTTTTACTGTAATAAGTATTATTGGCGCAATTTTTGACGCAGTTATATCATTGGGATATGGGTAATGTATGTACGTATGTGTTTCTGAAATAGGGGGGAAAAGTGGGAAAATTATTAAAAGTACCACTGGTTGGTGTAACATATCATTTGATTCGTAATCGTTACTGACGCCATCTCGGATGCTGATATGTAGTTCCGTACTGGTTTGTATTTAAGTTGCTCTATCTGTTTTTGACGGGAGTATTTGTCATTAAAGTCCTTCGTGTTTTTAAAGTGTTTTCTCTCTACATTTTATATTACATAAACATGACATGGCGCAGTCGCAATCTGTAAATGAATTTAAATGTTCTTATTTGAATTATGATTAATATTCATTTGATAACTAGTATTGAAAATTATTTCTGTTGATCGTCAAAGTACACTACATGGCCAAAGATGACCGTCCACTTGTGATTTTAAACATTTTGTTAAATATCTCAAAAAATACATGAGGGATTATCCTGAAACTTTAAGTGTGTAAACATAATAGTACAAGTTATACATTTCCGTGAGCTTTTATCCGAAACTCCACAGAGGAACGTCAACAAGTTGAAAAAGAACGAATATCTTTTGGATAACCTTGTCAAAACTAATGTAGCAAAAGAGTTCAAATTGTAGATTATGATTAAGTTGCTTATTTTAATAAACTGTATACATTTTTATGCGAATAGCATGTATACTCGTAGAGAAATTAAGGTTTTTATAAAAACAGCCCCAAATTTTTCCAAGTTTTTTGCTTATAATTTTCAGAGTTCTTAATATAAAATAATGTTCCTTTCTGAAAATATGAAAAACAACATTGTACACAATACCCTATAATCAGAATTAAAAAATAATAAAAATTGTATGAAAAATGAGAAGGTATACTAAATAATTTTTCATTGCGCATGCAATAAGGCTAACAAAATTTCATTTGCATATTACATTAGCTAAACGCATCGAGCAACTTTTGTGGACGTCTCAAAAACATAGCTTGAAAATTCTGAAAGTGTTCGTCGATAGAAAAAAATTTAAAATCCTTTATTCCCAAAATGAGACAAAAATATGAAGAGTTGCATCCAAATATAGCAGTGCGTGCCATATTGTGTATTCTATATTGACACTAATAGATGGATAAATGGATACAACCCCTCATCTTTGATAAAAAGTTAATTAAATCCAATTGATTTTTTAAATCATCAGATTTTAAAACCTTCACCTTTTATATAAACATTTTAATAAATTTTTTTTATTTTACTTAAGAAAGGTGTTATAGTAAAAATAAAAGACAATAACGGATTTTAAATTTTTATTAACAGGCCATTTGGGTGAAATAGTCCTCCAGTGTTCGTGTCCGGGATGGATCAGTTGGAAGAGCATTGGCGGCTTCAGCCAATACATCCCTGGTTCGAATCCTGGCCCGGACTTTTTTCACCCACTTGGAAAATCTACATCTGTTAAAATATATGTTTAATAAATGTATGTTAAATTACTGTTTTCAACACGATTAATGGCGACAATTATCTTTCGCAATTTACCACCGTGTCATGGTTAATACGTGAAAATTAAAAATACAAAAACACACAGTTACGGCAAGTAGTTTTCATCTAATACATAAGCGAAATTAAAATTAATGATATTTCGGAAATAAGGGTTATTCCTCCGTAATCGTGTTCACAATCTGTTGGCTTATTTTAAGGATTTGTGATTTTACAAAAAAATATATTCATGAAGATTTTTTAATGGTATTTGCAATTTACTTTACGCTTCATTGTTATCAGCATCAACATCGATCCTATTTGATACGATATATATGTTTATATATACATATTTGTGTATATATGCACTGCACATATATGTATTTATATATACATATGTGTGTGTATATATATGAATATATATATCAATTATATAATACTACAATTCAACATCTACAATGAATGTAGAATAACCCGATATAACAAATTTAAACATGACAAGACAATCATATGGAACTATTGCCCTATTAATTAATCGTAACCAGAAAATGTAAGAAAAAAAAATGTAGATAGATAAGCATAAATAACATTGGCGCTATGCTAACCGAAAAGTACCCAGAAATCCATTTATTTAAAACACCGGGCAATTTTTTAGCGATCTTACCAAGAACTTGCTACTGAAGACAAAATTATAATTTAAAAACTAGTGTCAATGTCCCTCTAATCGGGTTTCCATTCATTTCCCTTTTATTGAAAATTTTTAAGGCCGAATCAGCTTGACATCTAATGATTGTTTTCGCGTTGGATTAAATAAGATCAGTTAAACATTTGAAAATAAGATAACATAAAATTAACTAAGTCAACAGAATCTTTGCCACTTAGTATTACTTAACAACGCTATCTGAAAATTGTTTTAAATAAGACTTTCTAAATGTATTGCTAGAAATTAGACATATCTTTCATGAAAGTTTTCTTTCATTGTTTAATATGAAGGCTGAAACTATGGATGAAATTGTTCACATGTAAATGCTTTTGTTATTCGAAATGAAATATTATTATTTGCGCTGTCTTAGAATTGGCAACAACTGTTAGAAGGATCAGCTCATTATATTAAATAAATGTCTGCTGTAAATATGTTTTTAAACTGTTTGGCAGTATTACTATTTGGGCATTTTAAATATGACGCAATTTCCACCATTTACTATTTTTAACGCATATTAACGGATTTATTATTTTTAAGTTTTTATTTTAATTCCACCTGAAGAGAGAAAGAGGATTTGACACCGGTGAGTTTTGTACCAAGGATCTCATGATCAAAATTTGAGAACATTAACGTCGAGGAAAAGATCAAGCCAGTTACTCTAAACCAAGCTAGTAACTCGCTTTACACTGATCGAGTGAGATCAGATCGGCACAGACGTGTAAATACAATTTTTATGAATAAATGTTCAATATTTTCTTGCTTTTAACACGTAATCGTTTAATCATTTTTAGGTGCGTTCGTAATTATGTAAATACCTAGCGCACCTAGCTATGTTTGCACCTAGAGTTGTCCGTCCGTCTGTCTGTCCGCATATAACAACACAAAAACTACCCAACCGAATCGTTTGAAATTTAGAATATATACTTATTACATAATTTTGTCGAGTCATTTCAAATTTTATGAAAATCGGATACATAGATCAATTACAAAGACAATCAAAAGGTTTCCGTTACATTACGGTCAATGGGGGAAAAGTTTTAAATGCATTTTAATCGTTCTAAATTTAAAACACATAATAATTACATAATTTTGTCAAGTTTTTTCAAATTCTATGAAAATTGGATGAATATATCAGTTACACGGACAATCAAAAGTATTCCGTTACATTATGGTCAATGGGAAAAAACATTTCAAATGCATTTTAATGGTGTTACACTCATTTGAACATAATAAAGTTGACATGAACCTATGAAGTATATATATACTAAAATAAACATTCTGTACAATCTGTGATGCAAAGAATATTTATTATTAAATCACAGAGCTACATAAAAGTATTCCACTACATAGTGCTAAACATTGTTTGGAGCGTATTTTAATTATATTAAACTATTTCACATTTTAGGATTATGCTATAATGTTGCTAAGGTGTAATAAAAATTATTTCCTGTATATTTAGAGGAACACAAAGATTTCGACCACTATACTATATCCGAAGTATTGTCTACTATATCAGCAAGATTTGAATATTTTTAAAACTTCGTTATCATACGAGCGCACCTCATTTGCTACGTTAAACGTGCAAATTCAAACTTTTATATTTTTTTATGTATTTAATAGTCACGTGTAAAGATATTTGTCTGAGCGAAGCGAAGTCTTTATACTCAGAGATACGTAACGATATTAAAATTCAAAAAAATTCTTTCGTCAAGCAAATCTCAAAAAGTACTTGTCGGATTTTGATTCTGTTTGTACCAATAGGTACCTATGAAGGTAATCTGGTGAATGCACCTACTTTTAAAAAATAATTCCAAATAGTTTAGAAGTTATATTAAAAAAACTGATAAAAAAGCACAATTTATGTGCATACGTCACAGAAATTTGGTGAGCGTGATTTTAACCGGCTGGACATTTTCGTAGATAACCGAATCAGTACATGGAGTAAATAGTAATCATTTTCGAACTCAGAAATATTGAATGCAATAAAACATTTTAAAATTTAACCATGCAGGAAAATAAAACTGTTATTTTTTTATATTAAAAAATGTCATAAAAACTTTGATTTTGAGATTTTGTGATAATCTCTTAACAGCACTTTTTGATCGCTAAAAGAATGTTTTACATATTTCGCGTGTGAAAATTAGAAACAATTACGTTTTTAAATAAAAAGTTTCTTTTATGACATCATTTTCCCTTTATATTTATTTTTATTGCATGTTTTCT
This sequence comes from Maratus speculifer, assembly GCA_964019185.1. Classification (NCBI taxonomy): domain Eukaryota; kingdom Metazoa; phylum Arthropoda; class Arachnida; order Araneae; family Salticidae; genus Maratus; species Maratus speculifer. Next base: position 297,691,104 of record OZ025295.1, on the reverse strand, counting down.
TTTAACTTATATTTTGTTTGTGTATGGAAGTCAATTCTGGTCACTAATTTTTCGGCACGGATACCACAAGCGAATCAGATTTGGCGCAATTTTTTTCAAAGCCCATTTGGCGAAAACTCCCTTTTCAAATAGCGCTTACATACACATTTTTAAATTATTTTCTATTTTCAAAAAGAACTTACAGTAAATAAAATAATAATAATAATTAATAACTATAAAAAGAAATATTTTATATAATTAAAAGAAGGAAGTGAAAGTAAATAAACATTTTATGAGTAAATAAACAAATAATAAATAAATAAAGCCGGGTTACCATCTCAGGTAAAATAATGCCATTTTGACGCCAATTATGTACCCTGGTGCATATGTGACATTTTTTCCCATTTTTCATCCGTTTCCTGTTGGCATACAACTTTGAAATATGGAGTATGTATGCATACCTGGGACCAATACTGGAATTAGACATTGATTTTTTTTTAATTCGATCCAAAAAGGGGCAACGGGGCTATTTTTTAAAGTTTTATACAATTTATACTGCATAAAGGAGCCACTTACCTATTTCTATATACCAGAAGAAGTAAGTAGTATGTAAAAACAATTATAGTATACATAAATAAAATACTTGAGATAATATACTAGAGATATAAGCACCGGGTTTGGCGAGATTTTTTATGCCAATTAGGCGAAAACATCGTTTTGATTACCAGATGCTTATAGCATGCTATAACAACACGTTATTTATTTATTTCAAAATGAAAAAAAAAAAGAAATAAATGAAACATTTCCTGTTATTAAAAAAAAGATATAACAATCAATAAATGATAATATTTTTAGAACAAACAATTTATTATAACATTTATATGATAACCAGCATGTTAGGCAACTAAACGCCATTTTGGCACCAATTAGGTACCTCGGTGTATATAGGGAATATATGTACCGTATTTATTTGTAAAACTGAGCATGAAAGTTTAGTCAGGTGTGTTTTCATAGGCGCTTATATCTTTTTGCAACATAGCGCACCTTTCGAAGCCAAAACTGCACAAAAGAAAAAATAATCAATATTTGCAGATTTTTTTTTAATGTAATGCACATTTTGTAATCAGTAGGCTCGATAATCAGACCTCGTTTTTTTGCTTTAAAAGATGATATTTCATACGACGTCTTTTTGGGATTCGTCGTTTTTCCATATTTGATAGTATGTGTCTACTCGTTTTGTACCCTTTTTTGTAACTTTCTTCTTTATTAACAGCGACATCTGGATTTCCTATTTAAATAAAAATTCTTCTAAATACAAAGAATTTTGTTAAAATAAATAAATAATAGGAAATGCGGACATCTATTGCTCAAAAACACAAAATTTTTACTATTGAGTTAATAAAAATCAGTAAAAACATAATTTTTATGATAATAAAAAGGTGACTTATGTAATAACAGGTTCATATATTATGTACGTTATGGATTAAGTATGAATATTTCAATGAAAAGTGATATTTCAAAAGTATTATGAAATTAATTAAAAACCATTTATTTTAAACTAAATGAATAAAAGATTTATATTTTTAATGAAATAAATCGGATTTGAAAAATTATTGGAAATTTATCACCATAGATGTATCAATATTACAATCAGTACCTTGTATGCAAAATGGAACAATTAGCAATACTTTTTGTACCCGAAAAATGGTCGTTGCTTTTTTTAAGGTTAAAAAGTAGATTACGAAATATTCCTATATAGAGATGCCAAACCCTCGCTTATTGCATAGCAGAATTTTCTTATAGGAAAAGTTATTTTTTAAATCCGCAGAATGTTCCAATCTAATAAAACATTTTCTGTATTAAAATACCGGTACCCAAAATGCCGGAGACTTGGCAGCTCTGCCTATAACATTTTAATTAATCACGGTACTTTTTTTAATCGGATTCAAATTTAGTGAAGACAACGTTTTTTGGCCGAAAGCAGCTTTTTTCCACATATGTAACTACGATACAATTCCTTGATGTTGACTTATGAATGTTTTGACTTATGCTATTATTTCTTCCTTTCATTTATTTATTTGAATTTTAAATAAGATGACTCAAAATCGTGTTTTTTAAATATACGAAAAAAAAATGCATTTTGAGAGAGGGCGAAAAGGATAATATTTGGCGATTTATTACCTGCGTTTGGCTAAGTGTCTTACTACCTTGTATTTAATACTCTTCACAATACTTCGCTGTTATATGGACTTAGGCGCTTTTATAAAAAGTTTGACGTAATTCGGGCTTAAGAAAGTGAGATTTTTACTGAATAATACAAATAAATGAAAAATGAATACTAAGAAATACTAATAAATAGCGTTGCAAAGGTTAGAAAAAACCCGGTTTAAACCCGGGAATAAACCGGGTTTTTAGGAATAAACCTGGAAAAAACCCGGGATTTTTTGGAATAATTCGGTTTTTTGGGAATAAACCTGGGAATAAACCTGGTCTATTGGAAATAAACCCGGGAATAAACCGACTTTTTGCAACTCTACTAATAAAAGAAAAATGAAGCATTATATTGATCTATGTATATTTAAAAATTCATCTGCTAGCACTAATTAGATAATTTATGTGTATATAATAGGAGATAAATAACTTTTGATTCTGTATTTCTATGCTATAAAGCATTAACGTTTGTGTGTTTTTCGTTATCATTGGGGGTACCTAGCCGATTTAAAAAATAATGTGGGCAAAGAATGTTGGTAACCATCTTCGCTGCAAAATATACTATATTTTGCGTAGGAACAATAATCACCATCAATGCACGAGCAAAAAAAGTTCTAAAATTGAGAATTCTTTGATGTTAATATGACTAAAAATTTAAAATCTTTCTTTTTTTTTTTTTTTTTTTTTTTTTTGTGGCAACTTTTAAGATATAATATTCTCGTTATGAACGATTTCTAAAACATTCGACAATTTAATTTCACATATTAAAAATTTTTTTTCTAGAAAAAGTTTCAAACCCAATTTATTGAGAATATTGCATTTTCTAGGATACTGTTGGGGTCAGAAACTATAACTTTGGCATCACAGTAACTTATAAGATGTAAGTGCTCGTTTAGGACAAATTTTTAAAAAAGGATTCCTTAACTCTTATCGACAACCTCATTGCATCCGTGGAAAAAAGATATTCAACATTATAAACTATTCGGACGGATTGCACACCATATAAAATACACTCCATTTCTCTTCAAACATAATAATTTATGTTATTTATAGTTTCTCAAATCGGTGCGAAGCTTTTGTTTATGCTCATGACATCATTTCAAAGAGCTATATTTCCAATATATGAAAATTTGGTGTTTTATTTTCTGTATTACTTTTAACATTTTGCATATTTCCAATTTTATATCCATGCATGGTTTGCTTTTCTTTTATAAAAATAGTATATGCAACAAGATTTTGTAGTTCTACGATTCGATATGCTTATTTTCATCATTATATTTTATCACAATGAATGACCAATTAAAGGTAACATCTCATTTTCTTTACTTATCGCAAGTTATTAAATGTGTATTCTCAGCAATATCGCTCAGACTAATCCCTCTGAGGGAAGTCCTAGTTAATTTAAATGAAATAGCATTCTTTACGTTTTTAACAATTGACAACAATTTAAAATAATAATTTTTATAAATTATGAAAAAATATGTCTCAAAATGTTAAAACCTTGAATAAAAATTTTGAAAAACCCCTGCAAAATACGAGTCAAATTAAAAATATTAATGCAGTTTGCATACCGCAAGCTTTTGCAGTAATATTCTTAAAATAAATAATTAAATTCCTGTGTAAAGTTTTTCTTCTCTAAAACTTTTTTAATAGAACAATTGTGAGCAAATGTAGCATTAAACAGCTCTTAAAGTAATTATTTGATTAAAAAACTATCTACTCCAGCGTATTTATCATACATTTCTGTATAAAACTACCAATTTCCATATTTTTCAATGAGTAGTTTTATTTTTAATATTAGCGGAGAAAGACCTTCGGCCTCAAAAAATTCCATTACGACGGTGAAAACGTTAGTTACTTTTTACAGAATAGAGATTCCCATTTTTATATTTTTTAGTTTTAATTTTAAAAACGTTTTATGAAATTTCTTCCAAATGGCGGCATTGTTCCTTCCATCGTTGAATAGAGAGAAGAAATAATGGAGTTTATTGCTTTTTATTGATTATATATCTTTATGATGCCATTTTCTCATTATAATAGGAAAAAAAAAATACATTTGAGTAGATATGAGCTTAAGACTTAAAGCAATTTCCCTAAAATTGAAATCACATTTTTTTTTAGATTCATATTTTGATTCTCTTACATTAATTCGTAAAGCCGTAATATTTTCTTTTGATTGCGTACAAATGATATCATTTTCAGATTTTTTTAATTGTATTAGCTCTGAAATTATATAGTCATTAGACTTCAAAGAAATTAATATTTTCACCTGCAAGAGATGCGTCATTGTAAAAAAAGGCTCCAAAAGGAAACTTGCATTTCCAATCACATTTTTCGGAATCAGACAATGAATCAGAAATGAATCAGACAACCACAAGATGAATCTCAATTCTCGTAATTTCCATTTAAAGTACGTACGTGAGTACTTATGTATTAATCGTATGCCATTACAGCTCTTTACTATCAACAAATACTTATCGATTTTATGTTTAAAATGTTTAAAATTTTTTTGTAGGTTATTGTTGTTGTTGTTCTTACTATTATTATTATTATTATTATTATTATTATTATTATTATTATTATTATTATTATTATTATTATTATTATTGTAAGTTATTTTACTTCTTAGGGTTTTGTTCATCTGATAAAACTCAATTCGTCTCACTGCTTTGTCTGTCCGTCTGTCACAGAAAGTGGTGTAGTCGTAAAAACAAGAGTGGGTATAAGTTCTAAGCTGAGGATAGACGCTCAAAGCAGAGGGAATATCGTAGAGTATATATACTATAGCTTTCTTGAAAAACAGAGGGTGTAGGGTGTTCATTAAAAAAGTCCAAAGAGTATACGGCGTATACCCTTCACTACATCCGTGGTCGTAGAGTCCGTACTCAAAAACAGTATAAGTCAGAGACTTCAAATTTTGTGTACGTACAGCTGAATACATATCATGACATATCATAAAATTTCGAAAAAGTCTATTATTTTAATGAAATTATTGTTTCAATGTCACCTGTTCATTTTTGCGATTTAAATTTTAAAAGGGAAACTTAATTTTAACGTTTTTCGTGTGATGCAACTGTATCAACTTTACTAGTAAAAAATCAAGCTAATACAGTGAAACCTCCGAATAAGGGACACCTATAGGACCGGAATTTTTGTCTCTTAAATAGAGGTGTCCCTTATTTGGAGTTTTTCATTTACGTCCTGAAGGATATAAAAATAACAAAAATTAAAAGATGAAGTTGAAATGTATTCGAAGTGTATAAATAACGTTAATCAAACACAAAAGGAATAGAGAATTAATTAAAATATTTAATTGATTACTAAATCATTAAATGATTTGTAGAATTATTTATTTGTATTTTTTACACAAACTGTGTATATGTAAAAAGTATGAAAACATTTAAAAGAGTTATATTTGAAGTAATCAATCAAAAGTGATTGCTTTGCAAATTTCAAATTTTCACTATAAATTTTTCAAGTGTTCATTTACCATATTTATAAATTTTAATTCTTCATTATCATTATCATTAGTAATTACAAAAGAAGTATTTAACTGCTTTGCGTATTTTAAGGCAAATCTCTCAACTGCTCTATTCAGCAAGCGGAAAATGTTTTGACACATTTACAAATTCATTTTTAACGGAAAGGTATAAAACTGGAACGCCTGACTTTCGAAGCGATTTGGAATCGAACTGTGTATTCAACACTGTAAAAAAAGTCTGATGTTTCTGAATCTACAAAATTGTATTGTAATTCACTTTAACAGACAAACACACTAAATTACGTGTACTAACATTAATAAGAAAATTTACATTTTTCTTTTAAAATTGCATGCTCAATCTCAGTTATGCAGCTGAAAATGTTTAGTTGAGAAGGGACAGAATACGAAAAAACAATTTTCCGGTAACAGAGAACAATTAATGCAGTGTAAAGGCTTCTAGGAAACGTTTCCGAAACTTACGGGCAGCTAATAATAATTTATTTTTATAAATTTTGCTTTAAATTTTGAAAATAAATTATTTTCTGACCTTTTTGAAAATAAAGGAGCACTTTGTGTTTGAAAAAAAAAAAAAAAAAAAAAAAAAAAAAAAAAAAAAACAGATTGATTACATAATTTCTAAACAACGCTTGCTAGTTTCAGGCATTTCTGAATAAAAATAAATTAAAACTTTTGTCATAAAATTTGCCCTTTTGAATTTGAGTGTTAAAGTATCTGTAAAATTATTTATTTCACAATTTTCTTTTATTCTCCATTTTCAGAATCATTCTCATAATTTTCAGCATTACTTTCAATGGGGATAAACGCACTAAAGTCGAATCAGAATTGTGGTTAAATAAATGCTAGTAAAGTGTGATGTATCCCTCTGTATCAGCACAATTGTCTGTCAGTTTCTTAAGTTCACAACACAAGTTTCATCACAGAATACTTCTTTATCTAAAATTCAAAAGTCAGCCTCTTTTTCAAGCGTCCCTTAAATCGAGTGTCCTTTATTAAGAGGTAAATACATTACACGTCCTATACTAAGGGACTGGGACCGTGTGTTTTGTCCCTTAAATAGAGGTGTCCTTATTCGGAGTGTCCCTTATTTGGAGGTTTCACTGTATTTTTTTTTCTCTCAAAGAAACGTTTAAAATCAACATCTACAGCAAAAAATTATTATTTTATACAGAACAAACGTTAATTTAAATTGTATAGAGAGACTAGAGACCCCCAACAAGACCCCAATCGATGGCCCCGCTTTCGCCCGAGGTTGTACCTTGCCTGTAGGCCTGTAGGGAATATTGGATTCTATTATTTCTCTTCAACTCAAAACTCAAGACGAGCGAAAGTCAACACAATTTTTTACGGTGTGACCAAATATGGCGTAGGTTTAATGGATAGGATTCTCCACCTTCTCAGTCACATGATCGATGACATCACTTTTGCCGCTTTTACCCAAAAGATGCGTTCGCGTCCAACAGAGCTTCTCTCACCGTTGTGAAGCGTATTCTTCGGCTAGGATTCTCTCGCACACACCTGTGGATTCATAGCATCCTGACAACAACTGTCAATCATTTTCGAAGACTTTTTTTTTAAAAAAAACGATTCGCTACTGTTTTTACACGCTGATTTGAATTTCTGCCAAGGATAACATCTTGTATTTTCGATAGCCGGTGAGTCACTTTTTGTTACATTCAACAATTGAGCTTGTAAGGTTTTATTTGTTTACTGTGTTTTTCGAGTCAGGTTGAACATATGCTTGGGATGGAAAGAAATGAAAATAAAAAAAGATAAATAGGATTGTCTTTGTCGGTTTAAAATTTTAAACTAATGTTTTGAATATTTAAAACATATCTTACGTTTTCTTTTATTGGAAAATATTTGTACTTTTACTTTTTTTTTTTTCAATCTTTTACACAAAATTCAGCAAGTTGTAAATTAAAATGAAATTTAATTTTATGTACAAAAAAAAAAAAAAAAAAAAAAAAAAAAAAAAAGAGCTTGTATTGAAGTTTATTTATTAACTGTCTTTATTTTTATTTTTTGTTACACGCATTTTAATGAAAGTGTAGTTATTTCGAATTTTTTGACATTGCTTGTATTAGATTATTATAATTATTACAATTTTTTTGCTGATATTTTTACAGAATTTATTTAGTTATTTATTTATTTAATTATAGTTAAAAATTAAAAAAATAATTACATCTTTTTTTATAAAGTAAATGAATAATTATTTTTTTAAAAGTTAATTATTTTACATAAAAACTTTTTTCTTTTAGCATCCTTCCCCCCCCTCATTCCTCAGAATTCAGAGTAGAGCACGAAGCAAATTTTTTTTAGGCATATGCTATTGAGGTAGTTTTTTTTTTCTTTTTTAATAAAGCAATATTAAAAAAAAAAAAAAAAAAAATAATGCAGCATTTTAGGAAAGTATCTTTATAAATAATAACAAATAAAGCAAAAAAAAAAAAAAAAAAAAAAAAAAAAAAAAAAAAAATGCAGAGAAAAAAACGAAATAAAGCGAAAGATACATTTTTATAACAAATTAAATTATTATTCTTAAGTTTAAAATTTTAAGACTTCGTTTTGAGCATTTAAAATATGGGTTCTATTGTTTTTTACTGAAAAAAGAAATGCGTTTTTATATATTCTTTTATTCATTTATTCAAAATTTCGCAGTATATCCGTAATTTATTCAAGAAAGATATTTTTTTAAACTAAATTATAATGACGTGAAGTTGGACTAGAAAAGTGAGCTAATGTAAGAAACGAGAATTCGTAATTTCGTTTGTTTTCCGTGATTATAAACTCTTTCCTTTAATTTTTGTTGTAATTTATAGATTTTAAAACACAATTAGAGTTGTCTTGATACTTTTTGTTGTTTATAATTTCGTTTATTCCATATTATCGTTATCATACGTTTTTATATTGTTAGTTTATTTAAAAATATATTTGTTTTAAATTATTTTCTATTTAATGATTTTGTCATTAAAATGTAGGTAATAACGAAAAGACACTAATTAATTTTTTTTGAAAAGACAAATTTGTAAAAATTTTCAACAAAAGCTAATTTTATTATAATAAAAAAATCATGTTTGCTTATCATAAAAAAATATTTTTTATTATTCGTATTTTATTTATTTATTTATTTGCGAGCTTAAAGCAATAAAACTTATTTATTTATTTTTTATGCAATTAGAAAACGGGAAAAATAAACAATATAACAGTAAATATAAAATAAACAAATAAATAAATAATAATAATAAAAAAACCCCAAGATTTAAAACAACGTCAATATAATATTTTGAGGAAAAGTTCTTATTTATTTATTTATTTATTTTTTATTTATTTATTTTTTGTAAGATAAAAGAGAGAAATTAAAGACACGAATAGAAGAATGTAACAAACATCAAAATTTCAAGAAAATTGAAATTATTTTTGTTCCAATTTGTTTTTCATTCTTAGTAGCATATGTTTAAAATGTCAATCAGGTAGTCCTGATAAATCTTCTGTAAACGTATCAATATTTAATTATTAAATATTAAAAAGTATTATTATTATTATTAGTAGTTATTTTATTAAATATAAATAATTAAACCTTAAGAATATTATATTATTAAACATAAAAAATGTTATTTATATATATATATTTAAACATAAAAAATAAATATCAAAAATATTTTTAGTATTATTTATATTATTAAATAAAAAAGAATACTGCCCAGTTAAACTGATGGCATTGAGCTCACAGGCTACAAATACTAATTGTACATTAAAGCCTTATATTTTCAAGGGTTAATTCCGTTCGAAAAAAAAATTAAGAAGGGGAAACAGCTCTCCCCTTTCCTCTTTTTTTATACTTAATCATTGAACCTCCTATACTATCAAAGACATGCTTTATCATATAAAAAATCTATATCCAAAATTCAGAGCAAATTAGATAATTCTTAATAAAAACCCATTTAGCATTTATATAATTTAAAAGGAGTTATCCCCTTCTTTTATACTTAACCATTAAACTTCCAAAACTATTCAGAGATTTGAACGAAATCTGAAAATTCTGCTTGAAAAACCTATTTATATAAATTAAGAGGGGGGGGAGGCATTAGAACCCCTGTTGCCCCTATTTATACTTATTCAATGAACACCTAATAGCAGTCACGGAATCGCCTCATCAGAATGATCCTAATCTAAATTTTGAACGAAAACTTAATTCTGCATGAAAATCCCATTTATATCAACTAACGGGGGGGGGGACATTAGAACCCCTGTTCCCCCTATTTATACTTATTCAATGAACACCTAATAACAGCCACGGAATCGCCTCATCAGAATGATCCTAATCTAAATTTTGAACGAAAACTTAATTCTGTATGAAAATCCCATTTATATCAACTAACGGGGGGGGGGGGGCATTAGAACCCCTGTTCCCCCTATTTATACTTATTTAATGAACACCTAATAACAGTCACGGAATCGCCTCATCAGAATGATCCTAATCTAAATTTTGAACGAAAACTTAATTCTGCATGAAAATCCCATTTATATCAACTAACGGGGGGGGGGCATTAGAACCCCTGTTCCCCCTATTTATACTTATTCAATGAACACCTAATAACAGTCACGGAATCGCCTCATCAGAATGATCCTAATCTAAATTTTGAACGAAAACTTAATTCTGCATGAAAATCCCATTTATATCAACTAACGGGGGGGGGGATTAGAACCCCTGTTCCCCCTATTTATACTTATTCAATGAACACCTAATAACAGTCACGGAATCGCCTCATCAGAATGATCCTAATCTAAATTTTGAAAACTTAATTCTGCATGAAAATCCCATTTATATCAACTAACGGGGGGCATGAGCCCCCCGTTCCCCCTCTTATACATATCGAATGAACTTCAAAAACTAATCAGGGAAGCGCCTTGTCAGGATATACCTACATACAAAATTTTAAGAGGATCGGATATTTTTATCATGAGTTATCGCGTTACGCACATACGAACGAACATACAGAACGGACGGGCACATAAGCTCTCAGGCTATGATAGCCTGTGAGCTAAAAATGAATACTAAAAATATTATATTTTACCTTTAAAAGCTAATTATGATTTTTACATTTTTGTTTTACAATATAATAGATTACTTCATAGTGCTGTTTATCATAAAACAAAGTAATTTTTGAAAAAAATAATAATAATAAGTATTGTATCTGAAGGAAGTGGGATTAATAGTTGATTTACAGGGGTACCCAAAAGATTTCAATTACATTATGGTACATGGGAGAAAATCGTTTTCTGAGTATTTACACTGTTTCAAATGTATTATAACTGATACAAAGCACTGTATATTTCATCACAAGATGATTACGATAGAATAGGGTGTTTGTAGCATTTGCCGCTCATTTACAGAGACACACAAAAGAAATCGATTACAGTACTGTCTTTGAGTAATAATTGCTCAAAATACATTTTCATATACATTTTTATATTATTATACAAAATACATTATTATTATAAATTAACCTTTTTTTTCATTTTATTAGTTGTATATAAATTCTACACCTCATATACAGGGTAGCACAAAATAATTCACATGTCATCCTTGTTATTAGCAGAAATTGCTGAAAGGAAAATTTTAACTAAAGTGTACAGGTATTTATTATCTGAACTAAATTTTGGCATGCATATGAAGTTAATAGATACAAATCTGTATATCCTATACAGCAGGTCTGTCCAACCTTTCAGTAAGCGGGGACGCATTTCAGCTCTTGGCACTCAGTGAAGGGCGCCATTTTTCACTTGACTGAAAATATGCAGCATTATTATCGCACAATATTAGTATAAACACACGTCTTAACATAATGCAAATGTGTCTTACAGTGGTAGACAAAAAGTCCCTACGGTTCTGGGTTTACATGCATTAAATTTCAAATTTAACATTTTTCTATGAGAAGTCTATCCTTAATTTTCAAAAATCAAAAAGGAAAAATTAAGCTCATTTATTCCTCTTATAAAACAGCCAAATGGGTCTGTGTGACAATAGCAAAAAATAATAAAATGAACATTTATGAACTTGTGTTATCAAAGAGGCAGAAAAAAGTGAGAAATATTTATTTTTATGTTACTTCTTAAGTATTAAAAATGGCTATTTCCAAATTTAACCACCGTAATTAAACTTTCTTTATAAACAATAATTACAAGTAATGAAAATATGCATGATTAAATTTTTAAAGTCTGTTTCTGGTTTTTAAACCTTTCAAAGTCGATGGTTCATTTTGGGACGACTTTATTTTAATTCCTAAATACCACATTGGCTAAAAAATATTGGAATGAAAATTTCCCTTGTATTAAGTACGTAAACAAAAGCTTTCCTCATTTTAAAATTAAAAAAAATTAAATTCTAGTATCATTTCTTCATTGCAACCTTTTAGAAATAGAAATACTTTGCTCCTGAAAGCGTTATTGCATTTTCGCAGATTTTGAAAATATATCAGATGCAAATGTCAATTATTTTAATTTTGTCAATTATTTCCTTTATAGTTAATTTTTACTACTAAAAAGAATATCATAAAAAGGGCGCCAATGAAATCTGCAAAGGGCGCCTTGGCGCCCGCGGGCGCCGCGTTGGACAGCCCTGCTATACAGGATTGCTCAAAGAGTTACGATAATTTTCTGATTGTAGATGGGAACGGTTGAAATTGTGTTTTTAAGTGAGCTTCCATATGGTTGAATTAGAAATAATAGTTACATTATTCTGAATGTGTTGGAAAAGGTTTCATAATCTATGCTTAAAATACAATTTTTTATTTCTTGTTTAAAACTAATTTTACTTTTAATTAGCTCTTTTATTTAACTTAATTTATTTGTGTATGTAAAGGTTGAATTCTGTGATCGATTTTTCACAATTTTTCTGGTGTAGTAGAGCTATAAAAATACGTATACCATATATTTTTCTGACGGCACTACGCCATTTTAATACTTTAAAACTTATTATAAATTAATTAATTTTTTTTTTCCGTTAGCCGGATGCAAATGGCAAATCAAATTCGCTAAAATTTACCACATGCCTGTCAAACTGAAACAATTAAATATTTTAAACTTTAAAAGATAGAAGATAATATGTAAGTAAAAAATAATAAAGTGTTAATATGTTTTTTAAGGTACGCATTTTTTTTTATTTATTTACCATTCAAATTTAAGTACTTCTCGAAATATTCCTTTTAAAAATTTCATTCTACTTGACTACGTTATATTCTGGTATATATACAACAAATGAATAATGCAATGTCATAGTTAAAATATGGAAATGGGATGCTTTGCTAAAAGATAGTGGACTTTTCACTTACGCGCGATTCTTTGAATTTAAACAACCGAAAAAAACTAGTTGGATGTGTCAATCCCAAAACTTTCTTCTATCTCATAAGTACATTTTAATATTAAAAAAAAAAAAAAAAAAAAAAAAAAAAAAAAAAAAAAAAACGTGGTGACCCTAAAGTTACCCACTATCGAATTTCCTCGAACATTTGACCTAGCCTAATGAGATTCTGGTATCCGAAAAGCCTAAAACGCAAAATTTAATTAATATTCTGAGAAAATGAGCTTAGTAGTGCCTCATGTTGGATAATTTATACTTAAACCTAATAAGCATCTATTTATGTCAAGACCTAACAGAATCTGAAATTTGATGGAATTTCGTCCATTAGTTCTTAAGATATAGTTATAACCAAAAATTGCAAAACGTAGTACAGCAACACCATATCTTGGACAATTTATGCCAAAACGTAAAAAAGCGTCTAATTATGTTATGGTGTAAAAGAATCTGAAGTTTGATGAAATTCTGTGCATTAGTTCTTGAGATATAGCTAGTTTAAAAAAAAACCGTGTAAAATATAGCACAGCAGCACCATCAGTTGAAGGATTTATAACGAAACGTAATCATCGTGTAATTAAGTTATATGTCATTTTGTAACAAAATCTGAAGTTTGATGAAATTCTGTGCGTTGGTTGTTGAGATATAGCTATCGGAAAAACTGTGCAAAATGCATCATAGCAGCACCACCTGTTGCAAGGTTAATACCAAAATGTAATCAGCGTCTAATTATGTTATATATTCTAGAGTAACAGAATCTAAAATTTGATGAAGTTCTCTGCATTAGTTCTTGAGATATAGCTATCGCAAAATCGTGCAAAATGTAGCATAGCAGCGCCACCTATAGGGCAGTTCACACCAAAACCTTATCAGCGGCTACGTATCTCAAGGTATCGCGGAATCTGAAGTTTCGTGAAATTCTGTGCATTAGTTCTTGAGATATAGCTATCATGAAAATCATGAAAAACGTGGCATAGCAGCGCCACCTGCTGGCCAATTTACACCAAAACTCAATCAGCGTCTATGTATATCAAGGGGTCACAGAATCTGAAGTTTGGTGAAATTCTGTGCATTAGTTCTTGAGATATAGCAATCTTGAAAATCATGAAAAACGTGGCATAGCAGCGCCACCTGCTGGCCAATTTACACCAAAACTTAATCAGCGTCTATGTGTATCAAGGGGTCACAGAATCTAAAGTTTGGTGAAATTCTGTGCATTAGTTCTTGAGATATAGCAATCTTGAAAATCATGAAAAACGTAGTATAGCAGCGCCACCTGCTGGCCAATTTTCACCAAAAACCAATAGGCACTAATTCATATCAAGGTCTAACTGAATATAAAATTTTATTAAATTTCGAGCATTAGTTCTTGAGATAGAGCGCCCACAAATTTTTTGTCACATACAGACAGACACACAGACAGACAGACAGACAGACAGACAGACGGACAGACTCACAGACAGATATTTTCTAAAAATAGTCAAAACGTGTTCAGGACCTTCTAAAACGTATAAATCCGTCGAAAACCGGAAGTCGAAAATTTTCATGAATCCAATACTTTCTTCTTGTAAAGATAGAAGAAAGTAAAAATGAATTTAAGATTTTTTAATTTTTTTTTTTTCATTAAAATGCGAAAATTTTCTTTTTGATTTGCTCATTTTCCTCCGAGGTAAACATTACCTTAAATTTTCCCTCTCTAACACAGTTTTTTTTTTTTTTTATAGCAAATCACAGTGATGTTCCGGTAACTGTGGTATCTGATATTTTTTCAGATTATAAATGGAATTTTTAGGTGCATCTTTTTCGCTTAAAACATAACAAATTCGCGAACTAAAGTTCAAAAAACGATTATATCTCTTTTGTCAAAAGACTTGTCTATTTCTTCAAAGTCTTCCAATAACAGGTGCGTTCTGGCAACTTGCTGCCTGTACATTTTAAGGTTTTTCGTTTGTTTTTTCTCAATTTTTCTTCTTCTGAGGATGCACTTTCTGCATATTCCTACAGAATCTAAACCAGGCCTTAATTTATAATCTAAAAAGTACAGGAACTCTAATATTTTGCTGAACAGTTGTATTATATTCCCCAGTCATCTCCACCTACATATTTCCTAGATTATTTGCAAAATTTAAAGTAATTTCCTTTCAAAAAATAATTTTTAAAGATATTTTGACTATTCATATGCGTTAATTTACAATAAAATCTAATAAATAATCAGGGCAAAAACATTAAAAGGAGTGGGGAATGGGAATTTTTCGCCAACGATTTCTTTGTCGCAGTTATCAAATATAAGGCACAACGCTGCTCTGATGGTTTTTGGTGCGCAGTATTTACAAGATTCCGACTAATATTTAAATATTCGTTAAAAATAAAGTACTGGGACTCTTTTGAACTTCTATGCAAATTAAGTTCTTCGTGAAGCTTTAAAATGATCAAAAGAATATTTTACAAATCCGAACGAAAAAAAAAAAAAAAAAAAAAAAAAAAAAAGCAGCGATTAAACATGGGCTTGATCACGAGTAAGTCAAAACAGTTTTGATTAATTCTAGCATTCCTCTTCGCCGTTTGACCTTTGAGACAGAAAACCATCGAGTCTAGAAGTATTATCTTAAACGTTAGTAGCACATTGAAACCTCCTACAAGGGTCACTCTGAACAACGTTAATCTTCGAATACCGTTCATTTTTAGTGTTACCGAATCTCTTCTGTAGAAATAATATTGCACTAAACCTCCTAACAACGAATTCCGAACAACGGCCACCTCACAGTATTTTCTTTTTACTTAATGTTTTAGCTACAACTGAGATTGCAAAAAGTTTTAACTGTATTCTAATTGATAAGTTGAAAGTTATTCAGGATAGCAAGGGAAAAAAATATAAGTGAACGAAAATAAGCTGAAATGTACAAATATAGAAGTATACAAATAGATGACATTCTAAAAAAAAAAAAAAAAAAAAAAAAAAAAAACACTTTTATTTAGAAAAGACGTGTAAATTTGGAATCTAACACTAAGTGTTAAAGAACTGATTATGTGCCAGTTGATAAGTTGCTTTTGGAATGGCTTTCGAACTGTCGAGAGAAAATTTTCAAAATTTCTGTACTAATGTTGCAGGAAAGTACCTTAGAAATTGTCGAAACGCTGGATTTTTAAAAATCTTTATTTTTGCTGCATAGTCAGTCCGCCACATTTATAAAAAACGATCGCTTGACTATATTATGAAGTATTCTCATTGGTCAGAATCATAGCTTGAAAATTCTGAAAATTATCGTCTAAAGAATAAGATCAAAATCCGATATTCCCAAAACGAAACAAAAAAATGTGGGACTGTACCCATATTCCATTGATTATTGTTTACATAGTATTGTATGTACTACTAATATATGGATACAGCATCTTTTTGCTTCATTTTGGGAATAACGGATTTTGATCGTCTTCTATCGACGATAACTTTCAGAATTTTCAGGTTATGATTTTGAAACTTTAACAAAAGTTGCTCTATCTATTTAGCTAACACAATATGCAAATGAAATTTTAATAGAGTTGACGCATACGCAGTGAAAATTTATTTAGTAAATCTGCTTATTTTTTATACAATTATTAATATTTTTTAATTTTGATTACAGGGTATTATGTACAATGTCGTTTCTCATATTTTCTGAAAAGAACATTGTTTTTTTTTTATTAAGAACTCTGCAAATTATAGGCAAAACACTTGGAAAAATTTGGGACCGATTTTATAAAAACCCAAATTTCTCTACGAGTATGTATGCTATCCACATAAAAATGAACACAGTTTATTACCATAAGCCACTTAATCATAATCTGCAATTTGAACGATTTTACTACATTAGTTTTGACAAGGTTATTCAAAATATATTCGTTCTTTTTCAATTTGTTGACGGTCCCCTATTGGATTTTGGAAAAAAATCTTCTCGAAAATATATGACCTGTACTATTTTGTTTATACATCTGGAGTTTCGGAGTTATTCCTTATGTATATTTTTAGGTATTTAACAAAACGTCTAAAATCGCAAGTGTCAAGATTTTTTTTTGCTGTGACTGTACTATGACATTGCGTGCATGGAATTTTTTTTGACAAAAAAAAAAAAAAAAAAAAAAAAAAAACTGATCTTCCATTTATACGATTTTCTCAATTATATGACATTTTATTTCAATCCCTGTAAGTATTGCGATACTGGAGCGACATCTTTTACATCACGAAATATCCCAGAGACAGCTGTTTCAATATTAATCGTATCCATATACTATTCTTTCTTTTGTTGAAATTTCATTTTATAACAATAGAATTTACTCAGAATCCCGATTTCCTATTAAGAGTTTTCGGGATCGCTTAAAAACGGAATTTCGGAATCATAGAATTTTTCATATAAAACTAATGTAACCACACCTAATGTAATTGCGTTTTATGTTCGATAATTGAATAATATAATGATATGATGAAATTTTTTAATTACCATTTAGATAAAATTAATGTTTTAAAAATATATGTAAGTATATAAGTTTAAAATATTGTATTTTAAATAAAAATATTCGGATAACTCTTTCTAAAATGTTATATTCTCCAGAATCGATCTTATTTCAGTAAATAAACTTAAATATAGTATAGCTAATTAAATATTTATATAACATATAAATTATCATTTAATCAGTTTCTAGTTTAATTTAATAATACTAATAATTGTTATAAAAATGTGTATAAGATTTTTGACACTTTTCTACAGCTTTTGACACCTTTTGATAGTTTTTGACACATTTCGACGAAGTAAAAAACGCAACACTGATTACAATCATAATTTCCAGTACAAAAATTGATTATTGTATGTACAGCTCTTGCTCTCCGAGTTTGTACGTAGAGTACCAGGAGAACCTGCATTTGCATTAAACATTTAGAAATGAAAAAAGAAAAAGAAAAAGAAAAAAGAAATTGATACTCATAATTTATTGTAATTTTTAGCAATAAACAAACAGAAATAAATAAATAAATGAAATATCAGACCTTTCATACGAGTTTATGAAGTTTTACAATTATTCGAGGAAATATGATTGCTTTTAGTATCACAGAAAGATGAAAAAAAATCATTTATTTAATATTGTCATCCAATAAATCATATGTTCAGGATTATAGAGACATAGTTACGATGGAAATAATAACGTATGACGCAATGATTTCTTTGAAAAGACAAGCTCTTTAGTGAAAATATAAGAATAATACCCGGATTCGCATAAATATTCGGTATTACTCATCCTTTTATTAAAAAAAAATCTAAATAAATATGTCACTTAAAGTAACTTTCAAAGAAAAAAAATAATGTAACATGCGATTTATTTTAAATGTTTTGTAAACGAAAGAATGTACTGAAAGCATGCTGTAACAATTTTCTATTTCGAAATTGAAATTTCTCTGCATGTAATAAAAGTGTAAAATAGATAAAAGAAGAAAAAAGAAGAAAAATCTGAATGTCTTTCAAAAATACAACATAGATACAAACAAGCGTTGATTTATCAGGTAGAAGTAGATTATGTATAAATGCATCTCGAGGCATTTAGTTTCGACATTAAAATTTGTTATTTTATATACTATCTTTCTTTTATCTAAAAAAAAAAAAAGTTATCCATTGATTGTTTAGTTTCATTATTCATTTTTTTCAAAATGATTAAAATAATGTTCGTTTGAGTTGAATTTTCTTTAAAATATAAAGAATTCTCTGTTTTCCTGCTTAAACAGTTTTAATACTTTTTTTTTCAGTAACCTAGTCTTATTATTTGCTATATATCTTCTATTGAATGGATTTTGACGGAGCTTGCTCCGTTAACTAGTTAATATAAAAAGAAAACATTTGTATACGGTGTATAGTTCTACGTTCCTTAGATATAGAATTAAGGAGGGTATTTCTGTAATCAGCTAAACCCGATTATGAAAGATTAGCCTTTTTAAAAACTTTTTAAAAAGTTTTTTAAAAAGAATGAAATTTGTACTATTAGTTAGAAAATCTTTCAGGAAAAGTTTTGGTGTATAATGCATTGTTCTTATTTATATATTTATATTTCTTATATTTTTCTTAGCAGAAGTTTCATTCTTTGCGAAAGTGTTTTTATTTAAGTGTTTTTATTTTAGAAAGTGTTTTTATTTTGTTTAAGAAATCTAAAATTATCTAAAATCAAAATTCCGTTTTAGTTTAATTTAATCAGTTATTGGTGACTTTAATGATCAGTTTATACATTAAGAAAATCCTTTATATATACCGGGAGGCGGCAGCACAGACAATCAGGTCATCATGTTCACAGGTGAAAATCTAGGATTAGTTAAATTCCGATTCGTATGTTAAAACGCAATCAATTTGTCAAGTCATATCTTGGTGGAAATTACAGAAAAACCTGATTTTTGCAGTTATCTCGTAGGTTTATCATTGTGCTTTTCTGCATCCATAAGTATGAAAAAATTGAGGATTCGGAGCAGGAAAACATAATGCTAACTTATGAGTCAACCGCTAAAATAAGATTTTTTAGGCGTTTTCTACCAAGATATGACTTGGCGAGTTTTAACATTTTCAATCGTTTTAACATAATAAGCAAGAGTGTTAGTAAAAAATCTTTCATTATGTCTATTTTACACAACTGAATAATTTCCTATCCTGTTTAATTGTTAGTTGAGAAATTTTGGTACTACTCTTTTATCCCGTCGACCAATTTCGCCAAATTATACAAATCGCCAAACTAATAGCCAAATTATACATATTGACATAATTTTTATTTTAAATAACGAAAAAACAAATAATTAGTGGAATATTGATAAAAATACAAATAAAAAGTCGAAATAAAAATCACTTAATGACATTTTAAACACGTGAATCGTATTTAATTTCATTGAATGTGACATTTACGATCATCCATTATTGGCATTTAATCTTATAGTTTGGTCGACGGGATAACGTAGTAGTACCGAAATTTTTTCACATAACTTTAAAAATCCCTTGAAGGGCGGCGAGATATTTTTTATGCCATTTAATTTTAATCTAGATTTTTACCACAATTTTTGAACAAATTTCCTTTTTACAACTTTTGTGAAATGCATACCGGATTACGTATGATTACAACGGTGCAACCCGATTACGTATGATTACAATTATTCCATTGTAGCTAGCATTGTAGCATTGTTATTAGCAATAATTGCTGAAAGTTCATTATCAGTTATGGTAAGTGTTTTTAAATTTAATTAATTTTTTTATGCAGTATGGGGAGTATATAAATTCTGTAGCTCAGCGGTTCTCAAACTATGGGTTACAACCCACTGATGGGTCGCGGAAACAATCGAGGTTTGTCACAAAAGTATATTTTGTATTTCATCTGTTAAAAAATATATAAATTTTTAATAGCAAGAAATATTTAGAGGGGAATTCCCTAATTTCCAAATGAAGAAATAAATATACGAGCAGAATATCCAGAAATATCAACATTAGCTCTGACTTCCTTGACGGAGTTCAACCTAATATAATCGTGTGGACAAGCTTTTTGTATTTGGCTGTTTTTGAAAAACAAGTATAGAAAAACATCTGTGTTGAAAGTGAATTAAGGTTGAAATTAACAAGTTTAAACCTTCATATATCTATAGATGCTTTCATAGGTAAAAAACAGTGCCAGAAAACGCACTGATTATAAAGTTATGTTTTGATAGTAATTAAACGTTTTTAATTACCTTTCTAGTTTGTGTGTTGTGTTAATTATTATTCCCCTTACACACATTGGAATTATGAATTCTTGTTTTTGTTGATTGTGAATTCTTCGTACGAAAATTTGCCTTTTTCGTAGGGTAGGATAGTCGATAGCTTGCAGATCTCACATAGCAATTTCCATTCTGATATACACCATATATTAAGTGGGTCGCATTTTTTTTTCTTTTAAACTTAGAGGTGGGTCAATAAAATTTGGGAACCACTGGTGTAGCCTATTTACAGGTTTACACAAAAGAAATCGTAAGTACAGTTGGGTTCCGCTATTCCGAACTATTTGAACAAACCGAACACTAATCTGTTTAGCGGGAGTTCGGAATAGGCAGATTTCATTAATAATAATTAACGTTTAGACTCTTTAAGGTTTAAGGTATCTATTAAAAGTGCGAAGACATCTGCTAGTATCAGCTCTTTACAGTGTTGATCGGATCGTTGTGAACAAGTTCTGTTATGCCTAATAACTTAAATAGAAATTCATTGTTAATATATGGGTGATTCTACGATAAGAGGTAATTTGTACGGCAATCCGTTTAAAACAAATTTTTTATTCTATATGTTGCTATTTTTTGCATTGAATCGCATCATCTTAATATACTTTATTAAATAACATCACGATTGAATGCCTAATTAAAACACATTTATCTGAAATTTTTTACAAAGTCTAAAAAAGTCTCTACCCTGGCATGTCCCCTTGCTGGTTTCAATTTAACTTTCAAACAATACATATATTTTTTCCATCAGATGCTTAACTAAAGTATGTTTAATTGGAATTTAAGTAATTATACTTACGTATTATAAAAAAAAATAATTTTGTTAATTTCAAATAATTTTTAAAATTTAACTTTTGTCCCGCTTTTTTTATGTATATACCCTGTCAAATTTCGTTCCGCTGAAACAAATATAAATTCAAGGATGGCTATATTGGAAGTAGCGCTTAAGGATATCTATCGGCTTGAAGTTAGCAATACTAAACGCGCAAGCCATTTAAGCGTCGCCATTTTTAGTTGTTGAGACGCGACCGTGCGGTGTAGTGGTTTCACAAAGTGATCGTGTATCTCCCCTGGTAAGTCATAAAACTTATCATATTCATTTAATTCAATTGCATTTACTGCCCTAATTCAATAATACAGTAATAATTAAAGTGAAATGTACAATTAACCCAAAAACTAATTCTGTCAGTTAAAAAATTTGAATTTATTTTGAAAATGTCTCTCCCCTGCCGTATTTCCTTTGTCAAGATAAATGCAAGGGGAGAGAGTCACTGACCAGAAAAAGTTATAAAATATGTATAAAGTGACTTGCCCTTATATGAAAAGGTAAATAAACGGTACAAAAATCATAATTTAAAGGCTTTTGATAAAACTCAAACTTTTCTTTTTGGCCGTATCCTCTATGTAACTGAAACCTCTTATCGTAGAATCCCCCATATAGCAGACTCTTCAAATAAAAACTGCAACTGTAGTATCATGGCAATAAATACGCTTTTTTTCTCCACACAATAAATCTGAGTCAACAATGATAAAAAAATAAAAAAAAAAATGTTTTTTAGTCGGTTGTGTGTTTTTTGTCAGGAAAAAAAAAAAAAAAAAAAAAAAAAAAAAAAAAAAAAAAAAAAAATCACTGACTTAACTTCTTAAGTGCGTGTAAACTAATTATTTTTGTGTTTAGCAATGATTAAAAAGGATTTTACAGAATTGTATAAATGGAGCCGACTGTAAGTAACCAGCTTTCATTCCAATTTAGTTTCAAGCGTTTTCATCAAGCTTTGGCTGTAGGTATGTCTCTATTTCAGCGGTTCCCAAACTTTCTTGGTACGCGACCTACCTTTCAGTGAAAACAATTTTCGCGACCCACTCTTTCAGTAAAAAAAAAAAAAAAAAAAAAAAAAAAAAAAAAAAAAAAAATTGCGACCTACCCCAGATAAAAGTTGTATAAAAGTAAAGCAATTTTTGTACGATCTCTATACGTTTGGCTATCCTATCCTACAAAAAAAGCAAATTTTTGTACGGAAGGTACATTATCAACAAAAACAAGAATTGGTAATCTCAATGTGTGTAAGAGAATTATCAGTGCACAAACTACAAAAATAATTAAAAATATGTTCAATTATTATGAAAACATAACTTTATAATCAATGAGATTTCTGGTACTGATGTTTACAAATGTGGGAACATAAATTAAGACACAGTTTGCCTGAGTACTTGTCTTTCGAAAACAGCAAAACAGAAAAAGCATGTTCTCATAGGCACGAAATATTGAATTTCATCAAGGATCTCAAAGCTGATTTAAATACTTCTGGATATTCTGTTCGTAGATTAATTTAGAAGGGAAATTAAGGATTTCCCCTTGAAATACTATTTCCTATTGAAATTGTCATACCTTTTTAAACGAAATAAAAGATATATTTTGATGACAAACCTCGATTGTTCCGCGACCCACCAAAACAACTGCCGTGGCCCACGAGTGGGTCGCGACCCATAGATTGGGAACCGCTGCTCTATTTAATTTCTTTGCATAACAATAAATGTACGTATTTTCACGAAAATCTTTTTTAATCCTTCCTGGTTTTAAATTAAAAAAAATTGGCATTTTTTTCTGAACTCTGTTCGAATTAAGCGGGTTTTCGGAAAAGCTGGACTCTATTGTATTACTGAGTATCAGTGTGAAATGCTTAAAGATGTTTTTTATTCGTTTATGCAATTTCATGCTGAACTATATTTAGTATAGTTAGAGATGTTTGTATAACGTAAATAATATCATATACAGGGGCCACGCATAGGACTAGATACATGGCCACTTGCCTGTAAATGATAATTTTTGAAACTGTGATTTCAGTACTTTTAAGAGTGTTTTTGCCTGAATTAAATTTTAGCTTAATTTGTGGCATCCGTAAGTAATATACAGGGTTGTAACAAAAGAATTCATGTGTGTTCCCGTCTTGATAGAAATTTGAAAAACAATGGTGTAGTCGTAAAATAACCAGAAAGTATACATTCCATTGTTAAAAATCTTGTCTTAGCTTGAACCAAATTTTGGCGCTGAATAGCTGTCGTTGCAAGATGATGAAATCTTGAACCAATATTTGGAGCTCCTGTTGAAGCATAGTTCCAATAGTTGGAACGAGGTTGAAATAAGAAGCTCCAAATGTTGGTACGAGATTTCACCATCTTATTGTGGCAACTACTGAGCACCAAAATTTGGTTCAAACTAAAGCAAAATTTTTAGCAGTGAAAGCAAAATGTATACGCGCATGGCGAAGGGTATACCCTAGAGCAGCGGTTCCCAAACTTTACTGATACGCGACCCACCAATAAGTAAAAAAAAATTTCGCGACCCACTTAATATAATGGTGTATATCAGAATGGAAATTGCTGTGTGAGATCAATAAACTATCGGCTATCTTATCCTACGAAAAAGGCAAATTTTTGTACGAAGAATACACTACCAACGAAAACAACAATTCTTAATTCCAATGTGTGTTAGTGGAATAATAATTAACACAACACACAAGCTAGAAAGATAATTAAAAATGCATTTAATTACTATCTAAACATAACTTTATAAGCAATACGATTTCTGGCACTGGTTTTTAACGATGAAAACATCTATATCAGGGTTAAAACATGTTAATTTCAACTTCAATTCACTTTCAATACACAGTTTTTTCTGTACTTGTTTTTCAAAAACAGCCCAGTACAAAAAGCCATGTTCACAAGAGTATGTTGCGTTAAACTCCATCAAGGAATTCAAAGCTCATTTAGATGTATCTGGATATTCTGCTCGTATATTTCTTCATAGAAACTAAGGAATTTCCCTTAAAATATTATATTTGCTATTGAAATTGTTGCATTTTTTTTTAACAGATTAAATACAAAATATATTTTTGTGAAAAACCTCGATTGTTTCCCCGACCCTTTAAAATAGTCGCCGCGACCCATAGTTTGGAAACCGCTGCCCTAGAGTGCATATACTATAGTTTTTTGTGGAACAGAGGGTATACGGTGTTCCTTAAGATAATCCAGAAAGTATACGGCGTATACCCCCGCATATCCTCCAGCCCTGTTCTAAAAGCAAAATTTTAACTGTCTTATGCCGTTTCTTATTAAACTAGTGTTTAGCATACTATGTAGAATATTTACAAATCGATAAATGATATACAGGGCTGCACTAAAAAAAATAAGTATTTTTCCACCTATGAGCGGTAATTTGTTTATGAGTGTTCCAATAGGTCAGATTGCTTATTTAGCTTATTAAGGCACATGGAACATAAAATGGTTAATTTTTTTTAGTTTTTAATTGTCGATCAGAAAAATAGTGCAAAAAAATTATGGTGCTGGAAGGTTCTAAAATAATATATTATAAGCACTCTTGTTGTGTGTGTATATATGTATGTGTATATATTCCCTTATTTTTTCGAAATGTGTTTTTTTATGCGTTGGTACATTTTTCTAAAATTCTATTTTATAAAGATAGAATTTTAGAAAAACAAAATGTAACAACAAATGTAGCAACAACAAAATGTAAACAGTTTAAACTATCCAAAATTTTGTAACTAATTTCTTTAACAATATCCAACATTATAGGTATGAGTGAAACAAACAAAAAAAAAAAAAAAAAAAAAAAACATAAAAAATATGTCCTTAAAATTTTTAGGATTTTTAATTTTTTTATATTTTTCTTTTAAGCCAAACAGAAAAATGCTTCTTATTATTCTCACACTCTATGTTTTCAGACACCACAACCAAATTTCAGATGATCTATCTATTCAACAGTTTTTTAGAAAAGTGTATTGAATAGACTTATTTATCTAATAATATGCAAAAATTTAATTAATTCTTAAAAACTAATTTATGCATGAAATTAATTTTTTTTCATTTATGTATGGACTATAATGTGTATATTTACTACTACAGAAAAAAAAAAAAAAAAAAAAAAAAAAAAAAAAAAAAAGCTTTAATTTTAAACAGTTATTACTCGGTCAGTTTTAATCACAGAGGACTGGGATTTTTTTTGTCTTTGTTGTTAGAGCAGTGGAAAGAATTTACTAAATATCGCTATAGGACCGGGAGACCATATAAAAATTTAATTTTCGTAATTTTTTAATAAATTTTATTTTTACCTAAATCGTTTAAAAAATATACTTCTTTACCTTTTTCAAAGCATTTTTGCATATATATATATATTTAAGTAAAATATGATGTTAAACTTTTGGCAAAAACTGCTTCATTTAACTTGTCGACATGTTCCATGTGCTCCTAAGGCAGCTGGTCACTCAGCTACGGAATTGTCCTCCATAATTTTAAGCCTATGAACGTTCGATGCTTTCGTATCTTTAAAATATCTCTTGGCGAAATTCATATTTTTTACATCTTTTTTTCTGTGTACTCTTCTTAAAGGATATATTTATTTATTTATTTTTTAAGTTCTCAAAATATTTCTAAAATCTATGCTTAATTTATTTTGCGTGTTAAAAACTGACAAATTGGAAATAACATTTTAACTCTTCATATAAAATTAAGTACATACTTTAGAAAAATTTTGGAAAATCAGAAAAAGACAGAGAATCTTATAAAAAGTGTATATAAAAATAGAAGTTAAAAATATTAATTTTCCAAGAAGATATTTTAAATATACGAATGCATCAAACGCCCATAGACTTTAAATTAGTGAGGGAAATTTGGAAGGGGCTGGGTGGTCACTTAGCTTCGGAATTCTCCACTGAATGTTAAGTCTATGGAAGTATATTTAAAATATTTCTCGGGCAAATTAATATTTTTAACTCATTTTTTCTGTGTATTCTTCTTAAAAGATACCCCCCCTTTTTTTTTGCTCTCGAAATATTTCTAAAATCTATGCTTAATTTGATATTTTATGTGTTAAAAGCTAACGAACTGTAAGTAAGATTTTAACACACCATAGAAAATTAAATATATACTTTAAAAATATTTTGATAACTTAACTAAAAAAAAAAAAAAAAAAAAAAAACAAGGCATTTATTAAAAAGTGTATGCAAAAAATAAATGTTAAAAATATTAATTTTTCCGGGGATATATTTTAAATTTACGAATGCATCAAGCGTCCATAGACTTTACATTACATCCACATACAATAAGAGGGACTCAGTGTATTGAAAAGTGTTTCATAATCGGTGCTCGACGAATGATTTTTGTTTCTCGTTACTTTATAATATTATATTACATATATAGGAGTCTCTAAGAAACTTTATTCCGTGGCCACAAATTAATTCTCTGAAACCTCTGATCATATAGCAGCAGTGGTTAATATCCGGTTTAATTGATAATAGAGGGAGAAAGTGTAATGCGAAAGTGAAAGTTGAAAGAGTGCAAGTAAGAATCATTCTGTTATTAATCATTAATCTTCTTTAATCTATCCCACTTTTTTTTTCTTTAGAATTCGCAACTTAGCTGTTCCGTTTATTTGTGTGATATGTATTCTTTGTCTGTTTATTGAGAGAGACATTTAACGATCAGCAGAGCGATATTTTTATTGCGTGACAAATAAATATCTCACCTTTTATTTTGCTGTTTGTATACGGAAGTAAGTGCATGAAACAGCTTATTTGTATGTTTTCTAAAATTTTGCCAAATATATATTGATTGATCTGCTTATTTTCTGATTTATTTTGAAATTAATTTTTGCTATCAAGTGCATCAAACTGGCAAAGTCTCTTATTTAGAAACTACGCAATATGCCGTGCTTGTCGATTTTTTGATACATGCACAAAAAATTGTAAAAAATGCTGTCAAATTTGGCGTTTTGAACCGAATTTTCTGAAGCGGGAGATCTAGGAATGAAAAAAATGGTCATACTTTTATAAATCAAATTCTAACGAACTGAGCAAAAAATGAAATCACACGACCTCTTATACATCTCTTAACCCTTTTCGGCCCACTGTGCCCAGTTCGGTATACTTTATTTTAATTCCAAACTTGCGAATGGCACCAATTATATTTTAATAAAATTTTGCTTTTACAATGAAAGCTTAAATAAAGGAATTCGTAATTTCTAAAAAAGTCGTTTGCAAATTCCGGTGACAGTCGATAATTTCTCATTTTACTAACAGAATTTGTCCATGCCGGAAAAGGTTAAAAAAAAGTCATCTTAGCAAATTTTATGTTTTTACTTAAAAAAAAAAAAAAAAAAAAAAAAAAAAAAAAAAGGCCGAAAAAGTCTTAGAAAATTTTGAGTTGTTGAGGATGAAAAAATATTTTTTCGAATGCACTCTTAATTATTCCGATGTCCGATCCAAGACAAACGTGTTTTAAACAGGAAAATATATAAAAGGAAAAGTGTTTTCTTAGTTTATTAATGTGGACACAAAAGATTTTGTAAGTTACATTTCGTTTTGAAATTTTGCATTAAAATTTTTTTCAAGTTGAAAACATATTTGTCTTGGATCTGTCTCCGGAATAATGAGGAGATATTAACATTTTATCTATATATAATGGACAACCGGAAAAACTTTGTCCTTTTTTTGGCCTTTTGTTGATTGTCAAAATCTAAAAATTATTAGAATTTTCATTTTAACAATTTGTATTTGTAATTTTTTTTTTTTTTTGCTTCTTGTTTATGGTAATAATCCAAAAATTATCAACATTTTCATTTAAACAATTTGTAATTCTTTTTTTTTTTATTTTTTTTATTTTTGCTAGCTTGAAAATATAAAAGGTAATTAGAAAAAAAAATGTTTAAGGGGCTGTAAGTATATAACGTTATCATTTTAGGGAGAGAGGGAGGGATCTGACTCTTGATATCATAAGATATCTTTAGAGGGAGTGGGATTGTCTTTTGATATCATTATTTTTTATCCAAATAAAAAAAAATCTTTTGGTAACTTTTTTTTAACATCAATACAATTTTTAGTAATTTTATTTTAGTCTGTTATCTATTTTTATGAAAATATAAAGTTATTGTCGAAACTATTTAACCATTAAAGATTATAAAATTATTTCATTACGAAATATGTAACATTTCAATGTTCGCCATCCCTATTCTTCGCCCATATGCGCATATAATTCATTATTTGAGAACTCAGCTGCGAAATGGTACCCGCCAGCATTTTCAGAAAGAATCACGTTTTGAGCACCTTATCGTCAGAACAACAATTGGCGCGGAGATGAAGTCAATGCTACGCACCCTTTCTTGTTTGTGACGTCAAACGCCTAGCGAATAGCAACCCTTCCTTCTGCAAAGAGATCGCGCTTATTGTTCATTTGTTTTTTCCGTAAATGTTATCAAGCAAAGACTATAATATGAGGAAATGTTATTCACCGTTGTCTACGATTAAAACATAGCTTAAAACAAAGAGCTTTTTCAGATTAAAATGCTTTAAATTTCACAAAACATCTGAAGTTTTTTTTTTTTCTCAATTCAAAAAAATTATTTACTTAACTCGCTATGTTCGAAGAAATTGAGAAGCTAATTAAAAACAGTAGTAAAGATTCTCTTGTTATAAATATAATTCTATTAATCATATGTTTTATGACACATTTGAACTTAGTTTATTTTGTGTTTGGCGATGCAGCTAGCTGAAGGTTCTCGCTTTCGCCAACTCGCCAAGGCTGGTGCTCAAAACGTGATTCTTTCTAAAAATGCTACCCGCCATGTTCACCAGAAAAATTGGAAAGAATATTATCCATCTATTTTGTTTGTAGGAATTTTTGCTTACTCCCTCCCTATACAGGCGGCAAGTGACATAGAAAACAATTTCATAAAAAAAGGTTTTACGAAAAATTTGCAATTACAAAAAACTTCTCAGTTACAGATATATTACAATACACTTATTTACATTGTTCTTGTCAGAATTATGAGGTTTCCATAACAGTAGTTTTTGATAATTAATATAAATTATTCTTGTAAACGTTAATAAAAAATCTAACTACCGATTTATTAAACCAGTTTTATTTAAAAATCTATCTAAAGATCACATTGTTATTATATAAATTGTTTCAGATATCTTCAAACGTTAACGAAGATAATTATTGAAGAGGAGGAAATTTCTGATTTATAATTCGGGATATAAAGGGTTAAATTTAAAACGTTGTTATTAATCCTTTCCGGCACGGAGTAAATCTGTTTGAAATAATTAACTTACGAGATTGGTCATGGTCTATTTTTAATTAATTTATATATTTTTTACAATAAAGCGCGTGGTTTTAAATACATCTCATTGTCGCATGTCATTTGTATGGACCGTGAAACGATTTGTCTTTTTTATTTTTATTATGATTATGGTTCTTATCTGATCGGAGCCGAAACATGTCAATGTTATCTGTTTTTTATTTTTTGTAACACCTCTTCCAAGTAATATGAATTGTTCATTAAAATAATTAACTTACACCAGAAATTTGTAAACGAATTTATTACAAAAGACGAACTTGCTCATTTTCAGGTAAATTATTTAAAAAAAAAATATTTTTGGTGCCGTTAAAATTAAAATTAGGTGTCCTTTTTCAAGGCCACTGCCCCGGAAAGGGTTATTTGTTCTCGGATTAGTTTGTATTATAAAAAAATCTTGACCCAACAAAATAAATGCACGCTTAAACAGAGGAATCTCCATAATTGAAGTATCTTATAACCTTTTTATAGCAATGCATTTTCAATAAACCAAAGTAATAGCTACTCTTTCACTAATAAGTAGAATTAAATTAAATTAGAGTCACCCAATTGTACTCTGTGCATGTGCAATTCAGCTTTATGCGAAATCCTTCACAAAAGGATGAGAAAGATTTTTTTACTACACACACAATGAGTTCGCTTGGTTCACAGTTAGCTTCGCACACTCCATCAACAAGAAATTATTCCTTTTGGTTATTTTATTCAATTAGTTTTATTAACACTCTTCCTTTAAATGCTTGAGGCTTATTCATTTTTGTTATTGCTTTTACTTGAGTGGCGTGAGCTCATTTTTTATACATTGTGACACATTTAATGGAATGCATGTTGTATTGACTTTTTCCACATTTCACTTTCACCGATTTCACAATTATCTTGCAATATTCTGCTTCTGTTTATTTTAACAATTAATTAAAATTAGTATATCACTTTAGGGCATCCGAATTAGATTATAACAAGATTTATACACTCCATTTTCTTTCTTTATTTTTTTTAATTAAATATTTATGGTTACCTGTTTGATGGTAAAAATTTCTTCTCTAACTAAAATCCTTTGAACTAATTATTTTTACTTCCCAACTTAGAAATTGCATATTGCTGTGCAATATCCAATACACTTCATTAAAAATATCAACTTCGAAGTCAATATGGTATTTGACAAATTTTTTATTGAAATTCTTTAAATTAAAAACAAAATAAAAAACATGCAATTTTCGAAAAAAAAATACATTATTATTGTTATTATTTTAATTTAATCCATGTAGTTTATGAATTTTTATTGTTATGTTTTTTTAGAGGCAGGAATTAATTTTCAATTATTAAGAAAAAAAAGCAAAAATTTTTGATTTTACAGAAAAAAAACCCCGTCAATCAGTTCTTCAATATTTAAAATTTAATTGGATCTTAAATGTTCTGAAAAATATTCATGTGACATCTTTCGTGATTTTCATACTATTAAATTTATTTTGTGAAGCATTATCTGTAATTTGTCGCCGCACGATAAAATAAAGTAGGTAAATGGTTACTTTCACGGTACACAATACAGAAATCTGTTGATTTTGCAATAAGCTTATTCCCGTGAAAACTTGTCTTGTCTGTCACATACAACGATTTTTGCCTTTCAGTATTTTAGAACAGAAAAATGCGACTCATTTTTATCGGAGATATAGCATCAGTTGAATAGGGCGAAGCAAACTTTTCCAAAAATAACGGGGGCCAACAAGCATAGCGATTTTTCAGCTGTGTGACAGACATGACAAGTTTTTATGGAAATGACCAATAAACAACTTCCAGCCAAGATGTTAGATTTAAAAAATGTTTATTTTGCAACAAAAATCTGTATTTATTACGAGCTTTCTGTTATTCAAAAGATTTTTTATTCCGTAAAATAAACAGTTTACTGTGTTCTTCGGAAATAAATCCGTTTTTATTACAAAGTTTCTGTTATTTTAACAGACTTCACTGTAAAAACAAAATACCCAAATTGGGTTGAAAGATTTTTGGGTACAGCATTGTTCCAATTTGGAAAGTTCAGTTTGTAGCGCAAAATCGTTTTAAAAAAGTCTGATTTTTAATGACATTAAAACAATTAAAATATCTTAGATAGTATATACATTATACCTCAGAAATTTTGATTAATTTAATGTTAATAAAGATCTGCTCTGTTTTGAACCATTTTGGGTTATCTATTTTGGGAACAATACTCTACCATTTTGGAATCCTTACTGCACCATTTTAGGAACATTACTATACCCAGAAATCTTTCAACCCAATTTGGGTCTTCAATTTTTACAGTGTTTGCAGAAAAATGTGGCTGACAGTTGTTTATTGTAAAATCAACGGATTTTTGTATTGCGTATCGGGAGAGAAACCATTTATTTACTTTATCACGTGGCGACAAATTGTAGATAATGCTTCACAAAATAAATTCAGTAGTATGAAAATAATGAAAGATGTCATATGGTTGGCAGATTTTATTTTGTTGGTAAAGAAACATTTAATATTACTTGTTGCATATAAATTCTGTAGATCATATACAAGGTCGCATAAAAAGATTCATTTCCGTTTACCGCTTGAAATTGCTGAAAGGGAATTTTCAACTATGTTTTACAATTTCCAATATAACTAAACTTTAATATACTATGTAGCGTAGATACAAATCTATAGGTCACATACAAAACATTACAAAAGAATTAGAATACTTTTCCGTCTAAGGCGGCAATTGCTTAAATTGGTTTTTTCATGTTATTGGATAATCTATGATTGACGGATGATTTTTATTTTTTGTTTATTGTAATGAAATGGCATTAGGAAACTTGCAAAACTTTTATTACACTTCATTACAATAAAAAGTAAACATTTTTTGGCTTTTAAATAAATCAAGGTGATTTTAAATAAAACAGATACACTGAACTTCAAAAATGTAATCAGATTTTTTTTTTTTTTTTTTTTTTTTTTTTTTTTTTTTTCTGACGCGTGTAGTTTTTCCAGAATGATGTATCCCAACTTCAATCGATATATTGCGGCGTTCAGTAAGTAATGTGTACATTTTTTAAAATTAAAAATATATTTACTAACATATATGTTTAAAATATTGTTTTTCTGTATTTGTTGTCTTGTTGCTACAGTATCTTCAGTTTCAGTTCACCAGGTTCATATGTACCGTAATTTCCTGTGTATAATCCGCGGATCAAACAATTCTTTTTCGACCCCCAAAAATTTTTTTGTAATCGAAGCCAAATATTTACCGGGAAGTAAAAAGTCACATTTAATTTTCAAATTTTTCTGGGTCGAAAAAGAATTGTTTGATCCGTGGACTAACGCAGGAATTTACGGTAGTTATATTTCAATACTCTTACTTAGTGTTATATATATATATGTAGTCGTCATTTTCTAAGTATATTTAAGATTTCGTTACACTATCATTAAATATATAAGGATGAATAAAATTAACTATAAGGTGGATGGATTTTTGATAAAGCATAAATCAAAGTTTTTGGGAAAAAAAAAAAAAAAAATTACAAGGTGATCATACCCTACTTAAAATTTTACTTTGAAACTTCTATAAAACGAAAACTACTACACCAAAAATGATCAAACTTTAATTTATTATATGATCATAGGATCTTATCTCCTAAAAAAGTCACAACCGGGAGAGGATGCTGTGTATTCACGATAAGAGATTTTGGCATAGCTATCCAATGTATTTTTTTTTTCTTTTTTTGTTAACACTATTTGCCCTTAAATCTTCGCCATTTACAATAGAAAACTTTGACATTCGAACATTGACAGCTTTTTGAACCAATTTCTATTTTCTGTGCAAGGTATAAAATTTCAAGAATATATAATATAATGTTTTGAAGTATCATTAATTGTTGCTCTGAAAATTTTTATTGTATAAATTGTTCTTCTAAGTGGAGCTTCAACTTTGTTCGAATTGTATATTAAAGAAAAAAAAATTGGCTAATCAGAGAAAATGGTTAGATTTGTGAATTTCTGCTGAAAGTTCATTAAAAAATGGAGTATCATTTAGTAGGCAAAGTGCGTGTTGTGCAGTGTAATCAAATGTACTGTTGAATTCGAACTTTTGAAAGCTCATTACACAGCAAAATGTTCTGAAATTAATTTGATACAGCAAGAAACGGGAAAGATAAGTAAGTAGGAGCTGCCCTTTTCTTAATTAATTCCTTTCAACTTGCATTTGTTCGGTGCTTCGCAGGAAATGATAAAGCACAAATGTTTAAGGTTTTCAGAATTCAGTGGACGTGTCTTTCACCAATAATGCAAAGGAGAGTAACTTCAGAAGAAGAGATTAAAAGAAAATTCTTTCAATGTAAATTGAATGAGTTTCGCTGAGTCTCATAACTAAGTCTCTCAACTGAGTCTCGCAATCTCAAGACTCTTAATTCGATTCGAGTAATAATGTCTATTGCGAGGGTGAAATTTTCTATGTTATCATTTATAATTTTATCAGTAACTTGAAAAAATAATTACTTCCAAAAATTTCAGGATTAAATAAGTTTATTTTGCCGAAACTAAGCCTTTTCTGTGAAACTCTTTAATATCTCAGGCAAAGCAACTCAAAAAGTAAGCGCGAGTCTCAAATAGTCGTTTTTAACTAAGCTGAACAATTAAGACTATTAATAATTAATAAAAAAATAATTAGAATAATTAATCATTCAAATCAGTTGTTAATGTTATTATCAGAAAAGAATGTTTTAATAATTTTTGATAAAATTTAAGATATTGAATTTTACCAATTAAAATTACCAAATTAATGATGCATATTCAATGAAGCAGTGTTTACTCCTTCTCTATATAACTAAATAACTAAATAAAAGATATATCTGAGTACCTGTATGTGTATGCCTGTACATGATGTTTGGAGAAATCTATCGCACGTAGAGGTCTACAAATTTGGTTGAGGATAAATAAAAACAGGCCTGACTGCACCTGAGACTAACATGTTAGATTTTTCAAGTATATATATATATATATATATGCATATTTTATTTATTCATTCATTTATTTATTTATTTCCCTAATCTTCCAAGATCAGTCGCGATTTTGAGGCCACTTATAAAAACAATCCAAATCGAATCTTTTAGGTTGATATAATATTTTTTTCCCTTTTAAAAGAAATTTTATTCGGTAGGTAATATTTGAAATTTTACCGGAAATGGGAAGTTTGTTTTTTACTAACCAATACATTTTTGATGCTTTATGAATGTTGTATGCCATTTTATATCCTTGTAAATGGAACAGGCTTTTAAAAATATTTTTTTTTTCAAAAATATGAAAAAGTTTCTTAAAATTAACTTCTTTGAAGAATTACACTGTCCTTCCCTATCCTCTCTTTTCCAAAACTACAGAAGGTCAAGAATGTCTGAATTCAAATCTGATTTTAGTTACATTTAAGATTATAAACTAAGGCTGGAGAATCACCAGGCATTTCGGTTAACATAATAATACAACTTCACTTCAAAACAAACAGCTTTGATGAAATCCTATTTCAAGCTAAAATTCGTGATATTAAAATCCCCTAACACTATAAGTAATTATACCACTATGGAAGAGATGAAATTCCGAGTTGATAGATATCGGATTAATCAGTTTGAAACCACTTGGACATTTAATTTCCAATCCTCTGTAATTTTAATTTGCAATGATTTTTAAAGATATTTTTTGGATTTCTGAATGTAGTTTGATAAGCATTACATTTCATATTTTGGTTATAACGATGTGTTCCTTTTTACTAAGATTGCATAAGACTTAGATTGCATGTAGAGAAAAAGCCTATGTTTGAATTTTTCAATCTAAAATGCTCCTTAAAGTAGGGTGAGGGGCATAGTTAGTTGCCAGCTTTTCCTTATAAGGTAACTTGACGATGAAAGTAACTGATGCACTAATATTATATCATGTAAAGTAAAAGGAATATTAGACAGAAATACGGAAAATTGAATTTGTTTTTTCATCATTTAAAAAATTGTCGTTATTTAAACTATTCATTTTTTATCATCTATTAAAAGGTGTTCCTTTAACTATTAGTATTCTAAAACGGTCGGAAAATGTATGTCAAACGTAGCAAATGTGGTGCGTTTGTATTATAACGAACTTTTAAAAATATTCAGATCTTGGTGAAATAATATTGCAGTACATCGGATACGGTATCTTATCCAAAATATATTATGTGTCTCTGTAAATATTATCTGCTGTTTACATTGCTATAGTAATCTGTAGTAAACCTCAGCATCATATATTAATTTCATAAAATGTGAAATAGTTTAATTTAATTGAAATGAGCCCCAAAATATATTTTCCCGTATACCATATGTAATGGAATACTTTTGTTTGGCCCTGCAAATGAATTGTGAGGGAGTGTCCCTTTGTAATAAAGGCACTCTAGTATTTTGAGTGAGATCGTGACGTCAATGTTCTAACATGTGTGGCGCTGAAGCGACACCTATCCTTTATGCAACTTTAACTTTCCGGAGTGTGTGTGGCGCCATCGAGTCTGCAGTTAACTGCGGTTATGAGTATTATGCAAATTTATAGCTCCGTCTTCAGTTTGCAATGCATTAAAGCTGTGAGTTGGAATGTGAGGTGTGTTGTCTGGCGCGAGGAGCCTCCAGAAAAGGATAGCTTGTGTTGGATGGTGGCGAGAGGAGCCAGCAAAGTCGTGTGGCGAGCAGGGATAGTTTATGTTGAGTGTTGAGGTGAGCTGAGATTGCCTAAGAATTGAAGGTAGAGGAGTCTCTGCAATCAAATCGAGTAAGAATTAACTAGTACTTTAAGTATTTGAGAATAAAAGATTCTGTGTAGCCACGGGCTGTTTTCTTATAGATTAAAGTAGCATTAAGCCGCGACCTGAAAGAAGAGCCGGGGTGAGTGCTCTGAGCTGGACTTAGCCGTGGATATAAGTATGAGTTATAGTTTAATCTCATATTATTGTGTTTAGCTACTAGAAATATTGAACTTTAGCTCCACTCCCCTTTTTCCAGAGACAGTAAATAAAAGTGTTGGATTTTAACTTTACTTAAATTATGTTCTCATTTGACCAACATATCACCGGCGGCATACCCAGCCACGTCACAGAAAAACAAATATTCTTTGCACTGCATAGTACAGAATGTATATTTTCGTGTGCTTCAAAACACATATAAATTTCATCATCTTCAAAACAGTATAAATTTTCATTGGACATAATGTAACAAAATACTTTTGATTGTCTTTGTAATTAAGCTATTCATTTGATTTAAATGAAATTAGGAAATACGCGAAAAAATTGTGCAACAATTATGTACTTTAAATTTCAAACAATTTGATAGGATAATTTTTGCGCTATTATATGCGGACGAACAGACAGATTAGACGAGTCGGGGCTACGTACTTATACTATACTTATACTTGTATAATTATATAAAAAAGATGGAACACACGGAAAGGATCAATAGACGAAATATAGCCGTAATAATAGCCTCATTATGCCGGCTTGTGTACTCGAAATTCAAAACAGTTATTATCACTATTTTACTCAAAAAAGAGTCTCATCAGATAACATTTAAAAAGTAGAACCTAGACGCGTAAAAGACCCTGAGGAAATATTTGCGTAGTGTTTGAAGTTGAATCTCATTGTGGCGAAAACTTTTTCGCAGACGATTTAAATCGAACAAAAAATAATAAATGAAAGGAATAGAGTTCTTTCACATTGTAAGTCAGCTCATTATAAAAATCGACACCCTCCTGTTCTTTCGAAATCAACGGAGCGAAGACGATGCTCTGACCTTCAGCGCCTCTGCAAATTGTACCTTTCATTATATGGGTCAAGGTGTGTTCCGAAATTTTCGGCTTGAGGACCACCTCGGGTACTGAAACACCTGTCCTTCTTACTCGAGGGGGTAAAAAAGGCACTTTTTCTATGTTTATTCTGTCTTTGTTTTGTTTTTTCGAGTGATATTTTCAATGTCAGCTCGAGGTATTAGGTGCTTGTAAAACTTTCTTCTGTTCAGGATCTAAAGATTTGTATTCTCTGCTTTTGTACTTCTTTTATAAGATTCCCTTTGGAGGCTCATGCCGGCCTCGTTTTTTTCTATGTTTGCTTTTTTTAACTGTACGATTCGGAACAATGAGCCAAACCCTTTGTATGTTTAAAATAAAAAATTATACCTTTTTCTTTTCGCTAAAAAAGAAAGAAAAGCTCATATAATATTAACTGTAGATAAACTGAGCAGCAGCGTGCGAAGAGAAAGCTGTGCACGGGGCAAAGTTTCAGTTTGGCGCTCTTCCCCCCTACAATTGAAATTTGTAACACGTGTTATTTAAATTTAAAAGAGTAGAAACAAATTCCACTGAATACATATTTCGCATTTCTTGTTTATTTTGGAATTTTAAAAAGTTTAATTTCAACATCTAAATAATATAAGTTAAAATTGCACTTATATTTTGGCAAAGACGATCTGGAAAGCAGATGTGGAAAAAATGTATATAACAGTACAGTATATCAGTTTGCAACTCCTTTTGTATTCTAAGATTGAATGAAGCCACGTGCTATTTTGAGAATGCATGTTTCTGTCCAAAAAAGAAAAAAAAAATCCATTATGTATATTTGTATATTTTTTTACAATAAAAAAAAGAAGAAACAAACGAAGTTGGTAGTATAAATTTGGCGCCCCCTCATTTTCCGCTACCAGGACTGCCGCCTACTTCGCCCCCCTCTTTGCTCGGCCCTAAAATTGAGTATAAATATATATTGAGTATAATATATTGTATTATCAGTAAAAGGCCCCATTCTATTACATGCAAAGGGCGGCTTTCAGGATCTCGGGGAGGTTTTTTAAATGGAAAAGGAAATTAATCAATTGCCATTTTCATACTAGAAAATGTCAGAAAAACATTGAATATTTATAAAAGAATGTTTATAAATTATTTTTTTTTTTAAATTGTAAATTTTACTAGATTTTTTCAATAGCAGGACAACATGCATTGATACCTTTAAAAATTAATTTTTTTAATTGATTTTTAAGTAGTTATGAAAAGAAAAATTGGTTCTTAAGGAATTGATCTCAATTTTTAATAGTCACTAATTTATAAGCTTTAGATTTGCCCTCCAATTAATTTAGTATATTTTACAAATACACGTTTATTTTTAGTTATACTGATTTACTATGCAGGCAGTGCATATCGAACTTACAAGGAAGGTCTCCATACTGGGCAGACTCAGAATTTTTTGAAAAAAATACTGATTAAACTACTCATGTATGTAATAAAGTATTAGTCAAATTTAGCGGCGGAATTACAGAAGAAACGCAGTAAAAAAGTAAAATACTTTCGAGTATTTGGCGCGAAAAGATGAAACCGTCACGCGATTTGGCGAGCAGCATTTTCCCTCGCCAAAAGCAAACGATTTTAATGCACCAGGAAATTTCTTCTCAATTAAATTTTAGAATAACTGTAAATAGTATTTAATGAACACAACGAGAGAGTTTGATATATAGATGTATTTTATATTGCATATTTCTGTTGCTTTTGCTGCAATTATTTACTTTTATCATTTTAAAAATAATTTCTTATATAAAAAAATACTTTCAAATTGAAAAGTATTTTTTCATTTATTTAAGCGTATGACAAAATAAAGGCCAGATGAAGACAGCCGCAGTAATACATTTCAATATCGGAAAAGTTTTAGTTTCCATAGCAACAAAATTGAATCGACAGAGCTCAATTAGATTAGAGTTAATTTTGAGATTGAAACAATTTTAATTAAAATTTTGTTTTAATTCATAAAATTTCCTAGTTAATTTTCATTCTAAATACATTATGACAAAAATAAGGTTAAAGTAAACTAAAGTTGACAAAACTAACGTTATATAAATAAAACTTAATTCAAGATGAAACATTTTTACCTTAAAAAGAATTTGACTTAAAAAAAGTAATTTTCGAAATTTTATTCTGTCGCCGACCGATGATAAATCGCCAAATAAAAGAAATGTTCATTATTTTTTTATGAACGTTCTATCGGGGTTCCGCCAATTTTTTTTTTACAAACATATATATCCACATGAGAAGAACATTCTGTAATTTTTTCAGAGTTTTCTGAGTATGCCCGTATGGAGACCTTCCTTGTTAGATCAATAGAGCAGTTTACATAGATTAAAATATCAACATTTTCATATGAATCCCCTCGCTAATGTTAAACACGTGAGCGTCCAGTGCATTCATATTTTTAAAATAATTCCTCAGGAATTTTATTTTTAACTTCTTTTTTCTGTGTATTCATTTTAAAGATTATTTTTTCCTTTTTTAGTTGACAAAAAAGAAAAAAAAAAGTTGTGAAATATATTTTTAGTTTAAAACCAATTACAGGGGGCGGTGGTATGTTTATAAAATCACTTAATTTTAATCCCCAAATGATACAATGACACCAGAATTTTTGTATGGATTTTTTCTATTTATTATGCTTGTGAAATAGAGCTTTTTCATATTTAAAAATATTTTTTATGTAAATTCTGTTGCCAATTATTCACTTCGACATTTTTGCAATGTAAATGCTTTGCTTCTAAAAGGCTAATATTTACGTCTTATCGAAGCTCACGAGCTGTGGGGAAGATTTTAACACTTGAAATAATATTAAATATTTTTACTTTCTTCTATGTTTACGAGAAGAAAGTATTGGATTCGTGAAATTTTTTGAACTCCAGTTTTATATGGATTTACACGTTTTAGGGGTCAAAGATTCCTAAAAACATGTTTTTACAAAATACAGTCGAGTCTCTCTTTAACGAAACTCCATACATCGAATTTCTCTATAAAACGAATTTATAGTAGGAACGGTCCCATTTTCCTATAAGATTACATTAAAAATAGTCTCTACATACCGAAATATCTATCTACATATAACGAATATTTTCATAAAATGCTCTTTATTTATTCAGTTTTAAAAAAGCTTCGAAATTACATGGAATCAATTTTCCATTACTTATTTCTGATTTATCGTTCATTGCTGAGTTTTTCATATTACTTCTATCTTTGAATCTACTTGTTCTTTAAGTCCAACGAATTAACCCCCCTTCCTCCCACATATCGTTCAACATCCTTCTCAAAATAGTGTCAATTGGATTGTTACATATATAAGAGCGGTATCAATGGGGGTAATTTTTGAATTGGTGGTGAATTTGTAATTTTTTGGGGGTAATTGCTAAAATTTGATCCTTTTTTCGAGAGCGTAATATTTTTGAAATCAAAACAATAAACAATTATAGATTTCTTCGTCTAAAATTAATGCATGTCTTCCTTATTTGATTTTTATTAAGCTTTCAAATAAATGTCTGTTATCTTTTTTGAAACTGTTTAAATATTAAAAAAATAGATTATTAAGATAATATTTATAGCTAAATATTTCAAATTGTTAATTAAACACATAAAAAATAATATTTGTTCAAAATTTGCACATTAAAAAAGAATTTTAACTTCATTCTCTATACAACGAAATTATCTATATAGTGAATTTTTTACTGGAACAATGGATTTCGTTATATAGAGACTCGACTGTATTTCTCTATCAGTCAGCCAGTCTGTCTGTTTGTATGTGACATAAATTTTACAGGCGCTCTATCTCAAGAACTAATGCACGGAATTTCACAAAACTTTAGATTCATTTAGATTTTGATACAAACTCGATCTGGTTAGTTTCTGGTGTAAATCTTTCTAAGTAAATGGATGGCGCTGCTAATGCTGCATAGTTTGCGATTCCCGCAATAATTCTATCTCAAGAATTAATGGACGGATTTTCATCAAACTTCGGGTTCAGTTAATCATTAATATGACTTAGTGTTTTTTTTTTACAATTTGGTGTAAATCGCCTAATACGCGGTTAGCGGTAGTCATATCAGAAGAACTAATGCTCGAAATTTCATATAATTAGAATCCCTATAATGAACCTTTGGCTTTATCTTTGGCACTGTGACAGCGAATTTCGAAATATTAATGTATATGAGATAGAAATTTTTTTTGGGATTGTCATATCCGATTATTCAAATGAACTTACTTAATTAACCCCCCCGCCCCCCCCCCCCCAAAAAAAAAAAAAAAAAATGCAATTTACGGATATTATTTTTGCTTAAACTTTTTGCTCAAGCACTATGAGGTTTCAAATCGTATGTACTTTTATACAAAGTCACAAAATGGATTAAACAAGACCAAAACGATGTCGCAGCCAGATCACTTACAATATCACAGGATATCAAGGAAAATCACAGACTCACATTGTGATGTCCCTATGATGTAGGTGTGGGTGTGATGCTTTATGGGAAACTTTAAAGTTTTATCTTATATCCTAAGCCAAAAATTAAATTGATAAAGAAATGGGCGCATATTTTATCGTGAGAATACCATATAAGTGATTCTAAAATTGTTTTAAGCATTCAGACATTTTAAATTTGAGCCAAAGAAATGTTGCAACGATTCTTCGCTAAATGTGACATTTTTCTGTCAACATTTGTTCTTCTTTTCTATGTTTGCGTATAAAATTTCACCTGTAGATTTTTTTCTTCTTTTGAAGTTGCTAGATATGTATTCATATCTTTATAATACAAAGAACATTCTTTTCAATATCCTGTTTCTAACCTTCAATTGCCTTTCAAAAAGTTTTTTTCATATTTTACTTTTTTTTTTTTTTTTTTTTTTTTTTTTTTTTAATTTTCTCATATTGTGAACAGTTAAGTTAAAAGATATATTATGATTTATGTAGAAAAAAGGAGAAAGTGGAATGTCAAATACTGGCTATTATTGCAGGCAACAACTGGTAAAACATCAAAATAAAGTGAGAGAGAGAGAAAAAACAACTCTTAAAAGATTAAAAGTATTATTTAAAATTTTCTTTCTTGTCATACTCGACAAATTAACTTATTGTGTTGCGCTTATACAATATGCTTAATTGGTCTATGTCACTTCTTATCAAAGTTATTTTACTCGTTCTTAAGTACAGGAAAATCCCAACAAATTCAAATCCCTATGCTTCTTCAAATGTTTCTTTAAAAAAATAAATAAATAAATAAAAAATAAAAAAATAAATAAATAATAATAATCATCTTATTTGTGTCCATAATAAATGCATGTAATGATTGCGAAAATTTCACTGTTGTGTGTAAACGACGCACGTGAAGAATTTAGTCGCATTTAGAAAAGTATTTCGCATATATAAGAAATATTGAATATTGAATATTGAATATCGAATATCGCAATATTGAAAGTTCTTATACAAGATGTCTACTCTCAGCAGTGTCCAATGATTAATTGCTAAATCGTGTTACCTACTTATATGATACATTTGGTTTATAACTGCAAATAAATTAGACGGGAGATGCATCACAGGCAATCACCTTCACATCATAGAGTTCACGAGTGAAGATCAAATATCAGTTAAATCTTGATTCAAATAATAAAATGCAGTTGGTTTGCCAACTCATATCGTGGTGGAAAACACCTAAAAATCCGATGTTAGCGGTTGACTCATAGGTTTACCACTATGCTTTTCTATTACCAATCCTTCATATTTTCATACTTTTGGGTACAGAAAAGCACATTGGTAAATCAACTGCAGTCAACTGCTAAAATCGGTTTCTTAGGTGTTTTCCACCACGATATGATTTGACAGACCGATTACGTTTTAATATGTGAATCGAGATTTAACTAAT
Organism: Maratus speculifer; assembly: GCA_964019185.1. NCBI lineage: Eukaryota > Metazoa > Arthropoda > Arachnida > Araneae > Salticidae > Maratus > Maratus speculifer. Next base: position 297,647,487 of record OZ025295.1, on the reverse strand, counting down.
CATAAATTTTCATCCTTGAATTTGATGAGGTGATTCTCTGTGCTGCTGCCTCCTGGTCTAAATGCGTCTACCAGTTTTTGAATATTATATATTTATTACTCACTCGCACAAATGATAGACTGAGTAGGGTCGAGGGGTAATTTTGACCATTTTTTACATTTTCAACATTGTTAATTTTTTTAAAACTTTTTTTTTATTTAGAAAAGATGTTTTTAATACATAGGAAGTATCTTTGATCCCTTAATAACACCTCTTAAAAATTTTAATGCTCATAGCCCTCCTTTTTATTAAGTTAAAAGGATTTGGAAAAGTTTTGGGGTAATTAAGACCACTAGTGGGGAAATTATGACCACTATATTTCTTTTTTACACTTGCCTAAACACATTTGCTTGGGGTAATTAAGATCACTAGTTGGGAAATTATAACCACTATATTTCTTTTTTACACTTGCCTAAACACATTTGCTTGGGGTAATTAAGATCACTAGTGGGGAAAGTATGATCACTATATTTCTTTTTTACACTTGCCTAAACACATTTGCTTGGGGTAATTAAGATCACTAGTGGGGAAATTATGACCACTACATTTCTTTTTTACAGTTGCCTAAACACTTTTGCTTGGGGTAATTAAGATCACTAGTAGGGAAATTATGACCACTATATTTCTTTTTTACACTTGCCTAAACACATTTGCTTGGGGTAATTAAGATCACTAGTGGGGAAATTATGACCGCTATATTTCTTTTTTATACTTGCCTGAACACATTTGTTTGGGATAATTAAGACCATTAGAATACCAAACTGAATTCGAATTTTCAGATCCGATCACCACTATTTGGATCTCAAAAATGATTCAGACTGGCAATATAGAATATCTAAATTGAAAAATACATTATGAGGTTAATATCTAAACGTGAAACAAGATTTTACTATAAACAGCTTTTTGCATTATGGCGGTGGTCACAACTACCCCCTGTCATAATTACCCCACCTGACCCTGGATAAGAGCTATGCGATAACATTCATAATATAATACATTTAATGTAAATACGCGAAACCATTTAGGCTTTTTACTCATATCTTTTATTTGGCCATCAGCCGACGTATCTTCAATCTTCACGATGAGATAAAACAATAGAACTCCACCTCTCTTGTTACTTGTCTTTTTAAAGTTTTTCCACACTAGAAGATTTCCTCAGATCTTGGGCTTCCTTCACGTTAATTGTGTATTGCTTTTTATTTACGCTTTTCAACATAATCGAAAAGTGCTTATGAACTCGGTTTGTTTCTCCGTCCGTTCGTGCTCTACCTCGCTTAAATATAGTCTGATGTTAGTGGGGTTTACTGTAACATGCTTGGTATTGTAAATATGTAGCTTTTTTGGTTCATTTACAGGGTCCCTCAACAGAATTCCGTTAGATTACATATGGTCTATAATGAAAAATCATTTACGACGCATTTTAATGATATTACAGTATTTTAAACATATTCAAATTTATATGCATCACTGAGTTGTACTAAGAGGTTATTACTACATAATATAGTATGCATGGAATTTATACAGACACACACAAAAGAATTTGACTATAGAAGAAAATAAGCAATAATTGAACTATTGAAGCCTACGCACAATAATTGCTAGAAATGCGTTTTCAGTTGTGGTATGCAATTTTAAATTTAACTATTTTTATTAGTATTACTTGGTGTGTATAAATTCTATGGATCATATATAGTTTCGCATTTCAATTTTCAACAAGAAGCGTTTATTGGCGGAAATTGCTGATGGGAAATTTTCATCTGTGATATGCTTTAATTGAACTAATTTTTAACACACTGTGTAGATACATACATATCTGTAGATCATAAACAAGGCTGCACACGCACACAGAAAAAAAAAAATCGTACATTTTAACGACTATTTATGGTAACAGCAGAAATCGGATTTTCAAATGGGTTATGCATTTCCAAATTGTTCATTTAGAGAACTTCCTTCACCTTTCTAAACTATAAAGTTTTCTCATGATATTCGAAATATGTTGAATGTGTTTTGTAGTCTATACTGTCGCATGATTTTTCGTTCTTGTTTCATGTAATATCGCGAATCGGTAAATCAAACTCTCGAGTTTGTCACGTTGCTTTGTTAAAGATATTTTTATTCTGCATACATATATAGAGACACGTCAAAAATTTTAATAAGTCATCGTCTATAGCGAGTACAAATGAGTGATATTGAAACTTAAAATGGATGCGGAATGGCAATAAAGGCTTTCCAGAAAGCACGTGATTGTGTCAAACCACCCTCAGTAATACACCACAGTGCATAATATATTCCTTTTGAGTCGATATAATTTTTTTCTTATTTTTTTTCACTTTTTTATCAATCGTAATTAACTCATGCAGAGTTTTCGGGAGCTGATACCGGGCGATTAACTGAAAAATTGAGCAGCATTTTCCAAACAAGTCTGCAACCAAAGAATTGAAGAATTTTGATCATCTAAACACAAAATTCCTTCAAAAGTAACATATATCAGAAATAATATCATTATGATTCATTAGACCACATTTAATTTCCAATTTAATTTTCAACAAATCATGGGCTTTAAAATAACCATAGATCAAATGTGAAGTCAGTAAAAATTGTGTTATTTTGACGGCATTGTAACAAATTGTTTTAGTTTTATCACTGAAAATGCACATTTTATTTATTAAATGAGGTAATTTTTGTCGACCGATTATTACATGATATATATATATATATATATATATTTACACAAAAGAAATTAGTAAAATTTAAGCAAGAACAAATTCGTAAAATCGGAGTTGGTATTTAATTTATATATTGTATTTAATTTTTGTGCACATAAAGAAACCTTTAAAACAAAAAAAAATATATGTATTAGAATACTTTATTTACAAGATCCAGTTATGGAAATGGCAACAAGGGCAACTTCCTCACTTCTAAGAGAGCATCTCTTCTTCCGAGAAAAACAACTAAAAATGAAGTATTTTTTCGTAAAATGAGTACATATGGCGTCTAAAACGTCCCTCAACGTGATTTTTACTCCAGGATCCTCAGAACACTTATTATTTAAGTACATAATTATTTTGTATCGGAACCTGTCAGCAAATATCAAACACACCAAATCAAAATATTTTCTATTTAAATTTACTCATCCATTTAGCAAAACTTGCCAAAGTTTCCGTTGTTTATTTCAATATGACGCTGCCTTGCAAATAGAGACCTTGGCGTTTCATAGCAAACGATTTAATTTATAGCTCGTGCTAAACGTTCAGCTATCACAGAAAAATTTTCAAACAATATCTCAAAGCACGTTTAATTCCAGGAACTTGGAAATGTGACGGGGTAAAAAAAAGAATAAAAAAATCAGTTAAATGCATGAAAAGGTGATTCCGTGCCCTGATTTGCATCTAGACGAGCCTGTCTCACGTATCAGCCGCTTTCAGAACTCACAAGAAAAAAAAAAGATGGTGGGGATAAAACGTAGACCGCAAAACATACAGGGTGATTCAGCTCGTCGGTGACAAACTTTAAGGATCGATAGAGCACACCTAGACGAACATTTTTGAATAGGGAATGTAGGGTCCCTGACGCGATGGTAAGGCGCTAGGCGCTTTCGAAAATTTGGGTGCCGAAATTCGAAACGTCATAAAAACTAGGGAAATGGTTAGATTTTCTTGCTTGTTGCGTCGAAATGATTCTGTTTGTTTAGACTTTCTTCAGTACCAATTTGATAAGCGTATCTCTTAAAACATGGATAGGGGGCGCTGCAGACTTTGGAGAGCTAGACAACAACTTTAAGCCCGTTATTTTGATAATTTAACACATGCTCGCCAAAGTTTATACTCTAACTTAAAGTTTGAACACAAAAGTAGAGCCCTGCAAAAAGCGTAAGAGCCGGAATAAAATGTCAAAGTACAGGGTGGTCGAAACTCGAAGGCTCCTAAGAGATAAACAAACAGATTTCTTGACTTATGGCATGCATTTTCATGATTCTGTTTGCTGGGGCTCTCTGAAACTCAGTTGAACGGTACAAAAAGAAACATCGATAGGGGGCGCTTTGGGCAAAAAACATAATTCGTTGACATTTCGGACGCTAACTGGAAACGGGACGCTACGATCAGTTAGTAATAATGAAAACACATTTTCTACCTCTGCTCAACACTTCTGAATAAATTTAGACCAAAAACATCAATGATACTGGAAATTTATTTACAAAAAATAACACTACAGAAGATGCTCGAAATTTCGACCTTGGGCCATGATGCAGGCTTCGCACCTCCGTCGCATTGATGAGTGTGTGTTTCCAACAATGCCAGGAGTATCTCTGATCTGCCCTGCAGCTGCCACAATGCGCGCCACAAGTTCTTCAGCACTGCTGACAGGTGTATGGTATACCTCGGCCTTCAGGTAACCCCAAAGGAAGAAATCCAAGCAGGTGAGGTCTGGTGATCGGGCAGGCCAGTGAACTGGACCCCCACGCCCGATCCACCGCTGGCCATACCTTGCGTTTAGATGGAGACGCACGTCGTTCGTGTAATGGGCCGGAGCTCCATCGTGCTGGAACCACATCTGGCGACGCGAACCTTCGGGTACGTGCGCCTCCTCCAGAAGCTGCGGCAGCACTTGATCCAGGAAAATCAGGTAATTTCCACCTGTCAGCCGTTCAGGTAACAAATAAGGGCCAATGAGGCAATCCCCCAGAATGCCGGCCCACACATTTACTGAGAAACGCTCCTGGGCTGCTCGGCTTCTGGTTTCATGTGGATTTTCATCACACCACACATGACTGTTGTGGGCGTTCCACATTCCCTCCCGGCTGAAGGTGGACTCGTCCGTAAACAAAATGCTGTTTACAAAACGGGGATCCCTGGATCTCATCGCCAAGTACCATCTTGAGAATTCCACTCGAGGGCCAAAATCCTGCTCTCTGAGCAACTGCACCCGCTGGATGTGGTAGGGGTGCAGATTCCGGGAACGTAAGATGCGCCACGCAGTTGCTTGCGAAATGCCAACATGTCTGGCGATATCTCTCGTGCTAAGACCTGGGTTGTCCTCAACCAGGTTAAGCACAGCCTCTTCGTTGTCGGGGGTGCTCACTGATCGCTCCCGTTCAGGCCTGCCTCCGTCGAAAGATCCCGTTGTGGACAACCTCTGGTGTACTCGAGCGAAGAAGGCATGGCAGGGGATTTGCCTGTTGGGGTAACGCTCGGCGTACAACCGCTGAGCGGCTCGTCCATTACAACCAGCAGCGCCATACGCCAAATGCATGTCAGCCAATTCAGAGTTTGTGTACCGTTCTATCCACTAGCGTCTCAATATAGAGAGGGCTCCCACAGTAGGGTTACCGAATTTGGCTATTTATCATTTGCTTGGCTATCTATTTAAATATCTGGTAGAGAGGGCTCCGGGTGAATATGAAAAGAGAAAGTTAATGGATGAAATGGACTACTACTACTGCGAAATAAAAATTTTATTCAAGAAAATCTGTAGTTATATATGTTACGTTTCGATGTAACAATTTTAGTTGGTTTTGTATTAATGCAAAAATTAAAATATACTTAATTATGATATTATTAAATTTGAATATTAGACCTGACCTTCGTGTTTTCTAAATCTAATCAAAAATTTGCAAAATTTATATGCATATGTCTTTTTGAAATTTACAAGGTAAAAATATGACTTATATAATTTAGGAAAAAAAATTTTTTTAGCAATTTTGTTTAAAAAAAATATTTTAAGATCTCGTTTTTTCTCTTTTCATGTTATAATTGATAAGAGAATGGTGAACAAAAAAAATCTAATCATAATAACAATTTAGGAATTGTAATAAATTTAAATATTTTCAATGTTCAATTAAGATAAATTTGAAGCTCAGAAAAAAAAAAAAAAAGTGATTTGGGGGTGGGGGCAAAGCATTTGAATAGTTACAAGACAAATTTCACTTTAAAATAATTAATTAATAAGAATAAAATACCAAATCTCCCTCGGGAGGTGTTGTATATCCCGTAACAGAGACTGTAAAAAAAAATTGTCATTGAGAATTATTGATTAGAAAGATTTTTAAAAGGGTATCAGTTACACCAAATAAAATTTTATGTGCTACAAAGAAAAAATAAGGATCTAAAGAAAACTGTTGAAAGTTAGATTGTTGTAGTGTGTTATCGTGGGAGTGGTGTTTGTAGAGAAGACTTTCAATTTGTAATTTTTATTTGACATTAGTCATGGCTGCTCGTGGCCCACCAGTGGCCAAGAGGTTCTGACCTCTCAATTGGTAAACGGCAGGTGCTGAGTTCGAACCCAATCGCGGCCGTCGACCTAACCGTTCGGAGTTTTCGTGGTTTTCTTCGAGCCTTGCGTAACTAAGGGTTAGGTTACCTTATAAAGACCCCCACGAAAGGCACTCTCCCCCTGGGCTTATATCCCTCGAGTAGATAATCGGCCGACACAAAATAAAACCAAACCAAACCATGGTTGCTCGTCAAAAATTATAATTTAAAGCAGTTTTTTTACCTGACATGTTTTATGTCACTACAAGAGTTAAGATAAGAAACTGATTAAAAAGAATTTTAAAAAATAGCAATAAGAAACTGATTAAAAAGAATTTTAAAAAATAGCAGTAAGTTTCGAGATGTAAGACGAGTATTATAAGTCTTTTTGATCATTATTGTAATTATTAAAGGCATAATATTTCCATTAATTGAATTTATTTTTAAGTATATTTTTTATAAGTGTCCTGATTTTAGATTTCAGAAATGTAACAAAGCATAATATTTATTTATTTCACCATTTTAAAAGTAAAAATTAAAAATAGTAAATTATTTTTTTAGATAATTCTATTAATGTTTCCAGGAACTTCAAAATTTCCTGACAAAATTGATGTTTAAAACCAATTTTTAAGATGCACCAACATTTAATAAACTATTACACTCTCTATATATGCACCCCCCCCCCCCCCCCACCAAAAAAAAAAAATAAAAAAAAATAAATGATGAAATAACACTTGTTTGAATCACGATAAATTTTGCTAATAAAAAATATTAATAATGTATCATGCAAACAAAAAAACTTTTAATTGTATTTTATCACATAAAATTACCATTCAAATTTCTTATTTCATCTTCAAAAATGGAGTGGAACAGATTGAAAATATCCAGTATTAGATAAAGAGAATACGTTTTATTTGCTTTAAGGATAATTATTTTGAAAGAATTAAGTTTAAAATAATAAGAATAAATAAACAAAACAAAAACGAAAATGGATATTGAAGCTAGCAACCGTAGAAAAATATTTGAATTTTTTATAACTTAAACAATAAAAAAATATATACAATATATTAGATAAAAGTGCTCAGAAATTTTCCCTTTAAAAGAAATATACCGTTACAAATAATTACATACTGTATTTAAAAACTTAATTTACAATTATTAATAAATTAATTAACAATAATTAGTAATGTACAATAATTTTCAAACCTTATATTATAAAATTAAATTAAGTATTTTTAAATATACTACACTGATACAAATTGATGAAATAAATAAAATATTATATTAAATAACATGATTAACGATGATTAAAGGGAATCAAATTACATAATAAAAATTGATTATGTTTCCTCCCCCCCCCCGCTTCTTTTTATAACATAATACAAATTGATTCTAATTAATTTACCGTTTGAATGGATGAACTTTTTTATCATAAAACAGGGGCGTACTGGCATGACAAAAAGGGCGGTGGCAACTTGTATTAACAGGGCGCCAACTTCTAATCAAAAGGGCGCCAATTACTATTTTAAAGTATTTATTTTTTTTTAAGGGTTGACATAACGGGTACAGGCCTATCTTGAATGAAAAAATTTGTTTTATTTAAATGATGTGTCCTTTATTTGTAGATTAAATGGATTGTAAATAAATCAAACTTAAATTACATTGGGACTTATGAAATTGTCAGAAGTTGTCATACGTGTTTCTGAAATGCCCTTTATCTTCTTTCCTTCTCTCATATTTAATTTGCGTCCCAAGAAGTTTGGCAATAAACTTCCTTTTAAGAGATATATTAATTTGCGTCCCAAGAAGTTTGGCAATAAACTTCCTTTTAAGAGATATATTAAATTTTTTTTAATCAGCCAAATACAACTTAGTACTAATAGCCATAAGTATAGCATAACTCCGTCAAAAAAAAATTTTATTGCAATTTGTTTTTTGAAAAATATTTATATTAGTAACAGAAAAGCATTTATCTCTCTCAGTACACGCACGCGAGGCAGGCGCGGATCCACGGGGGGGGGGGGGGGGCGATCGGCTTTTTCCAGAAGGGATTTCTGCGACTCCGTCGGAGAGATTCCATTGTTCCGGAAAAAACGCGAATTTCATTAAAATGTCGCTAAAAAGCGCTAATTTTGTCAAAGTGTCGCGGAAAAAGAGCGAATTTTGACAAAAGATCGCGAAAAAAACACGAATATTGTCAAAGGTCGCACAAAAAAAAAAGAATTTCGACAAAGGATCGCTAAAAAACGCGAATTTTGCTGAAAGCGCGAATTTTGTCAAAGTGTCGCGGAAAAAGCTCAAATTTCGTCAAAAGTTCGAGGAAAAAGCACGAATTTTGTCAAATGTTTGCAGAAAAACGTTAATTTTGTCAAAATATAGCGAAAAAAAAGCACATTTCGTTAAAAGGTTGGATAAAGGGAAGGCAAAGTATTGCGGAAAAAGTACTAATTTCGACATAGGATCGCTGAAAAAGCGCGAACTTCGTCATAGGATTGCTAAAAAAGCGCTCATTTTGTCAAAGTATCGCGTAAAAGCGCAAATTTCGTCAAATTATTACGGGAAAAGCGCGAATTTCATCATAGGGCCGCGGAAAAAATGCGAATTTCGACAGAGGTTAGCGTAAAAAAGGCAAACTTCGACATAGTATCCCTGAAAAAGCACTAATTTTGTCAAAGTATCGTGAAAAAGCGCGAATTTCGTCAAATGATCACTGAAGAAGCTGGAATTTCATCACAGGGTCGCGGAAAAAACGCGAATTTTGACAGTGGATCGCGTAAAAAACGCGAACTTCGACATAGGATCGCTGAAAAGGCGCGATTTTTGTCAAAGTGTTGCGCAAAAAGTTTGAATTTCGTCAAAAATTCGAGGAAAGAGCGCTACGTTTTTCAAAGGGTTACAAAAAACTGCTAATTTTGTCAAAGTACAGCAAAAAAGTGCGAATTTCGTCAAAGGGTCGCGTAAAAAACGCAAATTTTGACAGAGGATCGCATAAAAATCGTGAACTTCGACATAGGATCGCTGAAAAGGCGCGATTTTTGTCAAAGTGTCGTATAAAAAGGTCGAATTTCGTCAAAAGTTCGCGGAAAGAGCGCTACTTTTTTCAAAAGGTTGCGAAAAGGGAAGGCAAAGAAATTTGGAAAGTACGAATTTCGACATAGGATCGCTGGAAAAGCGTGAGTTTTGTCAAAGTGTCGCGGAAAAAACTTCAATTTCGTCAAAAGGTCGCGGGAAAATGAGTTACTTTTCTCAAAGGGTTGCAAAAAATTGCTAACTTTGTCAAAGTATCGCAGAAAAGAGCCAGTTTCGTTAAAGAATCGCGGAAAAACCCGAATTTTGACAGATAGTATCGCGGAAAAAAACGCGAAATTCGTCAAAAAAGCCAAAAATGCTAATTCCGTCAAAAAGTCGCGAAAAGAGCGCGAATTTAGTCAAAAAATCGCGGGAAAAAAACGTATTTCGTCAGAAGATCGCGGAAAAGCATTTCATTTGATCATTCATTTAATAATAACTGTACAAGGAATGATTTCATGAATAGAAAGTATGACTATGTTGATTCTATGTTTTTTAGTATCGCCCCCCCCAAAAAAAACGATCCTCTGGATCCGCACCTGATGCGAGGGGAAGAAATGGCTAAGAAAATTTGCCGCATGAAAGATCTGAAAATTTAAATGAGGATAGTCCAATGCAGGTCTTAATGCAACTGAATCTGAATTTTGCTATTTGTTGGTGATTGCATCAGATATTGATTAAACTCCACAGTAAAAAAAAAAAAAAAAAGTCGACCGAAAAAATGTTGCCCCACAGAGTACCAGAAACCACATTCCGAAACGTGAAGGTAAATAATATCCAATTGCAAAAATGTCTTTTGCAGCCTTGACAGCATATTAAAATTTTATAAAGATTAGTCAATCTCAATTTTTACGAAAATTAAAGACTAGAATGTAATTTAAAGAAAAAGAAAGCGAGAGACAGAAAAACATGAAAACAGAGAAACGAAAAACAGTAACTTAATGATACAGAAACAGAGCCATTTGCAAAGATAGAACGCCTCTCATGACCGGAAAAAAAGAGTATGAAATCAAACCATCTTTTCAAGGGTTTAAAGTAAACAATATGTACTTGTTTTCGGTGCTTTTTTTTTAATACATAAATATATGAATATACAAGAATTGTGTAATTGTGGGGGGGGGGATTTCACAAAAATCAATTGTTTCAATTTAAAAAGTGATTTAACAATTACTCTATACAGAGAATAATAATACAATTAGATCCTTTTGTGTATCTCTGTAAATAAACAATAAAAAAAATTCAGTTCGTATTCTATGTAGTGTACCACAGTAATATATATCGATTTAATTTTATTTGAAGCATTGGGACATATTAAAATACACTACAAACATTTTTTCCTCATATGACATAATTAAACGGATTAGTTTTGTGTATTCCTGTAAACGAACTATGAGTGCTAGACAATCCATTTTCATTAACAGGCTACTTCAGTCAGCTTGCTAATACTATTCTTAAAGAAGAAATTTATAAAGATCTCGGTTGCATTTCAACCGGTTCCAAAAATGGAAGTGTCCCTTAAGGAATTCCGTGTATTAATTCTTGAGATATGACTATTACAGAAATCGTGTAAATCCAGTAAAATGCACCATAGCAGCTCACTTATTGGATAATTTACACCAAAACCTAATTAGAAACAACGTCTAACTGAATTTTAAGTTCGGTAAAAATCCATGCATTAGTTTTTGAGATTGAGTTATTACAAAAATCGGGGGGGAAATCCGGCATAGCAGCGTTACCTGTTGAGATATGTACACCGACCAAAGCATATACAGCAGCAATTCATATGAAGGACTAACTGAATTGGACGTTTGATGAAAATCTGTGCATTAGCTCTTTCTATAGAGCTATAGCGGAAATTGTGAAAAATTCAGTATAGCAGCGCCACCTGTTGAACGATTTACATCAAAAACTAATCAGCCTTAATTTACATGTGAAACCACCTGACTATAACTTTTTATTAAATTCCGTGCATAAGTTCTTGATAAAGAGTGCACACATTATTTTTGTCACATACATACATGCAGGCAGAGTCAGAGGGCTCACAGGCAGACATTTTGTAAAAATATGTTTTTCGATATCTAACCCTTAAAACGCCTAACTCCGTCGAAAACCGGAAGTTGGAAATTTTCCAAAATCCAATATTTTCTTCTTGTAAAATAAAAAAAAAGAAAAAAATCATTTTAAACTATTGAAATGCAACCGAGATATCTTCATAAATTTCTTCCATAGGATTAGCATTATTGAACGTATCTTTTCGCTTAGATTGACTGAAGTAGTCTCTTAACACATTTAAAGCTGCCGTATTCATTTCAGTACAGTAATTTTTTTTAGACACCCTATAAAAACAATTCGAAATAAAATATTTCTAAAATTCTTTAATTTTCGATGAGGATATACTAGTATTTTTAAACTAATGAAAATGTGGGTAATCATATTTTCTTGTGATTGAGTGTTAGTTGTAAACTACTTATCAACAGATCTTGGAAGTAAGTACATAATCGTTTATTGAGTACTAAGATTTATCACTTAGTGTTATCTTGCTTAAAAAACTTACTGATTTATTACAGATTTTTTTGTTCTTATATCATTGTTTGCCTTACCTTTAATACCATAAAAAAAATATTGCATGATTGTTTTCTTTCATTTCTCTTCGACATTAAATGGATTGCAGCGTTGAATTCAGGGGGTGGCCAGGGGGGAACATTCCCCCCGGAGCAACGAGATGTCCCCCCAGGAAAATTTGAGATTTTGCGTCTTCAATGGTCAAAAAGTGCAATTTCCCCCCCCCCGGAACTCTATAATGTCCCCCCCCGGGAGACACAGAATTCTCTCCGGGAGAAAAGTGTCTGAATTCAACACAGGGATTAAGAAACCTTCTATAGTAAACCATATATTTAAGCGACATGGGAATCGGAATTTATTTACATTTGATGGACAAACTAATCGAAATCATACACTTTTCAACTATACTGGAAAGTGTCAAAACGTTGAATTTGTAATTTTTTTTAATGTTGGTGCAAATTTTATAAAGATTACACACAAATTGAAAAAAATATTGCCAATATTTAGTAAAATATGTATCTTAACTTTGCGGGAGGGGATAGAGAAATATTTTAGATACCTCGAAAAATTTATGTAAATTTGTTTTCATCCCATGGACGCACACACAGCAAAATCCAAGAAGGGGAATAAATATGTGCTTGTAATACACTGCCAAAACTTTTTCTTTGGCAAGAATAATGCATAAGACAATTTCGAATAATACCAACAGTAAAAAAATATACAAATGTAAAAAATAAGATGCATAAGAAAAACAAAAATAGTTTATTATTCTTTTTTTCTCCCAGTTTATTTACTTCTTCCAAACCACGATTTGAGATAATTTTGAATGCATAAATGTAAATAAAAATCAGAGCTGAAAATAATTTTTAAAGGATTGCAGGAGGAAAAACAATTTATCCTTTTTTTTATGTTTATTTATTATAAATAATTTGAAAGGAATAATCTTTATTTTTTTCCAAAAATTCAGAGAGAGGTAATTGCTCTCTTCTGTCTCCCCCTACCCTATTGTGGACGCCCTTGTTTCATCCCTTTACACAAAAGAAATCAGAAGCATATTGATACTTAAAAGATGTATAACACTTATGAAAAATTTAAGACATAACATAAACACACCATATAATTAACATCATATTATTAGTAAAAACTTAATCTTTTAAAATTACTTACAATTCTCTTGAATCGAACGTATCATCTCCAAATGGAATCAATAATTTACTATTTGTGTGATTGTGTTTGGTGAAGATTATAAAATATTCCAGATCTTTCCAGGCTCCCTGTCTGTTTACATTTTGTTATTTTTGTATTCGGAAAACGAAGAATCAGAATTCAGAAAAGAAAACAAACAGAATTTTTTAAAAAAAGCTACTTCAGAATAAACTATACATGTCCGAATTTAAATTGTCTAATACTTGACAGGTTTTTTCCCTTTTGCCAAAAAGAGATAATTCTTGGGAACTAATCAAGATATAATTGACAGCGTGAATGATGAAAGAAGATCTTAGGGGAAGGGGGGGATAGGCTCAAAAACGATTCTTCTGCAGCCAACAGGTGTGGGTCTCGATTGATGATCCATAATGTGTTTAAACACGGACTCCTTTTAATCGCAAATGCTAAACTGCTGTTGTTAATTGTCGTTTGAGGAAAACCATCCATGTGGCATACAAAGATCGTTTTGAAAGGTCCGTTTAAAAGCTGATTGTGGGATAGTTTTCGTTTAGAAAATTCCAAATAAAAACTGAACCCCAATCTAAACAAGTACCAGTTCTTCGGAAGTACCGTAGTATCTCATTACTGGGGATAAAACAGCAAGTAAACATAACTTTTTTGCGCAATTCTTTTCAATTTGTTTGGAAAAAAAATAACTAAAACAGGTTTAAATTTTACCGCCTTACTTTCTAAAATTGAATTTATTAATATATTGTTCTTTTAAACATTTAATAAATAAGGAAAGCCTGCATCCCTTTGCATAACTCTTGTAATTAAAAAGAAAGTGGATGGATTTCATGACCACCTTTTAATCTCGATTTAAAAATATAGACAATACATTTTTAAAAATGACAGCAGTAAGAAAACAATTTCATTTTAAGGGTATTCTTAACTGCTCCGCTCAACAAGCGCAAAACGTTTTGACACATTTACAAATTCATTTTTTGACAGTAAGATATAATTTTGGAAGGCCTGACTATAGAAGCGATTTCGAATCGAACTTATTTTTCCATTTTATGATAATAAAATTACCTGTCGAGTTATAAGCTATTTCGATAACGTGATCACCCGTTTTTCTCCTGCTTTTCGACCGGTTTATCTGCTTTCGTCGGGAAATCTGCTCAGAAGTGTCATCTTTGAAGGCTTGTTATGAAAAATCTATTGTGTTTTTCAAAATACATAAAATTCAGTGTAATTAGACAGTTTCTGTACAAGAACACCTGCTATTTTCAAGCATTTCCGAACAAAAATAAATTAAAGCATGTGTCACAAAGTTGCCCTTTTTGATTTAAGAACACCCTTAATGCAGAATACATAAAATTAATATTTTTAAAGATATGTATAACATTCAATAAACGACAGAAGCGTTAAATAACATTTAAATGTACGTTTAAATAATATATATACAGTGTTGTTTTTTTCGTCAAAATTTATAAATTTCGACATTGTATAAATAAGCTATAAGAAATTTTGACTCTAAAAAACATTCCATGAAAACATTTCACTTAAAAAAGAAATCTGTTAAATCCAGGGTTGACTTTTTTGTAAAAAAGAATTATATAGATATTTTATGTTGCTAATTTTGAATAGTAATATTTGGCTTACCGAATGACAGATTAAATAAGGCAAACATTACTATTCTGAAATGGTTGACACACAGCCGGGCGGACAGATTTTTTTTTTTTTTCTAAAAACATATTTTTCGGAATCTCCAGTATCTAAAACGTGTAAATCCGTCAAAAAAATTTTTTTTTTCAATTTTCAAAACGATTTTAAGATTTACCCGTCCTATAATACTTATGATGGGTAAGTAAAAATAGCAAGAGCGCCATGCCAGCCAAAGCCGCATCTGTCAATGGGTCGAATAAAATGATTTTTAAGGCACTGAATCTTGTTTTATCGTTTCCATTAGCTCAGTAATAAAAATTCCAAAGTACCAGGCAACCATACGAAGCGGACAATTCTTAAACGAAGAAAATAGTCTACATATGTGAATAATTCTTAATATCAGTTTTTTAGAAGACTTCATTTGTAAGGGCGCCTAAAAGAAAAAAAAATCTGTCTTAGTGCGCCATGACGGCAAAAGTCGCCTATATCAATAGGTAGAATAAGATGATTTTTAAGGCATTCAACCATGTTTTATCGTTTCCATTAGCTCAATAAGTAGAAATTGCAAAGTACCGGGCAACCATACGAAGCTAACAATTCAAATGCGTGAATAATTCTTAATATCAGTTTTTTAGAAGACATCGTTTGTAAGGGCGCTTAAAAGAAAAAAAAACTGTCCTAGGGCGCCAAAATACCAAAGCCACCTACTGATATAGCTGAAAAAAAAATCTGTCCAAGGGCGCCAAGAAGGCCAAAGCCACCTATTGATATAGCTAAAAAAATCTGTCCGAGGGCGCCAAAAAGGCCAAAGCCACCTACTCATATAGCTGAAAAAATCTGTCCGAGGGCGCCAAGAAGACCAAAGCCACCTACTGATATAGCTGAAAAAAAATCTGTCCGAGGACGCCAAGAAGGCCAAAGCCACCTACTGATATAGCTGAAAAAAAATCTGTCCGAGGGCGCCAAGAAGGCCAAAGCCACCTATTGATATAGCTAAAAAAATCTGTCCGAGGACGCCAAGAAGGCCAAAGCCACCTACTGATATAGCTGAAAAAAAATCTGTCCGAGGGCGCCAAGAAGGCCAAAGCCACCTATTGATATAGATAAAAAATTTGTCCGAGGACGCCAAAAAGGCCAAAGCCACCTACTCATATAGCTGAAAAAATCTGTCCGAGGGCGCCAAGAAGACCAAAGCCACCTACTCATATAGCTGAAAAAAATCTGTGCGAGGGCGCCAAGAAGGCCAAAGCTACCTACTCATATAGCTGAAAAAAACTGTCCGAGGGTGCCAAGAAGGCCAAAGCCACCTACTCATGTAGCTGGAAAAAAAACTGTCCGAGGGCGCCAAGAAGGCCAAAGCCACCTACTCATATAGCTGAAAAAATCTGTCCGAGGGCGCCAAGAAGGCCAAAGCCACCTACTGATATAACTGAAAAAAAACTGTCCGAGGGCACCAAGAAGGCCAAAGCCACCTACTCATATAGCTGAAAAAATCTGTCCGAGGGCGCCAAGAAGGCCAAAGCCACCTACTGATATAGCTGAAAAAAAATCTGTCCGAGGGCGCCAAGAAGGCCAAAGCCACCTACTCATATAGCTGAAAAAAACTGTCCGAAGGCGCCAAGAAAGCCAAAGCCACCTACTGATATAGCTGAAAAAACTGTCCGAGGGCGCCAAGAAGGCAAAAGCCACCTACTGATATAGCTGAAAAAAAATCTGTCCGAGGGCGCCAAGAAGGCCAAAGCCACCTACTCATATAGCTGAAAAAACTGTCCGAGGGCGCCAAGAAGGCCAAAGCCACCTAAGAAAATGTAGGTGAAAAAAAAATCTGACCGAGGGCGCCATGTCGCCTCTTGTCAAAATGGATACAATAAAAATGAAAATTTGCTTTTCTTGAATTCGTATTTCACGTTTTTCATACTTAACTTAAGCAATATGTAGAAAAACCAGAATAGTGGGCAACAATTTGAGTCGAAAGTACTTAAATACACAACACACGGTAAATATAACACAAAGAATAATTAATAGTTTTCATTAGTTTTCTTAGTAAGCATTAATCGTTGAGATGTTTTGAAAATGCCACTTTTCTTTTTTGCCGCTCAGAAAACCTTATTTCAAATGCGCTTACATAAAAAAAAAAAAAAAAAAAAAAAAAAAAAAAAAAAAAAAAACTCGACTAGGGGCGCACCGGGCATTTGCCTCGCTGCCCGGTGGGCCAGTACGACCCTGTCATAAAATTAAAAGAATTATTTTTATATAAATAGCACTGATACAGACGGACGAAATAAAACATTATGCTAACTAACTATATGACTAATGTTGATTGAAATGTTTGCATGAATCAAACGACATAATAAAAATTAAATCCAATTTTTCTCCACTTTTTTCTTTTTTTTTTTTTTTCACAACATAAACACTGATTCTCATCCCCCTCTCTCTTTTTCTTCACGAAAAAATAAACTGATCCCTGACACCCCCCCCCCCCCCCACACACACACATATTTTTAGAATTGATGTGTTTACATCAGCATAGAGAAAACCCCGCTCATTTCATTTTCAGCGCGTTGGCGAGGAGTTGCCGCTGAACGCCAAATGAAGAGGGAGCCGACAACAGGCGCATGCGCTATCCAAGCTCTCCTTAAGAGCCGTCTCTATATTGAGCTTATACTGTTCCATCCTACTACCGATCTGCAGACAAGTAACCCGAAGCTTAAGTAGGTACCGCACGTTCAAAAGACGTGTCTGCGCATACAACTACGTCATCTCGCGTTGTCGTCTACGCATTACGTATCTTTTGCATATCGATATGGTACGATATCTTTTGCATAAATCAGCAAAAAGCACCTTATGTAAATTTTATTGCGCGCATTGTGCATGATTGAAACCAGCTATGTTTGTTAAAAAAAACAAACAAACTGCAGTTTTAATAGCTTCTTATGATAAGTAAATTACTCTCTTGTTTTGTTTCTAACTGATCGTAGCGCCCCGTTTCCAGTTAGCGTCCGAAATGTCAACGAATTATGTTTTTAGCCCAAAGCGCCCCCTATCGATGTTTCTTTTTGTACCGTTCAACTGAGTTTCAGAGAGCCCCAGCAAACAGAATCATGAAAATGCATGCCATAAGTCAAGAAATCTGTTTGTTTATCTCTTAGGAGCCTTCGAATTTCGACCACCCTGTACTTTGACATTTTATTCCGGCTCTTACGCTTTTTGCAGGGCTCTACTTTTGGGTTCAAACTTTAAGTTAGAGTATAAACTTTGGCGAGCATGTGTTAAATTATCAAAATAACGGGCTTAAAGTTGTTGTCTAGCTCTCCAAAGTCTGCAGCGCCCCCTATCCATGTTTTAAGAGATACGCTTATCAAATTGGTACTGAAGAAAGTCTAAACAAACAGAATCATTTCGACGCAACAAGCAAGAAAATCTAACCATTTCCCTAGTTTTTATGACGTTTCGAATTTCGGCACCCAAATTTTCGAAAGCGCCTAGCGCCTTACCATCGCGTCAGGGACCCTACATTCCCTATTCAAAAATGTTCGTCTAGGTGTGCTCTATCGATCCTTAAAGTTTGTCACCGACGAGCTGAATCACCCTGTATATAGTGTTTGTTTTTGCCGTTTCGAAAAGGCAGACGAAATATAAATAAATTAATCAAAAAGGAATGTGCTCTTTACAGAAACCTAGCGAATGTAGTTATTTTGCGTATTTTTCATATTAGGATGGATTTAATTAAAAGAAATTTCGTATTTTTGACAATTTAAAGGGTTTATATTACTGGGGTTTCGTTCATCCGACATTCATAATATTTTTTGAAATTTAATTTCCTTTCAATTAAAAAAAAAAAAAAAAAAAGCGATTTATTAATGATTCAGCATTTTATAACATTTTTTTTTTTAGCTTTTAGAAATTAAAAATTTTATTCATGTCTCCGCTAGATTTTTTAAAATTTTGGATTTTATTTATATAATTTTATTTTATTTAGACATGTTTAATTCCATTAAAATAAATAACTTCCTTTTATAATTATTTTAAAATTAAATTTGTTGATTCTACCCTCTATGTAAGTCTTTTGTAAAAATAAATGAACGATTTTGATTTTTTAATTAAAGAATAAGTTGTTTTGAAAGAAATATTTAACAAAATCCTCTGTGCGTTCTGCGATCACACTTGCCTACTTGTTTATCTGAGGCTACGAGCAAGTATCTAAACACACCAAGTCAAAATATATTCTGTTTAAATATTATTTATCCATTTTGCAAAACTTTCGAAAATTTTCGTTGTTTATTCCAATATGGGGTTACCTTGCAAATATGAGAAATAAAGACTTTAGCGTTACATAGCAAACGATTTAATTTATAGCTCGTGCTAAACGTTCAGCTATCATAGAACATTTTTCAAACAATACCCGAAAACACATTTAGTTCCAGAAACTTGGAAATGTGACGGGGTAAAAAATCAGGTAAATGCATGAAAAGGTGATTCCGTGCCCTGATTTGCATCCATACCAGCCTGTCTCACGTATCAGCCGCTAACAGAACTCACGTGAAAAAAAAGAGATGTTGAGGATAAAACGTTAAAGACCGCAAAACACATATAGTGTTTAATTTTGCCGTTTTGAAAGGGCAGACGAAAAATAAATAAATTAATAACAAAGGAATTTCACCGCGTTTTTAGTCCTGTGTTTAATTTAGAACATTTTTGCGATGTCTTACTGAAATTTAATTTATGTTCTCTTTACAGAAACCGAACGAATGTAATTATTATGCGTGTTTTTTATATCATAATAGTCAAAGGAAAATTTTTTAAAGACGTTTAGAAAATGTCGTTTAAAAACCAGATTAAACAAACATAAAAAATTTAGTAGTACTTTTCATCTTTTATCACAAATTAGTAGTTCGGAAAAAATGTCAATAATTTAAATTTAAAGAGTGAAACATATGTTTGAATTAAAAAAAATTCAACGATTTGCCAATAATTAATAAAACTTTTCTTCTTCTTTTTATTATTATCATTATCATTATCATTATTATTATTATTATTATTATTATTATTATTATTATTATTATTAAGTGCTGAAACATAAGTGAAGCCATAATAATAATGGCACCGATATATGCTATCACTATTAGATGCTGGAATTAATAAATTTTAGCTCCTAATAGTGATCTAATAAACTGTGTCTAAACGTCGTCAAAATATTTTCTATTTGAATGTTATTTATCCATCTAACAAACTTTAGAAAATGTTCTTTGTTTATTTCAATAGGACGCTGCCTTACAAATGTATGCGAAATAAAGGCCTTGGCTTTACATAGCAAATGATTTAATTTATAGCTCGTGCTAAACGTTCAGCTATCACAGAATTTTTTTCAAACTATACCTGAAAGCGCGTTTAATTCCAGGAACTTGGAAATGTGACGGAGTAAAAAAATTATTTTAAAAAATCAGGCAAATGCATGAAAAGGTGATTCCGTGCCCTGATTTGCATCTAGACGAGCCTGTCTCACGTATCAGCCGCTGTCAGAACTCACAAGTAAAAAGAAATGGTGAGGATAAAACGTTAAAGACCGCAAAACCTATTGTTTTTGCCATTTTGAAAGAGCAGACGAAATATAAATAAATTAATCAAAAAGGAATTTCACCGTGTTTTTCGTCCTGTGTTTAGTTTAGAACGTTTTTGCGATGTCTTACTGAAATTTAACGAATGTTTTCTTTACAGAAACCTTACGAATGTAGTTTTTTCGGTGTTTTTTATGTAACAATAGTCTAAGGAATTTTTAAAGACGTTTGGAAAATGTCGTATTACAACCAGATTAAACAAACATAAAAAATTTAGTAGTACTTTTTATCTTTTATCACAAATTAGTAGTTCGGAAAAAGTGTCAATAATTTAAAGAGTGAAACATATGTTTGAATTAAAAGAAAATTCAGTGATTTGCTAATAATTAATAAAACTTTTATTATTATTATTATTATTATTATTATTATTATAGTGAAGCCATAATAATAAGTGTATCGATATATGTTATCGCTGTTAGGCGCACTGGAATTAACAAAAAATAACTTTTAAGACAAAATAATACTCAATAAAAAAAATGTCCTTTTAATAGGTCGCCAGGGCCGAAAGGGTTGAAACATGTTTTAGGAAAGCACACAAAAGTAAGGTATTAAACGGGAATTGTATAATGTTGTATAAATTTGGCTTATTTATACATCTAGTCGTCTAAATAAACTTCAGAGCTTTTATTTATATGCTTAATCCTCTTAGTGTTTGGAACGTAATACAGTAAAACCTCCATAACGGACACTCCCGAATAGCGGACACCTCTATTTAACGAACAGTTTTCCAATCCCCACTCCCAAAACTTACATTTTTGTATGTTTAACCTCCGAATAACGGACATTCCGAATAGCGGACACTATTTTTGGCGATAAAGGATGAAAAAGAATTTTTTATCCAGAAAAAAAGAGTAAAAAAGATGCTTCTAAATTTATCAGAGCAATGTGCCACCAATTTTGTGATTACAGATAAATGTAGAGGATGAGCTAGGGAAAATCCCCTCCCCCCTCTACATTTAGTGTGAAAAGGTTGCCCGGAAGGGACATCTTCTTCAACATTGCAATGTCCCCCTGGAAGTTTTTAAGATTTTATGCTTTTAATAGACAAAAAGTGCAATTTCTCCTCCCCACCCGAAATTCTATAGAGTCCAATAACGTCACATTGAAAAACAAATTATATGTAATTGCAAGCAAAAGTAAACTTTTTGTAGCTGATTTTTTCTTAAGAATGCAATAAACAGTAGATAAAGGTGTGCACAATTTTATTTCAGTTTTATTGCTTAAAAAATAATTTTAATTTCTGATTAATCATAAAATGTAGGTTTTAGGAATATAAAAGTCAATTAATGAATTTTAAGCATTTCTTAGTGATTTTTGATTCTCTGAGGTTTTTCCCAATAGCGGACAATTTCGGCGTTCCCGAGGTGTCCGTTATTTAGAGGTTTTACTGTATTCCGTTCACTAAGCTCCAGGTTTCATTGCAATATAAGCAGTATTTAAGATAATATAATTCTGTAGATTTAATGGATTTTCAATGCATTGAAGAATGTTTAATACTATCAAGGATTAAATTCATATTTGTAATTCAGTGCTATATATATATATATATATATATATATATATAAAATGTTGAAAGAATATTTTCTTAGCCTTTAAAACAAAACGCAGAGAAAACAGCATTACAATTTTACCCTTTTGAAAGACGCTGAGAGGCTTAAGGTCGAAACTTGTGTCTTTTTACGTATATTTAGATTGAAATTTAACTGTATTTAACTCCGTGTTTCTTTTTACAGAAAAACTGGAAACAGAAAAAAATTGTTTTCCAAATGGCTTTTTTGTCAATTAATACGTTGCAATTAAAAATAAAACAACAAAAATAAATTTCCTATTAAGCATTTTTTTTTTTTTTTTTTTTTTTTTAAGAGAAAAAAAAAATTAAATCTTTGGAGCACAACCCATTTTTAAAATGATATTCAGTATTCGTAAAAATGAGTATCATTATAATCTGTTCATATTTTTAAGATATAAAAAAAATTACCTTTATGAATCTTTGTGTTAAAAATATTGTTAGCATAGAGGAAAATATAGGAAATATGAAAAAATTAGGCAACCGCAATCGTATTTGTTTCATCTTCAGAATTTTCACTTTTTGTTACCTATAATACACACCATAAAACACTGTAGTGATATAACGCACATTTAACATCTTACTAACAACAGCCATGATTATCTCTAATCATAATAATTTTAATGACGTATCTGAGCAACCTGAATTTGTCTGTAGAATTCTTCTAACTTTTAATAGACATCGTCACAAATTCGTATACAAAAACTTTATAAGTTAGATACTTCCATTTTGCGTCCTCAGCTGAATACTTCATGTCACACTACAAATCGTGAAATTTTGAAAAAGTCAATTATTTTAATTGAATCAGTTTTCTTCAGTGTCTTTCGTTTATTTTTGCTATTTAAATTTTTGAAGAGAACCTTCATTTCATCGTTTTTCTTGTAGCTATATAGCTTGGAGGTAAAGCATCTCGCTAGTAACCAGAAGGTTCTTAGGTCAAACTCCATTTCCGGTAGTTGAAATTTTCATATTACGATGGATTTAATTAAATGAGATATCGTATTTTTTTGATAGTTTAAGGGTTTATTATGCTGTGATAGATAATTACTGACATTCATAACATTTTTGGAATTCAATTTTCTTTCTATTTTAAAAACTATTGCGATTTATTAATGATTCAGCTTTTTAAAGTTCGTCTAAACAAGTTTTTTCATTTTTAGAAATTAAAATTTTATTTATATCTCCGAGAATGTTTTTATCTTTTTAATTTTGGATTTTCAAAAAATTTGAATTTTTGATTTTTATTTAATAATTTGATTTGAACATTTTAAATTTGATTGAAATAAATCACTTCCTTTTACAATTACAGTCGAGTCTCTATATAACGAAATCCATTGTTCCAGTAAAAAATTCGTTATATAGAGAAATTTGTTGAATAGAGAAAGCCGTTAAAATTTCTGTTTAATGTACAAATTTTGAACAAGTATTATTTTTTTACGTTTAATTAAAAATTTGAAGTGTTTAACTATAAATATTAACGTAATATCCTATTTCTTAATTATTTGAACAGTTTAAAAAAGAGAATAGACATTCGTTAAGAAAAACGTACGTTAATTCTTTTGCCATTGAAAACTCAACATCTCAAATTTTCGGGGGCGATCTCTTTGCTACGGGAATGAATGTACCCCCAAGCCACCCTCTGAAATCAACACTGACTTCTATTACCACATTGATCCAGCTTTTATATGTGTAACAATTAAATTGATTCTGTTTCTCGAAGGATGCTAAAAGATGTGTGGGAGGGGGGCTGGAGGAATGAATTCGTTTGACTTAAAGAACAAGGAGATTCAAGGTAGAGAAGCAATATAAAAAACTCAGCCTGGAACGATAAATAAAAAATAAGTGATGTAAATTTGATTCCATGTGATTTCGAAGCTTATTTAAAACTGAATAAATAAAGAACATATTATGAAAAAAATCGTTATATGGAGATAGATATTTCGCTATATAAAGACTGTTTTTTAATGTAATCATGGTAAAAGAGGACCATTCCTGCTAAAAATTCGTTATATAGAGAAATTCGATGTATGGAGTTTCGTTATAGAGAGACTCGACTGTATTTTAAAATTAAATTTATTGGTGTTACCATCTATGTAAGAATTTATTAGTTATAAATTAACAATTTGGATTTATTAATTAAAGGATAAGTTGTTTTGAGAGAAATATTAAAGGAAACCCTTTGTGCGATCTGCGACCACACTTATCTACTTGCATTTTGTTTGGGCATAATATAGAAAATTACGGTATTATAACCTAAACCTTAATTCTCCTTTCTTTTTAAAATTTCATTTAATTGTGTTATTTGTGAAAAACGATTCTCGCAGAAAGATGAAAAAAGATATTTATATAGGTTATTCACTTTAACTGAATTCGTCTGTTTTTTTTAACAAATAGGCCAAGAGTGTCAGCTGCGGTATACTTTTAATGTTTATATCCGCGATTGAATTCTCTCAGCTACTGTTTACTGCTTCTCGAATTCCCTTTCCTCAAATTACGCTGGTTTAGAATCGGGAATATTAAAAGTAGAAATAAATTAGATTTTAAAAAAATTTAATACTTTTGAACTGCCTATTTTTCGAACTAGGATATTTTGAGAATCGCGGATATTTACAGAAGATTTTCTTTTTTAAAGTTTTCGAACTTGTGATTGATTTTACCCTATTAGTGGACCGCTTTTTAACATATTATAAGAGAATAAAATGCAAAGGTAAAGAAAATTCGATATCGTATTATTTCAACATAAATATATTTCTTTAAAATACGATATAGCTTATAATGATATAGCTTATAATGATACGATATAGCTTATACGATATGTCTAATAATAAATTTTGAAGTGAAAATAGATACGCTTTTCGATAATTTTAAAATTTGTAAGTATTCAAAGTTACTTATTTCAAGAAATTGAATCAATGCAAGTTTGACAAATCAATTGAAATTTTATTTTTGCTTTTATTTATTTATTACATGCGATGTATCGAACATTTTTATAAAATATTTAGCACTCAATGGAAATATATATAAATAGGAATAACTTTTTTCTTTTTTAATCAATACGAATTATTTTTTTTTTCTTTTTGAGAAGCAAATGGGGTAAGAGAAAATTTGGTATTTGATCTAACTAAATTTTTCAAAATTTATTATTAATGATCCAATAAGATCGTTTGAATCTATTGATTTTAATTTCCTTACATATTGTAAATAAATATTGATTTTTTTTCTTTTTTTTTTTAAATATAGATTTAATTTTTATATTTTTAAAGTAGCCAAATATTATTTCATTGAAAGTTTTTTCTGACAATATGGCATTTTAAAAATGTATTGCATATTTGTTACTCCTCTAAAAATAATCGATATTTATATTTTCGTCAAAATTACTTTCTTTCCAAAAATCGTTCCATAAAATGTTTTATTAAATTATAGAAATAGACTTTTTTACTTCATAAAAGACCTTTTATCTTAAAAAATATTTTACTCTTTCAATAAATCTTAATTTATGTGTTTCTTTAATTAAATTTTTTTCAAACTTCTTTTGCTCTAACACAAACTTAGCTTTAATGATAATAATCTTCATTTTAATATTAACCTACAAAATTCTTTCAAATAAAATAATTTTTTTAAAGAAAATTCCTTTAAAATAAAAGTTATTTATATAGGTTCTTTCAAAATAAACGACTTTAATGAAAACTTGTTTAATTTTATTATGCTTTAACATAAGTTCTTTCTAAATAAAAAACAGAGTTAAACAACAAATCAGTCTTAAAAGGTTAAAATAACATGTTTTAACATAAAGTTTTATTTTAATGCTAGTTTATATAAATTATTTTAAAATAAATAAACAAGGTTAAATGCAATTCCTTACAGAAAAAATTAATCTATGCTATGAGTTCTTTTACAGTTAGACAGCTGTTTGATTTTATATCATTCTACATTGATTCTTTCAAAATAAATTATTAGGATAAAAGAAAATTTCTTAATAAATAATCTGTATGAGTTTTTTCAAAATAATCAGCTAATGAAACACTATTTTCACTTTAATATCATCATGCATTAAAATGCGAAGTCTACGTTTCTTTTTTCAAAATGATCGATTTTGATGAAATATCTATATAAATATACATTATATGGCCAAAGGTGACCGGCCATTTGTGATTTTAGACATTTTGTTAAATATCTAGAAAAATACATCAGGAATTATCCTGAAACTCTAAGTGTCTAAACATAATAGTACAGGTCATACATTTTCGTGAAGATTTTTTCCGAAACTCCATAGAGGACCGTCAACAAATTGAAAAAGGACGAATATCTTTTGGATAACCCTGTCAAAACTAATGCAGCAAACGCGTTCAAACTTAGATTATGATTGAGTGGCTTATTGTAATAAATCGTGTTCATTTTTATGAGGGCCTCGTGTATACTCGTAGGAAAATTGAGGTTTTTATAAAAACAGTCCCAAATTTTCCCAAGTCTTTTGCGTATTATTTGCAGAGTTCCTAATATAAAAAAAAAAATGTTCTTTTCCGAAAATACGAATATGACAAAAAACCTTTTACACAATACCCTGTAATCAGAATTAAAAAATAATAAAAATTGCATGAAAAATGAGCAGGTTTAGTAAATAATTTTTCATTGCGATTGCGTGACGGCTATCAAAATTTCATTTACACATTTTGTTAGTTAAATGTACGACTTCTGCAAAAGTTTTAAAAACATAGCTTGAATATTCTGAAAGTGATCGTCGATAGAATAAGCTCAAAATCCGTTGTTCCCAAAATGAAGCAAAAAATGAGGAGTTGTATCCAAATATCCACGTGCTGTATTGTGTATTCTGTATTGACTCTAATCAATGGATAAATGGATACAATCCCTCTTTTTTTTGCTCCATTTTGGGAACAAAGAGTTTTGAGCTTATTCTGTCATGAACACTTTCCGAATTTTGAAGTTATGTTTTTGAGACTTTTACGGGAATCTTTTGAATTTGCATTACAAGTTAAAACTGAAAAAGACGAACTTGCATTTAATTATCAACGCTCAATTACAACAGCGCATATTATAAGATCATATAGTGCAAAATAATTACAAATAAGTTTATAATGATATATTTTATTAAGGTAACATTAATTACAAGGTAAAAATATTTGCGTCTGATTCATACCGGGGATGATTGGGACAGAAAGATTTTTTTTCTTTCTTTCTTTCTTTTTTCTTTTTTCCTTTCTTTTTCTTTTTTTTTTTATAATATGTTACTGCATAGTAATAATCTTGAATAAATATTGTGTATAGATATAATCAAATACTTAATGTGTGAAATATGATATATAATATTTATAATAACTTAAAAAAAGCATTTAAAATAAATATTTTTGTGAAAATATCCCAGTTATTCCCCATCTCTCCTAAAAGTATATGTATATAATTATGTATATTCATCGATTACGCCGAAACTACTCGTCCAAGTCATGTGATTTTTTTTTAAATTGGAAAAGGATACTCTCGAATTGGTCCCGCTGAAATCTCATCAAATTTGGCTCAGTACATTTTTAGAAATTTAAGAAACTCAGAAAAAAAAAAAAAAGAAAAGCAAAAGATCAAAATTGTAAAGCGTTTAAATTCACCCAAGATTTCTGCGGTACAATCACTTCATTCAAGAATTATATTTTTGTGGTAGAGGGATCTGTACGATAAAGGATGGGCCAAAAGTCACTGGCTAATTTTTGAATTTAATATAAAATGAAATAATCGAAGGTTTTTTTTTAAAGTTTATAATTAGTTCTATTATTGTTTTTTCAACCTGTATAGTATCTTTTAAACTAAAATATCAATTTTAATAATTAAAAAAAAATAATTTGTTTGAATGACTAAATAAAGTAAATAAGACAGATTAAAATCTAAAAATAAAAAAATTATAAAAATTATAAAAAGCTAAAAATACTGAAAACATAAAAAAAAACAATTAGTAAAAGTTTCGCCAAGCAAATCGCAAGGCATCATCTGTACAATTTAACCATTAATTGATGATTAAATTGTACTGAAGATGCCTTACAAGTTGCTTGGCGAAACGTCAAATAATTGTGTGTTAAATGTTTTTGTATTTTTTACTTTTTATAAATTTTATTATTTTTTTTAAGTATTTGAAGAATTTCAAATTCAGATGTATATTAAATGTATATACATTGCAAAATAATTTGTTTATCTATAATAAATTACAGATACGCGTTTTAATAATCTTAAGTTCTTGATATTTAAAAGTCTCTAGTTTTAGTTGCACTAAGAAACTCTTCTAAACAGTATTACTGACATATCATAGCAATGTTTAACTAATGCAAAATTTCAGCCACAAATTTATTCTTATTGATCGCCATTTTTTATTTATTTTTTATTACAAAATTGCAAATTAATATCCGTAAATATAATATCAAATGAAAACATCTCAATTTATAATTAGGTAAATGTGTGTACATTTGCCCTTGAAAACGTTTTCCTAGGTGGTGTTGTAAGTTGAAGTTCTCAAAACGGTCTTTCTTTTTTTTTCTTATTGCCACGTATTCATGTCACCGGCATTCATGTTAGTCACGCACATGAATTCTAAAAGTAGTAAATATATATGAATCAGACACTTAATTTAGTTGCTACTTTTCATTCCTCTTTCGTTTTTAATAAATAATATGCGAAATTAATTAGTCTCTTTTAGGAAAAACAAATTTGATAAATGTTTAATATAAATTACGCGTCGTAATTTTGAGGGATCTGTTTATTTACATAACTGTGGAAAATATTGAAACTTATGCAGATATTTATCATTTTATTAACGCAATTATTTTTTTTTTTTTATTTAGTTTCTTCAAAGTTTAGAAAAACTTCATGCCTAATTTGCCTATTTAGAAAAGAAGAGAATTATTTTTGTTGGTTTATAATTGTTATACAATGTGTATATAATTATATAAATTCTTTCAAAAGGAAAATCCCTTAAAAAGCAGCAATGGCGATAACAACCGACATTGTTTCTTTTAAAACAAACAATTTCCGTTAAAGAAAACTCGATTGTTTAATATTCTTCTTTCAACCTCTATAAAACCTTTAAAGTTGAATTATCAATGTTTAATAAAATCTTTAAAAAGTATTTTTGTGCCGTATGACATTATGATATATCATACCAATGTTTATGCAAAATCTCTATACCAAATTTATTTTTATTGATTACTGTATTTTATTTATTTATTACACAATTGTAAATTAATAATATGCGTAAATAGGGCATCAAATAAAAACATCTCAGTTTATAATTTGATAAATTTGTAGAGCCCCGAGTGGTTAAGACGCCGCTCTGCTAACCTGGAGGTTGTGGGTTCGATTCCCACTGGCTCCTTTGCACACACACTTTGTGTGAAGCTCCTGGTTGTATTTCTCCTGTGCTGTAAATTTCCTTGTTCTATCTCGTCCTTGTATATTGACGATGACTTATAAGCAGACTTTCGAGCACACAAGTCGGATGTATGTTATTCAAATAAAAATAAATAAATAAATAAATAAATTAATTAATTAAATAAATTTGTACACATTTGTCCTCGAAAACGTTTTTCCTAAGTGGTTTTGTAAAGACGTTCTGAAAACGGTCCTTTCTTTTTCTTCTTTCTGTCATACATGCATGTCACTGTCATTTATGTTAGTCACGCACGAGAATTCTAAAAGCAATATACATATATGTGAAACAAGCAATTGTTCTATAGTTGCAGCTTTTGCACATATCTTTCATTTTTAGGTGCGCTCGTAATTATGTACATACGTAGTACCTATAGTCGTTGTTCAGTCAGTCCGTATGTCCGCATACAACAGAGCAAAAACTACCCAACCGAATCGTTTGAAATTTTAAATATATAATTGTTGCATAACTTTGTCGAGCGATTTCAAAATTTATGAAAATCGGATGTATACGTTGATTACAGGGATAATCAAATATATTCCATTACATAACGTTCGATTGAAAAAAATTGTTTAAAGTTCATTTTAATGGCGTTACAATTTTTCAAACAGGATAAAATCGATATGCATTGACAAAAGTATACTAAAATATACATTCTGTGCAGTATGGGGCGAAAAATATTTTATTATTCATTTACAGAGATACATAAAAGAATTCCGTTATGCAATGATATATGGGAAAGCATTGTTTGCGGCGTACTTCAAACAAGTTAAATTATTTCATATATAATGAAATTGATATACGTTGCTGGGAATGCATTTTTAGTTGTGATATGAGTTTTTAAGTTGAACTACATTTCTGCATATTACGTAATAATGTGTGTATAAATGCTGTAAATCATATACAAGGTAACACAACAGAATCTGTAAGAGTTACAGAGTATGAATAAAATTAGCTTAAAAATGGTTTTCGGATGAGTTACGTATATTTACAATAACCCATGATAGGTAATGATTCTAGGTTTGTCATGTTGATTACGTCATATTTAGGGTGAAGTCCTATCATTTTCGTATTACTGAATTCGAGATATATAATCGTATCAAATTTTGCATTAATGTATTTTTACACTAAAGTTTGACAGCTAATGCATCTAGTTCTGATTATTTATGAAATTAATTATAGCACGAACGCACCTCATTTGCCACGCTTGACGTGCAATTTTCAACTTGCTAATAAATAATATGCAAAATTAATTTAATTCTTTAAAGAATAAAAAATCTTATAAAAGTCTTATATAAATTATGTATCTTAGTTTCGAGTGATCTGTTTAATTGTAAAGAACATTCGAAATTATACAGGAGCTTATCATTTTATTAATGTAAATAAATTTTACATTGTGCTTCTTCAAAGTTTTGTCTCATATATTGTTCCATATACTACGGATTCAAAAGAGGCACAGATGTCATATACGCAGCACATTGGCGAGATTTTTTTCCTGACGCAGTTTGGCAAAAACTTTGTTATCAAATCTCAGTTACATATATAATTTTTAATTATTTCTATTATCTAAAAAAATAATAATAAACTACAAAAGTTTAATTAATAACTATAAAACAAAACAATTTACATCAATTTATAAAAGAAAATATGAACTAAATAAACAGTTTATTAATAAATAAGCAACAATGACTGGATTACCATACGAGGCATAAAATCGCCATTTTATTGCACTCGCGAAAATGGGGTGCGTATATGACATCTGCGCCTCAAAAGGTTTTGGTGAAGCAAAGTCTCTCAGACATTCTCGAGATCCAGCTCCAGGGCCCGATTCTCCTATGAGTGTTCGGTCCTCTTGAGACCCTTGGGGAAATGCAGGGATATGATTCTGAGGTGCGCAGTAGTATCCTCAAACACATGGGTTTTACTGTCGTGACGCAAAATCTCACACTTTGGTGCATGTTTAAATAGTGACGCGCGAGGGCGGTGCTCCTTAGTTCCCGGACTGTCTGGACCTAGTGTATATGGCCCTTCATGGTGTAGGACTAAGAGGTGGTAGCATCCTGTATTCAAATACCGTACCGCTGATTGAAATGAGATGTTATTATGACCCCGAAGTGCTGGGGTGAAAAAATTTGCATCCAAATAAAAGTTTTATTATTACTTTTTGGGAGAAAAAGCAGATTAAATTAAATCAAATTTCAATTAAGTTAAATTTTATTAGTTTATGTTCTAAAAATTGCGCTCGGTAGTAAATAAAACTTTAATCTGTATACCTGAACTGGTTGGTTAATTTCATCATAACCAGACCATGTGTATTATTCATCAGTTACTAATGAGTTTTTAGATCAGTGATTTAGTGGTGAGTTTTTTTATGCATATATTAAATATTAACGGACTTTAAACAAAAGCTTCCAAACGGAATAAAAAAAAGCTTTCGTTACAGAATCTAATGTAATTTTTTTGATTTTTTTAAATGTTATCTCTAATTTAAAATTTTTTTTTTTTTTTTGGGGGGGGGGGTGGGGGAAAGGAGGAGTCTTGAATTTTTTTAGGATCCAAAGGAGTGTCTTTTTTTTGTATTTCGAAGGTCTAATTTTCGTAAAAATGGACCGCTCGTTGCGAAATTCCACTTTGTATTTTAAAATACTGGTTTATTGATCTTGATTGCTTTAGGGTAGTTAAAGGTCATTTTTGTTTAATCAATTCTATTTTTCGAGCTTTTAATATTATTTCTGAATTAAACAAAAAAGGCTTATACTTAAGAAGCATTCAGCCCAATACTATATTTAAAATTACTAAGTTCTTCGATTACGATTATAATCCAAAGAATAGATAAATCGGATAAGTCAATGCAAACCTGGATAAGTAAAAATGACATGGTTATTTATCAACTGGACAGATGTTCTGAAAACATGCTTCTTGCATCTTAGCAACGGTCGCTAGGCTGGGAAATTGAAAATCCCCTCTTTGTTTTTTCCAAGCATCCAAATCATTGCCACTTCCTGAAAAACATGGTTGGATTTAACTTCCTTTTATTTTATTTTATTTTATTTTAATGGTCGGCTGTGTAAACATAGTCGAATGAAGAGAAATGAACGGAGTACTCATGTAAAGAGGAAAACGTGCCTTGAATCGACAAAGCTGGAGAGATTCGCTGCTTCGATAAGGATTCTATCTCTGCTGTGCTGTGTTTGACAGTCCGTTTTCTGGGAAGATGCAAATGAACCTTTATTTTTATTATAGAGCAAAGGAAAATTGCAAATTGATTCTTATAAATTCTCAAAAGAGAATAAACATAAATTTATTCGCTTAAGGTTACTCAACTAATAGAATAACATTTAAATGAATTTCAAATAAGATTTCTTCGAATGAAATTTAAATTAATAAAAAAAAAAGTCCTAGAAGTAGTTTGCTTTGTTTCGAAAATGTTTTAATTCAAAAATTGGACATAAAAAATAAACATAATAAATAGCTTTGACAGGTTCAGATGAAGTGTTGAATTCAGGGGGTGGCCCGGAGGGGACACCCCCCCCCTGGAGCAATAAAATGTCCCCCTGGAAAATTTGAAATTTTTCGATTTCAACAGTCAAAAAGTACACCCCCCTTCCCGGGATTCTATAATTTCCTCTCTCCGGAGCTACTGAAGTCCCTCCCGGAGAAAAGTGTCTGAATTCAACACTGTCACATAAACACTAGACGTGAGAACTGGCGTCAGAGTATGAGCTCGAAACGGCCTCCCTCGAACTTGTACTAAAAGTGAAAATTTGAGTTATTAACCATTTAACGTAATGATACTTTATTTTGTCCAGAAACCATTATATTTGATTCTATATTTGTTAATTATCCACTAGAAAAATAGTGGGAAAATATATGTTTATGTTGGATATAATTTCATAATGTCACTTCTCCTGAGTTACATGATAAAAATTGCTCAAAAAATCATAATTTTAAATTGCGCACTCATTTTAAAGTGTTCGCACAGCATAATAATACCTTTTCAACGGTATAAGAATTTTTATAATGCTTTTAAAAGATTTCAGATAACTGTACAACTTCATTTTTTTTTCTTAACATTTTAATATAATTTATTTCTTGAAATCCCCATAAAAACAGAAGTCATGGCTTTTAGAATTATACCCGCGCAGATGAAGCATTTCCGAAAATTTGAAGTCATTTTTCTCCAAAAGACGGTTTTGCGCACAACACCCAGGATATCTCAAAAACGTCTGAATATTTTTGTATGAAATTTTCAAAACATATGTTCCATGTTAGTGTGTATAAACCGAACCTAAAATTTCATTTTTATTGTTCAAAAAGTATATTTTTTTAGGTGATTATTCTGTTGAAACTTTCAACATTTTGATTTATCTAAATGCAACTTTGTACTAAAAATATGAAAATGCCTTAAATACGAATTTATCTAGGTTCAGGGTAATTATTACAATCTAAAGTGTAATTAGGCGCAACAAGTTCTACCCTAGTTGCAAAATTTATTTTGTAATCCTATGCGTAAGCTGCCATACCAATTTTCTGCATTTGAACATTTTGATTTATCTAAATGCAACTTTGTACTAAAAATATGAAAATGCCTTAAATACGAATTTATCTAGGTTCAGAGTAATTATTACAATCTAAAGTGTAATTAGGCGCAACAAGTTCTACCCTAGTTGCAAAATTTATTTTGTAATCCTATGCGTAAGCTGCCATACCAATTTTCTGCATTCGAGGCTCCTTTGAAAACTGTGCGGTGTTTCAGTGCTCATCAATTAACATTGCTAGATTCTGATGTCTATCAGGATAGCTGGAAGCAAAAGAGATGTATTTATGCCGAGAAAGGATGCCCACAATATAGTCACTTTCACATGCAACCTAAAGGCATGCGTGACAGAAAACGAATTTCTAAAAATAGCTTAGGATCACTATTGAAGAAAGGAATAAATTACTCTGTTATAATTGATTTACCGATTGAATAATCGTGTTTAAAAATTAATCTAATGTAATTTCGTATGCAGCGATTTTATGCAGTTCCATATACTGACCTTCGAATTATCTGTTGTGCTGATCCAGAGTATCAGACCAGATAAAGTAATCGTTGAGGTTAATTGGGTGAAATAGTCCTCCAAAGTTCGTGTCCGGAATAGCTCAGTTGGTAGAGCATTGGCGGCTTCATGTATTTATGCCGAGAAAGGATGCCCACAATATAGTCACTTTCCCATGCAACCTAAAGGCGTGACAGAAAACGAATTTCTAAAAATAGCTTAGGATCACTATTGAAAAATGGAATAAATTACTCTGTTATAATTGATTTACCGATTGAATAAATCGTGTTTAAAAATTAATCTAATGTAATTTCGTATGCAGCGATTTTCTGCAGTTCCATATACTGACCTTCGAATTATCTGTTGTGCTGATCCAGAGTATCAGACCAGATAAAGTAATCGTTGAGGTTAATTGGGGGAAATAGTCCTCCAGTGTTCGTGTCCGGGATAGCTCAGTTGGTAGAGCATTGGCGGCTTCAGCCAATATATCCCTGGTTCGAATCCTGGCCCGGACTTTTTTCACCCAATATTGAAAAATGGAATAAATTACTCTTTTGTAATCGATTTACCGATTGAATAATCGTGTTTAAAAATTAATCTAATAGCTTAGGATCTTCGCTTTCCGGATATTAGGGTGAAATTATTTTAAAATAACCATAAAAACTTGAGAGGAAAACGATTGCAGATGCATGACAAAACTTTGCAACCCACAATAAACAACACTTTGCACAGTAACTTATGCTGTATCCACACTACTTGAAAGTCTTGAAAGAATGACTTTGCTACCTCATATCAACAAATAGTGCCTTTATAAATAGGCCGCCATGCCAGTCTTCAGCACCTCCCATAGCCACTTAGGGAAGAGTGCCCATATTATATCTCAGCCCCTTTTAACACCTTCTCTTATGTACCGTAAAACGGGGTTAATCGGAACACTTTTCAACTTTAACGTACAAAAAAAAAAAAAAAAAAAAAAAAAAAAAAAAAAAAAAAAAACCCTCCTGATTTTATTATTTTTTATTTTTTGACTAGAAATTTCGGTCTTGTTTTGTTCGTCAATTTTTAAGCAAAAACGAAAAATTTTTTACTTTCTTCTATCTTCAATAGAAGAAAGTATTGTAATCGAAATTTTTTTCGACTTCCGGTTTTCGACGGATTTACACGTTTTAGGGGTCAGAGATTCCAAAAAACATGTTTTTAGAAAATGTCTGTCTGTCCGTGTGTCTGTGTGTCTGTGTGTATGTATGTCTGTGTGTATGTCGCCATTCTACCATCAAAAAGTGTATGAAGTTATGATAGAATTGAACCAAATTTTTTGTGAATGTTTTTGGCTGTGGCAAGCAGGTCCTCCTTCAGTTTTGAAATCTTCCGCCGAAAGGGGGCGCTGCAATCGCGATTTTTGTGCCATTTTCATTATTGTACCAACCAAAAGTATATGAAATTATGCATCGAATTGGACCAAATTTTTTGTGTATGTGTGTGACTATGGCTAGTTGGTCCTCCCTGAATTTCAAAAAAATCCGTCGGAAGGGGGCGCTGCAATACCGAATTTTATGCCATTTTCAATATTGTACCGACCAAAAGTATATGAAGTTATGCATCGAATTTAACCAAATTTTTTATGTAAATGTATGACTATGGTTAGTTGGTCCTCCCTGAATTTGAAAATAATCCGCCGGAAGGGGGCGCTGCAATCGCGATTTTTGTGCCATTTTCAATATTGTACCGACCAAAAGTATATGAAGTTATGCATCGAATTGAACCAAATTTTTTGTGTAAATGTATGACTATGGTTAGTTGGTCCTCCCTGAATTTGAAAATAATCCGCTGGAAGGGGGCGCTGCAATCGCGATTTTTGTGCCATTTTCAATATTGTACCGACCAAAATTATATGAAGTTATGCATCGAATTGAACCAATTGTATGTGTATGACTATGGCTAGTTGGTCCTCCCTGAATTTGAAAAAAATCCGTCGGAAGGGGGCGCTGCAATCGCGATTTTTGTGCCATTTTCAATATTGCACCGCATAAAAGTGCATGAAGTTAGTTCTAGAACTGAACTAATTTTTTTGTATATGATATTTTTTGGTAAGGCAAGTAGATCCTCCCTGAATTTGAAAAAAAATCTGCCTATCATTCTATTTTCCATCGGCTCGTGCAGAGAGGGAAATTCGTTTTTACTCCGA
Source organism: Maratus speculifer (assembly GCA_964019185.1). Classification (NCBI taxonomy): domain Eukaryota; kingdom Metazoa; phylum Arthropoda; class Arachnida; order Araneae; family Salticidae; genus Maratus; species Maratus speculifer. The sequence goes on along the minus strand of OZ025295.1, from coordinate 297,610,929 downwards.
TTAATTGATTGAAGCAGAAATTTAAGATGAAAATCAAAGTTGGCATGGTATTGAATTAAAATTATTAAAGCATTAAAATTAGTAACTATTTTTTTAAATACTAAAATGTACGTATGAGATAGAAGAAGGTTTTGGGATTGGCACGTCCAACTAGTTATAGTTTATTTACATGTTTTTAGTTTTTTTTTTTTTTTTTTTTTTTTTATGGTGTTCCGATTCATCCCGCATGTAAAGGTGAATCGGAACAAATGTTACAATCTTTATTTGTTCTGATTCATACTTTAATAGGATTAATTAAAACAGGTAATAATGATGAGGGAGGAAAGGAACACTTAGTTACTATCAAACCAATCCTTTATTTTCTATACAAGGAAAGGTATGACTTTTCAAAAGTTAGAAAACTACTTTGAACACACACACACACACACACACACAAAAAAAATGAAATTTACTCTAAGAAAATGTTCCTGAATTGAGGAAGATGAAATTTAATACAAATTCAGCCTTGTTCTAAGCTATCCGTTACTAGTAGTCATTGGGTAAGTGAACCTATTGGGTGGCCCCAATCACTGCATGTATTAATACGATCTCCTAGTACGGTCTCATCCTCAGCACTTACTAGGGAACTGCAAGAAGTGTAAGTCACCGATTTTGACGAAAGTGGTATCGTTGGAAAGATCTCATCGAGAACAGTAAAAACTCAATGGAACTTACCCGTCGCAAATCAGCCGTTTTCGAGCCGATTTATGTCACGTAACTAGTGCATACTTAATGGGGGACCGCAAAAAAATTTAGTCTCGGTTTTAACAAAAGTGGTATCGTTAAAAAGACATCATCATGAGGGAGAAAAAAAACTCAATAGAACTACCCGTCGGAAATGAGCCGTTTTTGAGATATCCTATAATTTATGTCACGTAGCTAATGCATATTGTTCTAGTGCACAGTTAATGGAGACCGCAAAATTTTTTTTTATCGATTTTGATGAAAATGGCTTCGTTGCAAATATATCATAGTAAGAAGTAAAAAACTCAATGGAACTACCCATCTGAAATGAGCCGTTTTTGAGATATCTGACAATTTATGTCACTTAATGCAGTTTCCCAGCAGTGTGCATTAGCAACTTGACACAAATTGCCGGATATTTCGAAAACGTTTCATTTCCGACGGGCGATACCATTGAGTTTTTTAATCCTCACGATGATATCTTTTCAACGATACCACTTTCGTTAATATCGAGACTAAAATTTTTTGTGGTCCCCTATTAAGTGTGCTTGCTACGTGGCATAAATTGTCGGATATCTCGAAAACGGCTGATTTGCGACGGGTAGTTCCATCGAGTTTTTTACTGCTCACGATGAGATCTTTCCAACGATACCACTTTCGTCAAAATCGGTGACTTGCACTTCTTGCAGTTCCCTAGTTAATACTGTTTGCACTGATCTTTTTTTTAATTGGTTTCCTATTTTGAGATTTTTTATAATATTGTGGTTTTTAGAATTTATTTCTCTTCAACTTTTCTCAGTAACTTGCCATTTTTAATTTCTTTTATTGTGTGTTCCATATCTGTTAAATTGGGGATTGACTTTTTTGTTTAACTAAGTAATTTCATGGCATCTTTAAACTCGTCAAGTAATTGGAATAAACAAAATATTGTTACAATACATATTTATACATATGTTTCCAGATAAGAGATAAAACTATAACTATATAGAAAAATAAGTTGTGAGAGCCAATGTGTTCCGATTTACCCCATTAATCTTAAACCTATGATATTACAATACATTTTTCACTCTTTCATAATGTGGTTTAGAAATACGTAGAATCTTATACAACATATTGTTTACAGGTGTATCATTAATTAAAATACCCTAATCTTAGGTTTAAAATACGAAAAATACTGAAGTTGCATCCAAAGTTTTGAAGACGCTGAAAATATGAGGTTTTTGAGGATACGCTTGCAGTTTTATATGTATTCCAGTAGTGGTGCCAATATGGCAAAATTGAATTTCCCAATTCGTAATGATATTGCCTTCTCATAAAAAAAATTGACAACTAAAAATATCATCATGTATATTTATACTGAATTAATTTATATGACCGGGAAGATTCGTTCCTATTTACCCCGTTTTACTGTATCTATTGTATTTGTCATGTCCGCTGAAAGTAAAACATGTACTAGAACCACTATATGTTAATGAAAAATCAGCAATGCCGCTGGACTTGAAAAATCCTGGGTCCCGGGGACCTAGGACTTCTAAAATTCTAGGTCCCTTTTTTACAAAAGCGGGTCCCCATTAGTAATAAGACATATTTTTCGACGCAAAAATTGAACTTGTTCATTTGCAAAAGAAAAATTAAATGCAGTAGTTATTGTTTTAATAATAATGTATACATAATTAAAACCAATATAATTATTTTTAAACTATTCAGAGAAATTTTCATTTCTTTTTTTAAATATAAATATGCAAGATACAAATTAAATTTGAATGTAGAAGATAACAAGTATTACTATTGTTCACATTTCTTTTAAAAGAAGGTAAAACTGATTTAATGAAAATATTTTTCCATAAAAAAGAATACTTTTCAAAACAATCATAACAATCAAAAACAGATTGTGAAGCTGAAAAATTTGTTTTCGGAGCAGCAAAGAAAAAAAAAAAAACTATTTGGAAGCAAGAAAGTTAGTTTTTGGAACAGAAAAATTCTATACTAGCATTAACTTTTTTTTCGTGCCCCTTCGATGGAAATCGCATTTTAGAGCGATTTTTTGACGAAATTTGCTGTTTTCTCTCTGTTTTTTGACGAAATTTGCCGTCTATTCACAATCTTATGATGAAAATTGCTGTTTTTCGCGATTTTTTTGACAAAATTTGCCGTTTTATCGCGATTTTTGGACGAAATTTGTCGCTTTTTCGCGATTTTTTGAGGAAATCTGCCTTTTTTTCAGGATTTTGTACCAAAATTAGCCATTTTTTCACGAATCTTTTGACGAAATTTACCGGAAATTATTCGTTATTGCGCGATTTTTTAACGAAATTTGCCTCTTTTGCGATTCTTTGACGAAATGTGCTGTTTTTTCGCTATCTTATCACAAAATGTGCCGGTTTTTTGCGATCTTTTGATGAGATGTGCCGTTTTATCACGATTTTTTGATGAAAATTGTCGTTTTTCGCGAATCTTATGACAAAATTTGCCGTTTTATCATGATTTTTGGACAAAATTTGCCGTTTTTTCGCGATTTTTTGAGGAAATCTGCCTTTTTTCGAGATTTTGTAACAAAACTAGCCATTTTACTTGCGAATTTTTTGACGGAATTTGCCGGAAATTATTCGTTATTTCGCGATTTTTTAACGAAATTTGCTTTTTTTTGAATCTTTGACGAAAATTACGCGTCCCGCGGGACACGTAAGCTCCATTTTTTTGCTTCCCGTCGCCGATTTTTTGCGTATTTTACGCGCTATAGCGCGTCCGCGGCATCCCTGAAAATAATATTTTCACTCTTTCTACAAACCAAAACGATTGTTCGATTCGGATTTTTATTACATACGACTGAGAAGCAAAAATTTAAATAAATGTTTAATCCGCGCGATCGTGCAGGCTGGGTCTTAAACGAATTATGGTAGATATATATTTTATCTGAAGAATATCTACGAAGTAATAAAAAAAATGTTTAATAAACTATATATGAACTCAGTTAAGTAATTCCTGGGAATAATATTAGTAGCATTGGAGAATTTCGATATATACAGTGGCGGTCAAATATTTCCGGCCAGCAAAAATTTTTCAGTTAATTTGTAAATATACCCATATGAAGAGGAATCTCAAAGTGATATTTATACATTTTATTGACATAATAGTTAGGAACTTACTTATAGAAGAACATGTAAATATCAATAAATTTAACTGACAAAATTAAGCATAAAGGAAAACGCATGTTCTGAAAAGTTTCCGGCCATGCACCTTCACAAGTTTGTAAAAAAGTTGTATTGTAATAGAAAATTACAGTGATCAACAACATTTACGATTAGCATTTTATCGTATTACTATTTTATTAGCTTTAGCAATAAGTACTGCGGCGCAGCAACGTGACATTCATACAATCAACGGTTAAAGATCGTCTATGGTACGTTTTTCCCCCATTTCTTGCAATTTTGGCCAAATTTCGGCTGAGTTGGAATATTTATAATTCCGCAGACTTTTGTCAACTTCTTTTCAAAGATTTTCTATTGGATTCATCTGGGCGCTTGGGCTGATCCTTTCAAAAACGAAATTTTTTGTGCGAAAACCATTGCTTATCGAGGTTTGCAAACGTTATTTATGTCGTTATCATGTTAAGAATAATAGATGTGACCAAATTTTTTTCTCTAATAAAGCAGAAAATAGTCTTGCAAGATATTTTTATACATTGTATAATTCACCTGGCTGTGGATTTCAAATAACGGACCGACACTTTTTGAGGAAAATACTCCCCACGGCATACGTGTCCTCCGCCATGCTTCATTGTAGGAATAACATAGGTCGAATCATATCTTTTGTTGTTAGGTCATTGGACGTTGTGTCGGCCATCACTTCCAAAACTGATTCGAATTCGATTGATGGAAAAACAGAACTTTTTTCCAGTTTTCACTTGACCAGACTTTGTGTTCCTTGGAAAATGAAAGTAGAATACGTCGGTATTTTTTTTACTCTGAAATTTTTTTAACACCGACTCTTCCATAAAGTTCTGTATCACGTCAGCATCATAACACGGTAGACTAACTTATTTCAGCAATATTTTCATTCCGTAAATCGCAGTATATTGCAACGGAATTTTCATGCGGATTACCAATGGTTTTTCTCCTGATAATTCTGTCCTCAGAAATAGTAATTTTCCGGGGTCTCCCGGACCTCTGAATGTCCTGAAAGCCATACCATCTTTATATAATTTTGTAAATATTGTTTACAGTCGATTTTACCGATCGATAACTTAGCCGCAATATCTCGAGAAGATTGGCCTTTTATCGACAAACTAATCACTCATTTATGAACAATAATTGTTGAATTTTTCAAATTTGAATTCAAACTATGCTATACACGTTGATTCATTCATAAACACAACCAAAAAACACTTTATGGATAGAAAAAAACTACAGAATGATAAGTGGCCGGAAACTTTTGAGAACATGCGTTTTCTTTTATATTTAATTTTGTCAAAAAATTTATTGATATTTACACATTCTTCTATAATTAAGTTCCTAACTAATATGTCAATATAATGTATAAGTATCGCTTTGAGATTCCTCTTCATATGGGTATATTTACAAATTAACTGAAAAATTTTTGCTGGCCGGAAACTTTTGACCGCCACAGTATATATATATATATATATATATATATATATATATCTTATACTATAATGCGAGCAAAAATTGTGTGTGTGTGTGTGTGTGTCTGTGTGGGTAAATTTTATCTCAAAAACGGCTCTAACGATTTTCGCAAAAATTTGGATTTTACCATTTTCGGGCACGAGAAGACCATTGGGCTAGGTCCCATGTTCGGGAAAATTCGATTACTGGGTCATTTTGGGTCACAATGGGTCAGGATCAAGCTATTTATATCTAGAGAACGGCTGGATGGATTTTAAGGCAATTTTGTATCCAATCGTTTTTTGGCACGAGAAAACTATTGGGCTGGGTCACATGTTCGAAAAATTTCGATTAGTGGGTCATTTTGGGGTCATTATGGGTCAAGCCATTTTTATCTAAAAAACGGCTCTAACGATTTTGACCAAATTTTATATTGTATCATTTTGGATTACAAGAAGACCATTGGGTTAGGTAACATGTTCGAGAAAATTCGGTAAGTGGGTCATTCTTGGGGTCATTGTGGGTCATGCTATTTTTATCTAGCGATTTTCTCACGCAATTTTGACTAAAAATTGCATTCTATGGTTTTCGGGCACGAGAAAAACATTGGGCTAGGTTACATGTTCGAGAAAAAAATTTAATGGGTCATATTGGGTCATTAAGGGTCTGGGTCAAGCTATTTATATTTAAAGAACGGCGTGATCGATTATAACGAAATTTTGTATGTAACAGTTTTTTGACATGAGAAAACTAATAGGCTAAATCACATGTTTGAGAGATTTCGATTATAAGAGTAATTTGTGGGTCATGATGGGTCATAATGGGTCATGGTCAAGCTATAGCTAAATAACAGGTGGATCGATTTTAATGAAACTTTGTATGCAACATTTTTTTGGCACGATAAAATCATTGGACTAGGTTACATGTTCGAAAAATTTCGATTAATGGGTCATTTTGGGTTATTAAGAGTCTGGGTCAAGCTATTTATATTTAAAGAACGGCGTGATGGATTATAACGAAATTTTGTATGTAACAGTTTTTTGACATGAGAAAACTAATGGGCTAAATCACATGTTTGAGAGATTTCGACTATGAGGGTCATTTGTGGGTCATAATGGGTCATGGACAGCCTATATCTAAAGAACAGGTGGATCGATTTTAACGAAATTTTGTATGCAACATTTTTTTGGCACGATAAAATCATTGGACTAGGTTACATGTTCGAAAAATTTCGATTAATGGGTCATTTTGGGTCATTAAGAGTCCGGGTCAAGCTATTTATATTTAAAGAATGGCGTGATGGATTATAACGAAATTTTGTATGTGACAGTTTTTTGACATGAGAAAACTAATGGGCTAAATCACATGTTTGAGAGATTCCGACTATGAGGGTCATTTGTGGGTCATGATGGGTCATAATGGGTCATGGTCAACCTATATCTAAAGAACAGGTGGATCGATTTTAACGAAATTTTGTATACAAAATTTTTTTGGCACGATAAAATCATTGGACTAGGTTACATGTTCGAAAAATTTCGATTAATGGGTCATTTTGGATCATAAAGGGTTTGGGTCAAGCTATGTATAATTAAAGAACGGCAGGATCAATTTTAACGAAATTCTGTATGTAACAATTTTTAGAAACGAGAAAACTAATGGACTAAGTCACATATTCGAGAGCTTTCGATTATAAGGGTCATTTGTTGGTCATGATGGGTCATGCTAATTTTATATAGAAAATGGTACTCACCATTTTGACTATACTTTGTATTATATCGTTTTTGAGCAAGAGAAAACCATTTGGCTTGGACACATGCTCGCGAAAATTCTATTAGTGGGTCATTTTGGGTCTTAATGAGCTAGGGTCATTCTAATTATATACAATAACGACTCAATCAATTTTACCTAAATTTTGAAACAAAACGTTTTTTGTCACGAGAAGACTATTGGGCTGAGTCGCATGTTAAACAAAATTATATTAGTGGGTCATTTCGCTTCATTGCTGAATGCTGCCAAGCTAATTAATTTTACCTAAAAAATGGCTTGAACGATTTTGATTCAATTTTATATTCTACTGTTTTTGATTACCTGAAGACGATTGAGCTATGTCACATGCTTGATCAAATTTGATTAGTGGCTCATTTTGGGTAATACGGGTCAGGGTCACGAGAATATGGCAAAAGCCAATAACTTGGTGATATTTGACAAAATATTGGCGACATATGGCCAAAAAATCGACTATAAAAATTACGAAAACCAAAACACGTATTTGGAGCCAAATGAAAGAATGCCTCCAAATTTGGCTATATCTAGCAAAATATATTGTCTTTCAGAATTGTCTTACAGTAATAATACAGAGTTAATGATACAGTGAAAATACTATATCGAGTTGAACACAAAGTTAATTTTGACCGAGCTAAGCTCGGTCTCCCCTGCTAGTATATAATAAATAAAAGAACTCCTCTTCCCCCAAATGATACAGTGCTTTCCCTTATTTCAGGGGTTAATTGGGACCTGATTGCATTAACATTGATTTATTGTGAAAGTTGATGAAAGCTATCCAACGTCTTTATGAATCTTGTCGATCTACCACTGTTTTCGACCAAAATCAAATATTTAACCTTGGTATCTTTCAATCTCGAAGTTTTGCCGATGCTGCACGCTTTTGAGCACTTTCACTTTTTTTATTCTAATATAATTGTAAAACTTTCCAGCTAATGTTATTCCTTCGGTGCTAAAGCCACCTGGAAAAGAGACACCTTTTGCATGCTCTTTCATGAAGCTAACCCAAAGAAGTTGCCCTTCAAAGTTCATATGACACGTTTTCGTGGTTCACACTATATTTAAAAGCGCATTCAGAATTAGTAGAAAACCGTGCTGTTTTATCTATATATTTAAAACAAAAGCTTTTTTTTGGGGGGGGGGGGGGGATTATAGAAATAGGAATTGTATCGAACCAGTTTAAGTAACAATTTTTTTTCTTTTAAAAATTGTTCAATTATAAATGAGTGAAACTATTTCGTTCATCTGACAAAATTCATCTGACGAATTATCTGATGAATCATCTGACGTTCATTGGACGAATTCAACCCTGTTCTATGTCTGTCTGTCACAGAGTCTGCACACGAAAACTGTATTAACCAGAGACTTCAAATTTTGTATATTTACAACTGAATACACCATAAAGGCACCACATACATCACGACAAATCATAAAGTATTGAAAATGTATATTACTTTAATTAAATTATTTTTTTCAACATCATCCGTACAGTTTTGCGATTTAAATTTTAAAATTCAGTCTTAATTTTAACACTTTTCGTGTAAAAATCATAGCGTGGAGGTAAAGTATTTCGCTAAAAAATTGTCTTCTTAGTTAGAGCCCCGGTGAGGCAAGTTGAAATTTTCATAAAAAAATAAATGTAATTAAAAGAATTTTTTTTTTGCCTATTTAAGATTTATATTATTATAGCTTTGTTCATCTGAAATCCATAATATTTTTGGAATTCAATTTCCTTTCAATTTTAAAAACTATTGCGATCTATTAATGATTCAGCATTTTGAATTTCGTTTATGCTTTTTTTTTCTTTTTTAAAAATTTTAAATTTTATTTATATCTCCGCTATTTTTTTTAATTTCGAATTTTCAAAAAATTTGGAATTTTGGATTTTATTTCAATAATTTGATTTGAACATTTTCAATTTGATTAAAATAAATAACTTTCCTTTATAATTATTTTAAAACTAAATTTGTTGGTGCTCCATCTATGTAAGAATTTAATAATTATAAATTAGCAATTTGGAATTATTAATGACGTATAAGTTGTTTTTAAAAACAAATATTAAATGAAACTCTCTGTGCGATCTGCAACCACACTTATCCATTTGTTTTTGCTACGGATAGTTCATAAAAGATTTTATCCTAAATAAATATTAATTACGACGTAATGTATTGCTTCCCGCTATAAAGCAGTTTTAACAATTTGGTCTTCCTGCTTTATGCCGTGTGTTTATTTTATATATCCGAAATATTTCATCTTTCATAAAGCTGAAGACCTTGAATCTACCGAATTATGTATACATACATACGGATATAAAAGCGTACCGAAACAGGTATTGACTGACATCCGTAACATCCAGCTTAAGTGTCAGTTTCTTTCTCTGCTAAAAACAATAGGCTTTCAGAAGTGAAAGTGATTATCATAAAATGTTTCAAATAAAAGGGAAATTCTTTTAAAGAGAAAAAAGGACCAACAAAAGAGAAAAATTACATTCCTTTCTTCTTTGTTAACTCTTCTATCTTTAGTCTTCTGTCATGAATATTAATAAATTGCGTGTTATATAACTGATCTCGTTTTAAATAAAATCACAATGTAATTTACCTTATTTTATGTAAAATATTGCATATTTTGTCTTTAAATAAGGAGAATTTATTCTTTTTAAAATTTAAGAAAAGAAGGAACTAATAATGTATATTTCTGGGAATCGGGTAGTTAAAAAATACAAATTTAACATTTGAGAAAAAAAAAGGCTTATGTTAAAATTTCTCATATGTTTAAAAAGTGATTTAGAGATTTGAAACTAGCGTCTATACAGGGGCTGTAAAATGATAGGAACGACACAAAAATAAAGAAATTAGTTCGCGTTTGCTGCATAAATATGCAAATCTTTGTGTTGAAATTAAATGATACATCAGTTCATGTTAACACGCGAATTTACAAAAACTGTAAACATATATACACATTTAATTTTAATATAACTTAAAATGTGTGTTTTGCTAAATTTACGCCGGAGCAAAACGATAGGAATGCAGTCAATATTTAGAAATCGCGGCTCGTGATTGGTGGATTTTTTGCATATCATTTAACAAAGTACTTGAAAGAGTTTCTGTGCACGTTTGTTTATTTCGTTAAAGTATTTGACATTGGGGGAGGGGGGGAGGAAAGGAAATTTTTTTGATTTTGAAAAAGGCCAAATTTTTCTGAAAGACACCAAATTCCAGCTTATAGCAAGATCCTAATGTCATTTTAAAGTATGATAAAATTAAACTTTAAAAACTGTTATTTTCTGTTTCTCATTAGAACCTAATGTGGTGTCGTGGCCGGCGTTTCCACACTTTTACCATATACATAAAAGAAACAATTCATTATATTAATTTTCATTCCTAAGTTCTTTATTAGAACTGTTAATTACAAAATAAAAATACATTCAACTTCATGTTCATAAGTGAGATATCTTTCACTTGTACACATTGTTACAATTTTATCATCGCCTCTCCCAGAAACACCCAGAAAGTCAATACCTCGCTTCCACTATATCTGAGAGAATCATCAACCTCCTTCTTCAAGGACTACCCAGGGAATGTCCTTGCTTTTTCTTCTCTGCACACATGTTCTGTTCGACCCCTTTCGTTTCTCAGAATCTTAGCTCTTTCCCGTGTTCCAGCAACTGTCCTGATCCACAATAGAACAGTCTCCACTGACATTCTATTCCACTTTCCTCCCTCATTACACAAAGGATTATAGTACGCTCTCAGGGAGATGGGAAAACTGTTTGTTTCCTCGGGTGATTCATCTACGATATCACACTAACTACTTACGGTATTTCAAAATTTACAGGAGGCCTAGAATTATTTTGAAACAATCCGAAAGTTTGCTCCGGTGACTGACGCGATTTAAATGGAAGGTTCTGTGTCAGTCACCGTGGCACTCAACGTGTTTAGGATAAATTGTTTTGAAACAAATATTAAACGATACTTTCTTTGCGATCTGCAGTCACATTTACCCACTTGTTTACAGTGTGTTGTAATTTATTAAAAAGGAAACTGAGTAAAAATTACAATTTTTTAAAATAAATTAACTCTAGGTCGCGCTTTCTGTGAAATGTAATAATAATAATAATAATAATAATAATAAAAACAGCGATTTTTCTATTTTCTGTAAACGAGTGAATAGATTAATTAAGAATTTCTAATTTGTGTTTGAATAAAATATTTTTGGATTTAGTGTTCCTTTCTGGTCATCATAAAAAGGCTAGCAACATTAAATAAAAATTATTAAATGAAAATCACACTTGATGAAAAAAAAATCCTTTGTTCTCATGTTATTTTGCATAAAAAAAAAAGAAAAAAAATCTGATTCAAATAAGAAAATAATAATTATTATTAAGGTGTAAAAAAAAATCAAAAATAAAGCTTTTTTTTTTTTTTTTTTTTTTTTTTTTTTTTTTTTTTTTAGTACAAGAGATTCCTATTTACTGCAGGTGAATTTCATTAATTTTTTAAAGGCAGGATGCATTTTGCCAATTAAAAAAAAAAACAAAAAAAAAAAAAAAAACAAGTTGTAGCACCCTAAAATATGGCTTTTTCTTAGAGAAAACAAGTAATTACAGAATTAATAAAAACTGAAATTCAGTAATTTCATTATTTAGTAGTACAAATAATAAAACTAACGAATATTATTTGCAGCTCATTTTGCATTTGTGCTGTTAATCGCCCAAATCTAAACTTGAGCACATGTATGTGTTAATCCCCCCAAAATATGAAAATGTGTTAAGCCATTCATACATGCAGAGTAAATATAAGGAATATCCAGTTATATCTGAAATCCTCAAAACAATAAACAGCATTATTAGCACTCAGTGGGGATTCTCAGCATTTAATGTCCAAACAGTTTAGTGCTGTTTTAATTCCTAAAAATTTTTAATAAGTTAAAAAAAAGGCATTTACCATATTTACTCGTGTATAGGGCGCACGCGTGTAAAAGGTGCACCCCTACTTTACAAGTAAAAATGGCGATTTCTTAAAATCTCGTGTATAACGCGCACCATAAATTTGATACGCTAATGAAGAATGACCAAATGAATTTCAGTAAAAAAAAATCGAAACAAACATTACACCAGACCAGAAAACAAGACGAAAATGCATTTTTAGACTTCGGGTTGTAACAGAATGACGAGAAATAGGAATGAATGACAGTAAAGAGAATTGCTAATTAGCGTTTAGATAATGTCACTAGCTCTGTTGTATAAAAAACTGCAAGGAGTGAAATAAATATGTAGTAATACTTCAATTAAGTACCATTTTCCGAGTTTTAACATCTTCTTTGAATAATTTCTTGTTTCATATGTATATAGTTCGACTGCATCCAACAGTAAAAAAATTATTCCGTATATAAGGTGCACCTAGGAGTTTTGCCCTATTGCTATGTTTAACATTTTATAAAAGTATTTTTTTCTTATACTTTCTTTTACAACAGCAGTTCATCCAATGTCAATCTTTAATTCTTCTTTATCTGCAGCATTTGATATAAATTTATTATTGCAAAAGTAGAATGAGAAAATAAGATTATGCCTATTCTAACCTCTGCTACTTTAACCTTTTGCTGTTCTTACTTTATATAAAAGAATGGATAATTTCATTACTATAAGGAAATTATAACATTGCAAGTTATATTAGATTCAAATGCCTTTTTAAAATTAAATCCTTTATATGTTATGTTAGATAAAAACTAGGATTTTTACAAACTGACAATACTTAAACTTTATACAACAGTTAGGAATTAAGCTTTGAAACAATTATTTAAAGCTCTTGAGTATGTGTGTCAAATACCTGTAGAAACTTTCCAAATTATGTTTATCTTATATTTTAGTACTTTATATGTCATTTTAAAAATTCAGAAAATTTATGATTTTAATCAATGATTAAAAAAAATCAGTTGATATAAATCATGATTTAAATAACAATTTAAATCAACTAATTAAAATCGTTGACACCCTAACAAATATGCATTTAAAATTTAGGATATTCCTTAGAATGTCTTATAATTTTTAACAACTTTGCTTTTTTTTTCAAGCGAAAGGAAACAATAGCTTACTCCATCATTATAAAAACACACGAAAAATACGCCCGTGATTACAATAGTATATTGATTTTTATAAGTACTTTCCTCAGCTTCCTATTTTTATCAGCAATAAATAGTGCAAATCCAGTCAGTTTTTTCATCTTGCTCTTAAAAAAGATACTTAATTAAAACAGCAATTTCATTGGTTTATTTTTTTATTTTTATGTAGTACAAATATTGATTTAACCCTCTTCGAGAATTGCTTGCTATCCGGTGGTTTTGATCAGCAGTTTTTTTAAACCTTTTTACTTTGATCAATAATAAGTATCGCGAATCCCATTAGTTTTTTTCACTAGCTTTGGCATTATGAAAACCAAAAACTAAAAACCATAATTTTTTTTTATAATTGTTTTTTTCTCGATTTTATTTATCTCGCAAAATTATATAAATAAATGTTATTTAATAATAATTATTATATATATATATATATATATATATATATATATATATATATATATATTATAATAATGAATTTCCATTCTGCTTTACGTCACTATTAAAAAAAAATCTATAAGTTTCATAAAGTAAAAACTTATTTGCCAATGACACTGACGTCGTATTGACGGTGGTGACATTTGATTAATATATTTTTACTTTATTGCATATTTTTTTCTAAACATCGTACAATTTTTTTTACCTTCAAACTGATATATTTTTTAAAACTGTTTCTTAATTTACATATTTTTTATGTTTTCTAAATTAATTTTTCAAGTATGAATTTTTAAAATTTCTATTTCTTTCGCATTGAGCTTAGTTACGAAACATTAATCCGTTTGGGCTTAAAAGAACGCAGATAGTACAGCATTTGTTTGCGCTTATTGTGCCATATGGAAAACTTCATCAATAAATACATAAATAAGATAAATAAAAAACTATCTCTTTTCCAGAAAAAAGTAACTGAAGCCTGTCAATGAATCCGCTGTAAATGAATTTTTCTTTGACCAGGGATTTTTATTCGCTGCTACCAAGAAAACTATTGCTTACAAAACTTATACATTGTTAGCATTACAAAGAAATGTTTGATAAACACGTTGAAGCAGGTATAGTTTTTAAATCGAAGAATTATTTCAAGGTATATTTAATGTTCAAGTTGGTCAAAATCATTCTATTTAGAAAGTTTTATAGGAGCAAAATCTATAAATAGAAATTAAATATTAGTATCTCATCTTTTTGCTTCATTTTGGGAATAACGGATTTTGATCTTGCCCTATCGAAGATAATTTTTAGATATCTCAAGCTATGTTTTTGAGACTTTCACAAAAATTGCTCTATACATTTAACTAATATAATACGCAAATGAAATTTTAATAGCGTTGACACATGAGTAGAAAAAAAGAATTTAGTAAACCTGCTCATTTGTCATACAATTTTTATTACTTTTTAATTCTGATTACAGGGTATTATGAACAATGTTGACTGTCATATTTTCTGAAAAAACATTGTGGTTTAAGAAGAACTCTGCAAATTATAAGCAAAAAAACTTAGAAAAATTTGGGACCGTTTTTATAAAAAACTTAATTTTTCTACGAGTTTACATGCTGTTACATGTATTCAGAAAAATGATCACATTTTATTACATGAAGCCACTTACTAATAATCTGCAGTTTCAACTCTTTTGCTTCATTACTTTTGACAGGGTTATCCAAAAGATCTTCGTCCTTTTTCAATTTGTTGACGGTCCCTTGTGGATTTCGGGGAAAACTCTTCGCGAAAATATATGACCTGTACCATTTTGTTTACACACCTGGAGTTTCAGAATAATTCCTTATGTATATTTCTAGATATTTAACAAAACGTCTAAAATCACAAGTGTCAAGATATTTTTTGCTGAGACTAAGGCCCTTTACTTTGCGCACATTACAGAGCCAGGAAAGTGACAATTTTATATTTTAAGTCTTTTAATTGCTTTATTTGTGCTATTAGAAATGTAATGTTAATTGAAAATACATTTAAGAATACTTTTTATTAGAATGTTAAATAAATAAATAAATAAATAAATAAATAAATAAATAAAATAATAAATAATAAATAGCGTAACATAACATTTAATAGAAATTTTAATGTACGGAGTGCAATTTTCGTATTTTGCGATATTCTTCCTACTAGTGTTGCCCTATGTTTCGATTTCGAAACGGAGCTTTTAAAATTTCCAACTCAAAACGTTTAATTGTTACTTATCACAGTTTTCCATACTGTTTCCTCTATACACTCTGTTAACTTTTTCCTGTTCATCTTTGGTGTTTCGAGACATACATGTAGACACTATAAGTAAAAACTTTTTTTTTTTTCGAGATACTTTCCTCTTATTTATCACACAATTTCATTTCATAATTTTATAGCACATCCATCATGATGTCTTTTCATTGTATTATTGCGTGGCACAGTTTTCCATCTAAGTTAATTGAATATTAAAAATTAACACATTTTTAAAAAGTCTTGCAAAATCTATTAATCTTTTATTCCAGCTGTCATACTATGAAATTGAAAAACTATAAAACAAAAGGATTCTTTTTTTTTCTTACAAGAAGTTTTTTATTTCATTTATCGCTCAAGTTCATCTCATAATTTTATAGCCAATTCATCATGCTATCTTTATATTCTGTTTTACGTCACAGCTTTTTCGCTCGAGTAAAATTATTTATTAAAATAAAAATTGAGACATAAAAATGATAATATTCACCTCAAGTGCCCAAGAAACAAATTGCAGCATCATAAAAAGAAATTATCTCTCTTTCTACTTAAAGCGAAAGTTCTACATAAATATCAAATACCTTGTTTTATCAGAATGAATAATTGGATCGTCGATACACTGAGTTTGTTTATTTGCGAAAAGAAAATATTTTATCCAAATATTTTATATATATATTTTATCCAAACTAAGCATTATGAAGGCAAATGGATAATATGACGCAAAGAAATTATTAGCATAAATTTTACTTTGTTTTTGGATAGCATGGCACAAAGGATAAACCAATTTATGCATAAATATATTTCACTGCATTGTATAGGTTCAGTGAGAGTAATATATTGAACAGTGTATTGGGAACTAAAAGTTTTAGTTAGATGTGTTAATTATTTAGCCAAACCATAAAACAATTTAAAATGAATTTTAAAATAAATCGTTTGAATGTATATCAAGGCGTCACTTAAATTTTGACATCATATCTTTTAAAACTTATATTTTAAATTAATAAGAAATGTGAATGATAAAGGATCAATGAATACATTTTGACACTTCCTTTTAATTTTAACATAATTCTTACACATGAAATTATAAATAAAACAAAAATGATGAAATAAATAATATATGTAAATACATTAATTAATTAATAGCACAGCGTCTTTTAAAATTTGATATCATTATTTTTATGTTTCCTATTAAAAATTCCTACAGCAATAAGATAAAGAGATGTGTCACAACTTTTTAACCCGTTAAGAGTTTTTGTATTGATTCTGTTTAACGTCACAAGTTTTTCCGCTCAAGTAAAATTAGGTGTTAGAATAAAAATTGAGACATAAAAATGATAATATTCACCTCAAGTGCTCAAAGAACAAATTGCAGCATCACAAAAAGAAATTATCTCTCTTCTACTTAAAACGAAAGTTCTACATAAATATCAAATATCTTGTTTTATCAGAAGGAATAATTGGATCGTCGATACATTGAGCTTATTTATTTGAGAAAAGAAAATATTTTATCGAAAGGCAGAATGTTTTCTTCCGGAAGTCGTATGAGGACAATAAATAAAAAAAATTAAAAAGTTTTAATTTCGAAAGTTTTTTTCTTTTTTTAATAGATAAATGCAAACTACTTTAACAGATTATTCAAACCTTTTAAAAATTTCACTGTAAGTGCAGATATTGTGTTTATTTGTTGTGGAAATGAAAATATTTTATAGCTTAAACTTTTTTTTATTCTGAAGTTATTATAGCACTATAGAAAAATAATCTTAACAAAAAAAATTTCAAGTTTCAAAAATTTTTTTCAGCTAAATAAGAACTAAAATCACCGATAAGCCCAAAAGTGCATATTAGGAAAAAAAATTGAGACATAAAAATGATAATATTCATCTCAAGTGCCCAAGAAACAAATTGCTGCTTCATAAAAAGAAATTATCTCTCTTCCTACTTAAAGCGAAAGTTCTACATAAATATCAAATACCTTGTTTTATCAGAAGGAATAATTGGATCATCGATACATTGAGTTTGTTTATTTGAGAAAAGAAAATATTTTATCGAAAGGTTTTTTCTTCTGGAAATCGTAGCTGAATGATAAATAAAGAAATTAAAACAAAGAAGTTTCATTTTCAAATTCAAAAGTGTCTTTTTTTAATACAGATAAATGTAAACTAATTTCACCGATTATTCAAGCCTTTTAAAAATTTGACTGTAAGTGCAGATATTGCGTTTATTTGTAGTGGAAAATGAAATATTTTATTATTTGGATTTTTTTCATTCTGAATTTGTCGTAGAACAATGACAAAAGAATTCTGAAGAAAGAATTTCGAATTTCAAAACTCCTTTCTTTGTAGCTAAATAAGAACTATTATCACTGATTCTTCTAGATTTTAACAGTATCTATTGTAAATCGAATGATGCACATGTAAGACAAATGTGCGGTTAACCTGAATGTCCATATAACTTTAATCAATCACTAGAAATCTTCTATTATATATTGCATTTATTTATTTAGTAAAATATTTTATCGTTTGGATTTCTTTCATCCTGAAGTAGTATTGGAATATAGAGAATAAAAATATATTAAAGAGAAAGAACCTCGAATTTCAGAACTGATGTGATTCTGTGTATGAAGTTATGCAAAGAATTGAACCAAATTTTTATGCATATTTTTGGCTATGGCCAGCAAGTCCTCCTTGAATTTTAAATATTCCGCAGGAAAGGGGAGCTGTGATTGCGATTTTTCGTAGTTCTACGGTATAGTTCTGTGTGTGTGTGTGGGGGGGGGGGAATTAACACCCCTACTAACTCCTCAACAAATTATCGTAGAAGTAAGTTACTAGTACCAAACACTTGAAAATAAAGTCTACTTTTAAATGATGTGTCTAAAGTTTGCTTAGGGGGCATCTACATATTAAAATGAACCCAAACCTATTTTTTTCCAATGACAATACCCAATTTTAACAAGATATTTCAAATCTTAGATTTAAACGATGCTTAAACACCAAATTACAGTTTACAATTCAAATTATAAGTTTTTCATTATTTCAGGTTATAAACGTTCAAAATTTAGGGCTTTTAATTTTAAATTACATTTTCATATTTTTATTAATATTCCTGAAATTATACTACTAATGTGCTATTTCTTTTTTTTTATTATTTATTTAACAACAATACTTAAATATCCAAACATAAATACGTTGAATTTGCATTTTTTATAATTTTATTATATAAAATATGAATTAAGAAATTAATGTTAAAAAAGTATGAATTGCAACCTACAATTTTTTTTGGTGGATTTATATTTATTATGTCCTGCTTTATGGAAAGTCAAAACTTAAAATTTTTCTTCCAAGTAGTTTTGAAATTACGTTTAAAAAACGGCAAAATTATGCTTTAAGTAGTCGCTTACATTACAAGTGACTAGATATTTTGAAACTTCTTACGCTAATCTAGCAAGTAGTCTTCAATGACAGCTTCAGTGGTGCCTAAGGGGCTTTTATCAAGAAGAGGGCTCTCTCGGTCAACAATCAAATACCGATCTTCAATTTGGATAAATCCCCTAAAATTAGCTCGTTTTAAAATAATTAATTTATCGGAAACTTATAGTACGAATTGCATGAAAAATTGTGCTTAGGGTAATTAAAGGGTGTAGAATTCATTTATGCTATCAAAATTGGGTACTGTTATTGAATAAACAAAGTTAGGGTTCGTTTTAATGTGTAGATGGCCCCCTAAGCAAATTTTATGTGTATCATTTAAAAGGAGACTTTATTACCAATTCTTTGTTAGAATTAACTTTCTTCTACAATATTTTTTGCGAAGTTAGTAAGGGGAACGGTATTTAGAATACTTTGATCTCGGTAATGTAGCTTAAACTATTTTCAAAGAAGACACATTCCTTTATTTAAACAATCTTGACTAAATAAAATTCCAGTACGATAAGATTACCAGCCATATCTCTAAATCTACTACTATATTTTTAGAAAAAAAAAATGAGAAACGAAACCTAATTGAGGTTAATCCATTTAAATATATCTCACCCAAGTCTTTATACGTCTTGTGCATTTGTATGTTCTAAACGAACTCTTTATAAGCGGTAGCACGAAACATTGGATAGATTCTGGAGATTGTGTTCGAGGAGCTACAAAATCAAAATCAAACTAAAATCAAGCTACATAATGAAACTTGATATTTTAAGAAAAGCTGTTTTATCTTCGAAATCAAGATGTAATACGACATATAAACGTTCTGCATCTGAATTCCTAGATATCACTATATAAAAATAATTAATGAGGCTTTAATTAAAAAACTCAACATTAAAATACATTAAAATTAAAATAGACGATTCATACCAAAATGTGAAATGCCTAGTTTAATTTTAAATCTAATGAATTTTAATGTTGTTTTGGTGTTTTTAAATTAGAATCTGTTTATTTACTTTTATAGTGATGTATAATTGATAGTTCAACAAAAGGAATATTGAACATATTTGAAAATAAATTTCTGATTTTATTCATATACAGGGTGGTCATAAAAAACTTTGCCGATATATGGAGCTCTAGCGGCCTGTCCGTTCAACCGATCGAGGTGAAATTTCAGATATAGCTATTCAGAAGTATGAGCTCGAGGTTCTGTGAAATGCAACAAAATGGCGCTCACGGCTACGGTTATAGTTACAGAAACTCGAAATTTTCCAATGGCAACACCCATTTTTTTTTCATCGCAACATTCTCAGCGCATGCGAATACCCTAAATAGCGTTGGAACAGTATGGTTATTGCAATAAACGGACGTGTTATGCACGCACAAAATCAGCTCTACGAACGGCCCCCCAAAAACACGACGAAGGCGCACGAAGAAAATTTTAATATGAGAGAGACAAAATACCAATCACGGAACATCGTTTGTCAGATAGTCAGCGTAGAAAACGGATAAAAAGTAGGGTGGGAATATTAGTTCTTCAGTCGGAGCTTGCAGATGTCAACAAAATGATTTCGTTCGTGGTGAGTTGGTAAAACTATTATCAAAATGAGATGAATGCTGCGAAAACGTGGCGCATTTACCGTCGAAACCATCGCCAAATACGTGGCATATGCATTTCACAAGCTCTTCGTGATTTAGTCATGAAATTCGAAGAAATTGGCTGCACCTGTGATAGTCTGCAATTCGGACTACCAACTGTTCCTGAAGATACTATTATGGAAGTGTATCACAGTGACCAGAGGACGCATGTAAACTACAAAAGGTGCATCTCGTGTATTTGATATATCAAAATTAATGATCTTAAAGTTACTGAGCTCTGTAATCCGCATGTTTCTTCACCGATACCAGCGCGCCCAGATGTTGGAAGTGAGAAACCATCAACAACTTGGGGGGTTTGTTAATGAATTTCTTATCCAGTATGATGGAGATAACAATCGACCTCTTCGCATATTATGAACGGACGAGGCACATTTCACCTTAACTGTTAATGTCAATGGCCTCTGCGATCCCCCGACCTCACTCCTATGGATTTCAGGTTCTGGAGATATCTAAAATCTAGAGTGTACATGAGCAATCCGCAAACTTTGCCGGATTTGAAAGATTCTATCAAACGTGAGATTGCAAACATCCCTCATGCGATGTAACGTTCGGCTGTATTGTCCACAGTCGTCACCATGCAATGTGTAATTGCCTGTGATGGCACCCATGTGGAAAATGCGTAATGAAAATGAAAGTTTTCTCCGATCTGTGTTATAATCAGAGATTAGTGTACTGAACTCTGTGTCATATGCAAATTTACTCCTTGCGCCCCAATCGTTTTTTTTATGGGCGAGATTCGCAGAACAGTTTTTTGAGCGTGCATAACGTGCCCGTTTCTTGCTATATACGCACAGTTCCAACGCTCCTTAGGATTTTCGCATGCGCTGAGCATTTTGCGATGGAAAAAAGGGTGTTGCCATTGGAAAATTTCGAGTATCTGTAACTATAACCGTAACCGTGAGCGCCATTTTGTTGCCGTTCAGAGAATCTCGAGCTCATACTTCTGAATAGCTATATCTGAAATTTCACCTCGATCGGTTGAACGGACTGACCGCTAGAGCTCCATTTACTGGCAAAGTTTTTTTTTATGACCACCCTGTATATTTCTATTCTAAAATCACTAGAAAAATGTGTGAATACTGTAATCTCTCGATGTTCGCGAGGGTTGGGTTCTCGAAAACATTCGCAACAACTGATTTTCAAAAAATGTGTTTATCAAGCATTTTATAATAGAAGTACATGCTTTAAATAAATTTTAATAATTATAAACGTATTGTAGAAAAATTATTTGCTAGTATATAATGGAAAAAATTTAGTGATGTGGGGGGGGGGGGGCGATTGTTTGACAGAACAGTTCTTATGTTTATGAATTTCCATGCAAGGAAAAATTGCGGCCTCGAATTCTATTTTAAATCTAGAACTCCTCACTAGTGAAGAATCGCATTCTGTTATTTTTTTTCAACAAGTTGTTGATGATGTTTTAAAAATTTGCCGGCAATTTTTGCAAAAAATATTTCACCTATAACAAAAATTTAAAATTTTAGAAAATTTAGAAAATTGGAAAAAAATCTGCATAAAAAGCATTGGTAACTTGTGATCTGTATTTTCCCTCAATACAAGGACTGAAGTTCTCGCAACTTAGGCTGCGGGCAAACAGCACTACTTTCACTTACACTAAAAGAGCAATAAATCTATCTTTGTTTCCGAACGGAACAAAAGTTTGCTAGTTTTGGAACATCTTTAAATGGTTTTTGAGGTAGAAAGCCATTGAATTGACAAAGGAAGGGAAAGTTTATCTCCCCCATCTTCAGTCGTAAAGCTGTCAACTGATTTCGAGTTCGATTTCTCTCTTGAAGTTCAAATTCACTGCACTGAAAAAGCAATTTATACATCAAAGCGACGACACGAAAGATAAAAAATAGCGATGCCTGACCACAAGAAGTTGGTGCTATGTGTCCGGTCCTTTAGGCCATACAGTAAAGGACCGTCCATAAATGATGTCACGCTTGGAGGAGGGGAGGGGGGTTCATGATATTGTGGCAATATGTGACATGGGGGTGGGAGGGGGTAAGATGAATTGTGACATCACACATTTCTAGTAAAATAAAAGCATTAAAAATCAGCAACTTAAATTTTCAAGTCATTTTGAAATTAAAGTATTTTGTGTTTATAAAGTAAAGATAAGATTTAAAGTCAAATATATTCCAATTCAAGTTCCAAAATACTACTGTTTTCATTTGCATTTTCATATTTATCTTTTATTACTTTTGTAATTTACTATGTTTTTAATCTTATTTCATATAAAATAGGAGTACGAATCTTTTTTTTTTTTTTTTTTTTTTTTTTTTTTTTGTTATGCTCGCAAATATTACTAAATTGTCATAGTTAAAGTTTGAAAATTAAATTTGAAATAGGATCTATAATATAGTGCTTTATTTCTGAACTGCAAGTATATGTTTATATAATATAGCGTGACATGTGACAAGGGGGGGAGGTGGTATGGTGAAGTGTGACACTTTGTGACAAGGGGGGAGAGGGATCAAATGTATTGAAAAAATTTGTGACATCGTTTACGGACAACCCCTAATATAGTGGGCTTATACAGTACATGAAAAAGTGTCCAGTGTCACGTAATTCATAGAATTGGTAAAGCAAAGTGAGTTTACTTTGTAAAAAAGTATTTTTTATAAAACAAAATTCGCAAATAACCAATTTCAGTGTTCGCGAATGTTGAAATGTTCTTCTTTTTTATTTCACAAATAATCAAAACTCGCGAATGTTAACGGATTACTGTACAGTCTATATTTAGTCGATTCTTCCAGTCGTTTAGCATTTTCCTTTGTTGCAAATGTTGCGGACGCAAAGCAAACACGGGATTATTTCCGAGAGCTCCTGCAACGTGTTTTGTCATTTTCAATCGTTGGCTGTCAATGCATTTCGTTTATTTATTTAAAAAATATATTTATCGTTTTTATCAAAATAATATTGTTTATTTAAAGTTTTTTATCGAAAGGCAACATGTTTTGAATATTTTCTCCCCAGAGGTGCTATTAGAGGCTGTGCATATATAACGTTATGATTTTAAGGAGGGGGGGGGGGTCTGGCACATGATATCGTAAATATCTCTAGGGGGAGGGGGGGGTGTTTGCCTTTTGATATCGATATTCTTTTTGACCCAATCAAAATTGTCTTTTCTTATTTGTAACATGATCTTTGGTTCAAAATAATATATTATCTTTTTTTAGTCTGTTGTCAATTTTATAGAAAATACAAAGTTATTATTAAAATCGCTAAATTATACGAAATTATCCAATTCTAGAATATGGTATACCCCAAAGTTTGGCATTCCTATTTATCTTCATATGTGTAGGAATATAAAATCACTGTTCGAGAAACCATATGTGAAGTACATTTGATATGAAGCTTGTGTTTACTAATAAAGAAAAGGGAAAGAATGTTGGCCACTTGTTTTGTTGATAAGAATTTCTATCTGCCCCCTCTTTTTACCTTTACAGTTCAACAAGACTTTATTGCTGTTGAATGCATAATGCAACTAAAAGCTATTATAAAATATTTTTAAATAGTAACTATTTTTTTTTTTCAATTTTATTTGAATAAAGCTTTTATTTATTGACTTCTCTTCATTTGAATCAATGAAGTACGAGAAAGATAAATTTAACCAGTTTTGTATATTACTCCAAACAAAAGAACAAAATTGTAAAAGTAAAACATTTTTACACTTTGATAACGATATCAACAGCGCGGGGGGGGGGGGGGGGGTCGAAGCATGATAACTTATGATATCGGATCGGGGGGAGGGTGTCCAAAACTACCTAAAAGTTGATAATGTTATGTTTGCACTGCCCTTTAGATCAGTGAACGAAGAAATAAATTTTGAATTTCGAAACTGATTTTGTACAGCTAAATAAAATCAAATTTCCATGATTCTTCCAGAGATTAGTATTTCCATTGTAATTACAAGGAACTTGAATGAATATTGTGTTCGTTTGTTTGATAAGGGAAAATATTTGTTCCGAAAGTGAATTATTTGGAATGTTTTGATCCCGGAGATGT
This sequence comes from Maratus speculifer, assembly GCA_964019185.1. Lineage (NCBI taxonomy): Eukaryota > Metazoa > Arthropoda > Arachnida > Araneae > Salticidae > Maratus > Maratus speculifer. The sequence continues at coordinate 297,586,409 of OZ025295.1, read as the reverse complement.
AGTGGAATAGTGAATAAATAAATCTAAATTAATAATTCTAAACTTCGAAACCAGCTTTTCTGGGCTAAATATAAGCAAATTTCATTTAGCCTTTCATCGTTTCCATGTTTTTTTTTCTCATTTTTTTTTTTTACCCTGAAGTGGCATTAGAATAATGAATATATATAATATATTCAATAATATAAGCAAAAAATATATATACAATAATTTTGTCCGGTATTTACGCTTTTTTTCAAACTTTTTTTTTTTTTTAAATCTACGAAAATAACCATACGACAACGAAAAAATATATACAATAATTTCTTCTCGTTTTTACAATGTGTTAAAAATGTTTTTACAATCTATAGAAATATTCATATCACAACGAAAAAATGCTTACAATTTTTTCATATCTTTACGATGTTTAAAAAAAGCGTTTTTTTAATCTACGAAAATATCCATATAACAACGAAAGAAAATATGTAATAATTTTTTCCAGTCTTTACACTGTTTTGAAACAAAAATATTCATATGACAATGAAAAAAATGTGTATAATAATAATCTCTTCTGAGTTATTTACTATTCCAAAAAGTGTTCCTTATCTTTCAAAACTTCAAATACCATTATATTTCCGAGATTTAAAAAGGAATTTTAAAAACGAAGTTTATTTTGCTTCTATTGATTTTCGGAAACATTTTCGATTAATTTTTATAAAGCATACATCAGTTAAAAAAAAAAAAAAAGTTTTTAAGATGTTAATTTTTTATTAACATCTTCAATCCTGATGTCACCTTTAGGCGATACTAAAGAACGTATTTAAAATTTATATAAATGCTTCTGGAATTGTTAAAATTACATCTAGACTTTTTAAATAAATGTGTGCATATTAGAAGCATCGATATAGAGATTGATTCATCTTTGGAGATGTTTTATGATAATTTTAAAGAGATTTTTGTAGTGCCACGTAAAATTTGTCTCAGGACGGAGGAGGTTATGGAGGGACATCACCTACAGCAGCTAGATATGGTTTCATTTTAGCACAATATAAAAAAAAAAAAAAAGTAATTTAACAAATTACAACAATTTTTTGGAAAAGGACATTTTCAAATTCTATATTTAAATTAATAATAACATATAAACATCATTTTAATGATTATCCTAACGAGTCCTGCATTAAACATTAATATTCCTAGACCAATGATACAAAAAACAGTAGCTTGATAGATATACAACTTTAACTGTTTAAAATGTGAATTTTTATTGGATGGAATTAATCAGATTGAATTCTGAACGCCTCCTATTACGTACAACATGGATTAAACGTTAATATTCCTAGACTCATCAAAAACAAATTTTAAATAAAATTTCAGTTTTACAATTTTCGGAACTGCAAATTTTTAAACTTCTAAACATCGAACATTTTTAATTTTTACACCGTTGCGTAGAGAAAAAAATGCACTTTTAATTGAGATTTGTTTGAAATCTTTATCCCAACTTGTTTTCAAATTATTATTATTATTTTTAAAAGATTGATTACTTTTTTTGTCATCATGGCAACAGAAGTATTCCGTTTTTGGACATTAAACATGTGCCAATCAGAAAACGAATAAAATAAAAAACAGAAGTATTTTATTTTTGGACATTAAACTTGGACCAATCAGAAAACAAACAAAATAAAATAAGTTGCTGAATTCAACCAATAAAATAATTCAGATATATTTCAGATTTCCCAATTCTCTACCGAGAACAACAACTATTTTCCAAATAGTTAAAAAAAGAAGAATTGGAGCTGTAAATATTTCTTCAAATTAAGCAATTAAAAAAAAAAATTGTACGAATCTTTATTTACGCAATCTTTAAAAAAGTTTTAATTTACATAATTAAAATATAGTTTAATTAAAACATACTAATTAAGGATTTTTAAGGATTAGTTAAATTTTGAACCACATATTAAAACGCAATCGGTCTGCCAAGTCATATCCTCGTGGAAAGTGCCTGCACCCAAAAGTATGGAAACACGGTGGATTGAAAACAGGAAAACACAATGGTAAACCTACGAGTCAACCGCTGAAATCGGGATTTTAGGTGTTTTCCACCAAGATATGACTTGGCAGACCGATTGCGTTTTAATATGCGAATCAAGTTTTAACTAATTCTTCATTTCAACCGTGAATTCGATGAGACGATTGTCTGCGTTGCCGCCTCCCAGTCTGTGAAGATAAAGATTGCTTGAAGAAATCGTGTATAAATCTGAAGAGGTATATTTCTGTTCTTAATTATGGTATATTTTTCAGTTTAAGTTTTTTTTCCCTCTTTATGTTCTAGTGTTTTTATCATAAGTGCAAAAAACTTGAATAAGTATTATGTTTATTTATTTTAGAAAAGAAAATATTTTATCGAAAAGAGAAAAATATTTGGAATGTCTTTATCACGAAGCGGTACTTGAGCAATGAATAAAGAAACTTGAATGAAGAATTTTGAATTTCGAAACTCGTTTTTCAGAGCTAAATATAAGTTGATTTCATTTATCCTTTCAGCTTTATACAATTTTCCATTGTAAGGGCAAGATTTGTAAACGTAAGATGTCTCTAGATTATCTATATATATTGCATTATTTCGGGAAAGAAAATAGCATTTTATTGAAAGGGAGAAATTCATGGAATGTTTTCAATGTGAAATGATAGTAAAATAATTAAACAAAAAACTTATATAAAGGATTTTGGATTTCGGAAAATGTTTATTCACAGTTAAATGTAAGCTGATTTCACCGATTCTCTTACGTTTTTTATGTTTACTGCGTAAGTGCAGATTTTGCTGATGCAAAGCAAAAGTGTACATAAAAAAAGAGTCTGTTTTCTTGCTCTATAAAGAATTTTTCTGACATTGTAAGTATTTTCTTTTAATTCATTTTCATTGTGTAATGTCTTCGCTAACTGAGTACCAACGCAATATTAGTGATTATTACTAAATTATTTCTTCTCCACCTTGACTTCAGAGTGACTTTAATTTATTTGTATTATTTTAAAATTTAGATATCAAAGCATATCATTCTGTGATCGAAATGACAATTATGTTTGAGTATCTTTAATGGAAAGGGAAAGCATAGAGGTTCACATATCTGGACCCAGGTAGCGAAGAGGTAATAAGAACAAAATAATAATAATAATAATAATAATAATAATAATGAAGATAATGACGATGATGATAATGATTGTGATAATGATGTTAATAATAATAATGAAAATGATGATATGATACATTGTTAAATTTTGAAATGCTTGCTACATCGTCACTCCACCGCTTTTATAGAAAACTATTCTTTTGCTGCATTAACGGAGCATTCTCATTGGTCAAAATGGAGATATTCTATAAAAGCGGTGGAGTGACGATGAAACAAAAAAGTTCCAAATTTTTAACAGTATATCTTTCGCGTTAGACCGCTTGTCTTCCCGTGTTCCTATTTATGTTCACCTGAATTCGTGCATTCAAGCATCGCGTAATTCGTGCGGTACGAAAAAAGAGACAGGTAATAATGCAACGCGACGACAGCTTGTCTTTTTCCTTAGGCTTGTCCACGGTTATTAACTACCGTTCTTCGAAGTCAACAATTTTAAAAATCTGCAACTTTTGTTGCATAGTCATTATACCGCTTTTACACTGTTAAAAATGTCGGGATAAATTCGTTAATATTCAACTAAATAATACAGAAAATGCTTGTGCATTTGACAGGTAATCACGCATTAAAGGTGTATTCGAAAAAACGCTTTTCCACCTTCAACAGCTCGAAATTTCCTTATACAATTTCAGACGCATTTTTAGAAGTAGAACCATGAAATTTGCTGAGGGGATTTTTGAAGAGACGTATAAGGTGCCGTGTGATGTCATTTTACGCTCTATTCATTAGAATTTGATTTATAAACAATTATCTTCTCAGTATGACCCTTTTTTTTTTCGTTCCCAAATCTCCGCTTCGGAAAATTTCGTCCAAAACACCATTTTTGATTACTTTTTTTTTTTTTTTTTTTTGCAATATTTTCTACATTAATCAAAGAATAGACAGTCACGGCACCTTGAGTACTTTCTAAATAAGATTATCTTCGAGTTTGATGCGTTTGAGAGCAAAAGTGAATTCAAAAATAAATCGGAAAAAAAGCAGTTTGTATCGAAATACACCCTTAAAAACGGAGTTAATTTTTCACGATATTTTTAACAGTGCATAGATTATCTTCATTTTGATCAATGAGAATGATCCAAAATATATCGTCAAGCAATCTTTTTCTATGAAAGCGGTGGAGTGACTATGCAGCAAAAGTACCAAATTTTTAACAGTGGACATGTATCGACACAGTTTAGAATCCTTATTAATCAGTCTTTTGAATCACTGGAATGGATTCTGAATTCTGTCAATACATGCCCACTGTTAAAAATTTGAATCTTTTGTTGCTTACAAGGAAGGTCTCCATTGGGGGCATACTCAGAATTTTTTGAAAAAAATACGAATTAAACTACTCATGTAGGTAATAAAGGATCAGTGAAAATTAGCGGCGGAATTACATTATTAGATATGTAAAAAAATAAAATAGTTTGGAATAATTGGCGTGAAAAGCTGAAAGCGACGCGGGATTTGGCGAGTAGTGCATTTCCTCGCCAAAAGCAGACGATTTTAACGAATCTGAAAATTGATTTTAATTGACTTCACTGTTAAAAATCTGCAGCATTTACTGCAACGTCACTCCACTACTTTTATAGAATGTCTCTCTTCTGACCAATGAGAATGCTCCATTGCACGGGGAATTGACCGTGTCATACACTGTTAAAATCTGCTGCATTTTGTTGCAACGCACTCCACCGCTTGTATATAATATCTCTATTCCAACCAATGAGAAAGCTCCATTTGACGGCCAAGTAACCGTTTTCTGTACAAGCAAGAGAGTGCGTTGAAACAAAATGCAACAGATTTTTAACAGTGTATTTTTCAATTTGGAACAATTTTAATCAATTTAAATTGTGTTTTAAATGATAAAATATATTAATTTCATTTTGTTATAAGTACATATAAACGTATATGACAAAATTACACTTAAAGTAAAGTAAAAATGCAAAACTAAAATTACTTAAACTAAACTTATTTAAATAAATTGAACATAGAAAGTTTTTTCTTTAAAAAGTATTCGAAGCGTAAAAGCGTATTTTTCAAAATTTTGTTTTTTTCGCCAACCGGAGATAAATCGCCAAATAAACGAAATAATTATTATTTTTTTACGGACGTTATAAGGAGATTCCGCCGAATTTTTTTTTATAAACATATATAACTATATGAAAAGAACATTCTGTAAATTTTTCAGATTTTTCTGAGTATGCCCGTATGGAGACCTTCCTTGTTAGTCACTTCACAACTTTCATAGAAAACGATTCCTCGATGGTACACTGTTAAAAATTTGAAACTTTTGCTGCATCACCACTTTTATAGAAAACGATTACTTCACTGTATTATAGAGCATTCTCATTAGTCAAAATAGAGATATTCTATAAAAGCGGTGGACTGACGATGCATCAAAAGTTTCAGATTTTTAACAGTGTTTATTTTGGATCATTCTCATTGGTCAGAATGAAGATATTCTGTAAAAGGAGTGACTGTGGTGTGGTGGAGTGACTATGCAACAAAAGTTGCAGATTTTTAACATTGAACATGCATCGACACAGTTCAGAATCCATATTAATCAGTCTTTTGAATCACTGGTATGGATTTTGAACTGTCTCGTGCGATTATTCATATTGTTTCGACTGTAATCAAATCAATTACAGCTCTATTTTGAAACTACTCAACTCGATCTTGTTGGGGGGGGGGGGGGGGAGTGTTTCCATAGATGTTTTTAAAAAAGTTTTCTATTTCAGTGTATAGATTTAACAAAAATTGGTTTAATAATAATAAATTCATTGTACTGACTAAAATAAAAAATACTTTTTGTAATTCTGCGAAATATTTTTGATTTAAAAATGAAATTAGATAGACTTGAACAAAACAGTTTTCAGCAAAAGGCTGCATTGATTCTTAAGGTACTATTTTTATTAATTTTTTTCTTTTATTTGTACAAAAATATCTGTGTAAAATTAAGTTTTTTCTTTACTTTTAACTCATTATCTGAAGATATGTAGACAAAATTGTTACATTACGTATGATGCTTAAATTTATTATACTAAATGTAATTGCAATTTAGTGCTTTTTAAGGTTGTTTAAATGGGCTTTTAATATCAGTATTTTCAATAATGGAAATATTTTTGTAGCCATTCATGTGAATATATATTTTTTAGAATTGTGTAATTTTAAGAAGTAGTATTATAATCAATTTTATGCAATCTTCTCTGTCGTAAATCCTTTATGACTATAGATTCCTTAAGGCTGTTCTCAACTGCTCTGCTCAACAAGTGCAAAGCGTTTTCACACATTTACAAATTCATTTTTAACGGAAAGATATAAAATTGGAAGGCCTGACTATGATAGTGATTTTGAATTAAACAGTGTTTTCGATTTTTGATCAATATATGGAGTTATAAGCGATTTGGATTATTTGACAAATATTCTTCTCTAAACTGTTTGGATGATTATTCTTTTTTTCGCTTGGAAATTCGGTTCAAAACTACCATTTTGACACTATTTTCTGAAGGATCTATTGCGTTTGCAATAAAACGGGAAAATGAGTGAGGGCGATCAGATAATTTCTGAATAACGACACCTGCTAGTTTCATGCATTTTCGAATAAAAATAAATTTAAACTTATGTTATAAAGTTGCCCTTTTTGATTTAAGTATTCCCTTAAACATTTCTTATTGGTTCAATTAAAAATCTCCCACAAATTGCTTCAAAATTATTATATTTTTAAAACATTTTTTCTCCTTTAAAATCAATGAATAGATAATCGTTATTTTCAATTAATAACTCCCACCTAAGAGGATTTGACTGTTTTAGTATAATTTAATATGCATATTTAATGCCATTCCGTTTTATTTTTGTTTGAAGATTTGTCTGGTTCAAAAGTATTAAACAAGAACATATTCATAAGTTTATTTAGAAATTTTTTTATGTATTTCAGTTAAATCAATTAAATTTTTTTTTCTGATATGAAGCGCTTATGATAGTTTCCACATAATACATTCTACATCTTCACATACATAGTTAATATTTGCAGGAAAATGAAATAAAACACTTGTAAAAAATAAGATTGTGTTATTAATGCTTCATATCGAAAAAAACATGTAATTTTTTAAATGTTTTATATAGAGTAGAAATGACTTTCAAACAAATAAAATAAATCAGACTGGTATCAGATATGATACTAAATTATACTTTTAACAGCGGTAAAAAGGAAGGGGGGCATAGCAGGACATGTGCAACCTTAAAATGTGCATTTATTTATGAATCCAATAAAGCTTCCTTATTTACATATTAATGTGAAATTGCATAAATGTCTATATTTTGAAAATCCGACTGCATTTATTTATGGATCCAATGAAGGTCACTTATTTAGGGGAGAGTGGGGAGGAATGGGGGCACTTTTTGCAAAAATAAGAAAATCAACTTTGGTTGAAACAAAAATGTTGATTTATAGAATACAGAAGGAAACACTGTCCTTGAACAATATAGAAACATAATTTGCAGAAACAATTTTATAATTAAAGTAATTATAAATTTCAAAATGTGCACCATACCCTCCCCTCTAACAGAGAGGTATGGGACAGCTATAGAACTAAGTTTTTAATAAGGCACAAATAGTCTACTGTCAGCTACATATACAATCTTAGAAAGATTGTAGGTTGTTAATGTCTGTGATACAATAATCAAACTCCAGCATATTCATCGCTAGAAGAAAAATTAAGGATTGTCAGTCAGAGATGACATTAAAAAAAATATATATATCCGTTCAAATTTTATATCTTGAAGTAAATGAGTGCATTTTAAATATTATGATTAATGTACTACCCTCTAAAAAAATTGCATGTTAGCAATTTATACTTATCTTATTTAAAAGAAGGAATTGGACTTGTTCTATTCCCCACTCTACTTGCTTTCATGTTCAACTTCTTGTGTAAACAAAAAATGCTGCTTTTAGGCATAGTTTAAATTATGGATAATAATAATAAATCCATTGTACTGACTAAAATAAAAAATACTTTTTGCAATTCTGCAAAATATTTTTGATTTAAAAATGAAATTAGATAGACTTGAACTAAACAGTTTTCAGCTCTATAAATAGGGAAATTATTACATCTTTGTATAAACAAGTCATTAATATACAGCAAGCATAAAAATTATATGACGCCCATTTACTTTTGATTCGTGAAATAATCTTTCTCTTTATATAAATGCAAGCTTATGCAGATCAGCTTTTTTTTTTTTTTTCAATTGAAGATTAAAGTACCATTGCTTCATCTAAAGTGTAATTGATGAAATGTTTAGAATAATACATGAAGAGAAAAACCTATTGTCCCATTCTACCCCACTCTCCCCTATATATTAGTATGGAATTGTGTAGATGTGTATACTTTATATTTCCGATTATCTTTATTTATAAAATTGCATAGAAGTGTACTTTAAATTTCAGATCGCAATTATTTATTGATTGGATCTTCCTTACCTAATTATTAGTATGAAATTGTATATTTTTAAAATGACAATACATTTATTTGTGTATCCAATAGTTTCCTTATTTATGTATTAGTATGAAATTGTATAGATGTAAATAATTTAAATCTCCGATTGCATTTATTTGTGAATCCAATAAGACTACCTTAAATGTTGGTTTAAAATTGTATAGATGCGTACTTTAAATTTTAGATTGTATTTTTTTATGGATCGGATCTTCCTTATCTAATTAATAGTATGAAATTGTATATTTTTAAAATTAGACTGCATTTATTTAAGGATCCAATAAATCTACTTTATTTAAATATTAGTGTTAAATTGTACAGATGTGTATTTTAAACATTTATCTTTAGGGTAAACGGAAAAAAAACGGTTTTTAAAGAAATTTTTTTTTTATCGAAGACATATTTTAAAACATGGGTTCTACTTCATAAAAAAAAATAATCTCCACAGACTTTGTCGACGTAGTCCGTTTTTCTGAAAACTGAAAACTGCGGGTTCAAACATCTTGGATAAAAGACTTTTTTTTTAAAAAAAAAAAAAACCCTATTCGTATTAATCCTTTGCGGCGCAGAGTATTTCCAATGCTTAAGTGTTAAAATTAATGAATGACACCGGAATTTGAAAACATATTCATTTGTAAATAAGAAAAACTATATTTCCACGCATCTAATAAGCCTTTTTTAAAAACCAAAATACTGGTGCTAATGTAGCCTTTGGAAATTAAAATTAAGTGTAATAATAATGATGTATATTCTCTCTCTACAACGAAAACGTAAGAACTTATATTATAATTAATTATTTTGCCTTCGCTTTCTGCCTCGCCTATATTGAAAAGGAGTTGAAACAAGTCAATTTAAAATAGATTTTAAATGTTTTATTTATAAAGTAACGTCTTATAAGCAAAATAATTAGTTATAATAAAAGTTATTAATAATTATTTTTTAGAATATATATTATTATGATATCTATATTATATAAAGGCCAAACGTAGCTGTGCGTAACGCATACGTCATTTTGCGAATGGCAACACTTTCACATCCAATTTCGGTTTTGCAATTTTCGCTACCTCAAATTTTACACTTCTGAACATCGCATTTTTTAATTTTTTATCCCATCGTATAGAGAAAAAATCTACTTTTAAATACATTTTTTTTGAAAGCTGTATCTTAATTTGTTTTTGAAATATTATTTTTTATGTAGCTTTTAATACCTCTTTTCTAATTGTGGCAACAACAGTACTTCTTTTCTATTTTAAGCAAAGGAAAAAAGGGAAAAATTGAGTGCTGTATCTTTATGTTGCCATTGTCTCATTAAAAGGGAAAAATAGAAATTTAAATATCTTCTGTTATAAAACCCGGTAAATTTTAACTTCATTTACAAAATTTGATTTACACGCAAAAGAATATCAACAGTTTAATATCTATTTCAGCTAATTGAAACTTCAAGTTTTGAATCAAAATTATCAAATTAAAATGCCATTTTTTAAAACGTGAATACAGATGGGTCATTCCACATGAATTCAACCAATGGGTGTTGCATCATAGTCATAGATTTTTTTTTTAATTTTATCATAGATAGACATAGTAGTGAAACCCTCAAATCTGAAATTTAAAAGTAATTTTCACAATATTGGCCGAGATATGGCCATTTGAAAACTGGCCATTTTTACGAAATGGTGGCCATTTTGGAATTGTATCACTGTCTAAATATGGCCATAACTTGACAACTAATGGCTCAAATTTTATATATCTGGTACCAATTTGAAGCTATTTGTACAAAGAATGAATATTTCACATCAAAACAATAATAAATTTTCATTTTTTTTACTTTTTATTATGTGCAAAGTGAAAATTTCACCGCAAAAAAGGGCAGATTGTAATGGCTCATAAAAAAAATGAATCATCATGAATTTTTCTGAAACTTGGTAAAAACGTTGCTCCATCTGTGTACTTTAAATAAAAAAAAATTTGAAAGGTAAAATTTGTTGTTTTAAAATAAATGGTTTTTTACACATAAGGTGTCATTAACCAAATAATGATATTTTTAGAATCTGTAAGCATTCCTGATTCAAAAAATAATGGTTAAAATAAAATTTTCTAACATCTAAATTAATGTAAAAGTATAACCAAAACCTCATTTGTACTAATTTTGTAGAAATCTGCCCCAAGCCCCCCTCCCCCCCACCCCCCACCCCCCAAAAAAATTAGACAATTCAAAAAATTTTACACTGAAAAAGATAAGAAAATAATTAAGGAATATAATGTATAATTATAAAATACCTATAAATGCAGTGCATATATATATGATAATTTACTTCACATATAGGGGCGAGTGGGGTGGAATGGGACCGTAGGTTTTTCTCTCTAAGTATCATTCTAAATATTTCATCAATCACACATTAGGTGAAGTAATGGTACTACCCCAATCTTCAGTTGAAAAAAGTAGCTGATTTACATAAGCTTGCAATTATATAAAGAAAAGATTATATCAAAAATGAAAAGTAAATTTAGTTCATATACTTTTTACGCTTTCTGTATAATGATTTGATTATGCATAGATGTAACAGTTTCTCTATATATGGAACATTATACTGTAAAATTAGAGAGGTAAAATTTGTTGTTTTAAAAATGGTTTTCTACATATAAGATGTCATTGACCCAAATAATGATTATTTTAAAATCTGTAAGTATTCTTAATTTAAGAAATATTGGTTAAAATGAAATTTTCTAGCATCTAAATTAAAGTATTGTGTTTATATTATATAATTCAATAAAGAAATATCAATTTGCAGTTATTTACACTAAATATTTATTTTTACAGTACTTTTTATTTCATTTCATTCAAAATTTTTGTAACTTTTGTCTGCAAATAACCAAGTTTCCTCTTTGAGCTACGCCTATTCATTTTTATTGGCGATAACTCTAACATTTCACAGCTTTTGTTTAATTGTTCCATTACTACTGTGGGTTCACTAAATTCTGGATCAGAGATGCTTTTCATGTCAACAATAGAAATCATCTTATTTATTGATGAATAGCAGGAAGTACATAATTTTTTTCCTGGAATGAGGATGTCTGGATTTGTCATAGACATATCTAAAGAAATTGTTTTCAGTGATTTTGCTCTGTTACTATTTGGATGTTTATTAAATGGATCACAACACTGTCTCTGATTTAAACTATAAAATTTTAGAAATTTATCCTTGTGAACCTTGCATATATTCGCATGCAAAAAACTTTTTTCATCTGGGATTATATAATGTAACCTTTTTTTTAATAAATGTAAATCCCGTGGGGATAATTGAAGAACAGAAATAACATCAGTACTCAGAGAAACATTGAGTTTTTTACATACAAAACACTCCATCTCCACTGTATAATAAGTACAAAATAAATATTGTATGTCTAAATACACTTCATTGAAAACTTTAGAAGTGGTAAATGGTATTTAAAAGGAATTACTCAAGTTTCTTGGACATTATGATGCAAGATTACATCATACTTTAATTATAGCCAATTAAGAAGCAGATGAAGTAAAGCAGCAATCTTTTCTTTAAATCGCATCAGCTCATATAGAACATGATGCAAGATAGCATCATACTTTGATTATAGCCAATTAAGAAGCAGATGAAGGTACAGTAGCAATCTTTTCTTTAAATTGCATCAGCTTATATAGAACATGATGCAATATTACATCAGCTTATAGAAACATAATGAAATTTTTACATCATGTTTTGAATTCAAAATTTAAAATTTTGAATTCATGTTTTGATTCTTGAAATAATCTTTTTCTTTATATAATTGCAAGCTTGTGTAAATTAGCTATTTTTTTCAACTGAAGATTGGGGTACCATTACTTCATCTAATATGCGATTGATGAAATATTTAGAATGATACATAAAGAGAAAAACCTACTGTCCCATTCTACCCCACTTGCCCCTATATGTGAAGTAAATCATCATATGTATGCATTGCATTTATAGGTATTTTATAATTATACATTATATTCCTTAATTATTATCTTATCTTTTTCAGTGTAAAATTTTTTGAATTGTCTAATTTTTTTTTTTTTTTTTTTTTTTTTTTGGGTGGGGGGGAGGGGGGCTGGAGGCAGATTTCTACAAAATTAGTACAAATGAGGTTTTGATTATACTTTTACATTAATTTAGATGCAAGAAAATTTTATTTTAACCATTATTTTTTGAATCAGGAATGCTCACAGATTCTAAAAATATCATTATTTGGTTAATGACACCTTATCTGTAAAAAACCATTTATTTTAAAACAACAAATTTTACCTTTCCAATTTTTTTTTTATTTAAAGCACACAGATGGAGCAACGTTTTTACCAAGTTTCAGAAAAATTCATGATGATTCATTTTTTTATGAGTTATTACAATCTGCCCTTTTTTGGGGTGAAATTTTCACTTTGCACATAATAAAAAGTAAAAAAATGAAAATTTATTATTGTTTTGATGTGAAATATTCATTCTTTGTACAAATAGCTTCAAATTGGTACCAGATATATAAACTTTGAGCCATTAGTTGTCAAGTTATGGCCATATTTAGACAGTGATACAATTCCAAGATGGCCGCCATTTTGTAAAAATGGCCAGTTTTCAAATGGCCATATCTCGGCCAATATTGTGAAAATTACTTTTAAATTTCAGATTTGAGGGTTTCAGTACTATGTCTGTCTATGATAAAAAAAAAAAAAAAAAAAAAAAAAAAAAAAAAAAAAATCTGTGACTATGATGCAACAAGTTTTCCTTAAATTGGTTGATTTCACGTGGAATGACCCAGATGTGAAATGTACATTTGTAAATTTTGATATGGTGAAAATGATGCCGGGTTTAGATTTCACGGGGAAAAAAATTCTATGATTGAGTCAAAGTTGAATAAATTTTGCTTTTTATCATTTTGGAATACTAGCATAAGAACCTTAATTGATAACTTTATCATAATAACATATCTTTAATTGTATATGCAAGCAGTAAAAAATAATAAAGTTTAATTAAAAAAATTTCTACAACTGCGTTTTATAGAAATAGTATTTTGTTAGACGAAAAATATCATTTGTTTAAGAGTTAGACGTACCAATATAAAACGCATTTTTTACTATAACTAATTTTGTAGGTTTATTATAAGTTAATGAAACAGTTCCTTCTTAAACATTTTCTTTCGTCAAAATTTGACGGGTTCTACCTTGTAGATATTAATGGACGTAATCAAGATTTACTGCTTTTATATTTCACATTAAAATTAAATGGTTTCATAGATATACCATCAACCTCAAGGGCTTAAAGAGCTAGAGGTAAAAAAACCATTGTTCTTTATCTGTATTATTCAACTGATTTTACATGACAGTGATTTTTTTCTTCCAGGAATCGCCAGATTTTGTCTTCATGGACTCTCCAAAAGCGAACGGGTCGACCACCGTGCATGTATCATCGAATGGATTGTCTTCACAGCCTGAGGATAGACCCTCATCGACTGATCCCGGTGAGAAGAAGTGGGACGATTCGGAAAAACCCAAAGGAAACAAAGTGAAGAGATGCCTCTTCAACAACATCCTTACTCTGGCTACACTCCTCGGAGTGGTGCTCGGAATCGGGCTCGGGCTGGTGCTGAAAAGCAGCAGGTCATGGACCAAACGGGAGATCATGTTTGTGAATTTCCCCGGAGAACTTTTTCTAAATATGCTGAACTGTCTGATTTTGCCGCTGATTGTGTCCAGCTTAGTGGCTGCTATTGGAAGTCTGGACGTTAGACTTACAGGTAATTATTTTTTAGCTGATGAAATTTCTGAGAATAAATTATTTCGAAATTATATAAAACAAAAACAAATAAATGTAGCAAGCGCTGCTATTGTTCAAATGCGATAGCGATTTAAACAGTTTGTTTTCGAACCACAAGGTTTATTTCCAACAAGATAGTGCACTACATTGGGATACTGCTGTTAAAGACTACCTGCAGGAAACATTTCCCAAACCATGGATTGATAGAGGTGGACCAATTCCTTGGCCTCCATGATCACCCGACATAACACCACTTGATTTTATTTTTATTTTGGGGTTTGTCAAAGATCGGATGTATGCAACGAATGCTCGCGATACTGTTGAAACTAAAAGAACGAATCAGTGAGGTTATTGGAGGAATAACAGCTGAGCTGAGATGCTCCGTAATATACTGACTCGATATTTTACGACACATGGAGTTCATGTACAGCTTTTTGAATGTGTCAAAACTGTTTGAAATATGCTTGTAAATAAAATATTAAACAGATTAGTACAATTTGTTTGTTTTATAGAACTTTGAAATGCGTTAAATTATATATATATATATATATATATATATATATATATATATATATATATATATATATATATATATATACATATATATATATACATATCAAAATAATAATAATGTAATATTTTAATCAAAAGTTTGATCAAAGCATATTTTTTTGCTACCAAATGAGACATCAATAATTGTCTGAGCGAAGCGAAGTCTTTATACTCAGAGATACGTAACGATATTAAAATTCAAAAAAATTCTTTCGTCAAGCAAATCTCAAAAAGTACTTGTCGGATTTTAATTATGTTTGTACCAATAGGTACCTATGGAGGTAATCTGGTGAATGCACCTTCTTTTAAAAATTAATTCCAAATAGTTAAAAAGTTATATTAAAAAAACTGATAAAAAAGCACAATTTATGTGCATACGTCACAGAAATTTGGTGAGCGTGATTTTCACCGGCTGGACATTTTCGTAGATAACCGAATCAGTACATGGAGTAAATAGTAATCATTTTCGCAGTCAGAAATATTGAATGCAATAAAACATTTTAAAATTTAATCATGCAGGAAAATAAAACTGTTAGTTTTTTATATTAAAAAATGATTGATTCTTTGATGAAACTTTGATTTTGAGATTTTGTGATAATCTCTTAACAGCACTTTTTGATCGCTAAAAGAATGTTTTACATATTTCGCGTGTGAAAATTAGAAACAATTACGTTTTTAAATAAAAAGTTTCTTTTATGACATCATTTTCCCTTTATATTTATTTTCATTGCATGTTTTCTTTTAACTTATATTTTGTTTGTGTATGGAAGTCAATTCTGGTCACTAATTTTTCGGCACGGATACCACAAGCGCACCAGATTTGGCGCAATTTTTTTCAAAGCCCATTTGGCGAAAACTCCCTTTTCAAATAACGCTTACATACACATTTTTAAATTATTTTCTATTTTCAAAAAGAACTTACAGTAAATAAAATAATAATAATAATTAATAACTATAAAAAGAAATATTTTATATAATTTAAAAAAGGAAATTATTAGAAGGAAAAATAAACATTTTATGAGTAAATAAACAAATAATAAATAAATAAAGCCGGGTTACCATCTCAGGTAAAATAATGCCATTTTGACGCCAATTATGTACCCTGGTGCATATGTGACATTTTTTCCCATTTTTCATCCGTTTCCTGTTGGCATACAACTTTGAAATATGGAGTATGTATGCATACCTGGGAGCAATACTGGAATTAGACATTGATTTTTTTTAATTCAATCCAAAAAGGGGCAACGGGGCTACTTTTTAAAGTTTTATACAATTTATACTGCATAAAGGAGCCACTTACCTATTTCTATATACCAGAAGAAGTAAGTGGTATGTAAAAACAATTATAGTATACATAAATAAAATACTTGAGATAATATACTAGAGATATAAGCACCGGGTTTGGGGAGATTTTTTATGCCAATTAGGCAAAAACATCGTTTTGATTACCAGATGCATATAGCATACTATAACAACACGTTATTTATTTATTTCAAAATGAAAAAAAAAAGGAATAAATAAAACATTTCCTGTTATTAAAAAAGATATAACAATCAATAAATGATAATATTTTCAGAACAAACAATTTATTATAACATTTATATGATAACCAGCATGTTAGGCAACTAAATGCCATTTTGGCACCAATTAGGTACCTCGGTGTATATAGGGCATATATGTGCCATATTTATTTGTAAAACTGAGCATGAAAGTTTACCAGGTGTGTTTTCATAGGCGCTTATATCTTTTTGCAACATAGCGCACCTTTCGAAGCCAAAACTGCACAAAAGAAGAAATAATCAATATTTGCAGCATTTTTTTTTTTAATGTAATGCACATTTTGTATCAGTAGGCTCGATAATCAGACCTCGTTTTTTTTTTTTTTTTTTTTTTTTTTTTTTGCTTTAAAAGATGATATTTTATACGACGTCTTTTGGGGATTCGTCGTTTTTCCATATTTGATAGTATGTGTCTACTCGTTTTGTACCCTTTTTTGTAACTTTCTTCTTTATTAACAGCGACATCTCGATTTCCTATTTAAATAAAAATTCTTCTAAATACAAAGAATTTTGTTAAAATAAATAAATAATAGGAAATGCGGACATCTATTACTCAAAACACAAAATTTCTCCTATTGAGTTAATAAAAATCAGTAAAAACATAATTTTTATGATAATAAAAAGGTGACTTATGTAATAACAGAGTCATATATTATGTACGTTATGGATTAAGTATGAATATTTCAATGAAAAGTGATATTTCAAAAGAATTATGAAATTAGTTAAAAACCATTTATTTTAAACTAAATGAATAAAAGATTTATATTTTTAATGAAATAAATGGGATTTGAAAAATTATTGGAAATTTATCACTATAGATGTATCAATATTACAATCAGTACCTTGTATGCAAAATGGAACAATTAGCAATACTTTTTGTACCCGAAAAATGGTCGTTGCTTTTTTTAAGGTTAAAAAGTAGATTACGAAATATTCCTATACAGAGATGCCAAGCCCCCGCTTATTGCACAGCAGAATTTTCTTATAGGAAAAGTTATTTTTTAAATCCGCAGAATGTTCCAATTTAATAAAACATTTTCTGTATTAAAATACCGGTACCCAAAATGCCGGAAACTTGGCAGCTCTGCCTATAACATTTTAATTAATCATGGTACTTTTTTAAATCGGATTCAAATTTAGTGAAGACAACGTTTTTTGGCCGAAAGCAGCTTTTTTTCCACATGTGTAACTACGATACAATTCCTTGATGTTGACTTATGAATGTTTTGACTTATGCTATTATTGCCTCCTCTCATTTATTTATTTGAATTTTAAATAAGATGACTCAAAATTGTGTTTTTTAAATATACGAAAAAAAAATGCATTTCGAGAGAGGGCGAAAAGGACAATATTTGGCGATTTATTACCTGCGTTTGGCTAAGTGTCTTACTACCTTGTATTTAATACTCTTCACAATACTTTGCTGTTATATGGACTACGGCGCTTTTATAAAAAGTTTGACGTAATTCGGGCTTAAGAAAGTGAGTTTTTTACTGAACAATACAAATAAATGAAAAATGAATACTAAGAAATACTAATAAAAGAAAAATGAAGCATTATATTGATCTATGTATATTTAAAAATTCATCTGCTAGCACTAATTAGATAATTTATGTCTTATGTGTATATAATAGGAGATAAATAGCTTTTGATTCTGTATTTCTATGCTATAAAGCATTAACGTTTGTGTGTTTTTCGTTAGCATTGGGAGTACCTAGCCGATTTAAAAAAAATGTGGGCAAAAAATGTTGGTAACCATCTTTGCTGCAAAATATACTATATTTTGCGTAGGAACAATAATCACCATCAATGCACGAGCAAAAGAAGTTCTAAAATTGAGAATTCTTTAATGTTGATATGACTAAAAATTTAAAATCTTTTTTTTTTTGTGGCAACTTTTAAGATATAATATTCTCGTTATGAACGATTTCTAAAACATTCGACAATTTAATTTCACATATTAAACAATTTTTTTTCTAGAAAAAGTTTTAAACCCAATTTATTGAGAATATTGCAATTTCTAGGATACTTTTGGGGTCAGAAACTATAACTTTGGCATCACAGTAACTTATCAGATGTAAGTGCTCGTTTAGTACAAATTTTTAAAAAAGGATTCCTTAACTCTTATCGACAACCTCATTGCATCCGTGGAAAACAGATATTCAATATTATAAACTATTCGGACGGATTTCACACCATATAAAATACACTCCATTTCTCTACAAACATAATAGTTTATGTTATTTATAGTTTCTCAAATCGGCGCGAAGCTTCTGTTTATGCTCATGACATCATTTCAAAGAGCTATATTTCCAATATAGGAAAATTTGGTGTTTTATTTTCTGTATTACTTTTAACATTTTGCATATTTCCAATTTTATATCCATGCATGGTTTGCTTTTCTTTTATAAAAATAGTATATGCAACAAGATTTTGTAGTTCTACGATTCGATATGCTTATTTTCATCATTATATTTTATCACAATGAATGACCAATTAAAGGTGACACCTCATTTTCTTTACTTATCGCAAGTTATTAAATGTGTATTCTCAGCAATATCGCTCAGACTAATCCCTCTGAGGGAAGTCCTAGTGTAGCTATTGGATCCAATTTTTCGTAAACTCAAAAGAAATTACAAAATCTTAAAAAAAAAAAAAAGCTGAATGAAGGTTTTGAAAGACAGAGTTTTATAAACCGGGATGTAGTGAAATGTATACGGTATTATGCGCCATACATCTCCAGTATATATTTTAGGAACTCCATATATCCTTTATTTCAAAAGTAAAGCTATAGGGTATATTCTCTGGCATTATATCATCTGCCTTTAGCGTAAACCCATTGGGACACTTTACAGCTACAGCACCATTCTTAGTACTATTTTGAAATAGATTACATTGAAAGATGTTGCGCATTGGATTGCCAAAGCATGAAAAACAGTGACACTTATACAGAATGGATATGGCTACTTATATTTATTGTCAGTTGTTCATTCTACTATACGAGGCGTTTAAAGATATAGTGGTATAAATCATTAATTCTGAGCAAAGGGGTCTCCCTAGATTAGGCGAAAAATGACGAAAATATGGATTTTCTAATTTTTTGCTTAGATTATACTTTTATTACCCCTTGTACATTCACATGAAGTTTTGTAAAGATCCGGCCATTATAAATACAGTTTAAAGTGATTTTATTACTTCGCTTTCCCTTTAAATGTCATAAACCACTTCACTTAAAAGTGATTTTTTTTTCAGTTATTTGACGAATAGGTTTATTTAAAGTGATAAAACTTTTATGCTATATTGTTCAATTGATTCGATTTTTTGGGGGAGGTTATTCCTTATGGTCTATTTGATAAAACTAAACATAGGATTATCAATAAAGTAAAAAGTTTTTTTAACGTAAAAATGTAAAATATCTTCAGTTTTTACTGTAGTTTTACACGTGTTTGCACTTTTTCCCCCTCCTAAACTAATTTAGAATAAATCCGATTCTTAAAACTATATAGTCTACTTCTACGAAGAGTTAAAATAAATATATATATAAAGTAGCTGAAGATGTTCAAAATCGTATTAAAAGATACATTTAAAATTTACTTAAAATAAATAAATAAATAGAATTTTTCCAGGGAAATTCTAAAAATTTCTCGGTAAATTAATTTTTCTTCATTGAGTTCTTTATCATGCCAAAAAGGTATCTTAAAATGCTTAGTAAAATAATAATAAAATGTTCAAAGGGTGCCAAATCCCCTTAAGCGCGTAGAGGATTACACACTCTATAACAAAAAAATCGACGCACCAAGAAGGAAATGTCCAATAGAGACAAAAATTGGTGGATAGGAAGATTATATACAGAATAGAAAATGATTAAAATTTCAGAACAATTAAATGATTTATTTCAGAGTTAACATAGTTACAAAGTAACAAACTCAATAAGGTGTTGACCCACCTTTAGCCTGGATCCAAGCTGCCACACGACGTGGCATAGATTGATAAAGCGTCAGGTGGTCTTCTGTGGTATTTCTTGCCAAATTTACTCCAATTGTCGGGCTAGACCCTCAACATTTTCTGGTAGATGCAGTCTCCTACCCATCATATATCAGACATATTTGATGAGAGAGAGATCTGCCGATTTGGCTAGCCAAGGAATTGTTCAGCAAGCTTGGAGTTCATAACAACACATGCCGTATGTAGTCTGGCACTATCCTGCTGAAAAGTAAGTCCAGGATACAGCGAAAGGTACAGTAACATTTCAAGTCTCAGAAAATTGCCAACGTTCCGCTCTGTTGTAAATAGGCCATAAATGACGACCAAAGAAGTTCATATATCAAGGAAAAGGGTACCCCAAACCATAACTCCTTGTTGAGGAACTGTGTGGCGTGCAATAGTAAAAACAGGATCGGCATGTTGGCCTGGGCGTCTCTTATCACATCTTCGAATATCGTCAGAACACAGTTAGAAACAGGATTCGTCGCTAAAGACTATATACGTCCCTAGTCAGCGTTATTCCAACCTGATCGAGCCAGGCACCACTGTAATCTGGCTCGACAGTGTGCAGACGTGAGTGATAGATGGCGTAATGGTCGGCACGAGCGTATATTTCGCTCCCTTACAAGGAAGGTCTCCAAACTGGGCACACTCAGATTTTTTTGAAAAAAAATACTATTTAAACTACTCATGTATGTAATAAAGGATCAGTGAAAATTAGCGGCGGAATTGCATTAGAAAACGTGTAAAAAAAATAAAATACTTTCGAATATTTGGCGTGAAAAGACGAAATTGTCTCACGATTTGGCGAGCAGTTCTTTTCTCCGCCAAAAGCAAAAGATTTTAATGCAACTGGAAACTTTTGGATTTTTAGAATCCGTGTAAAGGAATAGTTAAACATAAAAGAATTTAAACATAAACAATGAGGACTTTAATATATTATATACGTATACATATATATTAAATTGCATGTATATATATATATTATTTGTTGCTGTAGTTATTTAATTTACCTCTTCAAAAAGTATTTTCATATATTAAAAATTCTTATTCAGTAAAATTATTTTCATACATTTCAGCGTACTCAAAAATAAAAGCCAGTTGCCATAGCAACAAAATCGAATTGACAATGCTCAACGAGACTTTGAACTTTAAAAAATTTTAATGAATTTTAATTTGAATTTCGTTTTAAATCTCAAATTTTGGGGATTAGATTTGAATATAAATACACATAAATATCAATATAATGAAATTATACTTAAAACAAACTAAAGCTGACAAAACAAAAAATATTTAATTTATGTAAATACGTTGAACATGAACCTTTTTTCTTTTAAAATGCATTTGACATAAAAAGCATTTTTTGAATTTGCTTTTCATCACCAACCGATGATAAATCGCCAAATAAGGAAATTTTCATTATTTTTTTACGGACAGGGAACGGAAGTTCCGCCGAAATTTTTTTTATAAACGTATATATCCTCATGAGAAGAACATTCTGTAATTTTTTCAGATTTTTCGGAGTATGCCCGTATGGTGACCTTCCTTGTTAGCCGTTTGTGAATGGTCAAGATAGACACTCGTGTGCGGGTCGTACATATGATGCTTGATAATGATGAATCAGGTGCTGTGACAGTTAATCTGACAATCACTCTGTCCTTCCGATCTGTTGTGGCCCTAGGTCGACCGCTAACATCATGACGCTGAAATCTGTCGTTGTTCATCCATTCTTAGCAGCATCTTCTGGTTGCTAGATCCAGTGGCGCAGCCAGAAGTTGGTTCTGAAGGTGGTTTTGAGTTTCTGATACAGGTGTTTGCCGGTTGATTGAATCGCCGGTTGATATAATCAGTACTAATTAGAATATTCACTGTATAATACTTAAATTCAAAGAGCATCTGTGTGGCAGCAAATCATCATTCATTTAGCATAATACGTCTCAGAAAAGTGATTTAGTTCAAATAACCAATTTTTACTTAACTAATCCATGTAATATTCACTTTCACAATTTTAAGCAGAATTTTCGCCATTTAATTGGATCACTTTATTAAATGAAATCTGATTCAACAAGCGGTGGATTCCGAAACACGCCAAAACGTTTAAATATTAAGTTTGGTTTTGATTCGTATAAGCGGCAATTATAGTGATCTTTCTTAGCTCTGGGAGGGGTTTTAACCCCAAAACCTCCCCATTGGCTGCGCCACTGGCTGCATCGCTTCAACCCAGATGTCGAGCGATTCTTCGATTTGCCCATCTTGCTTCTTTCACTTCTTCACTCGAGGCATTTTTACATTGTTGAAAGGTTTCCTAAATCGCAATGAGAAATTTTTAACAAAAGATCGAGAACGGCTCCTTATATACATCATCTGGATGCGCAGGAGATCGCACTATTCATTCATTGGACACCGAATTTTAATCATTTGCGTGTTTGGTCAAAACACCTATGCATGCGAAATTTCAAAGCAATCGGATGATTGCTTCTTGGTGAGTCTTTTTTTGTTATAGAGTCTATTAATAGAGACACTGGAATTAATACATTGGTGTCCAATAATTCTGCGAAAATTGCCTACAAGTAGCACCCGAAAAAATTTAATCTTATGATGCATCGTAGTAGCACACTCAGAGAATCCTTGATTTTGAACATTTAAGAAACTAACTTACATCTGGCATCTGTCTGCAGGGGTGCCCAGAGAGGGGTTTGATGACACAAGATGCGTCATACAATTTAATTTTTAGGGAGAGGAGAATTTGAGAAAAAATACATTTTGGGGGGATTTTTAAATTTTTAATATTTCCCTTTATTTTTACTGTTAAAAAAAAAATCTTGATTTTTTTTTCTTTTTTTTTTTTTTTGGAATATCTATTTTAAATTTTTTCATCATTTAATTTCCAGAAATGTTCCTATGTTTTCTTTCTTTAAATTGTAGATAAGGGCAATTAGAACTCATTCTGCTGTACTCAACTCGCTATCTTTTGTAAATATTGATTCCTTTAATATTATTTTTAAATTTTTTCAACATTGAATCTTCAGAAATGTTCCTGTGTTTTCTTTCTTTAAATTCTAGATAAGGGCAATAAGAACTCATTCCGCTATGCTCAACTCGCTATCTTTTGAATGTGCAGTGGATTATAAGTAGAATATATTTTACAATTGATATTCTGTTTAGGGGGGTGGGGGTCAATGTTAAAGTATGAAGATATTTTGGGGAGGAATTTGCGTCATTAGGTTTGGGGGGGGGGGATGGTCACCACTGCCTGTCTGCCTTTCAACGACTCAATATGAAGATATGAGGTTATGGGAGTATACAAGAGGTTGCACAGGAGTCCTCTCCCACCTTTCCTAAATCTTCGAGAAACTAAGAATTTTGTCCACTTTTGACAAAATTAAGCTCTTTTTTTACCCCTGCCCCCTTTTCTACCCTTAATGAAAATTAATCTCGCACATAAGTGCATGAATCCGATATCGCAAAACTTATCTCGAACTAGTTTAAAACCCAGATGCATATAAATGCTGAGTAACAGTTTTAATATATCCTTAATGCATTTCATTCTTTAATGAATAATTATTCATGGTTCACAATCCAAAAGATTTATTATGAAGTAACTCATACACCTAAAACATCACAACTTGATGAAAGAGAGAAACACTTGAACTACTTGAACATAAAAATTTATCATACTTTAATGTATATACTTTGTCTGTTACTTGGTGTGTATAAATTATATACAGTCGACTCTCGTTAATTCGAAATCGGATAATTCGAATCTTCGCTTAATTTGAACTAAACATGAAGTCCCGAAATTTTCAATGGCAGAATAACGTTAAAAACTTTCATTAATTCGAACTCATTTTCTCTTGATTTCGTTTAATTCGAACTAAATAGAATTCCGATTTTTCATTTTTCTTTTCTTTGTCACAGATTTCTGATCATTTGAATAACTTTCTTTCTTTGATTTTTATGAAAATTGTTCCGAACGAGTATACATGTAATTCAATGCATTTGATATCCATTTTTTAGAGCCCCGTCTGTCCATCAGTGACGCTTTAAATTTTTCTTCCATGGTGCTTGCTTTTAATCTTTTAATTAGTTTATGTATTTATGCATTCTAATTTAATATTAAGTCATATTCTAATGATAACAGACGAAATAAATTTAAAAAATACCATATTAAGCATGTTATCATAATTCGAACATTTCTTGTGGTCCCGACGAGTTCGAATTAACGAGAGCCGACTGTATATCATATACAGCACAATAAAAAATTATCTCGAAAACATTTCCGTTGTTTAGCGAAAATTGCCGAAGTGAAATTTTTAACTGTTTGTGCGTTTAGTAGTTGTAATAGACGGTTAAAAAGTGCTCGTACTCATACACATAAGTGCATGAATTCGATATCGCTAAACTTTTCTTAATTTACTTTTATTAACATATACATATAAATGTTAAGTAAAACTTTTTGTGTATACTTAATGCATTTTTTTCTTAGATGAATAATTCATGGTTATCGAACTAAAGAAACTGCATGAAAATATTCCAGTTTGAACCGGGTCAATGTGAAATTGTAAATTTGTTCTTTAACGCAATTTCAATTATTAATTTTTGACTTTGCATGCGTTTTTGTCAAAACTGTATTTTACACAATAATCATTTAAAGTCTGGGCTGGGCCGCGTAATTGACGAAACAGTAGGTTGAGATTGTAGGTATGATTATTTTATATATATGGGTGCAAACAAAAAATATATTTATCTGCTATCGTTTTCCTTTTTATTTCTTATTTCTGTTGATTACAGTGTGCGCAAATAGAAAAAAAAAAGCACATTGAAATCATATTAATTGGAGTCTGTAAAATTCCGCATTTTCAAAATTCAAATTGACCATGTCAGGGTTTAATTTGCCCCGGATCCCAGCTCCATTGACTATGTTCACACTGATTAAAATAAGTCACTTAAATTTTTTTAAGCGGGAAATCCGGAATTAGGCTTCACCTGTTCACATTATAAAAAAGTTTTAAGAGACTTAACGTATGTTAAATTTGTAACTAACATCTTCTAACTATGCATAGTTTATTATTGTTATTATTCTTAGAGGCGTGTTAATTAAAAAATTATAAAGATCATTCGAAAAAGCTGAATAATTGTTTGTAGAACTCAACTCTAATTTTCATAATAGTTTCAAATAAGAAAAAAAGTTCAGCAGGTAGCGATAATACATAAAAGAAAAAAAATACATAGCTATAAACAATTTCTTTTTTGAGTTAATGCTATTTACGAATTATGATTTTTACCATTATACATTACCTTAACAATAATTTCAGAATTCTGTAATTAAGTAAAGGCAAAGGCATTAGGCAAAGATTTCTATTAGGAAGGAGTGATAAACTAAAAGATGGAATTGATAGATTTAAAATTTTTATTTTGCTAAAATAAAAGATGTTTAAATTTTGCAAATAATATATGAAATTATAAATATGCAGATTGGAATTATGGCGGGGTTGTTAGGTTACGGTTTTAATTTCGCAAAATATTAGGACTCCGATATTTTTTTTAAATTTCATTTTGTTTTTCAGAAATTAAGTTCTGGATCAGGTTTTAGTTTGAATACAAGCAGTTTCTTTTATTTGATTCATTATTGCATTATTTGAAAAACAAAATTGAAAATTTAAAACTGACTATTCCCCTTAATTTTTACTTGGGATATTAAAAAGAAAATTACATAGTTCAACATCAGCGGTTAAGGGTGTATTTCGATTTAAATTGCTTATTTTCCGATTTATTTTTGAATTCACTTTTGCTCTCAAACGCATCAAACTAGCGGATTATCTTATTTAGAAACTACTCAAGGTGCCGTGTCTGTCAATTTTTTGATAAATGCAGAAATTATTACAAAAAATACAGTCAAAGTTGGTCTTTTGATCCGAATTTCCGAAGTGGGAGATCTGGGAACGAAATAAAGGGTACTACTGAGAAGGTAATTGTTTATAAATCAGATTCTAATGAATTAAGAGCAAAATACATCATACGGCACATAATACGTCTCTTCAAAAATCCCTTCAGCAAGTTTCATGTTTCTACTTTAAAAAATGCGTCTGAAATTGTATTAGAAAATTTCGAGCTGTTCAAGGTGGAAAAGTAGTTTTTCCATTCGAATGCACCTTTAAGAGAAGAGATTAAATCTCAGAGGAGGAATTACGAATTATGCTGAAGGAAATCACAAAACAGTTTTCATTCGGAATGCACCAATGGTCTATAAGTGTGGTGCTGCCATCTGATATATATTTATAGAACTAAAATAAAATCTACGAGAAAGACAAACGGATATCAAAGAAACGAGCACGTTAAATATTGAACCTCAAAGTGCAATAGGTTCGTAACTTGCGGAATTTCAAAAAATTGGTGCAACCGCTGATGATTTTTATTAATTTGTTCTTCAAATTCATCGAAATTTATCATTATCATTTTTGATTCATTATTTGTCACTGTCTGACAATAAATCTTATAATCTTTGTAAAACATCCACATCTGAATATTTACTTCACAAAACCTGAAATTACAGCGATACCTCGGATAACGAAAATAATTAGTTCTATATAATGACATTCGTTGCGCGCAATATTCTTTAACAGAAACAAGATCCTTTGTCCAATTAAAATGAACTTGAACGAATCCAATAAAACATTCGTTAATGTGATCTATATTAGCGAGAAAAACAGTGAAAGGAATCTTAGTTTTAGCTAGCAGTGTTTAGCATGGGCCGTAATTCCAGGCCCAATCCAGACGAAAGTTATCTTGGCGTGGCCTGGCCAGTTATAAAAATTAAAAGTTCATTCATGGACTCGGTTCATATAAAAAATCAATTAAATCACGCCCTGCCCTACCCTTCTACAAAAATCTTTTTAACAAACCATTTAAGATTTTTTAAAAAGAAATATAGCATACATATTTATTGGAATTTTTCACTGTACATTTTAGCCTACTATGTGTTCACGTTCGCAAGACAAAAATAAATAAAGTTGTTGTTGTTGTTGTTGTATGTATGTCGGCCAATTATCTACACTATGGGATATAGGCCCTAAGGGGTGGGATGCCCTCCGTGGGGGTCTTTCTGAGGGAACCTAACCCGTATTTACGCAAGGTTCGAAGAAAACCACGGAAAACTCCGAACGGTTAGGCCGACGGTCGCGATTGGGTTCGAACCCAGCACCTACCGTCTACCAGTTTGAGGTCAGAACCTCTCGGCCACTGGTGGGGCTCAAAAATAAATAAAGAAATAAAATAAAATCGCACCATTAATGATTACTTAGGTTCTTAAACTTTTCGACATTCAAATAAAGATTCATTAAAAAATTCATGTAGTTTTGAATAAAAGAGAAAAAGAATATTAAAAATATCTATTTTGAAACTGTACAATAAAAAGCATATTTTTAAAAATATTTCTCTATCATTTTTTGATATAAATATTAAATGACCGGCATAAAAAAAAAAAAAAAAAAAAAAAAAAAAAAAACTAAGCAGTAGGCACTGCCGGTAAGGAATACGAAATAAGCGTTTGTCAGGCTCACCCGCACCTATATCAGGTATCTAAACCGTACAACTAGGGCAACCCCCAAGCAATGATCTGGTCATCGGTTAGATAGAAAGAAAGATATATTTTCAATGATTCCATTAACAGAAGTTCATTATCGTTATTACTATTTTTACAAAAAATATTGCTCGCCCGACGCGTCCTGATAACTTTTAAGTCCAGTTCCGGGAAAGCTCGGGCCCCACCTGTGGCCGAGAGGTTCTGACCAACTGGTAGACGGCAGGTGCTGTGTTCGAACCCAATCGCGGTGGTCGGCCTAATCGTTCGGAGTTTTCTGTGGTTTTATTTTGAACTTTGAGTTTCCTTGCATGAATACGGATTAGGTTCCCTTAGGAAGCCCTCCCCCACGGAGGGCACCCCACCCCCTTAAGGGCCTATATCCCTCATGTAGGTGATCGGCTGTCATAAAATAAATCAAACCAAACCGAGAAAGCTCGAGTGTGTAGGGGAAAAAAATTATAAGTCTGGCCAGCTTGGCCTGAGTTTGATGAAAAAAATTAAACCTGGGCTCAGCCACGATGTAACTGTCCAATGTCGACCTCTATGCTGGACATGTTATACTTTTTGTATAGATTTTGTCAAAATAGCATCAAATTTATACTTATTCTCGCAAAAGTCATATCCATTGAAAATGGCTCATATTTAACCGGCTTCGTTTAAATTTTTATGTCGGGACGGTCTTCCGAGAAGTTATTTTGTTTATCGGTCCGCTTCATCCATATCTTTAAATTGATATATCACTTTAATGAGTTATAGTTCAACGAGATTGTGAATAAACGCTTTAAACTTTTAAAGGGTGGTGATATTTTATTTATATCAGCTGCAAACTGCAAGCGGCATTTAGAATATTTAAATAAAGTAATAAATCTTCATATTATGAGTCTCGACCTCAACTCTGCATGACATTATCTTTTATTCGCACTTTGCATAATATTCAAAATATTATAATCAGCAATTAATTTTTTTTTTTAATTGCATAATGATTTATAAGCATAAAAAAATCTTGGTAGGTTTCGCGAATTAGATGCGAATTTTTATTGAATAAACTGATGAAAATTAACAGCCTCAATTCTTTAAAAAATGTTACTTTTTTAAAAATGTTATTAGATTACACTAGTTTGCAAAAGTTGGATTGTGTCATGTTTTTATTTTTTGATATTGATTCTTACGCATTCTGTACCGCTGAATCCTAAATTGATTTTCATTTTCTACCAACACGTAAAGATTTTTTCAACCGATTAATTTTAAAGTTAATAATAACAAGTTGGAAATTGCACGTGAAGCGTAGCAAATGAGGTGCGTTCGTACGATAACGAAGTTTTAAAAATATTACTCTCATATATCAATCTCATAAAATTGTAAATAGTGAATTATAATTAAAACGCTCATTAAACAATGTTCTCCCTATACCATTATGTAATGGAATACTTTTGTGTGGCCTTGTAAATCAATAACAAACGTTCTTTGCACCACAAATTATGTAAAATGTATATTATAATATGTACTTTATAGTTGCATATAAATTTTATTAATTTCGAGTTAGTGTAACACCATTAAAATGCATTTGAAACATTTTTCCCTATTGACCGTAATGTAATGGAATACTTTTGATTGTCCCTGTAATTGATCTATGCATCCGATTTTCATAAAATTTGGAATAACTCGACAAAATTATGTAATAAATATGTATTTTAAATTTCATATGTATAAAATACATTTGCAACTTTTTCCCCATTGACCATAATGTAATTGAATACTTTTGATTGCCCCTGTAATTGATCTATGCACCCGATTATCAAAAAATTTGAAATAACTCGACAAAATTATGTTATAATTATGTATTTGAAATTTCAAACGATTAAAATGCATTTGAAACTTTTTTCCCCATTGACTGTAATGTAATGGAATACTTTTGATTTCCCCTGTAATTGATCTATGCATCCGATTTTCATAAAATTTGAAATGACTCGACAAAATTTTGTAATAATTATGGATTTTAAATTTCAAACGATTCAGTTGGGTAGTTTTTGAGTTGTTATATGCGGACAGACGGACGGATTGAACGCCCACTATAGGTGCTACGTATTTACCTAATTACGAACGCACCTAAAAAAAGCAGCGAAAATTTGGACGAGAGAAAGGAATACATTGGAATTGCGCAGATTGAAACAAAGCCTTTGTTTCATAATTTTCATGGGGGCAAAAGCGATCGTTCATGGATTTTTAAGAAATTAGAAAAATGAAAATTGTGAAAAGAATATTGTTTTATTAAACTGTCATGCAGGGGGTGTGAATACGTCTCTTAAAATGCATTTTCTCCTTTTACACCTGTATTTTTTTCCTGAAAACTTGAGCGGCGTGAGTGACGAGCAGGGTGGGCATTATAACCAAGATCTTAAACTTTTTGAAGACAGACACGAAGACTTTTGGGACAAAAATATGTTAGGGGACTACTTCCGGTCTATTTTAAGAGAAACAGATAAAGAAAATTATAATAAGAAGAGTAAAATCATACATTCCTAATTGTTTCTCTTTATATTACATGCTATTATTCTTTTAAGTATTTAATAAATACGTTTTATTAGGTGCGTTCGTAATTATGCAAATACGTAGCACCTATTGTTGTCGTTCTGTCCGTCCGTCTGTCTGTCCGCATATAACAACGCAATAACTGACCCAACCGAATCGTTTGAAATTTAAAATACATAATTATTACATAATTTTGTCGAGTCATTTCAAGTTTTATGAAAATCGGAAGCATAGATCAATTACAGGGACAATCAAAAGTATCCGGTTACATTACGGTCAATGGAAAAAAAAAGTTTCAAATGCATTCTAATCGTTTCAAATTTAAAATACATAATTATTACCTAATTTGTCGAGTTATTTAAAATTTTATCAAAATCGGATGCGTAGTTCAATTACAGAGGCAATCAAAAGTATTCCGTTACATTACGGTCAATGGGGGAAAATGTTTCAAATGCATTTTAATGGTGTTACACTCATTCGAACTCAATAAAATTGTTATGCATCTGTGAAATACATATTATATATACATTTTGCACAATTTGTGGTGCAAAGAATATTTGTTATTGATTTACAAGGCCACACAAAAGTATTCCATTACATAATGGTATAGGGAGAACATTATTTGGTGCGCATTTTAATTGTAATTAACTATTTACAATTTTATGAGATTGATATATGAGAATTATATTTTAAAACTTTGTTATTATACGAACGCACCTCATTTGCTACGCTTTACGTGCAATTTCCAACTTTTTAAATTAGACTTGACAGATTTTTTTCAACAATTTTCCTGTTCTTAGTGCTCTTGAATCTGTGAAAAATAACCGTTTCGGAGAAAGTATATAAATCGTGTAAACCAGTGTAATTTTTAATTTTGAATAATAAATATTTTTTTTATTTTATTTTAGGTAAAATAGGCATGCGGGCTGTCGCTTACTACATGTCTACTACGATCCTAGCTATAATACTAGGTATTATCCTAGTAACTACCATAAAACCTGGAGTGTACAAAACAGATACGGCAGAGAGTAGTATAGATGGAGTTAAAAAAATAGATGAAGCGCGTCTGCCGGAGGATACTTTAATGGATTTAGTCAGGTAATGTATCAGTAGATGCATGTCAAATGTAGAATTTTTAGCCATTTCGGGTCTGGTGTACTATTTTAATATTACATGTGTTTTGAGTATTGTTTTAACAAATAATTTTGTTGCTGTTTAAATGTAGTAATGTTAGTATGTGTCTATGCATTTACTATATGATTTCATTAATGTTTAAGCATTTAGTAATAATAACAACAAATATATTCTCTTTGCACCGCTAACGATTCTTTTATTTTAAATAGGTATTTCATTCTTTAAATTTAAAATAAATGTTACTTTCCTGAAAGAATAAAGTGCAAAATTTATTAAAGTTGTAATATCAGTTAATTTTCTAATAAATTTTCTAAACATCTAGAAAAACTCTTCCTTAGCCTATTTTCATATGAATATGAATTGAATAGTGCACAAAACAATAACATTCGTTATGTTTCAGACAAAGAAATATTCGTTAAACTCCAATTAATCTATTTGGTTAGCTGGTGTTAAGGTTAACGTAAAAGTAATTTTTTTTTTTTCTAAATCGAGGGAAAAAAAGTGACCCCGAAAGGGTTAATGTAGAATTTTGGCTTTATTGTAGAATATTGTACCTTAATGTAGATTCTTAACCAAATAAATGGCACGGGACCTCGCTAACACAACTGATTTCTTTTATTTTCTAGTTCAATGTTACATCGATTGAGTCAGAATTCGATTATTGTTAAGGACGCCTTGAGAATCGTAATAATATTGCGCTCTTTAATAGATACTCGCATTTTCCTCAGGACAGTTGAGAATTTCAAATCTTTGTTTTGAAAACATGTAATTTTTGTTTTTCATCTGCGTTTGCAATAGTTTTCAGCAAGAGGCAAATGTGTCAAACTGGGAGGAATACTTTGCTCTTACGGCTGCATTCGAAAAAACGCTTTTTTACCTTCAACAGCTCGAAATTTTCCGATTTAATTTCAGACACATTTTAAAAATTAGGAACATGAAACTTCCTGAGGAGATTTTTGAAGAGACGTATAAGGTGCCATGTGATGTCTTTTTACGCTCAATTCATTAGAATTTTATTTATAAACAATTACCTTCTCAGTGTGACCCTTTTTTTTCCGTTCACAGATCTCCCGCTTCGGAAAAATCAGTTCAAAATGCCGTTTTTGATTGCTTTTTTTTTTTTGCAATATTTTCTGTATTTATCAAAAAACAGACAACCACGGCCCCTTGTGTACTTTCTAAATAAGACAATTTGCCAGTTTGATGCTTTTGAGAGCAAAAATGAATTTAAAAATAAATCGGAAAATAAGCAGTTTGAATCGAAATACAACCTTAAGGGGACACAGCTTTAAAGCTTTTTTTCCTTTAAAGCCTTTTTTCCAATTTTGTATGATATTGCAACATGTATAATATAACTCCCCCCCCCCCCCATGTTGTATTATAATATTTTCTAAACATCCAAAATCTCTTTTTTAGCCGTCGTATGAGTATGAATAGTACGCAAAACAACAACATTCGTTGTGTTTCAGACAATGGAGAATTCCTCAAATTCTAATTAATCTATTTCGATAGCTAGTGTTAATGATATTAACATAAAAGTAATTCTTTCTAAAAATTGGAAAATAATATCGAACCCCAAAGGTTTAAAGTTGAATTTTTTAATGGGTCAGTATTCTTTGCACCTGTTTCCCGGTTTTTCTAGTTAAAAAATTATTTAAAAAAAGTTTTAAATCTGTTAATTGCATTTTTACCAATGCAGTTTATAGCCAGAGTATGAATCTGTTATTTAGCAATGCAAATTCCGAAATAATTTTTAATCTTTGAAAACAGGGACGGTGAACTATTTGCATCATTCGGTGAGGGAAAAAAAACTGTACGTTATCAGTCGTTGGCCGATAACAAATCCAAACTTTTAGCTTTAGAGATATAGTTATAATTGAAAAAAAATGTTTCAAAAGTTGTTATCCATTTATTCTAAAATAATTTTTTAAAAAGTTACAAAATTAAATTTTTTTATACAGTCCTATAAGTTATATTTGGGAAAACTTTCTTTTTTTGCTTTAGTAAGTAATTTCCATTTCAATACAACTAAGACTTACTGATTTTTGAGGTTTTAAGTTTAACAAAGTCTCAGCATTGTCTGCAGTAAAACTGAAAAATATGTTTTTAGAGGGGGATAAAAACTGAAAATTAATAAAATGTAATATGCCATACAAAAAATATTTACCATTTTACATGTTAAAATTTCTCTAAGTAATAATATTTCTCTCATAAAATTTCTCTAAGTATAATTCATGAATTTTAGGAGACCACATGAAAGTTTACCTTTCGCTTTAACAAAATTTTAAAATAAACTTTAAAAAAATATTTATTTTGGTAAATGGATTTTTACAGAGTTTGTACGCTTCTTAGAATTTTGCAGATCAGAAACGTCTCCAATCCCAGTATTTTTTCATACAAAATCTCTGCTTAAATCGAGGTGAAATTTTGACCATTTAACTTGGTTTTCTTAAAAATACTGGAAAAATGCCTAACCCATACAAACTCTCGGTTTATATGATGAAACATCTAAAATTGACAAAATAGGAATTAGCTATTGACCAACAATAATAATTGGACATGTTAGATATACAAAGGGATAATAAAATAATCTTTCCCTTACACGAAGACCTAGGGTTTAAAAGATACGGGGTATTGTAATAAAATTCAAGATGTAGATATTTCTAAATATGTCGTGAAGAGCAAGAATGCGTTTGTAAATATCTTTTCGAAAACATGCATTGTAGCCTATAAATTTTGTAACAAAAATCCATATCTTGAAGCTTTAAATATGATAATCCAAAATTACAGCTCGTTCCGCTAAGATATTTTTTGCATTGTGCTTAAGCCTTAATTGTTGTAACAGGAGAATTTTCGATCAAACGATAAATAAAATTTTATCAACTCACAGGAAGCTTTTTCTGTATTAAAGTTTTTGTACAGGACTAGTACATTAAAAATTACCCATTTAAAAATTTCTAGCAAATATTATTAAGGCTCCAGTTAAAACAAAATTCCACTTTCTTATACTTAATTTGAAAATTGCTAGTTAAACTGTGAAAATTGATAAAATCAACTGTCTGTGTGATCGCTAACAGTGGTAAAGAGCAGTTAAGAGTTCCATTTATGTTTGTTTTACAATTGTTAAAAATGAATTTAACACTAAGAGTTCCAAACTTTGAAAAATTGGCCAGCGTTTTTCCCGACTGACTTTTTATTTGTAAATCAAAAATAAAATGTACTGAAAAATGCAGATTTGATGTTAAAAACGAGTATTAAAATTTATTCAGAAGATCCCCCCCCCCCCCCCCAGAAATTACGAGAGATAAAAAACATGAGTTAAATTAACCTTCACGCATAAATTAGTTTTCATTATTCACAAAATATCTTTTATGATAAATGAGAACCCATTATAAAATAATTTTAATATTGTGCTGCATGCTAGCTGTTGTCTGTCAAAATCTTTTATAAAAAAATGCTCTTTTTGGCTTAATGCAATAATTGTCTGTCCTCACATGAGGCCCGTGTACATGAGAAGGTTAATTAAAAAAATTCAGATAGGGGCAATTGCTTTCTCTTTATAACACCCTCCCCTCCTCTACTTCGAACCGCCGATGTTACCGTAAAATGGGGGTGAATAGGAACAGCGGGGTGAATAGGAACGAAACTTCCCGGTCATACAAATAAATTCATTATAAATATATGTGATGATATTTTTAGTTGCCAATTTTTTTTTATAAGAAGGTAATAACATTAAGAGTTGGGAAATTCAGTTTCGACATGTTGGCATCCCTACTGGGGTATGTAAAGAAACTTCAAGAGGATCCTCAAAAACCTCATTTTTTCAACGTCTTCAAAACTTTGTCTGTAACTACAGTATTTTTCGTATTCTAAATCTAAGAGAGGGGATTTTTAATTAATGACAGTCTTGTAAATGATATGCTGTATTAAATTCTACTTATTTCTAAACTACATAATGAAACAAGTTGGAAATTGCACGTGAAGCGTAGCAAATTAGGTGCGTTCGTACGATAACGAAGTTTTAAAAATATTATTTTCATATATCAATCTCATAAAATTGTAAATAGTGAATTACAATTAAAATGCTCATCAAACAATGTTCTCCCTATACCATTATGTAATGGAATACTTTTGTGTGGCCTTGTAAATCAATAACAAATGTTCTTTGCACCACAAATTATGTAAGATGTATATTATAATATGTACTTTATAGTTGCATATAAATTTTATTAAGTTCGCAAGAGTGTAACACGATTAAAATGCATTTGAAACATTTTTTCCCGTTGACCGTAATGTAACGGAATACTTTTGATTGTCCCTGTAATTGATCTATGCATCCGATTTTCATAAAATTCGAAATAACTCGACAAAATTATGTAATAATTATGTATTTTAAATTTCAAACGTATAGAATATATTTGAAACTTTTCCCCTATTGACCATAATGTAATTGAATACTTTTGATTGCCCCTGTAATTGATCTATGCACACGATTATAAAAAAATTTGAAAATAACTCGAAAGAATTATGTAATAATTACGTATTTTAAATTTCAAACGATTAAAATGCATTAGAAACTTTTTTCCCCATTGACCGTAATGTAATGGAATACTTTTGATTGCCCCTGTAATTGATCTATGCATCCGAGTTTCATAAAATTTGAAATGACTCGACAAAATTATGTAATAAATATGTATTTTAAATTTCAAACGATTCGGTTGGGTAGTTTTTGCGTTGTTATATGCGGACAGACAGACGGACGGACTGAACGACCACTATAGGTGCTACGTATTATATAATTACGAACGCACCTAAAAATGAAAAATGGCTTGTAACATCAGAGGTTTAAGATTTACAGGGTGAATCGGAACACGTTATCTCCCATAGTTTATTTTTCTATATAGTAATAGTTTCATGTAATATATGAAAACATATGTGTGAATATGTATTGTAACAATATTTTGTTTGTTCTATTTACTTGAAGAGTTTAAAGGTGCCAAGAAATTACTTGGTTAAACAAAAAAGTCAACGAATAATCTAACAGACATTGAACACACAATAAAAGAATTTAAAAATAACAAATTAGTTAGAAAAACTGCACAAAATTATTCTCTGACATAAAAATATCTCAAAATGAAAAACCAATTAAAAAAAGAGAGGAATGCAAGCAGTACTAAGGGGCTGGGGATGAGGAGGGCGTATTAGTAGATCGCATTAATACATGCAGCGATTGGGGCTGCTCAATATTTTCACTTACCCAGTGACTACTAGTAAAGGATAACGCAGAACAGGGCTGAATATGTATTAAATTCTACTTCTGTAATTCGAATATAATTTCTTAAAAGAAATTTTTATTTCTCTTGATTTCAAAGTTGTTTTCTATTTTTTTAAAATGCATATCTTTACTTGTATATAAAATAAAGGCTTGATTCACAGTAACTACGTGTTCCTATTCCTCCTTTATCATTATTACCTGTTTTTACTAATCCTATTAACGTGTGAATCGGAATAATTAAAATTTATAACATTTGTTCCGATTCACCTCTATTTGCGGGGTGAATCGGAACACCATTAAAAAATAATATATATATATAAACAGCAAAAATGTTTTGTTTTTGCTTAAAACCTAAAGAACAAAACAAGACCGAAGTTTCTAGTAGAAAAATAAAAAATTTAAAAAATCAGTTGTTGCTTTTTTTTAACGTTAAAGTTGAAAAGTGTTCCGATTGCCCCCATTTTACGGTATTACTGTTGTTTAAAAAGACTGAGGGGAAAGCAAAAGTTTTAAAAGTATTATACCTGGTTTGCCGGGTTTTAGACACAGGCCAAATAAAGCCGGCTTTTATTTTTTTAAAAGGTTTAGAGATATTTCGAATTAAATTTGGATTAATTTATTTTTAAAACACTTATAAATATTTTCTACTCAAAAAAGTAAACATCTACTAAATTTTATCAAATAAATAAGTCTTTATAACTGTTAGAATGCATCTGAGAAGGCACTATGTCTGAAAAGAAACTATAAATATTCAGAAGAATACATTAAATTGGACTCTAAAGTGGTGATTTGGAATTCTTTGTTAGATAGCTCTACATATACCACACATTTTAAAAATTAAATGAAACAATAAGAAGATGTTACACATCTACATATTGCTATTTACTTTTGAAATTAAAATTAAAATAGCTCATGTGTATTTAATAATTGAAATTATCTTATATAATACTCGATTACTCCCAGTAATAAGTAATCTATATTCTGATAATTTATAAAAAATGATAAGGTAAAAAGTTCTTACCCAACTGAACAGTTATGTTACTTATTCCAGATATGGCCATATTTTTTTTGGACAGATTAAAATCCTTGAATGAATCAAGTCGAAAGAGAAATTAGGAAGGATATAATATTTGAGGAGTTTTAATGCATGTAAGTGCATAAAATAATGAGAACAATTAAAAAAAATGTTCAAATAAAGCTAATTGATTTAAAAATTTAAAAAGCGTATAGCATTTTAAAGAGTGCATATTAATGCATAAATTATTACATAAGTTATTCATAATACTGTTTTATTAGAAGGAATTGCTGTTCATACCAAATGACTTTATCTGTGGTTTTATGTAAATGTTAATGTGCAATAAAATAAGACTTGTATATTAACATCCCTTAAAATTAGTTAAGTAATAAATTATGTAACTAAGCAACTATTGTCTTTTGTAATTGTATAAAGCAGTAAAAAAAAGGAAGGGTGTTAAGGTAGTGTAAAGCAATTGGCATGGCCTTTTAAAATTTAACTGACATATTTGCAATTCTGACTACAAATCACTAGTAGATCCATATTTGTATTGTTTCAATATTAATGTCTTCATTATTGAGAAATTTGGCTTTATTGAATTTTACCTCTACTAAAAGTCTTTAAAAATAATTAAAAAACACATAAAAATGTATAGTTTATAATGCTTTGTTGTATAAAAGCAAGTTTTGGCCAAAAAAGCCGGTTAAAACCAATAAAAAGCCACCAGCGTGGCTTTTTAATTTTAGCCGACTTTTTTGCAATCCTGAATGATACATTAAAAAAAAAATCATGCAAAATTAAAAATTATGCACAATGTATGTGTTTTGTTTTGAAATATGTTAAGAAAAATTAATGTTAATTGTATTGTTTTAGGAGCATGTTTCCGAAAAATATAATCGATGCAAGTATACGAATGGTAAGTATTGTATTAAGAAAATTTTAAATTGAATTGAAATTAAAAAATATTTCATTCATGAATTAAATAAACTGTTCACCATAATTCACATGTCACATTTTCTCTCTTTTTACAATTTAAAAACAGTCGCTACACTTAAACACTTCGTTATGAAGGAAATTCGTTAAATAGAAATCAATTCTAATTCAAGAAATTTGTACTACAGAATGCGCATGCATAAAATGGGAAATGCTCATAAAAGTGAAAGAGTTCCATATCCTGTTCTGTTTTTTCTGGTGAAATTTTGCATTAAATGAACCGACGTGATTGCGATTTTCAACCTTTAGGGTTGCTTTTTAGCTCATAGGCTATCATAGCCTGAGAGCTTATGTGCCCGCCCGTTCTGTATGTATGTACTGTACATACGTGTGTATGTATGTAACGCGATAACTCATAATAAAAATATCCAATTCATTTGAAATTTTGGATAAAGGTTTATTATGATAAGGCGCTTCCCTGATTAGTTTTGAGAGTTCATTCGATAAGAAGGGGAACGGGGGCTAATGCCCCTCCCCATAATTTATTAAAATGGGTTTTTCATGCAGAATTTTCATTTTCCCCTCAAATCTTATGTATACGTTC
This sequence comes from Maratus speculifer, assembly GCA_964019185.1. Taxonomy (NCBI): domain Eukaryota; kingdom Metazoa; phylum Arthropoda; class Arachnida; order Araneae; family Salticidae; genus Maratus; species Maratus speculifer. The sequence continues at coordinate 297,546,821 of OZ025295.1, read as the reverse complement.
ATTCTGATGAGGCATCTCCGTGATTAATATTGGGTGTTCATTAGATAAGTATTAAGAAGGGGAACGGGGGCTAATGCCCCTCCTCTTAATTTATGCAAATGGGTTTTTCATGCAGAATTATCAGATTTCATTCAAGTCTTAGCTATAGGATCATTCTGATGAGATGCCTCCATGATTAGTTTTGAGTGTTGATTGGATATTAAGAAAGGGAACGGGGGCGATTTCCCTCCTTAATTTGTTTTTCGAAGGGCATTATTATATAAGGCTGTAATATATAATTAGTGTTCATAGCCTGTGAGCTCTATGCCATCAGTTTAACTGTGCAATATTCTTTTTATTTAATTACTGGAATGAACTTTAGCCATATGCCTTTTGCATTTAGCATGTTTTTCGGAAAAATTTGACTTTCGTTTTATTTTGACACATATAATGAATCTATAAAATTATAAAAATATAAAAAACGTTTTTAAGTTGTTTATAAACAACGATCATCTTCTAACATGTGACATAAGTAATGTTTATTAAATATATATATGTTTATAAATATTTAAAGACCGGGATTTTTCGCCATCTTAAAAAGTTCAATACGATGGGGAAAAAAAAAAGGCGCCATTTTGGATTTTTTCGCCAAACGCGCAAGCCATAATAGGATATGGAATATTTCTCCGTAAAAGAATACAAAAAACATAATAAACAGAGGTAAACAAAAACTGACGCATAACGTACTTTTTTTTTCTTCTTTTTCCTCAGTATTTCAAATTCTGAACTTCAGTCTGTAATCATCCTTCTGGACATCTGTATCAAATTCTAAAATCTGCGACATTACTTTGTACAAGTTTCTTATATAAAAAAAATACACTGCTCATATTTTTTTTTCGCTCTATTGTAAGCAGGGCTGCGGATGCGGAGTCGGAGTCGCGCCCATTTCTGAGCAAAAGAATTTGTGTCGGAGTCGCTAAAAACAAACAAACAGACTCCGGCTTTTTTTTTTCTTGTTTGTTAGACATTTTGAAGTGCAATTAAACCAATTATACGTAATTTTAAATCCATAAAAGAAATTATTATTGTTATTTTTCGATTATATCAATCTACTCAAGTTAAAGATTCCCAATACTATAGCCGGCGGCGTATGCAGTAGATGAAAACCGTTTTTAATTAAAAACTTTAGTAGATCCCGAATTATTTCCGAACTAGTAAAATTTTCATTTTTATCTTTATTTTCCCCCTCTTACTATCAAATTTCTTCTGCTCTGGAAGACACAAATTAATGTTAAAATTGTAAAGATATCCCATTTTCAAGTTCTCGGATCCGAAATAGTAAAATTTCTGTTTTGTTATGTTCTTTAGATTTTGGTAGTCGGATTTTTCGGGTTGTGGGACGTGAAATAGTAAAACGGAAAATATTTTTCTTTCCTTTTCTTAATTTCAAAGCTCTAAGAATTAAATTAGTACCTAAATAGTGAAAATTTTGCCTTACTTTTTTTGCGTTTCTCGGAGTCGGAGTCGGAATCGGCTTTTTTTCTTGCCGACTTCACAGCCCTGATTATATATTCGTATAATCATTTGTGACATTTTTGCAAAACTAGAATCCCCTTCTTATTATATCAAAGGTTTTTAGCATTTCCAATAGAAATGATTAAATATATAAATAATTTCATTTTCATATTATGCACTGAAATAAATTCATACATCCGTTGCAGCAGCAACCTCTCCGTTTAAATGTTGTACACGCACGAAAGTGGAATAAATTTTGCTATACAGAAGATATTTCTCGTAATATGAAAATTAATTTGTATGCTAATAGTGCTCAAAGTCAAGATTCAGCAGAAAATTTAGAAAACTTCGTTAAAGGGAAGTTTGATTGTATTTCTCATTTTAATTAGATGTACAGTTTCTACATTTAATAGAACGCATTATCTGACCAGTCAACTAACAAGAATCTTATCTGAATTAATAGTGCGCTCTGGCAGTATCCGACCCGAACTCGAAATTTTTGCTTACAAAAACCCGAAAACCGACTTGAACTAGATACACCTCAACCCGAATTATTCAAAATCCAAATAAATAAATAAAATGCATATTTTAATGCCAAAAAATGTTCATACAGTGACACCCCTTATACTAAATTCATCTTTTTAGCATTTTCCAGCAAAGTTGAAAAGTACTTATGCGTTCGGTTTGTTTGTCTGTCTGTCTGTCCGTCTGTCAGCGCTCTAACTCCCGTAAATGTACTCGGATTTCAATTGATAAGCTTATTTAGGGTCACCAAAGAATGTTTGATATTGCATATGAAGTATGCATGATATTTTTACAAAGACACTTAAAAAAAAAAAAAATCGATTACATTATGGTGTATGGAGAAAAATCGTTTGGATTGTATTTTAATAACATTACGCTATTTCAAATGTATTGAAACTGATATAAATCACTGAATTTCACTACGATCACACTTTAAAACAGAGCATTCATAGCACTTCTTATTACTTTACAGGGACACACAAAAGAAATCACTTACAGTACTACCTTTGGGTAATAATTGCTGGAGAATAAGTTTTAAAATTCGGTATGCGCTTTTAAATTTATTTTATTGCCAGTTACTCTTTATATATAAATTCTATACCTCATATACAGGGCTACACAAAAGTATTCGCATACCAATCCCCTTGTTAGAGGAAGATGCTGAAGGGAAATTTTAAACTGAAATATATGTATCTCCTTAATGAACTAAATTTTGGAATGCATGTTGTTAATACTAGATACAAATCTCTTTATCATATACATAGCTGCTAAAAAATTCGAATTTATTGCCGACTGTAGATAGGAATAGCTGAAATTCGGTTTTGGAATGCGTTGTATACTTCCATATGCCGACGTGTTTTAATTTTTAAAACGGTGCCGTTTCGTTACATTATTCTGAATGTGTTGGAAAGTGCTTCATAATCTATGCTTGACGCATGATCTTTTCTATCTTGTTTATATTAAAGTAAACACATTAACTCATAATTATTCAAGCATAAATTTTTCAAGTTTTATAAATCTTAAGCACCTTTTTTTTTGAAAAATCAGGTCAATATTTTAAATCAACCCGGCCTAAACTCAAACAGTAAAAAAAAATGCATCAATCTGATCAAACCGCGAGTCGAGTTCGGAATAAATGTAATTACCCGAGTAAGGGGCGTGCGAAGAGAAAATTGCGCCCGGGGCAAAGATAGAATTTAGCGCCCCTAAATTTCTGCGCCCGGGGCGACAGCCCTCCCCCTCCCTTTCGTACGGCGCTGACCCGAGTCGATGCAAACGCTAAGCGAATAATTTGCGTGTTTAGTTAGCATATCTGTATTTTATTTTTTTTATGTATTTATTTGTAGTTTTTATAAAACAATAGAAAACTTTTTTACAGTCATTAACTAATTTATTTAAATTATTTAAATTCCATGTTGTTATCAGTTTTTCGTATTAAATTTAGTTAATAAAAAAATAAAAAAAATAACAAAAGAAAAATTTCTGCATCATCATTAATATTAAACAATGTAACTTCAAACATTTTCAATATGAGTTCACGACTATGCATAGGAAACTTGCATAAGTTATTATTATACAAGGCATTTCTGGATTTCATATTAATTTTGAAATTACATTAAGAATACTTTTATTTTTTCTATTCTGTAGTTTCTTTTTTTCCCCACGTAGGAAACTTTAGTCCTGGTGAAGCCTAAAGAAGATCATAATAAAACAGAAAATGGAACTCAGAGAACAAGTAAGTTTTATTATTATTATTAAAATGATAAAAACAAGAACAAATTGTTTTAAATTATAGTACACATCAAATTTCTTTTCAACAGAATATTTAATTTATGCATTAACAAATTTATATTAATCAACGAGCCGCACCAGTGGCTGAGAGATTCTGCTTTCGAAATTGGTAGACGGGAGGTTCTGGGTTCGAACCCATCACGCCCATCGGCCAAAACGTTCGGTGTTTTCCGTGGTTTTCTTCGAACTTTAGATTTCCTTACGTAAATACGGGTTAGGTTCCTTTAGAACCCCCCCACGAAGGGCACTCCTCCTAGGGGCTATATATCTCGTGCAGATAATCGGCCCTCATACACAACACATATTAATCGGCGGAAACTGCTAAGAAAAAAGAAGTTGAGAAACTGCTTAAATCTGACGGGAGGAAAAATATCCAGGATGATAGAAAAGTCGCGAAACTCAAACTTTAGAAAACTGGAGCCAAGTATAATGAAAACAGATGTTTGTGTGAAAAATTGACATTCTATCTACTCAACAAACATTGAACAAGAAATTTAAAAATAAATAAATAAATGAAAAATAAGCGATGAACATGAAAATAGCAATTTAGATATGGTAAGTTGCATTCGTGCATCTATCTGAGAAAATATATCCCAGATATTTGTAATCTTATTTTCCACATTCTTCGATTCTTCATGACACTGTATTTCATTCAAATTTCAATTCAATTATATATTTTAATTGGAAATAATACATTTCAACTGTTAACAGGTTTTTCAGTTTTGGAGCTATAAAGATGTTTCTTTTGCTACTTATTATTCTGTCGACCAAAAACTATCACCAAGCTATACGATTAAATGCCAATAATGGCTTATCGTAAATGTCACATTCAGTTGACATTTAACTCGTTACGTGTGTTTATGCGTCATTATGTAATTTTTGATTTGACGTTTAATTTGTATTTTTATCAATCTTTTACTAATTTATTTGTTCTTTCGTTATTTAAAATAAAAATTATGCCAATTTGTGTAATTCACGACTAGTTTGGCGATTTATATATTTTGAGGCAATGGGTCGATGGGATAATCAAATAGTACCCGCAATTCCGTATTAGAACAATACTATTAAAATATTTGGATATACGTTTAAATTTTATTTTGGAAATACAATGCGTTTTATAAGTAGTTTACACATGTTTTATTTTTTTTATTTTATGCTATGCATATCCAAGATGGGGAAGTATTATGGTGGTCCCCAACGACTAGTTTTCAGTTTTGCTAATAAATTTTAATTTAGTAATTGCTTTAATTCATATAAGTATTTTTCTTTTTTACAGATTGCGCTATTCTTCGATCTACCTGTATAAAACATAGATCTATATACACTCTGTTTTATAGTGCAATCAAGTATACAACCTCTGAAATAAATACCAGCCAGGGCGCCACCATTACTAATGCCGTCTCAGCATATAACGTACCATGTGAAACGCATAAATAAAAGCATAATTAAGCAGATAAACAATATTTGTTTCGTAAGTGTTAAATAAACATATAAACAGCTATTTGAATTCAGCAATATAAATCAGAATGTATCTTATAACCTATAAATATGTAAATAAAAAAGCATGAAACATTGTAGATTTAACAAATGCATATAACAATTGCACTACAAAAAAATATTTTTTCTTAATCCTTGAAGCATTCTTTGAAACACAATCTGAGATTATCTTTACAAACAAACAAACAAACAAAAAAAAAGTAAATAGTCCTTTACACATATGATGCGTCAGTTTTCCATATATAATCTAGGATTACGCATTTTTAAGCCTTAAATATGAAATTAAAACAGTTTTTGTACAGTGTTAACTTTTTTACTTGGATTGAAAACGATATCATCACCAAGGCTTGGTTTACACAACTTAAGAAATTCCTAGTCCACAGATGGTGTGTGAATGGTATGTTTGGTTTTGAATTACATTAGACACCTCACGTGTAAATCTTCTATAATAGGTTAATGATATGCTGTATTTCTTTTTTATTACTGTTATTAGAAAGGTGTTCAAAAGTTTCGCATCCTTTGGGTGGTCGTAAAAGGGATGGCAGTAAAAAAGAGTGATTGCACCTCCCTTGTGGTTTATTTAGCTAAACTTTCTTTTACTCTCCATAATTTTTACTGACATCCTCCCCCACCAAAATAATAATAATAATAATAATAATAATAATAATAATAAAATAAATTTTAAACACTAGACAAAAGGATCTAAGATTTTTTTCCTGAATCCTATTTTGGAAGATAATATTTTGTGTTTTTTCTTTTACCTTTGTTAAAAAATCTGAAATTTAGGATTTAGGATGCGGAGCTTCCCTTATGGAAAAGTGTTGAATTGTTTCAATTCCTCATTTAAAAAAAAAGGGGGGGGGTCTAGAAGTTAAACATTCTGTATTTAGGTCTTGATTAAATTTATAATAGACATTAAAAATAACCGAAAAATAATTGTTTCAGTTCTGAATTTAATAAATAAATAAAATAAACATACCATTTCTGGGTCTTGGTCAAATTTATAGACACACTAAAAATGAGCTTTTCCAGAAACAATATAAAAAATCGGAACATCAATTTAATAATTTTGTATAAACATACATTAAAGAAAAAAATATGTATTGGATAACTTCCGTTGTTTGAATTTGTTGAAGAGAAACTGATTTAATTATAATCCAATCAGTAACTATTCCAGCGTCCCAACTATGCATGAATCCCATATCAAAATCGGAGCATGCGTTCGAAAGTTTTATGTAAACATACGTTAATGAATAATAATAAAAACAGTGTATTTGATTGATAACTTCCATTGTATGAAGTTCTTTAATGAGGAACTGTCTTAATTTGCAATAAATTCAGTCACTGTTCCAGTGTCCAACTATGCATTAATCCCATCTCGAAATCGGAGCATCCGTTCAAAAGTTTTGTGTAAACATGCATTAAAGAAAATATATGTATTGGATGACTTCCATTGTTTGAAGTTCTTTAATGAAGAACTGTATTAATTACAATCCAATCATTTACTCTTCAAGAAGCCAATTATGCATTAATCCCATGTCTAAATACGAGTATGCGTTCGAAAGCTTTATGTAAACATAAGTTGAGCTATATAGTTTATATATACGGTTGAACCCCGTTATAACGAACTTTAAGGGACCGAAGTTTTTGTTCGCTATATCCGGTGGTTCGTTATATCCAAAACGTTAAAAAATATTAGAGTTTACAAAATATGTATGTTATTACATGGTACTTATGTTCAATAATGATCTATTAAGAAAAAAGAGAAGTAAAATCTATTAGATATGATAATTAATTAATTGAATTGAGTAATATTGATTACATTTAACTGAAACAATTCTGAATGAATTAACTAAAAATGAAAACGAATAGAAATACAGTACAGCGTCGATTATCCGAACAAGTCGAGGCTGACTCTAGTTCGGATAAATGAGCAGAACGATGCTGACTATACTAGAATGCTTACACTTTATACTCATGCTTAGAATGACTGGTGGAACAGTGGAAAAGTAAAAAAAGAAAAAAAATCATGGTCGACATAAAAAAAAATGTTCGTTATAACCGATTTTTAAAATTTTGGAGTTCGTTATAAAAGGGTAAATTTGTATTAAATACAATAGGAAAACGGCGGGACCAAAACTTTCGACACGTTCGTTACATCCGGGAGTTCGTTATGTACCGGGTTCGCTATAACGGGGTTCGACTGTATTTTGATAATTTCCGTTGTTTGAATTTGTTACTTACCCATCATACGTAGTATAGGGTAAGTCTTGCAATCGTTTTGAAAATCGAAACTTTTTTTTGACGGATTTACACGTTTTATATAGTGGAGATTCCGAAAAACATATTTTTAGAAAAAAAATTTTGCCGTCCGTCTGTCTGTCAGTCAGTAAACGCTCTATCTCCCGAACAAATTGAGATAGAGGCTTGAAATTTTGTATGTAGTTAGCATGTAAGAATGGGACGAACCCTATTTAATATCAGCAACCTCGATTATCCGGAACTATTTTTTTCGGACTCTCGAAAAATTCGTTCTGATGAAAGGTACATAAAATTTTTCGAATTTTTTTGTTCTAAGGAATGGGCGTAAAAGGCAATAAAATAACACACATTTTGCATATAGAACGAAGTCGATCGGATTATTAGTTGCCGATATATTTGTAAACTTGTTTTCCACATTCATCGATTTTTCATGACTCTGTATTTCATTAAAATTTCAATTCAGAGGTATATTTTAATTGGAAATGAGACGCTTAATCCGAAGCAGTTAATTGTTAAGTTAATAGAATTATTATTTTTGGAGTTATAAGGATGTTTCTTTTACGCAGTTCGGTACTACTTGAGTAGTTTGGCGTTTTATATGATTTGTCGAAATTGGTACATCAGCAGTTCTTTAATATAGCATTACTATGTATATTAACAATATTTAAATTTTGTTTATGAATTGCAATGCATTGTATAAATAGTTTCACATGTTTCATTTTCATATACATTTCCATGATGGGTAAGTATTACGGTGGCCCCCAACGACTAGTTTAATTAGGAACTGTCTTGATTATAATCCACTGTTATAGTGGTCAACTATCCCTTAATCTTATCTCCCTTCCTTTGTGATACAGAGGATATGCGGCTGTGGGACTTCAAGTATCAGAAGGACGACAAGATGAACATCTTGGGTGTGGTTGTGTTTTCAGTTGTGCTCGGCTTTACCCTGGCATCGATGAAGAAGAAAGGGAAGCCGCTGCTGGACGTCTTCGTAACTTTGTGCGATGCCATAATGATAATCACGAAAGTGGTCATTTGGTGAGTACCGAAACACAAATAAGTTAGAAAATCATACTCCTTTAAATGCGAAAAGCATGGCAGATATTCTGCAAGTTCATTCGGATAGGGGGTCTTTAAATGTGGCATTAAAAATGGAATTGTTTTACAATTTTTTTTTGAAAAATAATATATTTCCTTAAAATTTAAACATAACAATATTAAAAAAAATGAGAAGAAAATTAGCAGCAGCTGTCAAAACCCGCGATTTTGATTTGACAGATTTAGCTATATTCTTAGTTTTAATTATTCTTATTCTTTATTTTAATCACTTTACCAGCAACATTATATCAAAAATGTACTTTAACCTCTTCGCTACTGGCGATTATTACAGTATTTTTAATTATTACTGAATTATTTTTTCTCTCGTTTGACTTCAGAGCGAGATTTTCGTTTTATTTTCATTAGCTCGAATCTTAGAATTCGAAACATATTATTCTTATATCGAAATTTTATTTATATTTGAGTATCATTAATAAAATGGGACAAAACTGATGTACCCATTTGGGTACTCAGGGACTGAAGAGGTTAATGAAATGCATTCGGGAACCTTGTCAGAGCACGGGTGCAGAATATGTCCGATTGGCGATCTAAGATCGGGGAAAATTTTGGCCATCTAGGGAAATATTGCTCAAAAATATACAATTGATTTTGATTTTAACAATGAATTACATTATTTCTCAAGACAGAAAAATTCCCACTACAATTAGAAAAATCTGTATGGCGACCTTTACGAAATAGATCTCAGAATAATATATACTCGCGCATATATTAAGAAAGTTTGGAAAAAAAATCTATACATACGGTAATACAGAATTTATGTAAAGTCATATCCTAAAAGTTCGGGGAAGTTTTTATATGGATTGGAGGAAATGGGGGGAGTAAAAATATTTTCTGCACTCGTGTGTCAGAGTAGAGAAAACCTTTTGAAGATATGATATTGCGTGTAGACGGGTTAAAATAGTGATATAAAAAAAGGGTTAGTGAGCATAACAGATATATATTATCACATAGCTTCTATTTCCTACTTAATATCACTCTCAAAAACCCATTATTGCAAATGGACATTTACTACTCCAAATTTAATATTACAGAATCTCCCAGGATGTCCGATTGCGTTTTTTCAGTCGAGATTGTAACAAAAAACTAACCTGTTTTTCATGATCTATAGATGCAAATTTATATTTTGGATATATGAGAAGAAAAGAATTAATTGAGATAAACAAATGTATTGTATTGAAAATTTCAAAATCCATATAAAAATAAAAATATATATACGTCTCCATGATATTTTCAGTAACGGTAGTTTAGTAAACTTTGAATAATGAACTTTGGTACAAAAAGCTTTATTCGGCGACTTTTGAAATTAAAGTTTTGAGCATCATTCGGATTTTCTTATTTATGTACAACACTTGGGCATTTGCATAATCGTTCAACATCTAAATCAGGACACATAGCAATACTATTCATAAGTCGTTCTTTAAACTGCAATGTTATTTTGTGCTTTAATCTTAACCTACTATTATTATTGTGTATTCCACAATTACCAGTGTTATTTTCGCTAGTCAGTCAAGTACTGATAAGTGTATTTCCAGGTTGAGAACTATTGCTTTGTACCTCCCTTAAGGGAACAAAGTACTTTTGAAACATTTTTTTTCAATTTTGAATAAAACTGTAATATATGTGGTCGCACAATACTTAATACTAAAAATAAAATAAAATAAATCTTGTAGAACAGCCTATTTTACTAAAATTTAAATTAAAAACTTTTATAAAATTCCTACTACTTTTATAAATTGCTTCGATTTTTTTCTACATTCATTGGAATATACTAGTACATAAAACTGTGCATGGATTTTTAGATGTGTGGAATTTTACATTTAAGGATTTTTTTCTCTCGTGTATAGTAAAAAAATTAAAGAAAATTTAGCTTACAATTTAAATATTAAAAAAAAATAATTATAAACTTGAATGCTAAATCCATGCATAAAAATATTAATTACACCATAGAGAACAAGTAAAAAAAATAATAATCAAACCTCTACCTAAATTAGCAAAAATACCTTAATATTTATCGAACAAGCAATGCTATAAAAAAATGAACATAGAGAAAAATACGCTTAAAGTTTTCATTTGCATGGGTACTATATCTATTAACAAAATTTACAATATCTCGCGTTATAATTGTCGTATGGGTAAAAATGAAGTGTCAAAATATTCACAATTAAAGAAGATTTCAGATAATATTAAAAAAGGAAAATCGATATTTTGATCAATTTCAAGGTATTGTTCCCTTAATCCAATTTATATTATAAAATAATTCTTACACGAGGTATCTTCTGATTTAATTAAATCCTTTCTTTTTCTTTATTAAGGTTGTCGCCTGTTGGCGTTTTGTTTTTAGTTGCCAGCAAGATCCTCGATATGAAAGATTTAGGAGAAATGGTCGGTCAGATTGGCTACTACACGCTGACTGTTTTTTCCGGCGTCATTGCTCATGGTTTTATAGTTTTGCCACTCATCTATTTGATAATGACTCGGAAGAATCCCATAACTTTCATCGGGAATATGGGACAAGCTCTTGCAACTGCATTTGGAACTGCATCCAGGTGAGATATTTTAAAACTTGAGATTATCTTTACGAATAGTTCAAGAGCCGACAGTACAAAAACCTAAGGTTTTGAGCACAAGAAAAAAAAAAAACCTTTATTTTATGGAAGAGTAGTAATTGGGGAATCTACTGATCCATGTTTGCCGGAAGTGAAGTGGTACGTATATAAGCCAAAAATTAATATTACCAGTGGTTTCTTCCTAGATTTATCATTGTGTTTGCCCTACAATCATTTCATACTTTTGGTTTTACGGCAAACACAATGTTAATCCTACCACTCGTAGTATTAATTTTTGGCTTATGCACCACTTCATTTCCGGCTGACATGGATCATTAGATACCCCCTATCCAGTGTTCTCGCTGTCGCTCGCCAATGCGCCAAATTGCGACTAAATTATTCATTTGGCGAGTAAACATGCGATTAGATTCGCCAAATTGCTAGTGCTCAATTTTTGCTTTTTCTTTCTTTTCTTTTTCAACTTTCATGCATATGCATACTACAGGCCCGTAGCCAGGATTTTCTTTCGGGAGGGGCTCAGTTTTGGAATTTTTTCTGTTACAAAAGTAATTTGAATAATATTCATTAAAAAATTTTAAAATAATCTAGGCTTATTCTAATGTGTGTTTCTACATAGGATACTTGTTAACTATGTCAAATATAGTTATTTCATATTTAAAATTTTCAATTTCTGTTGCAATTTTTAACTTTTAAGAGCATTTCCAGTTTCCAAACTGATTTGGAGACCGGAGAGTTTTTAGGAAAAATTTTCTGCAAAACTTAAAAAGCACAAACTGACAATGTTTGAGATGAGCCTCAAGTCGAGGAGAGGGTGGCACGTTTGAACTGAGGACACTGTAAATATTTTGTTTCAAATAAATTATTTTCTAAAAATGTCTATGGCAATACATTACTACTGCTTCAGTGCAATAAGTATACAAAGCTCATCCAATTTGTATGCATAATACTGCCTAAGCAAGAAATATGTTATTCTCCCTCTTGAATCTAAACTTAAGAAAATAACTTTGCAAGATTTTTGTTCAAAATTTTGTATCCTTAAAATTTTGATTTATTGTTCGACACTTAAATAAAGCTGTAATCTTTAGTTTATAAGTTTTGTCTTATTCAAATTCTTCAGCCGAATTGAGTATGAATAAACAGTTGTAATGTTGAACTCCATGTGTTGGGGCACCTTGAACAAAAAAGCTGGGGCACCATTGAAAATCTAAAACTATGAAATAAAGAGTTATTGATGTACCTAAATGTTGCTATTTTTGGAATTTTTTCTATGTGAAAAGAGGTTAATTAAGAATATCAAAGAACATGAACTTATACTCTTAACAATCTTTCCTTACTGCACACATATATTACAATCTCTGGATGTATCAGCGATTGGAAGTTTCAAACCTAAACTGATGATTCATTCATCTATTTGATAATTGCAAAATCCGGATGCACAATAATGATGCATGGTTTAGTAGGTTTGTCTAACAAAGCTTATACTCTTTCATTTACTTTTTCCCAAACTACGGAATTACTAGTACTTTCGTCTAGATAAAATGGAATTTAAGTCAGGTTTTTTCATAAAAAGTGTGAATGAGAGAGAGAAAAGTTTCAACTTTCCAGAAGCATCAGATATCATATTGGTGTATTACAAGGATATTTTTAAAAAAGTTTTCTCAACCAAACATAACTGGAGAGACACTCTGTGTTGTTTCAACAATGATTTTTGACATCAAATTTAATGGATTTAAGTTGTTTAAATAATAGAAAAATTATTAGTTTCAATAAAATATAGTTATTAAATTTTATTCATATTACTTTATATTTCTGAAACATATGCAGCGTTTTATGAAAACTCTCAATATTTTCATATTTTATTCATGTGTTCAAAGGTGCCCCTTACTTGTTAAAAAATACCATACCCCTACATGCGACAAGTTTGAACAGAAATATTTCAGCTTTTTAAATCCTCACAATTTTTTTTTAATTTATGTGGAAAACTTTGTATTTCCGGTTCATGTGATGAAGAAATGCACTGTTTTTATTATGTAATACTTAAAACACAAAACATATAATTCAAGTAAAAAATGTACTGATGTAAAAAAAAAAAAAAAAAAAAAAAAAAAAAATGTTTAAACGTGCCCCCCCCCCTCCCCTATCCTATGAAGAAAAACGTTGTAAAGTATTGAAATGCAAACAAATAATATACATTGATTTAAAACACAGGATTAATGTTAACGTGCGAGAGTCTGACATTACGAGTGCGAGGCCTTGAAAGTATTGATCCGTAAATGAAATAAATTACACGCATTATTATTTTTTTTTTTAATTAATTGCTACTGTCATATGTAATCTTAAAAATTATGTTTGCATTTCACATTCTCTGATTATAATAATAAAAAATGATACTCGTGGTAAAATAAATTTACTAGCAGAGTTGAATTCAGGCACTTTTCTCAGGGGGGGGGGGGGATTGTACTTTTTGACCATTGAAAACACAAAATCACAAATTTCCTGGGATGAGATATCTCATTGCTCCGGTGGAAGGGGAATGTCCTCCTCTCGGGCCACCCCCTGAATTCAACAGTGTGTACTAGTGCAACAGAAGCAATCATCATAATTTCTTCTTAGCCATGATGCTGATTGATTTAGCAAGATTTTCTTTAATTTCCCAAAGAATGAAAATCATGGCAAAACTACCCAGTCTGTCATCGGCCATAACGCTTCGAGTCAAAGATTTAATTATTTTCTTTGCCGAAAATTATCTTTCAGCACTGACTGTTGTTACTCTGCTTTCAACCAAAACTGCCAGCAAGTGTTTGATTTTATCGTAATACGTCACATTACAGTACTAACTTTTAAAACCTCTTTGTTGGTGTCAACATTAGCTACTTGTTTGCACCCTAATTCATTTTCAGCTTCCACTTGCTACATTGACACTTTATCCTGAAAATATTGCACCGGATTCTCTAATTTGCTTGCTTTTTCCAGTGAAGCACATCCTGGAAGATGTAACTGGGAATCTCTTAGAATTTCCTCATTCGAAATGAATCGATAATTTAAATTTTGAATATGACTTTCTACATAGGGAAATAAGACCGTGATATTGTAATACTTGTCGGTGGATGTAATTTGAGGGTTTGTACCTGTTACCTGTCTAAATGTTAGTCTTGGGATCTTTATTTCAGTTTGGAAGATGTCTTTCCGAAGTTTTGATGTCCAATAAAATCTCACAAAAGATTTCTACTTCATTTTTCTGCATATTTATGTAAAACAATTAGGTATCTTTAGCATGGGTTACAACCAATATTATATTTTTGAAGAACTCGCTATGACTTGTCAGACAGAAAACCTTCTGACAAACAGACAAGCTCAAGAGAAAATTCTTCTTCTCCCTGACTGCCAAAAAAGCCCCAACTGTTGAAGAAATCTTCCATGTGTTTTTCGAAATATTTTTTGAGCTAATACAAATGTATTTAAGTAACTCAACAAAAGTCAATATACTTCCAGGCTCTCGATAAAATTTGTATCACAAATGCGGAGAAGTTATTTTCTTTTGTTTTCTAGGATATGTGATGCAATTGCTTCTTGAAGACTTAAATTTGCCTTCAGGTGATTTTTAAAAACTTTTGTCGCTACTTTAACAAGTCCATGATACTTTCGAATGAAGGAAATCAGCATGATGTTGAACAAGGCAAGATTTAACCAATGACTTTCACAGAGGACGTATCTAATTTTTAGATATTCTGAAGAATTCTAGAATGAATCCTGCTAACATGACCAAACTTATTGGCTACTTTGTCATACGCCTATGCGACGCATTTATACATGCCAAGACATAGTTCATCACAATGTTGTAAAATTACTTTTCTTGAATTTTTGGAAGAGAAGACATTTATTAGAATAACACGTAAAAAAAAATTCCGAATTATTGGGTTTTGTGAATTTTTAATAGTTCACATATCTAACACAAATGGCAAGCTGTTCTGCGCTTGAAATGTCCATAGTTTCATCATCAATTAAGCTAAAACAGATCGCAATATTTATTTTGATAATTAATACTTGGGTATAATACTCCCATCACGAGATGAGACTTGGGAAACTCCTTCTCTTGACGAGTCGACTTTACAGAAGGTGTGCAAGTTGATACGGGAGGGGAAAATAATCCCGTGTTTTCAATTCGACCATTCCCCGCAAAGAACTAGGGTTGAAATGATAGTGCGCCAATTGAGTTTCGCGCCAATAACTTGCGCTGCGCATTTCTTGACAGAAATTTGTTTTCCTTCTCTCGTTTAGCTGAAGCTGTGTTTTATTTTCTCACTCTTTTATAATTTATCCCGCTATTTTTAAACTGGTTTTTTTTTTTTTTTTTTTTTTTTTTCAAAACAATTATTTTTTTTTATTACAAACAGGTCTTCAAAATGGAAAACAATTCACTCTAAAGAAAAAAAGATTATTCATTAAGTTACGGATTTTTTTGAGAAGGAAGCAAATTTTTTACTTTTTCTCTCCCGTCGATTTTGTTCTATCCATAAAGCAGAAAATAAATGAAGAAAGAATCAAAACTTCAGTTCTGAATTATATTTAATGTATTTTTAAAATATTAAATTTTAAGATAGTATAAGTTAAAAATGTAAAATATGCCATTAACCTTTAAAAAAGTATAAAATTTAATTATTATTAAAATGAAAGATGTGTTTAAGGCTGTTTTTAAATCCAAAAGTCTTTATCACATAAGTTTTGAGTTTTGACTTATTTTTTTTCAAAGGTTTGTTTTCATGAAACTAGTAGTTGTTCAGAAACTACCTAATCCTACCCATTTTCCCGTTTTTTTTTTTTTTTTTTTTTTTTCCAAAATAGATTTTTTAGAAAATAGTGTCAAAGTGAGAGTTTTGAACCAAATTTCTGCTCGAAAAATGAATAACCACTCAAAAAGGGGAGAAATACGTGTTGGTCACGTGATCAAAATCGTTTATAACTCAATAAGTTATTTATTGATAAAAAAAATGGAAAACAATTCGATTCCAAATCGCTTCCTTAACCATACTTTCCAATTTTATATCTTTCCATTGAAAAATTAATTTCTAAATATGTCAAAACGTTTTGCGTTTGTTCAGCAGAGCAGAGCAGTTGAGAATAGCCACAAATAAAGTAAATTAGTATTGCATATGTATTTCATTATGGAATTGCTATTACAACTCGAGATATAATTCATTTATCGGGATTTTGGTGTTGTTGCACCGAGAAATTTCTTTTTTTAAGAATCCCTTAAAATTAATTAAATTGTATGTATATTTTACTTCACTTTGCAGATTCCATCCATTTTTAAAATAACAATTTTTTTTTTTTTTAATTATGAATTTTTATATAAATTATCTTGCTTTTTTACTAGTTTATCCTTGGTAAGTTCAGAAAAGCAAAAAATAAAATTTAATTTTGTAATGTTCTGCGTAATTATTTCTTTAATCATTTTAAAAAATAGTATTTAACAAGTTTTTAAAAATATATACTGAAAGCAGAATATTTATCTTTATTATCGTAATAATACAAAAGTAACATTTTATATAAAAGTTAAGAATACTACGTTTTAATGTTTAATGTAATTGTAGAATAATGACAATTTAAAAGTATATGACTTTTTTAAAAAAAATTTTGTACCAAGCCAAATTTTACATGTTTTTGAATAGACTTGGTTTCGTCGAGGAAATTGTATTCATACAGGAGGATTCAAACGGGGCTGAATATTTTGATCCGTCAAGACTAGGAAAAATGAAATCAATAGCAGCTTAGTACGGAAAAAATAAGTTAGGCCCGGTCCGATCCTTGATGAAAAAAGTAAGGCCCGAGTCTTCAGAAAAAAGTAAAGCCAGGGCCCGGCCATGCCCAAATGCTGTTAATGAAAATCAGGCCGAGGCCTGGCACGTGCAGATCTCTCTGCGTGCGTTCTCCCAGGTTAAATAATTTCCCTTTTAAGTCAATAAGATGCAAATTAACAGCGCCAAACTGTCGCACACCTGGGAAATGTGGCAACCTACGCGTTTCTCTTTTACGGCGCAGCGTAGGGAAGAAAAATCGAAGCTCCGATATGAAAGAAATGGAATCGTCTTAATCTACGTCATGTATGATTGACAGGTCTCTTCTGCTGGGACTATATAACTGTATGCCAGAATATTTGAATGATTTCATTCTGAGTTTCTGGGGTGAAGTAAAAAGCATTTCTAAGGATATTTATATCTCATTTAAATTCATTCGCTCCAGACTTTGCTCAAAACTTAAAAGAACTCTTAACTAGTCTTTTGATTTTAATGTAATGGAAAATAAAAACAAACAAAACTTATTTTTTTATCATACAGATAATTTTGTATTTTCAAACTTTCGGGAGGGGCTTCAGCCCCCTTAGCCCCCTCCCTGGCTACGTGCCTGGCATACTATATATTTTTAATATATTTGTAGCGGATAATGGGAATTAGATTAATAACAATCGTTGTTGCAGTTATAAAAACTTTGGTTATTTTAAATAATATTAAAAAAGGGGGGGGGGTACATTAAAGGATTAAAAGGGATTTTTTTAGTGCTACACGGTGAATCTATTTTGCTAATACTTTTTTCATTTGGCGAATGTTTTTTATTTTTAATTAGCCAAATTACTAACGTTCATCAAATGTCAGCGAGAACACTGCCCCTATCCACTTTTCGAGAAAATAAATTGTTTTGTTTTCCCTGTACTCGATACTTTAGGATCTATGCTGCCGGCCCTTGGACTATAATATTTTTAAAGAAGAAA